>OX451739.1:345405699-346005699 GCA_948472305.1 Vicia faba
AACCAGAGAAGGCCTTTGACTGGATAAGCATCAGGAAAATCTTAGGGTCGATTTAACTGAACCGGACAAGGTCTTGGAATATCTTCAACTGGATAAGCATCAGGGAGATCTTAGGGTCGATCTGACTGAACCAGAGAAGGCCTTTGACTGGATAAGCATCAGGAAAATCTTAGGGTCGATTTAACTGAACCGGACAAGGTCTTGGAATATCTTCAACTGGATAAGCATCAGGGAGATCTTAGGGTCGATCTGACTGAACCAGAGAAGGCCTTTGACTGGATAAGCATCAGGAAAATCTTAGGGTCGATTTAACTGAACCGGACAAGGTCTTGGAATATCTTCAACTGGATAAGCATCAGGGAGATCTTAGGGTCGATCTAACTGAACCAGAGAAGGCCTTTGACTGGATAAGCATCAGGAAAATCTTAGGGTCGATTTAACTGAACCGGACAAGGTATTGGAATATCTTCAACTGGATAAGCATCAGGGAGATCTTAGGGTCGATCTGACTGAACCAGAGAAGGCCTTTGACTGGATAAGCATCAGGAAAATCTTAGGATCGATTTAACTGAACCGGTCTAGGTCTTGAAATATGATTGAGAATTTTAACTGAATCTTTCCTGAAAGGTAAAAGTCAGTCATATGCAATGCATGATATGGATCAAGCAATGATGTTCTCAACATAAATGAGATTTGTATGATATGATGTGTATATGTATGTTATAATGATGTATGTGATGTTTTATGTATGTTTTTGTCTAGGAAAGTGAATCCTTGACGGGTGCCGGGAAGTCGTATCCTGGGCTGATGTCGAAGAATAGATTTTGCTTCCGCTGGGGATGATAACTGCAAGAATACCGGTAGGAGAAGATGACTCCGTTGCGGAATAAACTTGGCAAATGGAGGATTCTGCGGGGAGAAAAGATACTCTAGCGACCATGCTGGGAAGCAATACTCTGTGGGAAGAGGGATGCCTTGCTGAGTGTTGATAATAGTTTGCTGGGGATAGGAAGACTTTGTCGACGACACTCTTTCCGTGGCTTTTGGCTGAGGATAACCCAGTTATATCCTAGTACGGAAATAACTCTTTAAATCAAGCCGGACGACGCGTTCGTGCTCTGCGAAGGATAAGCTTCTAGAATTTACTGGGGATAAGCTTACTGCTTGGGGAGATATGAATTCCAACTTTCCTGGGGAAACTAATTGGACTTTCCTGGGGCGTTTTGATGTGCTGGGGAAGTGATTCCTTTGAATGTTGATGTATGCCGCCGGGGAACAATCTTTAGACCAAGACTGCCGGGGATGCTTGTTAAGAATATATGCTGCTGGGGAATGTTGAGATCTGCGGGAGGACACCCAACTTCCTTAAGGTTGATAACTGTTTTGCTTGAGGAGAGTATACTGCTTGCTGTCTCACTCTCTGGGGAATTTAAGATGTCTGGTTATGTTCTTTAGCTGAACCTACCTTGGTGCTTTGGAGGATAGAACAATTAGATTGCCTAGACAACTCCTTATTGCCCCTGTTTCTAATGTCCCCTATAATTAATTCTTTGTTTCGTATGCAAATATTTATGAGCTAGCAAATTATTGTCAATGCATATATCACAAATTGAACCTTGGACGTTCTTCGCAAAACAAAACAGAAAAGGAAAAAACAAAAGGCACATTTTAACTGAAAAGTATATTTGTATTGATTTTTGAGTGGCCTGTGAATAGGCATTTGGTATACAAGAGGCTGACGTCCTAATAAGAGAACGCCACCAAGCAAAAAGGGTTTATACAAATTTTGTACAAAAGAAAATAAAACAGCTGTGTGAAATGAATGATCCACTGGGTTTCAACTCTGCTATTGCCTTTATAACTCCGAGTGTCTCATCACTTGATGACCTTGGTTGAAGGTGAAGCTGACTGATCGATGCCGTCTGATCTTGATGTAGATACCGGATTCTGGATGCAAAGTGATCAATGAGACATAGCATTACGCTTTTATCCCTAATTTTTGCCTGGACCGCCCTTTCGGGTTTTCAGTCCACCGGGATATCCATTTTTGCCCAAGCCGCCCTTTCAGGTTTTCGACTTGCCGGGTGTACAGATTTTTTCCATTTTCATCCCTTCATTTTGCCCGAACCCTTTTGGTTCGACGGGAAGCCCTAATTTTTGCCTAGGCATGTCAGCCTAGCGGGTCTTTTTTTCATGCGTAATATTTTTTTACTATGTCTGCATTGGCGGGGTGAGGAAGGTCGTCACCATCCATATTGGTTAATATCATTGCTCCTCCTGAGAACACATGCTTAACCACAAATGGCCCTTCGTACGTAGGGGTCCATTTGCCCCTTGGATCACTCTGAGGAAGGATGATTCGCTTGATTACCAGATCCCCGACTCGATATTCTTGTGGTCTGACCTTTTTGTTAAATGCCCTGATCATCCGTTTCTGATACGTCTGACCATGACAGATAGCAGCAAGTCTCTTTTCATCAATAAGGTTGAGCTGATCAAGTCGTGTCTGGATCCAATCATCTTCGTTCAGATTTGCATCCTTCATTATCCGGAGAGAGGGTATTTGCACTTCGATTGGTAAGACTGCCTCCATACCATAAACCAGAGAGAAAGGAGTTGCCCCGGTTGACGTCCTGGCTGAGGTACGGTACCCATGTAGAGCGAACGGTAACATCTCATGCCAATCTTTATAAGTCACTGTCATTTTCTGCACGATTTTCTTGATGTTCTTATTTGCTGCTTCTACAGCCCCATTCATCTTCGGTCTGTAAGGAGAAGAATTGTGGTGCTGTATTTTGAACTGTTCGCAAAGCTCAGCGATCATCTTATTGTTCAGATTGGTACCGTTGTCTGTAATAATTCTCTCAGGGACGCCGTACCGACAGATCAGGTTATGCCGAATGAACCGTGCTACAACAGTCTTGGTTACCGTAGCATAGGATGCTGCCTCGACCCACTTCGTGAAGTAATCAATTGCCACTAGGATGAAGCGATGTCCATTAGATGCCGTAGGTTTAATCTCGCCGATCATGTCTATGCCCCACATTGCAAACGGCCAAGGCGCAGTCAGAACATTCAGGGGGACCGGAGGAACATGCACCTTGTCTGCATAAATCTGGCACTTGTGGCATGTCCTGGAATGTTGGTAACAGTCAGCTTCCATTGTGGACCAGTAATATCCTGCCCGTAGGATCTTCTTAGCCATGGTGTGTCCGCTGGAGTGTGTACCAAAGGTCCCTTCATGTAGCTCTTCCATGATTCTTTCTGCTTCAGTCTTATCCACACAACGCAGTAAAGTTGAATCATGGTTTCGCTTGTACAAGATGCCGTTGCTAAGGAAGAATTTGGCTGTGAACCTTCTTAGGAACTTCTTATCATTGACAGAGGCACCTTCAGGGTATTCCTGAGCTTCCAGATATCTCTTCACTTCGTGGTACCAAGGCTTCTCAGTTACCAATTCAGTTTCGAGATCACAACAGTATGCCGGTTCGTCCAGTTTCCAGATGATGATCCGGGGAGCTTCATTATCCCATTTAACCTTGAACATTGAAGACATTGTAGCTAACGCGTCCGCCAACTGATTCTCTTCTCTTGGAAAGTGCTCAAATGTTATCTCTGTGAAGTGGGGGATCAGGGCCAACACACATTCTCTGTAAGGAATCAAGTTTGGGTGTTTCGTATCCCACTCTCCTTTGATCTGATTGATCACAAGAGCGGAATCTCCGAAGACACTCAGAAATTTGATCCTCAGGTCGATCGCAGCTTGAAGACCCATGATACACGCTTCATACTCCGCCATGTTGTTGGTACAGTTGAAACACAGCCGGGCGGTGAGTGGAGTATGAGTACCTTGTGGAGATATGATGATGGCGCCAATACCATTTCCCAAAGCGTTGGATGCTCCATCAAAATGCATAGACCATCGGGATCCTGGTTCAGGTCCTTCATCCGGTCCAGGTATTTCACAGTCAGTTACTATCATAATGCTTTCATCTGGAAACTCGAAGTTCATTGATTGGTAGTCATCCACAGCTTGATGTGCTAAGTGGTCTGCCAATACACTTCCCTTGATGGCTTTTTGGGTCGTGTACTGAATGTCGTATTCCGTCAAGATCATCTGCCATCTTGCAATTCTCCCAGACAGAGCAGGCTTTTCGAATATGTACTTTATAGGATCCATTTTTGAGATCAACAAGGTAGTGTGAGTCAGCATATACTGTCTCAGCCGGCGAGCAGCCCATACCAAAGCGCAGCAAGTTTTCTCAAGCAGTGAGTATCGGGTCTCACAGTCGGTAAACTTTTTGCTAAGGTAATAAATGGCATGCTCTTTTCGGCCAGACTCGTCATGCTGCCCCAGCACACACCCCATTGCATTATCAAGCACTGTCAGGTAAAGTATCAAAGGTCTCCCTTCAACTGGTGGCATAAGGATGGGTGGTTCTTGGAGATATTCTTTGATTCTGTCAAAAGCATCCCGACATTCATCATTCCAACGTATTACCTGATCTTTCTTCAGCAGCTTGAAGATTGGTTCACACGTAGCAGTTAAGTGTGAGATGAACCGAGCAATGTAATTCAGACGTCCTAGAAAGCCTCTGACTTCCTTCTCTGTCTTAGGAACTGGCATCTCTTTAATGGCTTTGACCTTAGCAGGGTCCACTTGAATTCCCTTGTCACTTACCATGAAGCCTAGCAACTTTCCCGATCTTACCCCGAAGGTGCACTTATTCGGATTCAACCTCAGCTTGTACAGTTTCAAACGGTCAAACAGTTTCTGTAGATGATCAAGGTGTTCTTCCTCAGTCTGGGACCTAGCGATCATGTCGTCAACATACACTTCTATCTCATGATGGATCATGTCATGAAATAAAGCAACCATGGTACGTTGGTAGGTTGCCCCAGCATTCTTTAGTCCAAAAGGCATGACTTTGTAGAAGAAGGTGCCCCACTGAGTAACAAATGTAGTCTTTTCCATGTCTTCCGGAGCCATCTTGATCTGATTGTAGCCTGAAAAACCATCCATGAAAGAGAACACTTTATGCTGAGCTGTATTATCAACAAGGACATCAATGTGGGGTAGAGGGAAGTCATCCTTGGGGCTGGCCCTGTTCAGATCCCTGTAATCGACACACATCCTGACCTTGCCGTCCTTCTTAGGTACCGGCACCACATTAGCAACCCACTGAGGGTAAGAAGTCACTGCAAGAAACCCGGCATCAAACTGCTTCATAACCTCGGCTTTAATCTTCTCAGACATCTCTGGACGCATACGGCGGACCTTTTGCTTAACCGGAGGGCAATCTTCTTTAGTTGGTAAGTGATGGACCACAATGTCGGTATCTAATCCGGGCATATCTTCGTAGGACCAGGCAAAGATCTCCATATAGTCATGCAGCATCTGAGTCAACCGTTGCTTCACGCTGAGCTCTAGGGTGGCACCAATCTTTACCCCTTTCTTGTCTTCTTCAGTACCCAAGTTTATTATTTCCACTGGCTCTTCATGGGGTTGAATTGCCCTCTCTTCCTGTTGTAACAGTCTTGCAAGTTCACCAGGCACTTCGCAATCATCTTCACCTTCGTCTTCGGCTAAGTTGATCGGATTTTCGAAGTCATAACTGGCAGTAGCAGAGTCGTTACCAGTGAGATCCAGAGTGGATTGAAACCTGTATGAGTGAGTGTGTGTGTAAATACAGCTGTTTTGCAATATGTAAAGAAAGGAAAGAAAAGGAGCGCAAAATTTGAAATGTGAAAAACGTCCAATGCTTTTATTTATGATATATGACAGTGACAAACAAAAGCCCTCATAAACAAAACCACGGTGCCCCGGGTAAGACACCGGGCCATATAGTTTCAAATTATTGTTTATTACAAATCCCAAAACAAAGAAGTTCATTACTGGGGAACGAAAGTTATGGGTGTAAAATCTTTAGCAGTCCAATTGGTCAATCCACCGTCGGTCGTCGGGTAGATCCAGCTATCAAACTCTGACTCTTCCATTTTATCTTCCTCTCCAATAGCATTCACTTCTGAGTGGGTGATGAGCACAGGAGGTCTTCCAATTCTCGCCTTGCGCACTGCTTTCTGAGCTTCTGTGGTGAAACCCAGCCCAAACTTGTTAGTCTTAGGAGTAAGATCAGGGAGCTTGCCCCAGTTTGCACATTCACCTTTTTCGATCACAGCCCGGGCGTCCTTTAAGGAGGCCATCTTCAAAGGAGAAACCTCTTCATCTGCTTCTGTTGCTGCCAAGGTTTGTGGTACTTCCTCAAAATGTTGAAAGGGGGTATCAATGAACTCCCCATCCATTTCTACGTATCTGAAGGAGTTGAGGTGGCTGACCATGTACTCCTCTTCCCCTTGCACTGTTACGATCTTCCCCCTGACCGGGTACTTGAGCTTCTGATGCAATGTGGAGGTCACAGCTCCAGCCTTGTGGATCCACGGGCGACCCAGCAAACAAGAATAGGACGGATGGATGTCCATCACATAGAATTTTGAATCAAATACCTGTGACCCAACCCTGATTGGGATGTCCACCTCACCATGTACCATTCTTTTGGACCCGTCAAAGGCCCGGACAACAATGTGAGTTGGTTTGAGCTCTAGACCCTCACAATCCAGCCTATCCAGAGCCTTCTTGGGCAGCACGTTTAATGAAAAACCTGTGTCAACCAGCACATGAGCAAGAGTAGTGCCCCTGCATTCAATGGAGACATGCAGGGCATCATTATGGTTCTTCCCCTTTGCTGTCAGATCGGCATCAGAGAAACCCAGGCCATTATCAGCGGTTAGGTTGGCCACACAGTCGGTGAACTGGTCAGCAGACGTCTCTTGGGGTACGTGGGCTGTCTTTAAGAAAGCAATCAGAGCCTTTGCGTGGGCCTCTGAACACAGCAGCAGTGACAACATGGAGATTTTAGAGGGGGTGTGCCCCAGCTGTTCTACAATGTTGAAATCACTTTTCTTTATTATCTTGAGGATTTCTTCCATTTCCTGCTTGGAAGCCTCAACAATGGTTTTTGGTGCCTCCGTCCTGGCAGGCACATCAGCAGCAATTCCCTTGCCCCGAGTATCAGATGACTCAGTAGCAGGGGTGGATACTTGGTCAGGGGGAGAAACAGGCACCCTGGCAGGTGTGAAGACCAAAGGCCTATGAATTACCGGAGGAGCAATGTCTGGCGAGAACAGTCTTCCACTACGAGTGACCTTAGCAGGCCCGGTGATGTTGGAGACACCAGTATCAATGTTGAACTCTTGTTTCACACCCAGAACATAAACATCCGCCCCATAGTGCCATGGGACAGCCTTATCAGATTTGTAGGGTATAGGCCCCAGAACAGTAATGGTGATGGGAGCACTCTTGTGAACTGGCAAAATTTGGACAGGCTTCTTTGAAGGAGCCTTGGAATGGTTGTTGAAGATGGTAACGATCGACACTTCTTCAACAGGAGCAGCAGGAACAACAGTCTTTCTGAACAAAATCTCTCTACTATCTATCAGGTTTTGGACGCCTGACTTCAGCAGAGAACAACCAGCAGGGGAAGCAACACATAGAGGGCAACCTTCGCTACATCCCGGAAATAAACCGGCTAGCAACAGGTTCCTCTTGACCGTCAGTAACGGAGTAGCAACATCATCCACCGAAGCTACATACAAATCCTCCTCAACAGCATTCACTCCATGCTGGGGCATGGGAGCAGTTACAACATTCGGCCTCTCAGGCGCCTCAAACTGTATTTCCTTTGCATCAATGAGGTCTTGAACCTTATTCTTTAGGGCCCAACAGTCATCTGTGTTATGCCCCGGGCTATCAGAGTGGTAAACACAGCGAGCATTTGGATTAAACTTGGGGGATGCAGTATTGGGAAACTTTGGAGCCTCCCTGACAGTCACTAAATTGGTGGATAGCAACTGTGGCAGGATCTGTGATAAGGTCATGCTTAACCGGGTAAACTCTCTCCGGGGTCTTTCAAACTTTTGAGGATTAGTTGGCCGAGGAGCGGCAGCAGGTTTGGCAATCATTACCGCACTGACAGATTGGTGGCGTTCAGGTCGCTCTGTTCTCCGGGAGCTATATACAGCACTAGCCTCCTTTTTGAAGGGTTTCTTCTCAGTACTGGAGGAGGCAACTTTCTGTATCTTCCCCGATTTTATACCGGCCTCGATCCTTTCACCAGTCAGGATCAGATCAGTAAACCCAGCAGAGGAATTACCAATGAGATGATTGAAAAATGGACCAGATAGGGTCCCCAAAAACATATCTACCAGCTCCCGGTCCGTCAATGGTGGCTGCACCCTGCCAGCCAGGTCTCTCCATTTCTGGGCATACTCCTTAAAACCTTCACCCGACCCTAGCGACATACCCTGGAGTTGGGTACGCGTAGGAGCGAGGTCGGAATTATATTGATACTGCTTGTAAAAAGCAGTGGCCAGATCCTCCCAGTTACGAATGCTGATTCCATCCAGCTGATAGAACCATTCGAGGTGAGTCCCTGAAAGACTCTCCTGGAAGAAGTGGATCCAAAGGTTCTTGTCTGCTGTGTAAGGCTGGATCTTCCTTACATAAGAACGGAGGTGCATCTTGGGACAGGAAGCCCCATCATACTTCACGAAGGCAGGTGCTTTGAACTTGTGTGGGATCACCACCCCAGTAGATAACCCCAAGTCTCCGAAATCTAGTCCAGGCACCCGCTGAACTTCCATAGCCTTTAATCTGTCTTCCAGCTGCTTGTACCGGTCTTCAGCAGGAGGGTACTGTTCGTCGTTGAAGTCTGTTTCAGTATCAGAGCCCACAGGAGTAGGGACCTCCCTTTCTTGGTGACTACCTTCCTCCACAGATGGAGTAGTCCTTTCAGCTTCAACCAAGGTGTTCCCGAGTCTGCGCCCAGTGTTAAATAGCACAGTCCTCCTCTTCTTCTTAGTCTTCTTCAGAAGCATGGTCTTCAACTCTTGTTGACCCTGAGCCAAGCCCTTGATCAGCTCCTGAAATTGGGCGTTCTGCGCCTGAAATTGGACGTTCTGCGCCCGAAGAGCCTTGATAGATGCCTCGGTTGATGATTCAGGGTTCATGATGCTGAAATAAACAGCGAAGAACAGTAAACATCCTAAAAAGAAGAGTACCTATGATGCACATGATGAATGATATGTGTTTATGCAATGCATTCAAGAGTTCGAAAATTCAAATTTGTTGTAGACCAAAAGGAACACACGTTATTATTAAGAAAATCATTGTTTAATACATCAAAGCCTCATGGGCAAAAGTACAAAAAGATCAAATCAATCCCAAAATATGTTGCGCATCTTCTTTGGAGCTATGTAAGTGTTGAGGTTCCTTTCCTCATGCAACAGGCGGGTGAGCTCCAAGACCTTCTTTTCACTGGCATGCAAACTAGTCTCAAGAGAATTCCGCTCTTCCTTAAGCTGGATCCAGCTCTTCTGCATCTCTTCCCAGGATGTGGGCATATCAGGGTGCTGAATAACGTGAGACACCTCTCCTTCCAAGGCAGGCTCTTTGATTACTGGAAGCATGTGAGGATAAGGCATTACTAACTTCTGAGAGCGGGCTCGTACCCACTTGAGGTAAGGCTCCAAAGGGATGGAGTTCCTGTGCCCCAGTGTCTTGCTGTCTATCCTACTAGGCATCCTCCAAGCTTTGATAAATCTCTGGCGAAGTCCTTGAGTATCGTTGCCGAAGTCAAAAACTATGTCAGGAATCAACATGTCATGAGGACCATCCCTCCGAGCATAACCAAATTGTCTCCAAGCCAGGCATGGGCTATAAGTAATACCCCCTCTGATTCCAAGTAAAGGAACATTAGGATACTCCCCGCAACGATCAATGATAGTGACATCTTCTCTGGACCTAGGGCACCAATGTATATCTGCATGTGTAAGAGTCATCAACCGTTGTGACCATCTCAAACCCCGCTCGTTCTTCAGGACTGATTGTGGAAGGTGCGAAATAAACCACTTTCCCAGGAGAGGAGTGCAACACATAAGGACACCTCTTTTTCTCATGGTTCGAGTGTAACATGAGTGAAGGATGTCCCCCAGCAACGTAGGTATAGGATTCCTGGACATAAAAATCTGGACAGCACTGATATCAATAAGCTGATCTGGGTTAGGGAACAACACCAAACCATAAACAAGGAGGGCCACAACCTCTTCGAAAGCTTGCAAGTCAAGGGAGTTCCAACATTCATGGGCCTTTTCAAACAGAAACCTGGCTAAGAACCCTTTGATACCACTTCTAACTTCCCAATGTCCCTTGAGGTCAGATGACTGTAGGTGCAAGGCTTTAGCAATCCCTTCAAGCTTAGGTTCCTTTTCTGTACCGTTGAAGGGTAGCTGATCAAGGATGGGGATCTTCAGGAGCCGGGAGAACTCCTCCAATGTAGGTACCAACTGATAGTCCAAGAAGGTAAAACAGTGATGCAAAGGGTCAAAGAACTGGAATAAGACCTTTATCATATCTTCCTCAATGTTGGTGTTGACCAAGCTGATGAGGCTTCCATGCCTTTCACTGAATGAAGAATTCTCGGGAATCCTGGATACAAGCTCCTTAAGCTGAGGAGGGACCCTTACAAGACTGATTTGAATTGTCTTTCTACGAACAGTTTCCATGTCCTACAAAACAAGAACAAAGATGAAAATTCGAACCCCTGAAATGGTTAGTTAATGCCTATGATGCTGGATGATGTCATGATGCTATGATTAAACACACCACAGATATGTACAAAGACAAACATGTAAGGCATACAAGGCACACAAGACAAGCCCTTAAGGTTTAAGGCCAGCATGGGGTCTAGGTATTACCCTCTTGAAGTTGGTGGGTTCAACCTGTCCTAATCAAAGTAACCGGGTTCTAAGGTTCCCAATATCACGGGATTGCTTTCATTGTTCATCGTTTCGATTTAGCCACTGAACTGGCGACCGAAATATCCCAGGAAAGCAACCCTCAATTGGGTGTAGTATCGAGTATCAACCAACCTCGGACTGCACCAAAGTCAGTTATCTCACTACCCTAAAGAGGCCAAGATGGTTCAATTAAGGTTCCTAAGGTCTGTTGATGCCTCATGACACCACGCGGAGGCCCCGTACTCTCCTTGACTGAACTCAAGGGTTACCAGTACACACCAAAGTGCCACATCAACGTAGCAGACTGTTTCAACCATGTCAGTATACCCCGCACAGTTCCCTCACAGCCTTGTTGCTACTTTCTAAGAAGGTATCCCCCAGATCCGGGTTAGGATCTATAGAACTCCCAAGACAGTCCCACAATAATAAAGCAAGCAAGTCAATACAATTGAAAACACAGTGATCTTAGTCCTAAGGTACACCTCACTTTAAGTTAAATCCCCAGCAGAGTCGCCAGTTCTGTGATCAGTGGATCTGGAACTGACTGTTTAACGCTGGTTCGCGAAATGTCGCGGAAACAAGAGTCGCCACCGTCTTTTATTTTCTCCAAATGGAAAGGACAAAAGCACAGAAAAATTCCTTAAAGAGATTGCTCTCGGTTCGGGAGGTAGATTATAGAAAGGGAAGGTGTTAGCACCCTTTCTATCCATGGTTATCCATGGGCTCTTAGGTACTTGCTCAATGTGTTTTCAAAATTGTTTGTTTGCTTTTCAATTGTGGGTTTAAAAGTTTCTTTGAAAAATTTCAGTTCGACTCGTACGTCAGAGTGTTTGAAAAATTTGCTTCGAAAGCTTTTGAAAATGTTGGTGTGAAAAGATTTCAG
The DNA here is from genome assembly GCA_948472305.1 of Vicia faba. NCBI lineage: Eukaryota > Viridiplantae > Streptophyta > Magnoliopsida > Fabales > Fabaceae > Vicia > Vicia faba. The sequence continues at coordinate 345,417,437 of OX451739.1, forward strand.
TTTGTTTTGAAGAGAGCAAGTATCCATGAGTCGTCTACCTACCCTAAGGAATTCGTCTGTGTAAATGTCCTTTAAAGTAGTGCCATCCCACCATTGAGAAGTAGGTAGCACCACCGTTGGAGGTGTTCGGGTCAATTCGGGTTTGTAGGGACATGGTGATCACCAGAGCAATGGGAAGACACCTTAGAAGCTACCCTCATGTCAGGTTCCCGGATCATGAGGACTTACTAAGACATCCTCTACTCGACGATCACCTTTCGAGGCAAGGCAACAGTGAGGCGTACCCTAGGGGTGGTGTGTGCGATTCGTGTATCGTTTTCATTGATATTTGTCTTGTCATGTTCATTGGTGTTCTACGCTTGATTTTAATTTGATCCATACATTCTTTCATGCTTTTTTAACAGTTAATATTTGCGAAGAAAATAAATCTACAACTATTACAAATGGCGCGGGTCCACATCGCCAAAATTAAACCGGACCCGATTTGACTGAAAAATAAATAAAGCAATAAAAGTGCGAGAAATAAAATTGTTACAAGGCTTTGGGACATATACATAATTATAATAAGCGACAAAGTAAAATGCGCGAAATTAATAATTAAAAGTATGGGCGTTGGACCCTTTCATAAGAAATTAAAGTTAATAAGAATTAATTAATTAGAATTAAATGTTTTTGGTATTTTATGTTTTTTAAGATTTAAAAGAAAAAAGAACTTATTGAAATTAAAAATAAAATGCTAAACCCTAGTTCTAATGTTTTTTTTTTATTGTAAAAATATTAAGTTCTAACCTAATCTAAGTTAATTTACATGCAAAAATTTAATTTATAAAAATAAATAAAATAAATATTATTATTAAAAAGGGAAATTGAAATGAATAAAAATTAAACCTAATTCTATTTTTTGGATTTTTTGTTATTAAAAGGATTAAACTTATGACCTAATTAAAACTAAATTTATTTACATGCCAAATTTAATTATAGAAAATAAATAAAATGAATATTATTATTGAAAAAAAAAGAAGGAATTAAAGAATCAAAATTAATTAAACCTATTTCTACATATTTTGGATTTTTATTAAAAAGAATTAATGTTGTAAACTTATTTTACTAAATTCATTTACATGTTAATTATTTACAAGAAAATAAATAAAATAAATATTTTTTATGTTTTTATCCTTTTTCTGATTTTTTGTTGTTTTTCATATTGCAAAAATATTGAATTAAATTAAAACAAGAAAACAAATAAAAATAATAATTAAAAGAGATGAGAAAAAAAATAAAAATATTTGCAAACCAGGGTGGGGTGTAGTCCCAATTTGTGAGGTGTTGATCCAAGAATATTGGCCCATTAAGCCTGAGGTTTGTTGACCTTTTCAGTTCGTGTGTGATGCGTTGACTGGCGCTTATTGTGTTCTTCAATCTGTAACCCTTGATCTGGATGCTTTGGACGCGTGGATGGTGATTTCTGGGCGTGCATGAAGATCTTGCAATGGAAGTGCTGCATAGGAATTAGTATTGAAAAATAGTATGAGATTTACACAGACCTGGGACTCGAACCCAGGTCTTGGACAATGCAAAGGAATACGCCTGCCACTGAAGCACTTGAGTTACTTTTAACATATAATGGTTAATGAATATAATAAAAAGAAAAGAGAGTTAGTGGCCTTCAACGCGCCAATTTTTGAACTGACGAATCACAGCGTGCCATGTACTCATCTTCCTCGCGTGCCTGAAATACAAAACACAGAGGCAACGGTTTCAACGCGTTGTGTTAGGCATGTTTATGAAAAATAGCGACTAGCGCTGTGACATCAATAAATTGATCGCGAGGGTCCATATCTCCTCGTCTTGATGAGCTGGTTTGAATGGCATAAGTCTGGAACCCTAATTTTACTGTATTGTAAAAGCCCTAAATCAAGCTCTGAAAAACCCTAGAATATGAAAATGGTAGAATCGCGTATGGCCAATGAAAACTCAATTGAACATGATGGTTAGTCTCAGAATTTCATAACAAACATTAATCAACAAACAAAAAGTACAAAGGATGCGTGATTTATGCCATGCGATTTCAAAAAATTCTGGATACAGTGAGAGTTCTCTCTACCAATTCTTGGAGCTTTGAAGGGTGTTTGGAATTGGAATGTGATCAGGAGAGCTTGAGGAAGCTATTGGAATCAGTCTTAGGGCTTAAAAAAACCTAGAACCTTGATTTCAGAATTGAGTTATATGGCCAATTTTTCAAGTTTTCAATAAGCTTTTGAGCGCAGCATTTGGTCTGTTATGGTTAGGGTTTGACTTAGCACTTATGAGGCAAGAGAATTAGGTCATTAGTTGGCCTTTATCCATGCCCATGAGAGAATTGGTCTTTGGTCTTTTACCATTAACAAACTTTTCCCTTTTTTAAGCAAAACCAAGACTTGGTGTGCAATTTAACCCTAGCATGAGTTTGTGAGCTGGCCCATGATATATGGAAGTTATCCAAATTCAAATGACACTATTCCATTGGTTTTTGAATTTTATTTGAATTTTTAAATATTTAAAATGAATTAAATTATCAAAAATTAAATAAAATATAAAAATCAATGTTTGGTCTTGAAATTAATCATGGGACACGTGTGTGGCATGACAAGGCTGAGTCAAGTGGAAAAAAGTGGGCCCTTTTGTCAAAAATTGAAGTTTCAAGGATAGTTGACTTTTGCCATTTAACAAAAATTTCCCAACTTCTACAAGGCATAACTTGCTCAATTTTTAAGCTTTTCTCATGTTCTTGGACATTTTGGAAAGGTCTTTGAGTCCTTTAACCAATGCCTTTGGTCCCATGTCATTTTGATTTTCCAATCTCAAGTTATGGCCTTTGACTTAAAGTCCCTTTTTGTTGACTTTTGAAAATGACCTATAATGTTGAAATTGATAACTTTTTGTGAGAGCATTTCTTGGACTTGAAGTATGAAGATGAGTTGTAGGAAATGTCTTTCTCTTAAAAATGAGCTTTGGATGGGATTTTTCTGATAATCCATGTGAAAGTTATGCTCTGGTCAATTTCAGTTGACTTTTTCAACTGTCCAAATATAGCAACTTTTGCATCTTTGATGATTTCTGAACCAAATTTTGAGAATCATGATCAAGCATTGATAAAATGATGTTTGTGGCTTCAAAATGATATGTTGACCAAAAATTTGAACTTTTGACTGTCAAATGACCATTTTGCCCCTACAGTTGACTATAATGCAATTTAGGGTTTTGACTGTGCAATTTTGAGCTGAATGCCTTGAAACTTGATATGAGGATGCTTGACCATGTTTGTAAGCATATGAGACTTGATTGGACTTTTGAACACTTCCTTTTCTTGATCAGACTCAAAACCCTAATTTTGACTGTTTAGGAGGCCCTTGCACTGTGCAACCCTTGGGGAATTTTGTGACTTGGCTTGGCAATTTCTTGAAGAATATGGGAGGGCAAATTTTGGGGTACAACAGTCACCAAGTTCTATTTGATACATGGAAACATGTACGACAATCGATTCTTCGAAATCCCCTGTGAACTTGGTGAATTTTGGGAGTTTCCAACCTCTTGGTAACTCTGTCTGTAACACAAAATCTGGTTATGGCGAGACATATGTAGTTCTCTGACATCTAGTATTCATTCCATTCTTAATCATAATTCTTTTGACAATGGCTTCTAGGTTTTGTTCCCCGGCCACTGCTTCTCGTCGAACTTTCCTGACCTTGGTCGATATTATGGTTCCATTTTTCTATTACTAATAGGGATTGTTGTACTATCCTAAGTATAGGGTCGACACACTGGGGATTCGTTGGTTCGTGTTCGACTGCTTTATCAACCACCTCCCCGTACTGCACTGGTTTCTCACATGGGGGAGGCACAACTTGTCGAATTGACACTCTTGGGGCAGCAAGGAAATCCCCAATGTGAGTCATTTGAGTTGCTAAAGTCTAATAACTCTACACCAAATTCTCAATCAAAGGTCTTAATATGAGACTCATCTGTTGAGTAAGCATATTGACCATTTCATGATTACTTTCATTCATTTGTCGCCTCATGATAGAAAAGTACTTGGGGGTGAAAGTAGGCATGACTTGGTGGGAAAACCCCAATCCAGTAGAACGACCAAATTGATTTCCCATAGGCCCTGAAGCATGATATGGGGAAAACGCTGATGCAAAATTTTCACCAAATATCAGACTGCTATTATGTAACCCTGCCATCATCATTGTTGGCATTCTTTATTCATGCGTATTTCTTGCAAACCTAGGCACATACTGCCCAGAAGTTAGGATCACACCATTGTGTGTCTCTATTGAAAAACTAGGCACATATTGCCTTGAACTTGTGACCATAAGTAGTCTTGCAGTTACTGGTTGTGTTGTGGTAACTATGTTTGGTTTCGTCAAAGATACGATCACCAAACTAGAACCCACACTTATCGTCGCGCTGGTACTTCCTCTCAGGTTTTGATCCCTTTCAAGAGTTCTAGGATCTACCATTTTACTACCACTTCTTAATTTCATGCACGAAACAAGAAGACTCAAACACAAACGGGTCCCACCAGGTGTGCCAATTTTTTTTGCGAAACAATTGCTAGCCTCTTATTAAAGGTTACTTGCAGGATTGGCTACAATTATCCTAGACTTAGTGTTTTGAGTTTTTTTGGGTTGAAACTGGTTGATATTTGATAAAAGGGGCAAAAGTAAAAGACAATTGCAAAGTAAAGGAAATAAATGACAAGACTTGTAATTTAAATGTGAAATCTGGAAATTGCTATGAATTCAAATATGGAAGCATTCATACATTATTAAGCTTGAACTCATTTCTCTCTTAAATGCAGATACTTTGAGGGTAATGCTCTAAATGTTAAGAAATTCCACCTTTTGACACAAATAAAAATATTTTCTTAAATAGAAAATCTAAAAGTGTAACCGTCGACGGTGACTAGTCCCACGTTGGGGCTTTGTGGAGAACTTCCCTAAACCGCTTTGAACCTTCCCACGTTCTTACTGGCTTGCGTGTTGATAGTGGTTCCCGCCACCATATATCCTTGCTCATCAACCTCTATGTTTGTCGATGACTACCTCAGAATCTCATGTCCTTGCCGACTAACTCTTCTGGTCGATATCCTTTAACTTGGTCGACATATCCTGTTGTTTCCTATAAACTCATGCCTTTTTAATCAAAGAAACCTTATAGCTTAAAGGCTCATTTCCCTAGTCAAAAATTGCTTGTCAACAACTATGCAACCAAATACTCTAAGTTTATCGATATCTGGTGGATGTCCCGACCAAACTTCTTTAGGTATCTTCATATCTAACACAATTGAATGACATATGTTTATCAGATATATTACTGTTGAAACAGCCTCTACCCAAAACACCTTCTTTAATCCAACACTAATCAACATGCATCTAACTCTTTCTAAAATAGTTCGATTAAACCTTTAGGCCAAACCATTTTGTTGGGGAGTACCTGGAGTGGTTTTGTACCTTGCAATATCAGAGGCTGCACAAAAACTGTCAAACGCCTCATTGCAAAATTCAAGGCCATTGTCGGTTCTAAACCTCTTGATCTTTCTGCCAGTTTGATTTTCGACCAGAGTCTTCTAACTTTTTAATTTCTCAAAAGTTTCATCCTTAGTCTTCTGGATGAATACCCATAACTTTCTATAATAATCATCAATTATGGATAGAAAATACCTTGCCCGTGAATGTGATGGACACCTTGCAGGCCTCCAAAGATCATCATGAATGTAATCAAGGGATCCATGTGTTCTTTTTTTTGCCTTTATTGAACTTCACTATGCAAGATTTTCCAAGTACACATGGTTCACAAAACTTCAGCTTTTCGACTTTGTCTCCATCAAGTCGATTTTATTTCCGTAATTCAACCAGACCCCTTTCATTGACATGGCCCAATCTCATGTGCCAAATTTCTATCTTCGACAAAGGTTTCATGGATGCAATATTTTCATAACCACTTACAACTTCAGCCTCAAGGGTATACAAGCCTTGTTTCTTCATGGCTCTCAAGAGTTACTTCGACACCTTCATGACTCTTAGGATACTTTTCTCTCCTTGGAAAACATATCCTTTCTTGTCGAATTCACTAAGAGAAATAAAATTTCTCTTAAAATCTGGTATATACCTGATTTCAGTCAACAACCTTATTAACTCATCATGGAGCTTGAATATCACAGATCCAACACCTATAATCTTGCAAGCTTTATTGTTTCCCATCAATACAGATCCACCATCTTGATCACATAGTTCCTCGAACAAGTCTTTGTTTTGAGTCATGTGCCAAGTGCAACCTAAATCCATAATCCACTATTTGCTTGAGTCACCGCTTGAAATAACAAGAACATCATATGAGTCAAACCATCTTGAACAATAGTTGTGTTGCCATTATTCTTACCTTCATGATCTTTCAAGCATTCAGGACACACCTTTCTTATATAACCCTCCTTATTACAGTGATAACATTGAATACCAGATGCATCACCTCTATAAGACTTCTGCTGACTTTTACCCTTCTTCTTGTCGAACTTGCCATCTTTCTTTGTGAATCTCACCTTAATTGACAAACCTTCACCAGTCGAAGATGGCTTGTGCTCATTTCACTCGTTCAAATCCTTATAGTACAAGGTTGATTGAACTTCTTCAAAGGTCAGCAACTCTCTTCCATACAAGAGAGTTCTTTTAAGTAAGCATGTGCTCCGGGCAAAGCACACAACAGTAACAACGCTTGATCTTCATCCTTGATTTTTACATCGATATTTTCAAGATCAAGAATCAACTTGTTAAACATATGCAAATGCTCAGACAAGACTTGGCCTTCACTCATCTTGAATGAATACAGAGCTTTCTTCAGGTAGAGGAGGTTGACAAACGATTTGGTCATGTATAAACTTTTGAGTTTCTCCCATAGACCCGACGTCGTCGTCTCCTTAGAAACTAGTCGAAGAACCTTATCACCAAGGCTCAATAAGATGTCACTGTGGGATTTCTCTACCATAGTCGTTTTTCTTTATCCTTTAACGCAATGCCCATGGTTGTGGCTCCCTTCAACGCTTCTAAACAACCAAGTTAAACCAGTAGGGCTTTCATCGTCAAGCGCCACAGACCGAAATCGTTCATTCTAGTGAAATTTTCAGTCTCATACTTTATTGACGACATCTTCTCCATGCTCATCGAACCAATTTGTTGTCAAAAATGATGCCAAGAACATAGTATAACCGGTTTCTTTGTTGGCAATAAACCCACAGGGTTAGGAAAGAGGGAAGCAAGAAGAACATAATGAAATTGGTAATAAACTGTTATTTTTTACTTCCTCTTTAAAACAAGATTACAAGTGTTACCGAATAATAAATAACCCTCTCACCTAATTAGGATTTGCATTGTTGCAATGATGAGAGACTAGTATGCTATTTATAAAAAAAATAACACACTAAACTAATGGACTTTTACACACAGACCCATTACAAGCTAACTTAGGGAACATGCTAACTTAAACATTTGGGCATAACAAACAGACCCAATTTGACATGCTAATAAACCTAGAAAATATCAACTAATGCATGTTATAACATCTTCAACTACAATATGCACTATTTCGACAGCAGCATGCGAACACACTTCGACCTCATGCTTAATTCCCTTCGGAAAAGAAGCTACCCCTTTGGCCATACTAGAGTTCGATCAATTATCTCACAATACTCTCTTTAGACCATCACAGGCTCCTAAAATTCAAATAAAAATCTTCATTATGTTACCACAAGGTTCATATAAAATCACCATAATTTTTATTTCGGACTCAAGATAAAAGTTTCCTCAAATTACCCCCATCTCTTTAATCAAGTGGTCTCAAGGCCAGCACAAAATCCTCCTCGAACTATATACTCGTCTCTAAGGAATTAGTCACCCTTTTTTTTTCTTCATATTTTTGACTTGGGAGTAATCATTCATGATTGGACCTGAGTCTAATCCATCACGTAGTAATCCCATAACATACAATCCAAAAACCAAATTCTTTCTTTTAGCCAACCGTCAATAAACAAAAGGAAAAGATCACAAATTGATAAACAATTATGAGTATTATTGCGTGAGACACTTTTAATGAGCAGAGAGAGAGAGAGAGAGAGAGAGAGAGAGAGAGAGAGAGAGAGGAGAGAGAGAGAGAGGAGAGAGAGGAGAGAGAGAGAGGAGAGAGAGAGAGAGAGAGAGAGAGAGAGAGAGAGAGAGAGAGAGAGAGAGAGAGAGAGAGAGAGAGAGAGAGAGAGAGAGAGAGAGAGAGAGAGAGAGAGAGAGAGAAGAGAGAGAGAGAGAGAGAGAGAGAGAGAGAGAGAGAGAGAGAGAGAGAGAGAGAGAGGAGAGAGAGAGAGAAGAGAGAGAGAGAGAGAGAGAGAGAGAGAGAGAGAGAGAGAGAGAGAGAGAGAGAGAGAGAGAGAGAGAGATGAAGAATAAATATTGCTATATTATTATTATTATTGAAGGTGATAATAGAAATGAAATTACAATATGTATTTATATACAACTAAGTGACTTGTATACTAAGTAACTAACATAAAAACTCTAACCCTAACTATCTTGGGCTTTGACTACTTATCTTTCTAACCAAGTAACTAACTTGGATTATATTTCAACATACCCCCTTATAATCCAAGTTGTTGAACACAAACTAATCATAGTCGATCTGAACTATTCCTAATTTCTTTCTCAAATTCAGGAATTTGTCGATCTTTAATCCTTTGGTGAAAATGTTAGCCATTTGTGCTTCACTTGAGCAATGCCTCATTTCAAGTTCACATTGATTTACCTTCTCCCTTAAGAAGTGAAATCTAGCTTTGATGTGCTTACTCCCCTCCATGCAGAACTGGATTCTTTACGAGATTTATGACTAACTTATTGTCAATCTGTAACACCAGATGTTTCTTCACTTCGACCTCCATCTCTTCCTCAAAGATCTAATCTGAATTGCTTGACATACAACATATGATCCTGCTATATATTCAGCCTCACACGATGGTAATGCCACCACATGTTGCTTTCTTGAGCACCGTGAGATTGAGGCACCAAATACTTGAAAAAGTAACTAGTTGTGCTTTTTCGATCTTCCTTATATCCACATCAATCAGCATCTGAATAAAAAGTAATCATAGCTTCTTTGCTTTTAGAATCTCATTGAAACAAAATTCCACACTTTATTGATCCTTTTAAGTATCTTAGGATTCTTCTTACATCCTTCATGGGTGGACACCCTTGGTTCACTCATGTATCTTCTCAACATCTGACTGAGAAACCTATATCAGGTCGACTGTTACACACATATCTCATAGATCCAACAATTTGGTTGAACAAAGTTATATCGACTTTTTCCTTCTCTCCATGCTTCTCTAGTTTCAAATTTGGTTCGATAGACAAAGATGCAAGATTCAAAACATCCATCCTGAATCTCTTGAGTATCTCTTTGACATACTTCCTTTGATGCAACACCATACCTTACTTGGTAATTAAAATTCCATGCCTAGGAAATACGAAAATTTTTCCATATCCGACATTTCAAATTCCCTCATCCTTAGCTCTTTGAACTTTGACAAGTTCTCCACCCTATTTCAGTTACCAACAGGTGATCAACATATAAGAAGATGATTGTTATATCTTATGCCCCTATTTGAACATAGACACCATACTCATACTTGCATTTGCCGAATCCTAATTTAACTAAATATGAGGCCATATAGGGCTTTGTGCAACTTGTACATTTTCTTGCTTCTCTTGTATCACAAACCAATGGGTTATGTGACATATACCACTTCATCTAAAGTACCATTCAAAAATTCTAATTTCACATCTAAGTGAAATACCGACCAACCTTACTTACATGCCAAGGCTACCACCAATCTGACAGTCTCCAATCTTGCGATTGGTGCATATACTTAGAGTACTCGAGTCCTGCTCTCTGAAGAAATCCTCGAGCTATTAATCTCGCCTTATCTTTCTATCTACCCATCAATATTGTGCTTTAACTTGAACACCCAGTTCATTTCGATAGCTTTTGTGTGTGCTGACAATTCAACTAACTCCCATGTGTTGTTTTTGTCAGTCACTTGTAACTCTTCGACCATAACTGACTTTGTTTATTCTTTAAAGCCTCGTTATAGTTTATTGGTTTAGTACCTGTAAGTAATGAAAATGAACTAATTCTCCACCTGTTGTGACTTCATCATCACCAACCACTTCATAATCTTGAGGCCTTGTTGGGAGAACTCTAGTTTTTTGTGGTCTTTGACTTGTGCTAGCCACACATTCTCGATTATCTGCTTTGACTTCAAGTTTGACTTGAATATCCGAAATTGCTTCGATTTTGACCTCATTACTTTCTTTGTCGAAACCATAGTTCATCAATGGCTTGTCAATTGAATCACCAAAGTTCCAATCCCATAAAAAATTCTCATCGATCACAATATCTCGACTCATCACGATATTCTCATTAATGATTGAATAGCCCGTATGCTCCAGTTTTATGATATCCTACCAGATAATAGGTTCACTTTTATCATCAAGTTTCCTTCTTCTTGCATCAGGAACATGCTTGTAGCAAATATAGCCAAACACCTTCAGATGATTCACTAATGATCTTTTTCCACTCCATACTTCTTCAGGAACCTTGTTCTTCAATTTCTTGGTAGGGCACTTGTTCAAATATAAACAACCCTAGTGACTCCTTCACCCCAAAAGGATTTAGGCAGATTCTTCTACTTCAGCATGCATCTTACCATGTTCAATATGATCATGTTTCTTCTTTCTGTTGTCATACCCCAAATTTGTCCGTCTTATTTTCTACAGTCAAATAATTTCAAAATTGGTTTTATAAATTTATTTGGTTTACTTACACTAATATTTTGGGTTTTATAAATATTTATTTTCAATTTATTTTGCTTATTTAAAAATATTTAATAGTTTACTTTAAATTATTTATATTTCTTAAATAGAAAATATTTCTTACCCTTCATATGCTTTCAAGTGTCTTTTTATTTTAAATAAATGAGACAACACAATAGATACAGGAGATAAAGCTTACAAGCATAAGGTCACATGTTCAAATCTTACTGATTCTATATTTTTAATATTTTTCCTTTCATTATTTAGTGCTTTTACCATGGGGTGAATACTATCGGATGGTTTTATTTTAAAATTAACATTTTTCAGCAAGCGAACAATTCATCCACAGTCACATACACAATTCTCACGATACACTCACTATCTTTCTCACCATAAAACCACTGTATATTTCTTTCAATTTTCTAACCATCAATTTTTCTTTTTTTCTTTTAGTATGTTGCCACGTGTCTTGCTATGAGTGGTAAACCATTATAATAGTTTATTTTATAGAAACAATTAAAAAGAGGGATTACAATAAGTGGTGTGATACAACGCCCTGCATCTTTATTTCTTTGATCATTACTTTTTTTAGTCTAATTATTTGGTTTAAGATTGTAATCCTAGGTTTTAATTACATCATATTTTTAGTTTTTAATTAATTAAATTTAACTTAGTAATTAAGTTTAATTAGTTTAACCTTTTATGTTATTTTTAACTAATTAACTTAACTCTATTTATTTCTTTCTCTCAATTATTCTCATTTAATTAATTTAGATCATTTGATTAGGTTGCCTTAACTTAATTTTTATCTAGTAATTAGGTTTTTAATTTTGTTTCAGTTAGGTTAAAAATCATAAAATAACAAAAACTTCCTTGCACATAACTCTTTTTTTTTTTTAAATTAAATAATTTAATATTTTTACAAATAAAGATAGATAGATTTTATATCCATCATATCTTCGAATAATCGATTGGTTGGTTTAACGTTTTACCAATTAATTATTCAAAATTAAATAATTAAAATTCACCAACATATCAAATTAATTTCTCCACCTAGCGCGATTTAATTCTAAAGAAGATAAACTCTTCTTCAACCAATCCATTTTTTTTACTAACATAATCAAAATCAAGACTTTTTCAATAAGGGATTGTCAAGTTACTTTCAAATCGAATACAAAAACTTCTCCTACCATCACTCAACTTTCAAACTCAGACATGTTCGAAATCTTTCGAAAGCAGCTTAACACAATCCTATAAAAAACACCAACCAAACATACTACGAACTACGAAATGGACTCTGATTTATTCGCAAGAGGATACATAGGCACGCGGTTAAAACCAAGGCGAATCCCATAACTAAAAATTAATCATTTTCATATACACATGATAATAACATAAGTAGAAAATTCTCATTAAATCCTAAACCTAAAGAGGGTCCCCTTGAATACAAGGGAGGTAAAAGGTGCCTAACACCTTTCTTTTTTCTAATCAACTCGCAAACTTAGAAATCTTTGAAAATTTAGAGTTTATATGTTCCTTTCCTGTCCTTAGGACAAAAAGTAGTGGTGGTGACTCGTATTTTTTACCGGTTATGACATATGTTATTCCATTAAGTTGAGGCGTGTAAGGAGCAGTTACCTCGTGATCAATATTATGTTATGCATAAAATTCTTCCAATATCTTGGATGTGTATTCACCACCTCCATCTGTTTGCAGAACCTTGATCTTCTTTTCACTCTGATTTTCGAAAAGCTTCTTGAATCTCTTAAAGATTTCAAATACTTCGTCTTTTTGCTTGATCACATAGATCCAAAGCTTTCAACTATACTGATTGACAAATAAGACAAAATACTAGTTTCCACCAATGGTAGACTGTTCTTAAGTACTTGCTCAAATCTGAATTTTTCACACTTACACACTTTTCAAAAACTATTTTCAAAAACGCTTTATCACACTCTTGAGGACTGATACAAGAGTTACCATAAAGCAAACAAAAACTTTCAAAACACACAAACACACAAACAGTTTTCAAAATGAGCAAGTACCTAAGAGCCCGTGGAAAACCATCACAAACACATTTCAAACAAAGCATTTCAAAGTGAGTTAACAACTAAGAGCCTGTAAATAACTACAGATGAAAATAATGTTAACACCTTCCCTTTTCATAACTTACCCCCGAACTCAAGAAAAAAATTCCAAAAGGTCTTTCATGTTCTTTTCACCCTTTACTTTATTAGATAAAAGAAAAGTCGATGACGACTCTTACTATCCACAACAATTACGATCAAACGTAAAACACACACGTCAATTCTCCCACCGTATTACACTACCTATAATTTATACTAACTAACTTTAATGAATAACAAACTATTTTGAACTAAACTAATAAAAATCTTTAAAAAAATTCAAACTCTAACTTTAAAACCACCTCATCTAAACTAGGTCATTTTAACAACTTTACATGAAATAAGTTAATATTTATCTTATCACAATCACAAATCTAAATTATTTTATATATAGAAAAAATATCATTTAATTTATTTTAATAATAATAAGTTAAGTAAAGAAATTAATAATAAAAAGTTGAATTCCCTATCTAGAAGCTTGAAATCTGTTCCCATTTCACATTTCAGTGTAAATTCAAATTTATGATCGAAGATGTCGAGATTGCGAAGAATGTTCCAAGCATCAATGGATGCTACTAAGAAAGGTATTCACTTTTCAACATTCATTCAATGCATTACTTGAAGATTTTGATTCATTATTTCATCTCTCTCTGAAGCTATATCCGGTAGTTTTGATGATTTGATGCCTCCACCTGAAAAATACATATTCAACTTCAATTCCAAGAAAGAGTTAACCAAATGGCATTTGTATTCCGATTCTGAATTCGGGGGTGCGTTATTTTTTACTAGTTAGCATTTTTTGTTACTAAAGTTTGTAACTTGGGTTGATTTGACTTTAGGGTTTTTTGTTGTTGTTGTTTAGGGTTATCATCTGCATCTCTGCAGATACCTGAATCTGAGAATGGGACTACTACTGGGATTTTCTCTGGGAATCTTTCTCTTGAGGTTACTCAGGGGGCTAAGTGGAATATTAGTAGAGGTGGATTTTGTGGAATGCGCTCCAAAAAGGTTGCTTGTTTTTCTTTCTTTTTGTCAAATAGTTGGTTCAACAACAACCTTTGACATGCCCATGAACTATTTTCAACTTATTTGCGTAAACTCTATGATAGTTTGTGGAAAATGAATATTAGAGAGTGTTGGGTAGAAACATGATCCATGTAGGTGACCCCACTTAGTGGGATAAGACTTATTGTTGTTGTATAAGTATTTGTATGATAAACACTTATGCTATAAGCGCACATTTAGTTGTATTGTATATCAATATAAGGCCTAAATTAAGTTGTCTTTCTGCAATAATGTGTTTCTGCAGTTTGATGGCTTCATTGACTTGGATTCATATGATACTATAGCTATGAAACTTAAAGGTGATGGACGATGTTATATATCTACTGTGAGTGCCATCTTCTTTCCCAATGCCAAAATGTTATGTTATCCTTGGAAATTTAGAGGGTTTCAATACTAGTTTGATTTTGGTGCAGATCTACACGGAGAATTGGGTTAATTCACCTGGACAGATGGAGGATAATTCGTGGCAATCATTTATTTATGTGCCTAAAGACAACTGGTATATTGCAAAGGCAAGTCTCATTTCCATCTATCTGTATACAAGATTATAAAATAACGTAATGACCCCCAACTAGACTTTCTGTTTGTATTGTGATAACCTGCAATTTAGTATGAAGTATTCTCAAATGATTTTTGAGTGACTCGTGTACAATGCCCGGATGCTTGTGACTGTTTTTCCTGCCATAATATAAACTACCTTAATAGTTATGCTGAGTTAAATTGCAAAAAGTAATTACTTTGACGGGCTTTAACTCTGTGAATAAGGACTCAATAAGGTGCATTGAAAACACATACGCCTTGCTCTTGTGGCTTTCCATCCATTTTTCTTGGAAGACTTATCCTACCCCTGCAATGTTTGACAACAGGTGGTAGGGTTTGTGATTAGAAATAGCATGCTGGCGTTTTGATTATACAAATTTCTGGAGTATTGCGTATTAACAATTTATACATGGTTGCTATGAACCAACACTCCCAAAACTTTAAAATATTTGGTAAAATCGGGTTAGCTTGCTTACAAATTGTGTGTAAACCTAGGTAGACTCACAAAAGTCAGGAGTTTGAGGACAATTGAATAAGCCTATAATTTAGTGGGTACTTTACATGCCTAGAATGACAGTGGTTTTTAAAATGCACAACTGCAACAGCTGAATGATAATGCTTCATAGTACACAAACCCTAATCCTATATTTCTAGCAAGATAGTTAGACTTTGTGAGTATTAGTTACTTAATTAGGAATTAGTTACTCGATTAGTTAGTGCACTTGAGCTCTATAAATTGGACAATTATGTACATAATTCATCATCTTTTTTATCAATCAATATGATTCCTTTTTTCATCATCCCATGATTCTTCATAGTGACACTCAGCTTTATAGATGCACTTAACATTCCAACTTGAATTTGTTTAAGGATGTGAATGTTCAAGTAAGTCTCAGCTCAACTCTCTACCTCATAGTCCCAAATTGAACCAAGTCGTGAACCAGAAAACATGCAGGAACTCATCGTTGCAAGTTTGCAATGAAACCAAAAGGCCAACTAGGTGAATGTACCCAACTCTGCTGAGTTGATACCTAGCTCTACTGAGTTAAATTCAGTTCCAGCGAGAGGATCCCAATCCAGTCATCCTTCACTCTTTATTAATATCGAACATTGTTATTTGTCAATTTGCCCATTGATTTTAAACTTGCTATTCTTTTTCCTGTGACGAATTGGGAAGTTTTCTTGTGATTTTTGAATTTGTTAATCAAATTTTATTTTTGATGCTAGGTTTGTGTATTTTGCTACATTTTCTTCTATTTTGGTGTGGTCTCCTATGGTTTAAGCCGGCTCTGGCCCAATGTTGTAAAAAAGGAGCGCTATAGCATAGCGGATTTTGATGAATCCGCTGTGAAAATCACAATGCTATACCAGTTTCGATATTACGGAAATAACGGTTGTCCATTCTAGTTTCTACGAGCTGATATAGCGGCAATAGCGGAAAAAGAAGAATTGTATGATAAATGATTTTTAAAATGATAAAATTGAAGAATCTGCATGTGTACCAAACATGGCCTATTTTAAAAAAAGAAAAATTGAAAAGTTAGTGAGTATTACTCCTATATTCACCGTAACGCGTAAACCTTTCAAATGTGGGAGCTAAGTTTTTTCATATTCCCTTTTTTATTCGTTTGCAGCATGTCTTCTTTTTCTATATAATTGACTTATTTAAATTGATATGCGGCTTCCTCTATTTGACCGAGCTGCTATTTGCTATTTCACATAGTTTTGCTGGGCACTGATCTTTACTATTTGAAACTTTTATGAAAGAATAATTTGTGTGCCTTGCTGGCTTTCTATGAATATGAATGCGAAGCGATGGATTTCATAACCATTGGCCCGTATTTAGCAGTGAGCTAGTTACATGATTTTCTATTGTAAATTTCAATATTTTGCATAATCACCATGTACTTAGTAATTTCATTGAATGACCAGATTCCTCTAGCTCGATACCTACCTACATGGAGAGGGAACGTCATCGATGCAGAAATTGAAATGAATCCATCCCGTGTTCTTGGCATGTCTTTTTCTGTCAATGCTGAGGGCGGTGTCCCAGGTGCTAGATCCGGACCAGGTGATTTCAGACTCGAACTTGATTGGATCAAGGCCATGAGAACACAATGAACTAGTATAGATTTGTTGCAGATAAAAGTCAAGAATTTTGTTCTTCTTCTAGGGTAATTAATTAATTCTGACCCTATTTTGTAATAATAATGTATCAATTTGTGATTCATAAAGGAAAAATATATTGGTAGTCATTCCACATACAAGTTCTTTGCATAAAACAGATTTCATTATTTTCTTCATATTCATAACAGAAGAATCAAGATTCATTGCATTCATCTGGAAAAAAAAAACAATTTTTATATTGTCTGTAAGAAATTATCCAAACAAAAAGACAAATTTTGTCTGAATATATTTTTGGAAGTTTTTTTTATAAATGTAGAGGAAAGACAATTATTTTCTGTTTTGTCACAAGCATCTTGTGATATTGTGATATACACAGAATTTCAAGTCATAGTAACCACAAACATATTAGAGATTCTGTGATTGAGGCATAGGATATTTTTCACCTTTAAATCTACACCACTACTCATACTTTTGAATTGAATGGTAGATAGGTGGGATTATGATTACTAATATGACTTATCTCACGTGTGAAAGTAATTATGCACAATTTCAGTTTCTGTCGTGTACATGGTGTACTACTGTTAGACATGTTTGTGTGTGCATAAGGGGTGTGTGGTGGTGATGCTTGACTTTCGGTTTTGTGAACCTTGTTATTTTTGTTGTGGCATTTCTAGGAACTTCTGATTATAATTGAGCTAGGCAAAACGGCCCAACTTACCCAATTTTAGCATGGGTCGCTATCAACCTGGCCAAAATGGATGGAGCAAACCAACTTACTATTGCCACCTTTAATTTTAATAATAATAATAATAATAAGGTGTTGTTTACTATACCGCCGTATAATGATCACGTTCTTTATGAAAACTCTAAAATATCCTTCTTAAACTTTGAATTTCAAAATCTGAATGCACTCATTTTATATCTCATTTTTTGATGTTTGTCAAAAAAATTAGTTTGGGCTCCAATCTCTATCTCATAAATCTGAATTCCAATCTTTCGACATTTCCAGCGGGAAAACAAATTTGTTGGAATTTTAGTTAATGTTTATGTATTATATTGCTCATTGTTTTAAATCATCTGAGTTTTTGAGCTGAAATATAAATGTTGCATTCAAATTTTAAATTTTAGATTATGCTGGTATTATGTCCGAAAAGTGAAATCCGAACGGTTCTGTTATAAAATTTGAATTTGCTTATGTCATGATTGATTATAGTTATGGTGTACCCTGACGCTTCTTCAACACTATTTTACTTGTGGATGTTGAATCGAGTGATGTTTACGTGGATGTTAGAAAATAATTTATAAATAAATAAGAACTCAAAAAGTTTGATTAAGACTATGTACAATAGTTTACATATTTTACACACTTTTTTTCCACTTTTTTTAGTCCACATCATCTTCTCTTTCTTCCACATAATAATTCAACACATATTCAATTTTTACTCACTACAATAATTTTGTTTAATAAAATTCGACACCCTATCTCACTATTTTTATTTCATATTTTAATTTTATTTTACATTTTTCTTTTTATGATTTTATATTAATATCAATTATCGGTTGAAATAAAATTAAAATAATTAAGAGTTAAATAATTTTTTTAGTTTAATAACTTTTTTTAATTTTATATTCTTAATTATTATTTTTTTAATTTTATAAGAATAATCATTATTAAAATAAATAAAAGTGGATAAAATAAAAGAGTTTATTGGAGGTTAAATAAAAAAAATAAAGAGAAAAATTAAATTTTTCTATGTGTCCAAACCAAATGAACTAAATTTTTATTTATAGACAAAAAATAATGAATTTTGATGAAAATAAAAATAAATAAAAAATTTATTTATTATAAAATAATTAATTTCAAATAATTAAAGTGAATTAAAAATCTAAATAATCACACCAACCAATAAAATTTTACAAAATATTATATGTGACCTCATTCCTTACTCATTCAATATGTTAAATTTTTAACATCAATTAATCTACTTCACTTCCAACTATTTATTCAACACTTCATTATACCTATTCAATTATTGAATGATTTTTTTAACACCCCTATTATATTCAGCCTTATAATATATTGAGCTTTAAATTTGATCATGTCAGCAAACTAAGGTCTTTCAAAAATAACAAACATCCTATTGTTTGGGAATATGATCATCTCTTTATTTAATTCTTCAATCTTTGTTTTAACTTATTCGAATTGAGCATCGTCTAGAAATTTTACATATTATTTTCTTCAGTATCTAAAGTTTTTTCTCTCTATAATAAAGTTTACTATAACTCTCTCTAATGGTGGATAAGTTGTTTCATTTAGAGTTGTATCTTCAATTATTTCTTCAATTTCATCAAATTGAGCTTTTTCATTTTAAAATTTGTTTCAAAAGAAAAATAATATATATAACGACTCTTAGCTATTTCTTCTTATTGAGCTATGTCTTCAATTATTTGATTTATGATAATTTAAGGAAGGATATTGTATAATCTACCATAAATGCCATTATGGTAGATTTGGTTGTTGTGTTTCGAATGTGATTAAAGGGTAAATCTCAGAAATAATGATCTTTACTCTTTAAGATAATGTTTGGTATATGAGAAAAAGAAGAGAGAGGTTGAAGAGAAGAGTGAAACTTCTCCAGTTTGGTTGAGGCGAGAAAGAGAAGAGAAGGTAGTGGTAATTTTTCAATTTTACCTAATTAATATATTATTAATTTTTATATAATTTTTTAAATTTATGGTTATTAACTTTTTTATCTAAAAGATATTTTCTTCTTTTTAAAAATAATTACACCTCTTTCTCTTTCATTTCTCTCATACTTCTCTTATAATAAACAATACATCAAATCTATTATATTTTTCATTTTTTTTCTCTTCTCACACTCTTTCTCACATCTTTCTCTCTTCTCATTTTCATCTTACAACCAATCACATCCTTAAGGAGACATTCAAAAGTAAAGATAATCAAAGATGGTTGAAGAACCATACTTGTAGCATTATTATACAACCTAAGCATAAAAAGGTGGTGGGGTTAAGTGCAAGTGGATACAACTGAAAAATCAAGGTTCAAGTATGGTTTGGATTTGATCATGGTTGTTGAATGATAATTCATCTTAGAGAGAGCAATGAGGCGGTTGATGGTTAAATTGACATCACCATCAATTTTGAATCAATGTAGAGATTTATAGGAGTGTGCCTCAAAATATAAAGTAACGAAGAAAAGAAAACATTTTTATAGACTTTCAAAAATCAGAATCGCAAAAAGAACTAGAAAAGTCGATAGAGGATGGAGTCGCAGTTGGGTAGATGGTGGTCTTGGGCCATGTCTGTTTCGTTCGTGGATCCATTATGTGATGGATCGTGTTCTAGGTCCGTTTTAGATTTGTTAAATTTGAATAGTTATAAATATTTATCTATATCACTTTTGTTAGTTAAGGGAAAAATATATAGGAAATAAGTGATAATCTTAGTTAAAGAGGAAATGATAGAAATTTCTTGGAGGGGACTTTTAAAGGTATTTAATCGAATTGGAAAACACTTTTAAAAATCTTAAATTTGTATGATTCATATAAAAATTTTTTGAGAGATTGAGAACCACTTAAGATAAAAAATAGAGTTTATTTTAAAAATTTGAGAGAATATTTTTTTTAACTCATTTATAATATTTTGTAACAACTTTTAAAAATTTAGTAAATTAGAGCTCTTCTCTCTCTAAAATAAATCATTTTGATTGAATTAGATAAAAAATTTACGTGTATTCAACTTTTTTCTTCCTCTTGCTTGTTTTGAATTTATTTACAATACTATGTAGATTATTTTATTGATTGAATTAATTTAATTGATTGCCATTATTTTTTGTCACACTTTTCATAATTCCTAATAAAATTAATATTACTGTTAGTTTCACAACGAAAAGATTTTTGTGGAGTAAAACCTTTCAAAATCATAAAAATGATGTTGGTGAATAATACCGGTTGCAATCCTTTTTTCTTTGAGATTTAATTTGAGATCTTCTTGATTTGTTTGTGTTTTTACGACTTTAGATTTTTTTTGTTATTGTTGTAAGTTAAATATTTTGATTTGATTTGATGGTAAAGATTTTAGAAAGTTTATTTTGATGATGATAATAAAAATTGTTGGAAGTTTATTGGACGATGACGATATAAGAAATTGTTGAAAGTTTAATTCGATGATGGTGAGAAAAATAATTTTAAATTGTAATTAAAATGATGAAGAAGAAATCAAATCAATAAAAGAGAACTCTTAAATAATGCTAAGTCGGAACAAAATTTGTTATGTAAAACTCATCTAAGAGTAAAATTGTCATGTCAAATTATTAAAACTTAACATTTTATTGTCAAAAACTAACATAAAGGACCATATTGACTAACACATACTATGTATTTAAGAGATCAAAAAGTAATTTTTTAATAAATAAGAAACTAATAAATAATAAAAATTAGTTTAATGAAACACTAATCTAGTTAAACATTTAATCTTTTTATAAAGAAAGCAATTTATTTTTACTTTAGCCAAGTTGAAAATGTGATTAAATTTAAAGGGCCCACGCATATACATAGGTCAAGTTTAGGCAGCTAAATTTGAAAAAACCAATGGTTGGTGTAAATGTAATGCTAGAATCTCTTATTGGCGGTTTGAATGAATTTGACCCACAAATCTTTAGAGATTGTGTTGCTAAAGGAATTTATAAGTTATAACACAAGCAATGGTTTTGTATTAAAAAAACAAGCAAGGAAATAAAATAAATTAGGATCTTAATACTATGTGTTTTTAAACACGTGTAAAGGAATCAAAATATATAAAAAGTTATTAAAACAATAATATTTTAAACTTTGAAATAATTGAATACATCTTTTATACGATATTTATATATCCGACTTCACGATAAAAAGAGATTGATTTTTTTTTAAGTGTCGGTTTTGTAGATAATTTAATTTCTTTTTAATTGTCATTGTCATTTTCAAAATTTAAAATAGTAATGATTATAGTTTTGTTAAAATTAGCTCTAACTATTTATTACGGAAAAAGAAAAAGTATATCAAAATGATCAAAAGTTAGAGAATATTATAGGATAAAGAAAAATCATAATTTAAAAAGTAACAACAATGATTAGCTTTATTGATATGTGTAAAAAAAAAAATAGAGAGTATTATTTTGATCAAAAGACGTGCAAATTATAATGTCAATGTAAATTCAACCATTTTAATTGTCACTCTTATTAAACTACCCGAACCCTCAGCGACCAATAAGACAAAAATGAGTTAACGAGTCGACAATCACCCATCACTAACAAAAATTAAGAGGTTTTTTATAACACAGTCTTTATTGAAGCTTGGCACTTGTCATGAAAGTCAAACATTTTCATTATATAATATATCTATGAACCTTTACTCGATTCATACTAATTTGAGAAGTTATGTTGAAGTTTTCTAAAGTTAGGATGAAGTTTTTAGAGACTGAGATAAGACGAGAGAAGTTAGAGTTTCACTTACAACATAATTTGTTCTAAAGTGAATTATTATGAACCCTTGTTAAAAGTTAGTTAGAAGTATGTTGCTGTTAGCTCCTAAATTTGACACCCACAATAAATTGGTCTTATTGGCTAAAAATAGAATGAAGAAATCTAAAGTTGCCAATATTCCGATCAGAAGAGCCTAAAATACTTAGAGAACTCTCTAAGTTAAAATTGGTCTTCGATCAAGAAGTGTTTGGCAATCTTCGACTGAGAGGATCCTGCGGTCTTCGACTGAAAGATTCTTGTATCAGCAAGCAAGTGAATTTTGAATCTGAAGAAAGGAGGGAAAAGCAGTTCACTTGACAGTTGAGGAAAGTAACGTGGCATGAAGATAAAAGTCGAAGCATATGCTGAGGACACTTATCCTCATCCTGGAACGAGGCAACTGCTCGACGATTACTTAGTTTTAGTATAATATAGGGATTTCATGTAGATTTCCGTGTGTTCAACTTATTAGTACAAGTCACTCAATCATATCCGAGTATCCGCGGTGAGAGAAAAGATATTGAGAATGTACGTTTAAAACACCATCTTTTATTTCAATCAAAGTATTTACAATTACTTTACATTCTTTGTCATTTACATCCCTGCGCAAGCTTTATCATTACTGCAAATTTACTTTATTATGCCTTTTACTTGCATTTTTTTAGCATTTTTCAACCCTTTTCACTTAAACTCACTTGCTTATATAAAAAAAACTCAGCATATGTCCTAGGATCAATTTGATCGATCCCGCAAGTCACTAAAATAACCATTTTTGAAAGATCAGCGGTTGTTTACCAATTTCCATGGTAAACAAATTGGTACGCCCGGTGGGACGTTGCTGAAGTTCTTTTATTTTTTATATAAACTTTGATAAAAATAGTTTTTATCATAAATGCTTCAAGTAATTTCTTTTCTTTCAAAGATTGTTGTATGTTATTAAGAAGTGGCAAAACAACCACAAACGAATACATACCTAAGAGAAGAAATAGGAAAATGGCTAATCCGTCTAGTAGTGGAGAAATTCCCCCACCAATTTCTGGCATTTGAACCACGGTTACACCAACGATTAGTGAGCCTATGTCATCAACAGTTGGTTCGACACCAGTGTTGACGGCTACACAAACATGACCAATAATTTCTTATGTAGGTCCAGGGTCCACCAGGAACACCCCCACCAAGGGAAAATCCAGGAGTTCGACCCTATATCCCCCCAGGATTTTCGACAGCATGGATGGGTTGAGACCAACCCTATGGCATGCCAACTACTAAAATAGCAAGCCTTATGAATGCCGCGTCCATATTTTCAGACCCTTTGGTGAGTGCATCTTCTCCATTGCAAGGATCTGGAACTGGTATGGAAAATTTGGGTAGGAACCAATTCTTAGGAGGAACATCACATATGATGCCAAGCCTTACAAATGCTTCTACATTAATTTTGAGGCAACAAATGGATGAAAGTAACTATGACATAGTGCAAATGCTGGCACAAACTTTGAGTACAGTGCTAAACCCTCTGAAACAAAATACCACCCAGTTGAATCAGCAAATGACAGCGCAAATGACGCGCATGGCTGAATTTTTTGGGGTTCCCCAACCTATTCGACAACGCCAAAGAGAGCTGATAAGACGAAATCAAGGTGTAGTCTTAGAGGATGACATGACCATTAACCAAAACCCACAGCCAGTGGAAATGAGCCATAGAGTGGAAATCAAACAACCTAGAGTCGAAATACCCAGGGTTTTCCCACAAATCCCTAGAGTTGTCGAATAAGATATAGTAATGGTAAATAGAAACCAAAATGCTGATGAGGTAATACAGCTGGTTCGACACCATAATTATGCAGGAGATAATAACTTGACAGCCATGGTCGAAAGGATCATGGCACAAAATAGAGTGAATATTAGCTTTCATAGGCCAAACTTTACATCTCCGTTATCAGATTATATCTTGCAATCAGAATTATGAAATTTGCAGAATCCTGTTTTCTCCTTTGTTTAAATGGGGGACTCTTCAGGCCCTGAGGGACCACAAGTTGACCATCAGCTACTAACAAATCAAATATTTCATCATATTTGGTTATGTCAAAAGTATGGGTCTTGATGATGGCTTTTCCATTCTTTTCAGTTTTGACAGGGTTTTTCCCGTTCGAAGGTTTCAACAGCTTACATGCATAAGGAGGATCAGGCTGGAGTTCAGCCATATTAACCTCTGTCTCTTCTCCTAACTCGTCTTCATCAGAAGAATACTCATCATTTGATACGTAAGCAAATTTTCCTTTTTTGTGGTATTTGTTTGGTTTGGTTTTTTCAGCTTTCAAACGTTTGATCAGTCGAACTTTCATAGCTAATTGATCCATGTCTTTCAAGGATACAGTATCTAGCAATTCTTTCTGATGGAATACTCTAACCCATTTGCATCCATTTCGACCAATTCGTGTTCAGGGACTTGTGTGAAGCATCTCTCTTTTAGAAGTCTAAACATGTTAAGGTATTGGTCTATTGACTCAATGCTCTTTCGTTTAACACTAGACAATTTTGTTAGGCTTATTTTGGACTTCCCCGTGTGAAACTGTTCATGGAACAATTTCTACAACTGAATCCACATTTGGATCGACTATGGGGGAAGCGTTGTAAACCAATTAAACACATTCTTTGTGAGGGAATTGGGAAAATACTTCATTCTTAAATCTTCATTCACTATTAGGTCACCAAGTTCTCTTTGATACATGGAAACATGTACGACAATCGATTCTTCGACATCCCCTATGAACTTGGTGAATTTTGGGAGTTTCCAACCTCTTGGTAACTCTGTTTGTAACACAAAATCTGGTTATGGTGAGACATACGTAGTTCTCTTCTTAACCATAATTCTTTTGACAATGGCTTCTAGGTTTTGTTCCCCAGCCACTGCTTCTCGTCGAACCTTCCTGACCTTGGTCGGTATTTTGGTTTCATTTTTCTATTACTACTGGGGATTGTTGTATTATCCTAAGTATAGGGTCGACACACTGGGGATTCGTTGGTTCGTGTTCAACTGCTTTGTCGACCACCTCCCCGTACTGCACTGGTTTCTCACGTGGGGGAGGCGCAACTTGTCTAATTAACACTCTTGGGGCAGCAAGGAAATCCTCTATGTGAGTCATTTGAGTTGCTAAAGTCTGATAACTCTACACCAAGTCTGATAACTCTACACCAAATTCTCAATCAAAGGTCTTAATATGAGACTCATCTGTTGAGTAAGCATATTGACCATTTCATGATTACTTTCATTCATTTGCCACCTTATGATAGAAAAGTACTTGGGGTGAAAGTAGGCATGACTTGGTGGGAAAACCCCAATCCAGTCGAACGACCAAATTGATTTCCCGTAGGCCCTGAAGCATGATATGGGAAAAACACTGACGCAAAAATTTCACCAAATATCGGACTGCTATTATGTAACCCTGTCATCATCATTGTTGGCATTTTGTATTCATGCATATTTCTTACAAACCTAGGCACACACTGCCCAAAAGTTAGGATCACACCATTGTGTCTCTCTCTTGCAAAACTAGGCACATACTGCCCTAAACTTGTGACCATAAGTAGTCTTGCAGTTACTGGTTGTGTTGTGGTAACTATGTTTGGTGTCGTCAAAAATACAATCACCAAACTAGAACCCACACTTATCGTTGCGCTGGTACTTCCTCTCAGGTTTTGATCCCTTTCAAGAGTTATAGGATCTACCATTTTACTACCACTTCTTAATTTCATGCACGAAACAAGAAGACTCAAACACAATCGGGTCCCACCAGGTGTGCCAATTTATTTTTTTGCAAAACAATTACTAGCCTCTTATTAAAGGTTACTTGCAGGATTGGCTACAATTATCCTAGACTTAGTGTTTTGAGTTTTTTTGGGTTGAAACTAGTTGATATTGGATAAAAGGGGCAAAAGTAAAAGACAATTGCAAAGTAAAGGAAATAAATGACAAGACTTGTAATTTAAATGTGAAATCTGGAAATTGCTATGAATTCAAATATGGAAGCATTCATACATTATTAAGCTTGAACTCATTTCTCTCTTAAATGCAGATACTTTGAGGGTAATGCTCTAAATGTGAAGAAATTCCACCTTTTGACACAAATAAAAATATTTTCTTAAATAGAAAATCTAAAAGTGTAACCGTCGATGGTTACTAGTCCCACGTTGGGGCTTTGTGGAGAACTTCCCTAAACCGCTTTGAACCTTCCCACGTTCTTACTAGCTTGTGTGTTGATAGTGGTTCCCTCCATCATATATCCTTGCTCATCGACCTCTACGTCTGTCGATGACTACTTCAGAATCTTATGTCCTCGTCGACTAGCTCTTCTGGTCGATATCCTTTAACTTTGTTGACACATCCTGTTGTTTCCTATAAACTCATGCCTTTTTAGTCAAAGAAACCTTATAGCTTAAAGGCTCATTTCCCTAGACGAAAATTGCTTGTCAACAGCTATGCAACTAAATACTCTAAGTTTGTCGATATCTGGTGGATGTCCCGACCAAACTTCTTCAGGTATCTTCATATCTAACACAGTCGAATGACATCTGTTTATCAGATATATTGCTGTCGAAACAACCTCTACCCAAAACACCTTCTTTAATCCAACACTAATCAACATGCATCTAACTCTTTCTAAAACAGTTCGATTAAACCTTTAGGCCAAACCATTTTGTTGGGGAGTACCTGGAGTTGTTTTGTACCTTGCAATATCAGAGGATGCACAAAAGCTTTCGAATGCCTCATTGCAAAATTCAAGGCCATTGTCGGTTCTCAACCTCTTGATCTTTCTGCCAGTTTGATTTTCGACCAGAGTCTTCTAACTTTTTAATTTCTCAAATGTTTCATCCTTAGTCTTCTGGATGAATACCCATAACTTTCTAGAATAATCATCAATTATGGATAGAAAATACCTTGCTCGTGAATGTGATGGACACCTTGCAGGCCTCAAAAGATCAGCATGAATGTAATCAAGGGATCCGTGTGTTCTTTTTTTGCCTTTATTGAACTTCACTATGCAAGATTTTCCAAGTACACATGGTTCACAAAACTTAAGCTTTTCGACTTTGTCTCCATCAAGTCGATTTTATTTCCCTAATTCAACCAGACCCCTTTCACTGACATGGCCCAATCTGATGTGCCAAATTTCTATCTTCGACAAAGGTTTCATGGATGCAATATCTGCATAACCACCTACAACTTCAGCCTCAAGGGTATACAAGCCTTATTTCTTCACGGCTCTCAAGACTTACTTCAACCCCTTCATGACTCTTAGGATAATTTTCTATCCTTGGAAAACATATCCTTTCTTGTTGAATTCACTAAGAGAAATAAAATTTCTCTTAAAATCTGGTATATACCTGATTTCAGTCAACAACCTTATTAACTCATCATGGAACTTGAATATCACAGATCCAACACCTACAATCTTGCAAGCTTTATTATTTACCATCAATACAGATACACCATCTTGATCACATAGTTCCTCGAACAAGTCTTTGTTTTGAGTCATGTGCCAAGTGCAACCTGAATCCATAATCCACTATTTGCTTGAGTCACCGCTTGAAATAACAAGAACATCAGATGAGTCAAACCATCTTGAACAATAGTTGTGTTGCCATTATTCTTACCTTCATGATCTTTCAAGCATTTAGGACACAACTTTCTTATATAACCCTCCTTATTACAGTGATAACATTGAATACCAGATGCATCACCTCTATAAGACTTTTGCTGGCTTTTACCCTTCTTCTTGTCGAACTTGCCATCTTTCTTTGTGAATTTCACCTTAATTGACAAACCTTCACCAGTCAAAGATGGCTTGTGCTCATTTCACTCGTTCAAATCCTTATAGTACAAGGTTGATTGAACTTCTTCAAAGGTCGGAAACTCTCTTCCATACAAGAGAGTTCTTTTAAGTAAGCATGTGCTCCGGGTAAAGCACACAACAGTAACAACGCTTGATCTTCATCCTTGATTTTAACATCGATATTTTCAAGATCAAGAATCAACTTGTTGAACATATCCAAATGCCCAGACAAGACTTGGCCTTCACTCATCTTGAATGAATACAGAGCTTTCTTTAGGTAGAGGTGGTTGACAAATGATTTGGTCATGTATAAACTTTTGAGTTTCTCCCATAGACCCGACGCCGTCGTCTCCTTAGAAACTAGTCGAAGAACCTTATCACCAAGGCTCAATAAGATGGCACTGTGGGATTTCTCTACCATAGTCGTTTTTCTTTATCCTTTAACGCAATGCCCATGGTTGTGGCTCCCTTCAACGCTTCTAAACAACCAAGTTGAACCAGTAGGGCTTTCATCGTCAAGCGCCACAAACCGAAATTGTTCATTCTGGTGAAATTTTCAATCTCATACTTTGTTGACGACATCTTCTCCATGCTCACCGAACTAATTTGTTGTCAAAAATGATGCCAAGAACAGAGTATAACAGGTTTCTTTGTTGGTAATAAACCCACAAGGTTAGGAAAGAGGGAAGCAAGAAGAACATAATGAAATTGGTAATAAACTGCTATTCTTTACTTCCTCTTTGAAACAAGATTACAAGTGTTACGGAATAATAAATAACCCTCTCACCTAATTAGGATTTGCATTGTTGCAATGATGAGAGACTAGTATGCTATTTATAAAAAAAATAACACACTAAACTAATGGACTTTTACACACAGATCCATTACAAGCTAACTTAGGGAACACGCTAACTTAAACATTTGGGCATAACAAACAGACCCAATTTGACATGCTAATAAACCTAGAAAATATCAACTAATTCATGTTATAACATCTTCAACTACAATATTCACTATTTCGACAACAACATGCGAACACACTTCGACCTCATGCTTAATTCCCGTCGGAACAGAAACTAGCCCTTTGACCATACTAAAGTTCGATCAATTATCTCACAATAATCTCTTTAGACCATCACAGGATCCTAAAATTCAAATAAAAAAAAAACTTCATTATGTTATCACAAGGTTCATATCAAATCACCGTAATTTTTATTTCGGACTCAAGATAAAAGTTTCCTCAAATTACCCCCATCTCTTTAATCAAGTGGTCTCAAGGCCGAGACAAAATCCTCCTCGAACTATATACTCATCTCTAAGGAATTAGTCACCCTTTTTTTATTCATATTTTCGACTTGGGAGTAATCATTCTTGATTAGACATGAGTCTAATCCATCATGTAGTAATCCCATAACATACAATCCAAAAACCAAAATTCTTTCTTTTAGCCAGCTGTCAATAGACAAAAAGAAAAGATCATAAAATTGATAAACAATTATGAGTATTATTGCGTGAGACACTTTTAATAAGGAGAGAGAGAGAGAGAGAGAGAGAGAGAGAGAGAGAGAGAGAGAGAGAGAGGAGAGAGAGAGAGAGAGAGAGAGAGAGAGAGAGAGAGAGAGAGAGAGAGAGAGAGAGAGAGAGAGAGAGAGAGAGAGAGAGAGAGAAGAATAAAGATTGCTATATTATTATTATTATTATTATTATTATTATTATTATTATTATTATTATTATTGAAGGTGATAATAGAAACGAAATTACAATATGTATTTATATACAACTAAGTGACTTGTATACTAAGTAACTAACATAAAAAACTCTAACTCTAACTATTTTGGGCTTTGACTACTTAAATTTCTAACCAAGTAACTAACTTGGATTATATTTCAACATACCCCCTTATAATCCAAGTTGTCGAACACAAACTAATCATAGTCGATCTGAACTATTCCTAATTTCTTTCTCAAATTCAGGAATTTATCGATCTTTAATCCTTTGATGAAAATGTTAGCCATTTGTACTTCACTTGAGCAATGCCTCATTTCAATTTCACATTGATTTACCTTCTCCCTTAAGAAGTGAAATCTAGCTTTGATGTGCTTACTCCCTCCATGCAGAACTGGATTCTTTACGAGATTTATGGCTAACTTATTGTCAATCTGTAACACCAGAGGTTTCTTCACTTCGACCTCCATCTCTTCCCTCAAAGATCTAATCTGAATTGCTTGACATACAACCTATGATCCTACTATATATTCAGCCTCACACGATGGTAATACCACCACATGTTGCTTTCTTGAGCACCATGAGATTGAGGCACCAAATACTTGAAAAAAGTAACTAGTTGTGCTTTTTCGATCTTCCTTATATCCACATCAATCGGCATCTGAATAAAAAGTAATCATAGCTTCTTTGCTTTTAGAATCTCATGGAAACAAAATTCAACAGTTTATTGATCCTTTTAAGTATCTTAGGATTCTTCTTACATCCTTCATGGATGGACACCCTTGGTTCACTCATGCATCTTCTCAATAATCTGACTGAGAAACCTATATCAGGTCGACTGTTACACACATATCTCATAGATCCAACAATTTGGTTGAACAAAGTTATATCGACTTTGTCCTTCTCTCCATGCTTCTCTAGTTTAAAATTTGGTTCGACAGACAAAGATGCAAGATTCAAAAAATCCATCCTGAATCTCTTGAGTATCTCTTTGACATACTTCCTTTGATGCAACACCATACCTTGCTTGGTAATTTGAAATTCCATGCCTAGGAAATACAAAATTTTTTCCATATCCAACATTTCAAATTCCATCATCCTTAGCTCTTTGAACTTTGACAAGTTCTCCACCCTATTTCCAATTACCAACAGGTCATCAACATATAAGAAGATGATTGTTATATCTTACGCCCCTATCTGAACATAGACACCATACTCATACTTGCATTTGACGAATCCTAATTTAACTAAATATGAGGCCATATAGGGCTTTGTGCAACTTGTACATTTTCTTTGCTTCCTCCTGTATCACAAACCCAATGGGTTATGTGACATATACCACTTCATCTAAAGTACCTTTCAAAAATTCTAATTTCACATCTAAGTGAAATACCGACCAACCTTACTTACATGCCAAGGCTACCACCAATCTGACAGTCTCCAATCTTGCGATTGGTGCATATACTTTAGAGTAGTCGAGTCCTTCTCTCTGAAGAAATCCTCGAGCTATTAATCTCGCCTTATCTTTCTATCTACCCATCAATATTGTGCTTCAACTTGAACACCCAGTTCATTTCGATAGCTTTTGTGTGTGCTGACAATTCAACTAACTCCCATGTGTTGTTTTTGTCAGTCACTTGTAACTCTTCGACCATAACTGACTTTTGTTTATTCTTTAAAGCCTCGTTATAGTTTATTGGTTTAGTACCTGTAAGTAAATGAAAATGAACTAATTCTCCACCTGTTGTGACTTCATCATCACCAACCACTTCATAATCTTGAGGCCTTGTTGGGAGAACTCTAGTTTTTTGTGGTCTTTGACTTGTGCTAGCCACACATTCTCGATTATCTGCTTTGACTTCAAGTTTGACTTGAATATCCGAAATTGCTTCGATTTTGACCTCATTACTTTCTTTGTCGAAACCATAGTTCATCAATGGCTTGTCAATTGAATCACCAAAGTTCCAATCCCATAAAAAATTCTCATCGATCACAATATCTCGACTCATCACGATATTCTCATTAAATGGATTGAATAGCCCGTATGCTCCAGTTTTATGATATCCTACCAGATAATAGGTTCACTTTTATCATCAAGTTTCCTTCTTCTTGCATCAGGAACATGCTTGTAGCAAATATAGCCAAACACCTTCAGATGATTCACTAATGATCTTTTTCCACTCCATACTTCTTCAGGAACCTTGTTCTTCAATTTCTTGGTAGGGCACTTGTTCAAATATAAACAACCCTAGTGACTCCTTCACCCCAAAAGGATTTAGGCAGATTCTTCTACTTCAGCATGCATCTTACCATGTTCAATATGATCATGTTTCTTCTTTCTGTTGTCATACCCCAAATTTGTCCGTCTTATTTTCTACAGTCAAATAATTTTCAAAATTGGTTTTATAAATTTATTTGGTTTACTTACACTAATATTTTGGGTTTTATAAATATTTATTTTCAATTTATTTTGCTTATTTAAAAATATTTAATAGTTTACTTTAAATTATTTATATTTCTTAAATAGAAAATATTTTCTTACCCTTCATATGCTTTCAAGTGTCTTTTTATTTTAAATAAATGAGACAACACAATAGATAAGGAGATAAAGCTTACAAGCATAAGGTCACATGTTCAAATCTTACTGATTCTATATTTTTAATATTTTTCCTTTCATTATTTAGTGCTTTTACCATGGGGTGAATACTATCGGATGGTTTTATTTTAAAATTAACATTTTTCAGCAAGCGAACAATTCATCCACAGTCACATACACAATTCTCACGATACACTCACTATCTTTCTCACCATAAAACCACTGTATATTTCTTTCAATTTTCTAACCATCAATTTTTCTTTTTTTCTTTTAGTATGTTGCCACGTGTCTTGCTATGAGTGGTAAACCATTATAATAGTTTATTTTATAGAAACAATTAAAAAGAGGGATTACAATAAGTGGTGTGATACAACGCCCTGCATCTTTATTTCTTTGATCATTACTTTTTTTAGTCTAATTATTTGGTTTAAGATTGTAATCCTAGGTTTTAATTACATCATATTTTTAGTTTTTAATTAATTAAATTTAACTTAGTAATTAAGTTTAATTAGTTTAACCTTTTATGTTATTTTTAACTAATTAACTTAACTCTATTTATTTCTTTCTCTCAATTATTCTCATTTAATTAATTTAGATCATTTGATTAGGTTGCCTTAACTTAATTTTTATCTAGTCATTAGGTTTTTAATTTTGTTTCAGTTAGGTTAAAAATCATAAAATAACAAAAACTTCCTTGCACATAACTCTTTTTTTTTTTAAATTAAATTAATTTAATATTTTTACAAATAATAAGATAGATAGATTTTATATCCATCATATCTTCGAATAATCGATTGGTTGGTTTAACGTTTTACCAATTAATTATTCAAAATTAAATAATTAAAATTCACCAACATATCAAATTAATTTCTCCACCTAGCGCGATTTAATTCTAAAGAAGATAAACTCTTCTTCAACCAATCCATTTTTTTTACTAACATAATCAAAATCAAGACTTTTTCAATAAGGGATTGTCAAGTTACTTTCAAATCGAATACAAAAACTTCTCCTACCATCACTCAACTTTCAAACTCAGACATGTTCGAAATCTTTCGAAAGCAGCTTAACACAATCCTATAAAAAACACCAACCAAACATACTACGAACTACGAAATGGACTCTGATTTATTCGCAAGAGGATACATAGGCACGCGGTTAAAACCAAGGCGAATCCCATAACTAAAAAATTAATCATTTTCATATACACATGATAATAACATAAGTAGAAAATTCTCATTAAATCCTAAACCTAAAGAGGGTCCCCTTGAATACAAGGGAGGTAAAAGGTGCCTAACACCTTTCTTTTTTCTAATCAACTCGCAAACTTAGAAATCTTTGAAAATTTAGAGTTTATATGTTCCTTTCCTGTCCTTAGGACAAAAAGTAGTGGTGGTGACTCGTATTTTTTACCGGTTATGACATATGTTATTCCATTAAGTTGAGGCGTGTAAGGAGCAGTTACCTCGTGATCAATATTATGTTATGCATAAAATTCTTCCAATATCTTGGATGTGTATTCACCACCTCCATCTGTTTGCAGAACCTTGATCTTCTTTTCACTCTGATTTTCGAAAAGCTTCTTGAATCTCTTAAAGATTTCAAATACTTCGTCTTTTTGCTTGATCACATAGATCCAAAGCTTTCAACTATACTGATTGACAAATAAGACAAAATACTAGTTTCCACCAATGGTATGATCCTCAAAGGGACCACGTACATCTGAATGTACTACTAGAATGCAAGAGGAACTCATTGGCATAATCAAAACGAAATACTTTCTGGACTGCTTTCCTACTAAGCAACCTACACAAAGTTTGTCGAGAATCACAAGACTTGGTATACCAGTTGCCATATCTTGAGTGATAAGTTGATTGAGTGACCTAAATTACATATGGCCAAATATCAAATGCCACAACCAACTATGCTTGTGGTCAACAACCATTTTCATACATTGTACCTCAGTCGAACTGATCATGGTCTTATATATGTCCTATTCTTCGACAGAAGAGATATCAAGACCAAATTATTCTGAGTGTCAAACATTTCCAAGGCTTCATCTTTCATAACCACTAAGAAAAAAATTTCGATTAGTTGTCCAACACTTAGCAGATTGCACTTCATTCAGGTACATATAGTACATCTTTGATTATAGCTTTTGCTTCATTGCTCCTTTGAATAAATATATCGTCAGTACCTTCTGCTTGCAACGAGCTATTATCAACAAGTTTAACCTTGCTCTTCTTTGACTCTTTGAAATTTGTTAACCACACTTTTCTACTAGTCATGTGATTTGATCAACATGTGTCGAGAAACTAGATTTTTGTGTCGACATGCTCATCTGCAACTGCATCCATAACCACCATATCTTTAGAATCCTTTGAATATTTTCATGTAAGGTTCGCTCCTTCTTCCTTGCCTTTTGTCGCTTCCTTGTCTTTCTTATACCAACAATTCTTAGCCAAATGATCCCACTTTTTACAGTTATAGCATTGCACGCCTTTTTTCTCTTCTCTGTCTTTCTGATAAGAGTTTCCTTCTCCTCTTTTTGAGGATTCAAAGGCCTTATCATCTAAATCTTGCTCTAATTCTCCCATGCTTCTTTCATGTCTGGGCCTACAGAGCTTGTATCGAATCTTGAACCCTTTTCCTCTCGATAATCCGTAACTTATGTGCCTCTAACGAACCAACCAAATCTTCTAGTTTCATGGTTACAAAATTATTGGATTCTTGAATAGCTACGATAACGTGATCAAAGTGAGAGGTTAACGTATGCATTACCTTCTCAACTATCATCTTGCCAATAAGGGTTTCACCATAACCTTTCATGAGATGAACAAGATTCTTCACTTTCGAGACATAGCCTAAAATCTTTTCTTCTTCTCCTATCTGCAGTAATTCATAATGCCTTCTTAACTTCTGCAACTTCACAGTTTTAACCTTCTCATCTCCATCATAATATTTGACAAGAATATTTCATGTCTCCTTCACCGATTCAGCATGAGAAATCTGATCAAAATTCACTGCACCTACTGCAGATTGAATATAAAATACAATCTTGCAATCTTTCTTCTTGGCATCCTTGTGGCTACTCTCTGAACATTAGTTGCGTTGTCAGCAAGTTCAGGAAAACCAAACAAGGATTGCATATGTTTTCTTCATCGAATCTAATTTTTGCCGTAAAAAATTGGAAGAGAATTGAAAATTCCATTGCTACCATTCATCGTTGCAGCAAACGCGATTCACGATCCCTGGAAACGCGACCACTAACGTGCATTTTATGAAAACACGATTAAAAAAGTAATCGGAGACTCTAAATATCAATTTATTAATGCGTGAGACACTTTTAATAAAGAGAGAAAGAGAGAGAATGGAGAATAAGGATTGCTATTTCATTATTATCGAAGGTAATAATAGAAACTGAATTAAATTATATATAGAAATAAGTGACTTGTATACTAAATAACTAATATATCTTCCACTTCAACTACTTAACTTTCTAATCAAATAATTAATTTGGATTATACAACAATAATAACTTTACTCTAAACACCTGTATAAGAGCTCTAAAACTAAAGAGGGAAGTACATTAATTTCTATCTTACAACTTCTTACTCCTCCTCATTGACCCACAAAATAGTTTATCTACTCTTCTTGGTCCAATGAAGAAACATAGGATAAATTCCAGTTGTTTATCTACTCTTCTCGGTCCAACGAAACAGCATAGGGAAATTTCCAATTTTTATTTGTTTAGTACATTTCCAAGTCCTTAACCCAATCTTTTGTAGATTCATACCTCACATATTGCAACAAGTTGCCACATTAAATAAATTTATATAAAAAAAATTCAAAACCTATTTCCATGACCTCCACAACCCTTTATAAATTTCTTTATCATCTGACAAAGACAATGGAGTGTGATTAATCAATTCCTTCTCAAATCGTTTAAACAGCCTTATAACATCTCCAATAGGGCCCACCCTGAATTTACCTTTTATTTCTTTTTATAAAAACAATTTCACAATCTCACGTTTTCACTTTATATTAAAAAAACTTTATCGTTTCATTATACACACACAACAACAAAAGAAGCTAAAGGACTTTCACATCCACAAAGAACCTTCTGGAGAAACTTTCTCACTAAAATATCTTCATCAACATAGAATCCTAGCCCTACATCAAAACCACTTCTTTATTTCCAATTAATTAATCATCAAAAACAAAAACAACCCTCTCATATTTTAATAAAAACGATATTTAAATAGACAAAAAAAAACTATATATAAAGTCTAGAACTATAGGTCTCTAGAGTATTCTCTTTGCACTTTCAACCATTCATGTACCTATTCAGAAACATGTAGCCTAACCAAAACTAAACTAAACCCAACCCAAGTTGTCATACAAGTTGTATATTAATATTATTACATATTTTATATTTATATAATCACATCATAACATAATGTTATTGTGATTGTGTATATCTATGAATTTTTAGCTTCTTCATTTTTTTAAGGTTGTACGGAATTTGCATCTTGATTCAATTTGCCGACACAAACATCAGTTTGATTTGTTCTTTTGGAGAGTACTAGGTTGTGAAAATTAAGGTTGTTATTGTTGGAAAAAAATGGCTAATGAAGGGAACAAAAGCAGTGATTTTTATGCGGTTTTGGGATTGAATAAAGAATGCACTGATTCTGAGCTAAGAAATGCTTATAAGAAACTTGCAATGGTTAGAATTTAATCTTAATGCTTTTTTTTTTCTTTAATAACTTTGTTTCTTGTTCATATAAAAATCTTTTTTTTTTTTATGAATTTGGACAGAAATGGCACCCAGATCGTTGTTCAGCTTCAGGAAATGTGAAGTTTGTGGAAGAAGCTAAGAAGAAATTTCAGGCGATTCAAGAGGCCTATTCTGGTAATTTTGCACATGAACTTCATGTGTTTTTATTATATTTTTATACAATATAATATTTTTTTTTGAAAGGCAATATAATAATTATTTTCATGGTTGGAAATTGACCCATGGTTTATTTGTTTATTTTCTGATAAAAATTGAAGAAAAGTTGAAATTTTTATTTTTACTTAAATATTGGGTTTAAAATGCAAATAATGTTTTTTTTTTTCTGTGACAGTTTTATCTGACTCTAATAAGAGGTTAATGTACGACGTTGGAGTTTACGACAATGATGATGACGATGAAAATGTAAGTCACTCACATCTAAATTATATTTATATTTTTAAATTTTTTTGAAATATTAATAGATTTCTTTTGTATAATAATTTAATAATTGAAATTTTACTTTTTAAAGTACAATGACGTGTCTTCGAATCTGACGTGTCTGTCATGTTTGCAATCTGATGCATGATGTTGTAGATTCGAACTCACACATATCTACAATCTAATACGTCACACATATCTACCATTTGATGCGTCGGTCCTCTTTGTAATCAGATGTGTGATGTTGTAGGTTTGAACTCACATCTCTATGCAATTTGCAAAGATACATTTTCTTGTAAATCAAGTCAATGTATGTGTCACATAGCACATGGGGAATATTGTTTATAGGTTTAAATAAAAGGGAATAATTCATTGAATCAAGTTTAGTTAGTGAAAAGGGATGAATTTGATATTGTTTCATTCAAATGAATGAGTGTTCTAGATCCAATAATTTTGATGTACTAATCTAAGAAAATGAATTTGGTTTTGCAGGGTATGGGTGACTTTTTGAATGAAATGGTTACAATGATGAGTCAAACTACATCAAACGTGAGTCTTCCTTCAATATTTTGCAATTTTTTTGTTTGCTTATAATTAGTGGAACTTTAGGTGATAATCAGGTTAGACACAAACCAACAGCGTTGTTTTATCTATTTTTTTATTTAGTAATAATTTAATGGATAAAGATAGACAAACATAAGTGTCTTCTTTAGCCAAATACTATGTAGTTGCTACTTTTCACCTTTTGGGATTGGGTCCTAATATTGTTTGTTTTTTTTTGGTCCAATTAATATATGACTTAAAAATATCAAACTTGATTTGAAAATCTTGGGCCCATGTGGGTTAATGGTTCAAGATGTCTTCATGTATAATAATGCAAGTGCCGGGACGTGTTTAAGGACGTGCAAAGCGGACTACAGCACACAAACTAAAACTTGTCATTGTTAAACAATGATTAAACAGAGTCTCGTAACATATTTGCAAGTGGTTAAATTAGATCTCTATTTATTTTGTCAGAATTGAACCGTATATAATCTACACAGACCTTTCAAAAACTTGAGACTATGTTGGAATGATATTATTGACTAATTTATATGTGATACAGGAAAATGGAGAGGAGAGTTTTGAGGAATTGCAGCAGTTGTTTAGTGATATGTTTCAAGCAGATATTGGATTAGATGGAAGCAATTCTATGAATGCTTCTGGTTGCTCCACTTCATCTACTTTCATGAATTATAACGAAAGTTCTAATTCTAATAAACGCAATTCCAACCAGATGAATTATGGAATGGCAGGGGATTCGTCTAGCTTCGATTCTAATTATCAGAACTTCTGTTTTGGGGTCAGTTATATTCTAACATTATTTCTAGTTTTTTTTTTAATTCATCTAGTGTTACATTACATCCATGGCATGTATCATGATTATGTGTTGCATGTATTTTGAGTGATTGTTGATTGTGGGGTATTTTTCATTTTTTGTTCTTTGGTGAATAAGATCAAAATTAGTTATGAAAATCAAAAGGGTAGGTTTAACTTGTAGTTGAGTTGTGGGGTATACTTTGAAGTTGATAAGATTTTTGAGGTTGTGGGAATGATCTAAAGATTTGGAGTCTGGATGTTGTGTCAGCTGTAGGGTTATGTGGGAACTCTATGGGTCTTGAATTTTGAACAAATACACCAATGATTTGTATATTGGATATTAAAACATAGTTTTAGGAAGATTCTCCCACTTATATAGATAAAATTTCTAAATATCTATACTAGTATAACGATTACGGAGTGGTTGGATTCGGGTGATAGATTCAATTGCATTTAGATCTAACAACTTTTGCTTCGTTGTAGAGGGTCTGCTTAAAGTATAATTTGTTATGGTTCGTTTTTATCTCATTGTAGAGGGTTTGTTTAAAGTACGATTTGTTATGGTTGATAATCTTGTTAATTATGAAAGATATAGTTAATTGGTTAAAGGGAAATAGTAGTTAAGTTGTGATAAGAATTTTTTTCATGAGTCTTTTAATTAGTGGTATCTTTTCTTTTGTTCATGTAATCAAGGTCAATCTTGTAAATTATCATTACCATTGAATGAGGATACAAAACACAAAACAATGGAGTATGTGTGAAGTGTGTCAAAATGGTAAGTGATTCTCCCTAATCCTCTCCTTACAAAAAAAATGTCATGTATGTCAAACTCTTTGGCTGGTCAAGTACTTTCATAAAACCCTAATTATCATCTCCATTTAGGGAGAGATCCAGGTACAAGATATTTGGAGCATTTGACATACTAAAGTTTCTTTTTCATCGATACGATTTTTATCTCCACATTATAAAAGTTCTAAGTTTGTTATTATTTGTATTGTATACACTATATGTTATATTCGCATATTAGTCATTGTATACACTACATGTTATATTTTACGTATTAGACTGAAAGATTGGTCCATCGAAGACAGGTGAAGCGCCTTCAAGAAGATGTGGAGGAGAAGGTAAAAGGGGGAATTCAAGAAGGAGGAGGTAGCAATAGACAAAGAACGGGTAGAAAACAAAAAATCTCATATGGCCATGATGTTTCCTCTAATGACAATAATGCAATTTCTGCAAACTAGTGTGTCAACCTTAGTATGTTTCACAATCTTGACTTGCTACAACTAAAAATAATAGGAGCAAGAACATATATTTTATGTTAGTACTATGAAGTCCTAGGAAGGGATGTCACAAATGCCAACCCTTCAAGCTATTGGACAATTATGTTCAGAGTTTGGGTTGAAATTTAATTGACAAGTCATTTTGGTATTTTTCATTTATGCATATTTGTATCATTTCATTTCAATTCAAGTTATTTAAATCAAAAGTGTAATATTGTTGGTCATTTGTTACATTATGATACAAATCTTGATGTCATGTTTTGACTCGAAATGAATCTTCTCGTTTACCCTAAATTGTGAGGCATCATTTTAGGATCTCAAAGTGTTATTTGAAGTCAAACAAAAATTAAATAATATTTTAAGTTATGACACAAATCATCTTCAATGGTATTTTGATAGTTCAAAATCGATTATATATATTAAAAGAGCCTCCCAACATATTAGTTATATAAAATCATTTATGTGTTATCTTTTAAAATTTATCTTTATTTTTTAAAAGTCAAAATTATAGAGATTGTAGGTCACGAGTTTGATTACTAAAAAATATAAAGAAATATATTAATCTAATAACTATTTTTCTTATAAGATAATATTTCTATTTTTCTTGTCATTAATTTTTAACTATAAAATTAAAAATGAAAAAATATATTAACTTAATAATTACTTACATATTTTCATAAATTTATAAAATAATATTTTTTATTTTCTTTATAATTATTTTTAATTAATAAAAAAATTACATATTTTTTTATATAATATATTTAAAATAATTTTAGATTCTTTCTTTTTTTTAAAACAAAACATTATACTACTCTTTTATCACACTATTTACAATAAATAATACTTATGATAAATTATTTATTAGTTTTAACATTTTAAATTAAAATCACTTTTCAAAAATTCAAATATAATATAATACATATATCATTTTCTTATATATCAATAACATATTCGGGATTTTAATTCATTAGACTATTTATTTTTATTATATGAAATATTTTGAAAAAAATAAATTTAAAAGTCATCTTGAACTAAAAAGACTAACACAAAAATCACTCTAAACAAAGTATATTTTTCTAAAGTTCACCACTTTTGAAAAGACAAAATCACACATTGAGTTTCCACTATGCAAACAAGCATACAGATACCGCTTTTTTTGACCATAGACAGCGTTTTAAAGTGTTGCTTAAACCACCGCTGCTATAAGTAAATGCAGGGCTTTAGATTAATGTAAAAGTGCTGCTATATGTCTCCTTTAGACAGCGCTTTTACTATAAAAGCGATTTCTTATGCACTCCTTTAGCAGCGCTTTCTCTTTTGAAGCGCTTTCTTATGTATCCCTTTAGCAGCGCTTTCTCTTTAGACTGCGCTTTTGGTTATCTTTTACGCATCGCTTTAGACAATACTTTTCTTTAAAAGCGTTGTCTTTTCTCCATTTTAGGCTGCGCTTTTTCTCAGTTTAGGCAGCTTTTTCCCACTTTAGACAACGCTTTTCTCATTAAGCGTTGTCTAATGTTCACAATTTTTTTAAAATATTAGACTTATTTTCACTTACAGAAAACGCTGTCTAATATCTACAATAAATTTTTACCTGATTTTCACCATATTTCGCACTAGGTTTTCACCATATTTTGCATCATATTTGGTAGCTTCAATCCAATATAAATGCATCAAATTTGCATATACAAAAAATCTACATATATAATTGATGATATATACAACAACAACTTGAAAATTTATGATACAACTTGAAAATTCTAAATTCTAAATTGATGTTTAATCTACATATTACTATCCTCGAGAATTTCTAAAAAAACAAACAACAATGAACTAGTTAGCTCTATCTTCTACATCTGCACCTATAACCTGAAACAAAACCAAAAGATCGAAATTCATACCATGATAAAACAAAACGTTATTCGAATTTATACTCAAAACTTGAAAGTTATACTCAAAATTCTCATCAATGAAAGAAAGACAACACGCCTTATAAAATTCTCAACTCCATAATGAATTGACACCATTCCTCCATAAGTTCATCCAATTGATATTCTGAATAATGAGCACAATTGAATTCGTCAAAATACTACATAATAATATAACATAGTATGTGATTTAGTTAAAACACTATGCCATTTTATGAGAAATATTAAAATAATTCCTAAGTTAGAAATCCATACCGTGGATGGAATCTCTATTTGGTCCAAAAGAAGTGTTTCTTTCATAAACCTCAATATGAAATAATCACAATCTATACCATTACGTTGACGAGGACACTACACATGGAAAGAAAATACAGATATATATCAAGATATACCCCTTAACTTGTTTTGTCAAGTATCATCACTAATATAATCAAAATTGTGAAAATATACCTGCACTCTGATCCACATAATGTTGTTGGATCTACTCTTTGGTACTTGAATACCTCTCTGTGATTGAAAAGCTTGTAGAACGCTATAATAAAATATAAATGACTATTTAGAACAATCTCACATAGATAAATAAATATACACACAAATATTTAGAACAATCTCACTTACGTATCAATTATCTTCTTTAAATTTGGGTATGTTGTCCAATCATTGTATAACGAATCTAGATAGTATACAATTTCTGCTACATGATTAATTGCAAGAAACAATCAATGTCCACTGTAAGATTAAACAAATATTAGATGAAAAGTTTCTACACAACGTCAAAAAACGAAAAATTATAATAGATGAAGTTAGGATGAAAATATAACCAGTGGCCAGTATTATATGGTAAAAAGAACAACTTTTTTGTATCTTTGTTGGTCACAAATAAACCGAGTACATACGATATGACATCATCTGGTTTTGTTAGGATTAACCATGCGTTGACGGTGTTGGGAGCTAAGAAAGTGAATCTTTCTTCCAATCCACGCGGGCGCATCACTTTGTCATACAGAAATCTTAAATAAAATCATCATTAAAATTAGACTATATTCGTTGAAATGAGTAAATAAATTGTTCATTTAATTAAACAAATTTGATCGGAGTATACCTAATGTATGTATCGATAACACCAAGGCCTAAAGTCAAATGTTGAAAAACTTGATCCATATCTTCTCTACCAATTGCTTCCATGTATTTATAACCAAAAGTGTCTGTCAGTATAGGTATAAGACGAGTACCACCAATTGGAATATTTGTTATTCCTATATATGTCCGAAGGCACGACCTATACTGAGAAGTAGTTTTTTGCTAGCCGTGGTCTTATTACCCCTACTTACTTGTTCAATCTCTTTAGCATGCATCTAAATATCATATAATTAGTTAGGTGAATTATAAGATCATTTCAT
Organism: Vicia faba; assembly: GCA_948472305.1. Taxonomy (NCBI): domain Eukaryota; kingdom Viridiplantae; phylum Streptophyta; class Magnoliopsida; order Fabales; family Fabaceae; genus Vicia; species Vicia faba. The sequence goes on from OX451739.1 coordinate 345,461,036, forward strand.
GCATAAATATCATATAATTGTATTATACCTTTTTTTATGCAACTGACTCGGTTTGCCGCATCATCCCATTATCTTTTGATTTGGGTTTTATAGGAGTATAATATTACCATATGAAAAAATGTACGTAAAATGCTCGTAAAAACTTTGAATACTCAAAGTTTCATAATGGTTTTAAGCATACCTCATCATCTACGTGAATGAGGCTTGACGGTCATGCAACATATGCACATACTGCCTCTCCCACCAATGTTGCATCTGAAACATCGTCTGGTATTAGTAATAACGCACTCCCTATAAAGCAATATCAATTGATACCTTCAAATATCCAGCAGGGAACGGTTTATAGTGAAGTGCTTCTCCCAAAGTATTATGCATTTCCCCTTGTCAATCATCCGATAAGTCGCTGACGATAAATAGAGTTGACAGGGTGAAATGCCCTAAAACCAATAATAAATATGACATTGTTAATGTGTGTGTGTGTGTATATATATATATATATATATATATATATATATATATATATATATATATATATGTCAATTAAATAAATTACACTAATTTAATTTCATAATGATTTATATAATCACCTCGGGAATATTCGGTTGAACATTACAATTGACACTAGCTTTGTCACTGGTATCTTTAAAATCTGAAGCTTCCCTTTCTGATTGATCTTTTTCTCTTTCCTTTCTTAATTCACGAACTTCAACTTCTAATGCTTGCAACTTTGCCTGCAGTTCTTTATTGCTAGGAGATTTTGTATTTGTATTTTTCTTTTTCAAGGATGTTGGAGTGACCCCATGTCCCATACCCCTCACCCGACTGGAATACTCACGAACATATAATGCTCGATTGAGTATGCTTCTGCAATCATTATAGTCATCCAGAGATATAGACTGAGATAGATTCTCCTAAAATTCATATGAATATCGAAAAATCGTGAATATTATATGTTAATAAACTTTTGATTTAATCAAACAATTAATGTTATACTTACATATTTCTCAAAAATTTGTTGAACCTCTTCTTTAACAACTCCATCCTTACCCACACGGGCGGCCTTCCACAAAACATGTTCCGGAACAAATGTTTCGGAACTATTCTCCTCTTTTAACTACACATTAAGACAAAAAATAAGATCAATTATAACTCATGATGAACAAGTATATTATTGCAATTTATATATACTTACTATTTTTTGTTGTAAGCGTGCATATCCCGTACGCCCTTTTCTGTATGGATATGCGGGACCTGATGCTCGTTGGCGATTTATGACACTCGTATTTTGAAATTTTCCGGTTCTTCGTTTGTCATTAAAAGTGTCTCATTCTTCTGGTGAAATCAAGTTTGCATATATACTTGGACGCTCGGCATCAACAAAAAAATTTCCGGTATCTCTTAGATACTTGTTTGATAAAAAAGATCTAAACCCTCTATGTCTTTTCCCGGCCAATTGAAGACAATAAGATCTTCTGGTATCATCAATATTGAAAGACCTCTACGAAAAACATACATAGAGTGTGTTAGTATAAGTAATTTAAAGACATAATCATAATAAAAAACAAATAACATCACATATGGTACATGCATGTCACTCCAGATTTTGTCTTTAGAGGTATCCAACTGCTCGTTTCTCCAATTATCACAAGTAATTGGTACTTCTCTCCTTACAAGTGAACCAATGTAACTTCTCAATTTAGAACCGTTTAAGTTCAATTAATTTCTCATTTGAATTCCAATGCACATCATATTTTATTCCTCTATTTCTATCATGAATGATTTTCTTCATAATAGTTATTCCTCTTCTAATTTCCCTTTCCCCTGTATTAACGGTTTTCTTTCCATCATTAATAGAATCATCATGTGGGTGATCCTCGTTACTAGCCATCTAACCTGTAATAAAGAAAAACATAAGTATCTAATGACAAATATATAATTACAAATATATAATTCCAAATATCTAATTCCATAATCAATTGAGTATATAAAATGACAAATATATAAGTTTATTGAATGAAAGAATATATAACATTTTACTATATTACCTCTTTCTCTAACATCTCTTTCTTTTCTTGCTTGGATTGTGAATTACTTGTCTCTTAAGAACGCGGACAGATGGATTGATCCAAATTCCCTCATTATGATCCTTTCTGATATATGATTCATCCGATATAATATCATCATCTCGATCATTTCTAATATACGACTCATTCTCAACATCAATATCACCTTGATCTACACTTTTATCATCAATCACTTTGTTAGATAAAAGCACTATAGACCATTTCGTACTCTTCGGGTCAGTGATGTAGAACACTTGTTTAGCTTGAGAGGCTATAATAAAAGGCTCATATTTGTACCCCACCCTATTAAGATCCACTTGCAAAAATCCTGACTTATCCATTTGTATGCCACTATTATGTACCCACTTGCAACCAAATATAGGAATCTGAAACTTCTCGTAATCATACACCCAAATGCGATCGATAACCCTAAAATATGACAAATTTTCATATTTGAGGTTTAAGTCCTTCATACTTAAATTGTGCATTGCTTTAGCTACCAGTGACACCACTATTTTGCATAGTACTTTTATCATCTTGTTCTTTGGTATAAAATATGTATCCATTAATTGCGTATGCGCTATGAGAAAACACATACAAACTTGGAGCATATGCCAAATATATCAACCTTTCTGTTATTGAAGCGGGATCTGAATAAAACTTTGAATAAATATGATCCTTAAACCATTGTATAAAACTTTGATTGTGCTCTCGTACTATCCAATTTTCATTTCTATTTTAATTCTGACCTCAGAGTACATCCTTGTGCATTTCAACATACAGCTCAACCTCGTTGTCATTGTGCAGAACATACAAATGCACTTGATCCCGCTTATCCCTAAATATGGGTCCTAATTTAGTTCTTATTCCTATCTTTACCATGTTCTCTCTTGCTTTAAGGGCATCCTTAGACTTTCCTTTTATATTGAGTAGCGTACCAATAACACTTTCAAATACATTTTTTTCAATATGCATAACATCGAGAAAATATCTCACATACAAAGACTTCCAATATGGAAATTTAAAAAAATAGAACTCTTCTTCCACCCACCTTTGACAACCGTATATCTAAAAGGCTTTCCAAAATGAGTACACACATCTTTCACCTTTTCAAAAATTTGGTCATCTGACAATGCAGGTGGAGCTTTACGTTGTTCGGTGTCTCCATTGAATGTTTTTCTCCACCCACGATAGTGATGTTTAGAATTTAAGAATCTACGATGACCGAGAAAGACATTCTTTTGACAAAGGTCTAATCGCATCGTATCAGTTCCATGTTCACAAATAGTACACAATTTTTGACCTTTAATGCTATACCCTGATAGATTCCCGTATGCTAGAAAATCATTAATTGTGCCAAACAACATTGCCCTCAAATTGAAACTTTGTTTCCTATATCCATCATAAACCTCCACACCGTTCTCCCAGAAAATCTTTAAATCTTATATCAAAGGTGTCAAGTATACATCTATGTCATTCCCTGGTTGTTTAGGCCCAAAAATTAACATAGATAACATCATGTACTTACGCTTCATACATAGCCCTGGAGGTAGGTTATAAATCATAAGAATCATAGGCCATGTGGCATGTGATATACTTTGAAGACCATGTGGGTTCATTCCATCCGTAGATAATGACAAGCGAAGGTTTCTTACTTCTTATCCAAAATCAAGAAAATCATTATCAATTTTCGACCACTGTGGTGAACCTGTCGAATGTCGATACTTTCCATCAATAATTCTTTCATCTGCATGCCAAGTCAAGTGTCTTGCATCGGTTTCACAACGAAACATGCGTCTAAATCTCAGAATTATAGAAAAATACCATAAGACTTTTGCTGGAGACATTTTTTTATATCAAAATAAACCGCATTTAGGGCACTCATTTAATGATGCATATTCATTTCGAAACAAAACACAATCATTTGGACAATCATGTACCTTATCATAGCTCTTGCCAATAGAGCACAACATTTTTTTGGCTTCATAGGTTCAATTAGGAAGAACATTATCCTCCGGAAGCATATCTCTCATAATGGCTAATAACTCTGTGAAACTTTTATCTGACCATCCATTGTCCGTCTTTAAGTTATACAACTTTAATACCACAGACAGTCTTGTAAATTTAGTGCAACCTTTATACAAAGATTTCTCTGCATCGCTTACCAACCTCTCAAACATTTTGGGACAATCCTGAAGATCTTCTTCAAGTGCTTCTGCAATCTCTTCGACTCAATCACAATCATATGTATTTGTGCCATTATCGTCTGAAGCATATGTCGTACTATCCTCCGGTTCAACATTCTCGTTACTTTTCTCACCATGGAATATCCAACATTTGTAACTTCGATCAATTCCAAGCCTCAATAAATGTGATTGCAACCCAACTGCGTCAACCCGACCCACAGAATAACAACTTAAGCAAGGAGATTTCATTCGATTGGCGTCTTCGGCGTGCTCAACAACAAACTCAACAAATTCCAACAACCCATTCTCGTACTCTTTGGACAATCGATTGGAAGACATCTATTTTTTATCCATGGTATTACTATTAAGTAAACTAAACAAAAACAATACTTAAAAAAAAGGACAGAGACTAAAAAGCTTAATACCAATTAGGCATATTCATAGAAAATCATAGGAGCATAAGAGCACATTCTAATGGAATATAAAATAAAGAAGATTCTCTAACCTTAGTGTAAAACAAGAACTTTGACTTGTCCAACCAACTTAATTCAAAATCGAAGGTCTTCAAGTATAATTTTGTCTCCAAAATGTGTAACCTGGATACAAAATGAAGCTCAAATGAGAATATTGCAAAAGTGAATATATAAGATACCAAAAGCCCATGCCTACAATCTGAGAAAACTCAAACATATTATGTAAAGTCATCCATTTTTTATTCATCGATAATAAAAATACTATAATTATTCAAGCAACTATAGAAAATTAAAAGAACAACTAAATACCTGTAGAGAAGTCAACAACTTCTGAAACCACATAGTATAATATTCTTGAAAACGCTCAGAAACTCCACTCTTCACAAGTAACCTATATAAATGATCAATTAATTTCATTATAATAAAAAAAATCTATAGAATAAGAATTATATTAGAATATAAATACTATAACTACCCTTTTTAAAATATAATAATATAATAATAATATAATAATAATAATATAATAATATTATATTATTATTAATTATTTCAAAAAAATCAAATTTTATTTTTCTAAAAATATATATTAATTATTTAGCAATTAATATTTATAACTAACTCTAAATTTTATCATATTTTTTAAAACTATTTTTAAAAAAAAAGTGAAATCATAAAGTAATTTAGTTTGACGCATGTAAGAACCGGGGTATCTTGTATATTCTTTTCAACATATATTTTACTAATAAAACAATATTAAACTAATAAAACAACATTAAATAATCACTAATATTTATACACCATGCATCAAGAATATTTATATTATCGATGGCCGTCAAAAATCATCACTAATATATATATATATATATATATATATATATATATATATATATATATATATATATATATATATATATATATATATATATATATATATATATATATATATATATATATATATATATATATATATATATATATATATATATATATATATATATATATATATATATATATATATATATATATATATATATATATATATATATATATATATATATATATATATATATATATATATTATCACTAATATTTATACACCATCAAGAATATATATTATGGTTTCTATTCTATATTATCACTAATATTTATATTATCGTTTCAACTTTACATTATCATCAAATAATCACTTATATTATCAACTTTACACCATCAACTATATGAGTTCTTTCAATTTCAATTTCAACTCTATGTGAAGTGCTTTCAATTTCAACACTATAAGTGTTATCATGACAACCTCACAAACCAAAATTTATAGCTCGATTAATTGTATAAGAACACATTTTCTCTCAATTAATACATGCAATACTCATTGTGACATTTACACAAACACCTTACATGTAAAACTCATTGTGACATTTTCACAAACACCTTACATGCAAAAACCACATGCCACACAAAACACAATATAATGCAACATTAACAATACTAAATCAACACTATCAACTAAACTAAATGCAACATTATATATCAACACTATCAAATATATAAAAAATCATACCTAAATGAGAAGAGAATCTTGGTCGTGAATGGAAGAAAGGATGAAACGATCTTGAATGGAAGAAGGATGAGAACCTTGAATAATGTGGAACAAATAGAATCGATTTTCGTTTAAAATCAAATGAAAAAAAATGGAATTTTAGGCAGCGTGAGAGGGTTCGTACCGTGTTGGGCATGAGAACAAGGTTCGTGAGAATAGGGTTCAGGAAATAATAATGTTTCTGTGTGTTGGGCGTGTTTTATTTTTTTATAACAGGACTTTAGGAAGCGCTTTCAAAAGCGTTACGTAAGCTCATCCTTAGCCAGCACTTTTAGTAGAAAGCGCTGCGTAATCCCCCCCCCCCCTTTTAGGCAGCGCTTTTACAAAGCGTTGCGTAAGCCCATCCTTTAGGCAACGAAATTAAAAAGCTCTTTGTAAGCCCACCCTTTAGGCAGCGCTTCTCCAAAACGCTACAGTACCTACCCCATTTAGCAGCATTTATTTAAAGCGCTTTCTAACACCCCCCTTTAGCAGCACTTTATCAAACCACTTTAACCCCCTTAGGCAGCACTTTTTTAGAAAGCGTTGTCTAAGATATTCGACCAAACTCCCATGTTTTTAAAGTGGACTTTTAACAGCGCTTTTGATAAGAAGTGTTGCCTAAGGTGTGTTGTCTAATCTTATTTTTGGCGTAGTGTTCTTTTTGAGGTCAAAAGTTTAAATTCCAACAAATGTAAAAATATATTATTTCAAATGTCAATTTTTTAACGTCAAAATAATAAAATTTATAATTTAATAGTCATATATGATATATATGAAACAATTATACGTTTTGGAGAAACAATTTAATTTACCAATAAAGTTAATATGAAAAAATCATTTTAATTATTTCAATTACATAAAATTGTGAGAAATAGAGTAAACATATTCGTGTAACGCGCGAGTCATATTCACTATGTCAAAGATGATCTTAGGCAACGCTTTTTTTTTTGGATTATACAACACTTTAAAGCACTGCCTATACTACCGCTGCCTAATGTTTAGCCAGTGCTTTTTTTTAATATAAAAGCATGTATGTCCCCTTTAGGCAGCGCTTCGTTCCAAAAGCGCTCTCTATTGTCTCCCTTAGGCAACATTTTTTCTTGAAAACCGTTGCCTAAAGTCCCTCTTTAGGCAACGCTTTTATAGTTCTACTTAGGGGAATTTTAGGCAGCGCTTCATTTCAAAAACGCTCTCTATTAGCCCTCTTATGCAACATTTTTTTCTTGGAAAGCGCTGTCTAAAGTTTCCATTTACGCAGCGCTTTTATAGTTCTATTTTAGGGGGACTTTAGGCAGCACTTTCTATTCACTTTTGACAGCGCTTTTTTATTGAAAAATGCTGCCTAAAATCCCCCTTTAGGTAACACTTTTTTCTTGAAAAGGGCTACCTAAAGTCCCCTTTAGGCAGCGCTTTTATAGTTCTATTTCAGAGGGACTTTAGGCAGCGCTTTCTGTTCACTTTTGGCAGCGCTTTCTGTTAAAAGTGTTGTCTTGTGCACGAATTTATTAATAAATTGACATAATATTTTTTAGAAAATGGCTGCAATTTTTTTAATAAAATGTCAGCATTATATACATATTTTTTAGAACAAACTACACAATATTATATACATACTTTTTAGAACAAACTACACAACATAATATACCTAATTTTTAGAACAAACTACACATCATAATAGAGATACAACAAATAGAACTTGTCTTCTGCACATATCTACAAGTTCTAATAACTTGTTATCTCTATCTTCTGCACCTATCTGAAACAAAACCAACAAATTACAAGGCATCAAAAACATTATAACCTTATAATTCAACACATAAACATAAACATATATATAACAATTATAACCATAAACATAAAAAATTAGAAACATAAACATAAACAATTAAAAACCTTATAACCATTATAATTCAACACATAAACATTATAACAATTATAATTCAACACATAAACCTTATAACAATTAAAATTCAACACAACCTCATACACCGAGAAAATCATATTTGTATCAAAGTTTATAAATGCTATATACCATTTCATAAACTTCACACAAATGAAAGAAAGACAATACCTTATAAAATTTTTAACTCAATAATGTATTGACACCAATCCTCTTTAATTTCTTCCAGTTGACCTTTCGAGTAAGTAACACACTTGAATTCATCAAAATACTACATAATATAATATAATATGATTTAGTTACCACTAATTAATTAGATGAAATATCTGTTAAATATTAAAATAAATCCTAACTTATAAATCTATACCATGTTTGGAATATCTATTTGATCCAAAAGAATAATTTCTTTCATAAATCTCAATATGAAATAACCTCAATCTATATCATTACACTGACGAGGACATTACACATAGAAAAAAAACAAATATATATCAGGATATATAGTTTAACTAGTTTCATCAAGTATCATCACTATTATAATCAAGATTGTGAAAATATACCTGCACTCTGATCCATGTAATGTTGTTTACTTTACTCTCTGGTACTTGAGCTTGTCTTTGTGATCGAAATATTTGTACAGCTCTAACAAAATATAAACGAATATTTAGAATAACCTCACATAAATAAATAAATATACACACGAATATTTATAACAATCTCACTTACGTATCAACCCCCATCTTCATAACTGGGTAATTTGTTTGATCACCAACTAATGAATCCAAATAATATAATATTTCTCTTATAGGATTAATCCCAACCAACAACCAGTGTCCACTGTAAAATTAAACAAAATTCAGAAGAAAATATTCTACACACTGTCAAAAAACAAAAGTCAATGGTCCTAATTCATTTCTTATTCCCATCACTATCAAGTCCTCGGTTGCTTTAAGGTCTTCCTTAGACTTTCTTTTTATATTGCGTAACATACCAATAACACTTTCAAATACATTTTTTTAAATATGCATAACATCAAGAAAATATCTTACATACAAAGACTTCCAATATGAAAATTAAAAAAGACCTCTTCTTCCACCCACCTTTGACAATCATATGTGCAAAAGGATTTCCAAAATAAGTACTCATATATTTCACCTTTTCAAAAATTTGTTCACCTGTCAATGTAGGTGGAGCTCTACGGTGTTCCGAATCTCCATTGAATGATTTTCTCCACCCATGATATTGATGATTAGAATTTAAGAATCTTCGATGACCGAGAAAGACATTCTTCTAACATTTTTCCAAACGTGTCATATCGATTTTATCTTCACAAATAGGACACGCACATTGACCTTTAATACTATACTCTGATAGATTTCTGTATGCTGGGAAATCATTAATTGTACCAAACAATATCGCCCTCAAATTGAAACTTTCTTTCCTATATCCATCATAAACCTCGACGTCGTTCTCCCACAAACTCTTTAAATCTTCGATCAAAGGTGCCAAGTATACGTCTATGTCATTCCCTGGTTGTTTAGGCCCAGAAATTAACATAAATAACATCATGTACTTACGCTTCATACATAGCCATGTAGGTAGGTTATAAATTATAATAATCACAGGCCATGTGGTATGTGAGATACTTTGAATACCATGTGGGTTCATTCCATCAGTAGATAATGCCAAGCGAAGGTTTCTTGATTTTTCTCCAAAATCCGGATAATCATTATCAATTTTCATCCACTATGGTGAATCTTCCGGATGTCGAAACTTTCTATCAACAACTCTTTCATCTGCATGCCAAGTCAAGTGTTTTTCATTTGTTTCACTATGAAACATGCGTCTAAATCTCAAAATTACAGGAAAATACCATAAGACTTTTGCTGGAGACAGTTTTTCTTATATCGAGAGACATCGCATTTAGGGCACTCATTTAATGATGCATATTCACTTCAAAACAAAACACAATCGTTTGGACAAGAATGTATCTTATCATAGCTCATGCCAATAGAGAATAACATTTTTTTGGCCTCATATGTTCAATTAGGAAGAACATTATCCTCTATAAGCATATCTTTCAGAAGGGCTAATAACTCTGTGAAACTTTTATCCGACCATCCATTACCCACCTTTAAGTTGTACAACTTTAATTCCACAGACAATCTAGTGAATTTGGTGCAACCTTTATACAATGGTTTCTCTATATCGCTTACCAACCTCTCAAACATTTTGGGACAATCCTTAAGATCTTCTTCAAGTGCTTCTGCAATCTCTTCTACTCGATCACAATCCTATGTATCCGTGCCATTGTCGTCTGAAGCATAGGTTGTACTATCCCTCGGTTCGATAATCTCGTTACTTATCTCACCATGTAATATCCAACATGTATAACTTTGATCAATTCCATGCCTCAGTAAATGCGATTTCAACCCAACTGCATCAACCTGACTCTCATAACAATAACCTAAATAAACATTTCATTAGACTGGAGTCTTCGGCGTGTTCAACAACAAACTTAACGAATTCTGATACTCCATTCTCATACTCTTTTAATAATGGATTGGAAGACATCCATTTTTTATCCATGGTTTTACTACTAAGTAAGATAAACAAAAACACTATAATTATTCACGCAACTATAGAAAAAGAACAACTAATTGATCAAGAAGAAATCGATTATCTTGCTTTGATTAAGAAAAAGAGAGAGGGGCATTTGATAAAACTTAAAGGGATTTTTTTATGAGGCTATTGAATCTTATCTTAACATATTATGATTTATGAGATCATCATATACTAAGAGATGCTTTTTCTATTGCATATAACTTATGTATTATAAACACGTTAAAACTTACATGCACAAGATAAGTACACGAAGAGGCTTCAAAACTTTTGGTCTATTTCGTATTCCTTTTCTATGAGGAGAAACCTACAGGACAAACAAAACTATCACATTTAGGGTGATGAACATTGTGATCGGTGGAAATAGAACTGACTGTTTAAAGCTGGTTCGCGAAATGTCGCGGTAAGCAAGAGTCGCCACCGTCTTTTATGTTCTCCAACAAGGAAAGGACAAAAGCACAGCAAAATTCCTTCTTTGAGAATGTTTCTCGGTTCGGGAGGTAGATTATAGAAAGGGAAGGTGTTAGCACCCTTTCTATCCGTGGTTATCTACGGGCTCTTAGGCACTTACTCTTATGTTTTCAAAAATTGTTTGCTTTTCAAGTGTGTGTGGGTTTTGAAAAAAAGTTTCGTTTGAAAGATTTCTAAGTAACTCTTGTATCTGTCCTCAAGAGTGTATGAAAAATTTGTTTGAAATATTTTTGAAAGTGTCAGTGTGAAAAGATGTTTTTGTTTTTGAAAGAGCAAGTACCCAGGAGAAATCTACCTACTCTAAGGAATTAGGCTGTGTAAGAGTCCTTTAGATAGTGCTATCCCACTATTGAGAAGTAGGTAGCGCCATCGTTGGAGTTATTCGGGTCAATTCATTTATAGGGACATGTGTGGTCACCAAAGCAATGGTTGGACATCTTAGTGGTAACCCTAATGTCCTAGATCCTTTTTATCCGAGGCAACCGTTTCGAGGCAACTGGATCTTAGACAAGAGGGCGACCTCTAAGACACCCTATACTTGATGACCACGTTCGAGGCAACCAGTGAGGCGTACCCTAGGAGTGGCATGTGCATGTGTGTTGTTTCATGTTAATGTTTATCTTGTACATGTTATTTGTGAGCTACGGATTGATTTTATTTGTCATACATTCTTGCAGGCATAATTAACAGTTAGGAGTGCGGAAAATAAATTGCAGAAATGTAAATCTAGCTATTACAAGGCGCGGGTCTATACATCGCCAAAAACAAAAACCCGTTTGGAAATAAATTGCGAGAAAAGTAAAAGAAAGCGATAAAACCTAATTCACTATTACATTTCCGGAAGCAGTTACATAAATATAATGAATTAAAATAAACTACGCGCGAAAGAATGAATCGGGACGTCCTAAGGGTTTTGACCCTTTTTTGAGAAAGAATTGAATACGTCCTTTTCGCAATTAATCAAAATTAAAACTAATTACTAATTAATTAATTATTTACAAGAAAAATATTTTTTGTATTTTTATGTTTTTAATGAAAATAAAAATAAGGATTTAAAAGTCAAAAGAAAAAAACCTAGTTCTAAATTTATTTTAGTTATTAAGAAAAAGATTAAAGTTGCCTATTTAAACTAATTAATTATAATTTATTTACAAAAAATAATATGAAATTAATAAATAATAATAATATTAGTTTTTATTTTTATGTTTATTGTGAAAAGGTTAAATAATTTGCTGATGATTAATTAATTAAAAAAACAATAGAAATAAATAAAGCAATTAAAAGGAAGAAAAATAAATAGAAAAATGCAAACCCAAAAGGGGGGGGGGGGGTTTGGGCCAGATATGGAGGTTTTTGTTTAGAAATTCCAGCCCATTGATGCCAAGCCTGCGTTGACTTCTGGATCAGGTATGGAAGCATTGACTGGGAACATGGTGTGGATCACCCTTTGGCCTTTGGATCTGTCTTTTGAGACACTTGGCGCACATCTGTATGAGGCCTATGGTGGAATGCCTTGAGGAACCTGCATATGATCATGTAGAAAAAATGGAAATAATATTTGGGGGACCTGGGAATCGAACCCAGGTCCCAATGGTCAACAGCCACCTGCTCTTCCTCTAGGCCCCTTATGCGCGTTTGTTAATAAAATAGACAATGAAAATAATATGTAAGAACAACGCATATGCTGGAAAATAACAAAAAAAACGCGCGTTATGTTTGAATGCTCCAATGGCACGCTTCCACGTCCTTCGTCTTCATCCTGCGTTCCTGTAAAACATAAACAAATAGCGGGGGGTTTTAACCCCCACAACCTGCAAACGTCAAAAATAGCGAACAGCTCCATGATTAACATAAATTGTTCGCGAGGGTTGGGATTGGTTCGTCTTGATCTCCTGAGTTCAACCATGGGCATCATTAGTCCTAATTTTACTTGTATGGGAAAGCCCCAAATCCAGAACTCGGAAACCCTAGATTTCATTCATGGTGATTTCTGTTTCACTGCATAATAATTCAATTAAGTAATACCAACAACTTTATAGGGATGCAAGCAATACAAAACAAGCCATAAATCTCATAAAATGCTCATGAATCGTGCATTTTGATTCTGAAAAAAAAAAGACAAACCGTGGGACTGTGGTGGACGATTCCTTGAGTTCTGGCACTTGGCTTCGCTTGCAAAAGGTTCCTCAGTGTCCCAGCAAGGGGTTTGAATCCTTAAGTTGCCTTGAATTGGCCTAGAGTATGAAGATCAGTTTCAAGCTTTCTTTGAATTTTTTTCAATATGGAAATGGCTATGCAGCAGCTTTTACACGTGAATGGCTTTAGGTTTAGGTTATGCATATGTATGGGAATAGAATTAGGTGATATGATGAGCCTTAAACTTGTGCAATTAAGTTTTGGATTCTTGTTTGACCACCATTAAAGGACATTCCAAACTTGGTTCAAACTTTGAATTTTATGCATAAATAAGCTTGGCACGATTTTGGCAGCTAGCATATGACACATAAAAGTCATTCAAATCAAAATATGTTATTTAATTAATTTTTTTGATTTTATTTGAATTTTATGGATTTAAAATGAATTAAATCAATAAAAATTAAATAAAATAGAAAAATTAATGTTTAATCTTGAAATTAATCATGGGACACGTGTATGGAATGACAAGGCTGAATCAAGTGGAAGAAAGTGGGCCCTTTTGTCAAAAATTGAAGTTTTAAGGATAGTTGACTTTTGCCATTTCACAAAAATTTCCCAACTTCTCCAATGCATATCTTGCTCAATTGTGATCATATGAACATGTTCTTGGACATTTTGGAAAGGTCTTGAAGTCCTCTAACCAATGCCTTTGGTCCCATGTCATTTGGATTTACCAATCTCAAGTTATGGTCTTTGACTTAAAGTGCATTTTTGTTGACTTTTGAAAATGACCTATAATGTAGAAATTGATAACTTTTTGTGAGAGCATTTCTTGGACTTGGAATGTGAAGATGAGTTGTAGGAAATGTCATCCCATTCAAAATGAGCATTGGATGGTATTTTTCTGATGAACCATGAAAAAGTTATGCCTTGGTCAAGTTACAGTTGACTTTTCAACTGTCCAAAAATGGAAACTTTTGCATCTTGATGATTTTTGAGCCATTCTTGTGGAATCATGATCAAGACTTGATCAAATGATGATTGTGGCCTCAAAATAAGATGTTGACCAAAAATTTTGACTTTTGACTGCCAAATGACCATTTTACCCCTATAGTTGATTATGAAGCAATTATGGCTTTTGACTGTGCAACTTAATGCTGTGAGTCTTGAAACTTGACATGTAGGTGCTTGGCAATGTATATAGGCATATGGGACTTGATTGGACCCTTGAAAACCTCAACTTCCTTGCAAGAACCAAAACCCTAATTTTGACTGGCTTAAGAGGATGTTTGACTGTGCAACCCTTTGATCTATTTGAAGATTGATCTTGGCAAATCTTGAAAAATATGGGAGGGCAATATTTGGGGTACAACAGTTGCCCCTGTTCAATCTTCTTAGACCTGAGGATGTAGATTGGCTTGTGTGCCTTTCGTGATCCGAAGGTGGAAGATGATTGAACACTAGAGTGCCCAGAAATTTGCACTCGCATAGTGCAGTATCAGCAGTGTGATGGCGGGAATGGGCTTATAGATGCCATTTGGAAAGATGGTGGATAGGGGTATGGGCTTATAGATGCCATCTGAAGATGTGACAGAACTTTGTCGGGAATGGGCTTATAGATGTGTGATCGGTGGATCTCGAACTGACTGTTTAACGCTGGTTCGCGAAATGTCGCGGAAGCAAGAGTCGCCACCGTCTTTTATTTTTTCCAACATGGATAAGACAAAAGCACAGCAAAATTCCTTATGAGATAGTTTCTCGGTTCGGGAGGTAGATTTATAGAAAGGGAAGGTGTTAGCACCCTTTCTATCCATGGTTATCCATGGGCTCTTAGATACTTGCTCTTATGTTTTCAAAATGGTTTGCTTTTCAATTGTGAGTGGGTTTGAAAAAGTTTCGTTTTAAAGATTTCAGATCGACTCTTGTATCAGTCCTCAAGAGTGTTTGAAAAATTGTTTTGAAAGCTTTTTGAAAGTGTCGGTGTGAAAAGGTTTTTGTTTTGTTTTTTAGAAGAGAGCAAGTATCTATGAGTCATCTACCTACCCTAAGGAATTAGGCTGTGTAAATGTCCTTAAGGTAGTGCCATCCTACCATTGAGAGGTAGGTAGCACCACCGTTGGAGGTGTTCGGGTCAATTCGTTTGTAGGGACAGTGTGGTCACCAGAGCAACAGTAGGACACCTTAGAAGCTACTCTTATGCCATTGGTCCTTTTTTTTTATTCCGAGGCAACCGTTTCGAGGCAACTGGATCATGTCATGGACATAAGGACTTACTAAAACGTCCTATACTCGACGACCACGTTTCGAAGGCAAGGCAACAGTGAGGCGTACCCTAAGAGTGGTGTGTGAATTTGTGTGTTATTTTCATGTTATATTTATCTTTTGATCATGGCATGGTGAGCTACGCATTGTTTTTAATTAGTCATTCATTCTTTCATGCAAAGTTTAGAATTTAAAAGTGCAGAAATTTAAATGACGGAAAAGGTAAATCCTACGCTATTACAAGGCGCGGGTCTATACATCGCCAAATTAACAAAGACCCGTTTGATAAAAAATGCGGAAAATAAATAAATTCCTAATTACTATTACATGGCTTGAGCAATTACATAATATTTGCAAAGAAAAAATAAGAATAAATGCGCGAAAGAATTAAAGTTGCACGTTCGAGGGCGTTAGACCCTTTTGAAATTAAATTGAAATTAGAAAATTAATTTATTAAAGAAAAGAAATGTTTTTTAGGTTTTTTTTGTATTTATGAAATAAAGAAAATTAAAATTGAAGAGAAACCCTAATTCTAAGTTGTTTTTAATTATTAATGAAAAAAAGATTAAAGTTTAACCTAATTTAATAAATATTTAATGTACATAATTATTTACAAAATATTTAGTAATTAATAATAATAATAATGATGAGAAAATTATTTGTTAAAAAAAATGAAAAGGTTAAAAAACTCTAATTTCTACATATTTTATTAATTTAAGAAAATATTAAAGTTTTAAAACCTAAATTAACTAAGTTAATTGTTAGAGTTTATTTACAAAAAATAGGTTAGTGATGAAATTAATAATAATTAAATATATTTGTATTTTTGATTTTTCTGTTTTTATTATAGAAAATTATTTTATGGTGAAAAAACAATTAAAACAATTAAAAAAGAATTAGAAAAGAAAAGAAAATAAAATTAAAAAGGATGCAAACCAAGGGGGGTTTCAGGCCCAAGGGGTGGTTTTTTTGAAGTATTCTGGCCCATTAGACAAAAAGCCTTGTTTGACTTTCCGGCATCACGTGCGTGTTCATTGACTCCTGAGTATCGTGGTCTGCATTCTTTGGCCATTGGATTGGGTTTCATGGCCATTTGTGTTCTGGCTGTTGGCCATTTGTGTTCTGGCCTCATCATGCATAAGTTGTTCTACTTTGGCCATTTGGCTTTTGGCTTTTGGCCTCAACGTTCCTAAATGAACCTGCATGGGATCCTGTCTAAATCTGCAGTGTTGAATCTCATGAACACATTAAATAAAATCATAAAATGCAAATAAAGCCAATATAT
This sequence comes from Vicia faba, assembly GCA_948472305.1. Lineage (NCBI taxonomy): Eukaryota > Viridiplantae > Streptophyta > Magnoliopsida > Fabales > Fabaceae > Vicia > Vicia faba. The sequence goes on from OX451739.1 coordinate 345,478,013, forward strand.
GAAGAAATTTAATGTTTAGGCACAATATGACATGTATGAATGATTATACCCTTTTGATCATGGAGATCAAATCAATCTTACCCTTACTGGAAAAGTAGTGACATGAATGCTTTTATGCCCTTTTGATCATGGAGATCAAGCCAGCCTTATCCTTACTGAAGAAGTAGTAAGGTGTTGGTTTGTAACTGTGATGACTTGTTTGTAGTGAGAGAGAGATTTGTAATAAGGATTTCAAGGTTTTAGGGTTCTTGAAAGAATTTGATATTCTAACAGTGTTGTGGCAAGGTTTTTTCTCTCTTTTTTCTCCTCTCTGGTTTGTGTGAAAAAAACGTGATTATATAATGGAAATTAGGGTAAAGAAAATGGGCTTTGAATGTGCAATTGGGCCTCTAATGTTCACTTGAGTTCGTCACTTTCCAGGCTAAATCGCAGGGACTTAAGTGCAATTTTTGAAGTTGAAATGTGAACACAAAATGTAGCCGACATCGATAACTAACTCCTGTCCGAAAATCGACTCAATCGGATAAACGGTGAATTAGTTATGAATTTTTGAAGTTTTAGCTCAGACAAACTTATTTTGGGCTCCAGTGTCGACTCTGACACGTTCTTCAATAAAAAACTGGTATTGATCGGTGCATAATTTGGTCTCGATTTTTGAAGCAAAGTTGTAGATCTATGAGTCAGGGACCTTGTGTAAAAATATGAGCCCAATCCGATGAAAATTGACCGAATTATGAATTTTCGAAGTTTCGGCCCAGATGAAATAGTATTCAGCATTCAGGATTTTCAGCGTGTCACGCACTCTGAGCAAAAAACGAAGGCCTTTTGAATACCGTTTGAACTCAATACCTTCTGTGAAAATGTAGTCAACTCAATTTGTGAAATTTTGGCTCCGGAACCAGCTCGATACGATGAAAATTGACCAAGTTATGATTTTCTGAACATGACGCAAATAAACTTCTGTCACAAATTTTCTGTGCAAAAATACTTGATAAATCCACATTTTTGAAGACCTTCTGATCGAAATTGGCTTCCAGTCGTGAGATATGAAAACATAGATAATGTCAAGACGGAATTTTAGCCACCGGAATGGGTTCAAAACGAGTCACGATCTTCAAGTTATGAATTTTTTAGCGCGTAAAAACTGCACTTTCAGCACACTTTTTCACCATATTTCTTCAAGAAAACTCGCACATTCGGATACCTTCTTTAAAGAATTGACTCTTGAGCCGAACCTGAATTTGAGAATATGTTATCAGAGATATCTTGGCGAAAGAATACCTGAATATGACGCGCCGGGTTGGACTTGTGAATTTTTCTTGAAATATTTTGAGAAATATGGGAGGGCAAATTTTGGGGTACAACAGTTGCCCCTGTTCAATCTTCTTAAACCTGAGGATGTAGATTGGCTTGCGTGCCTTTCGTGACCCGAAGGTGGAAGATGATTGAACACTAAAGTGCCCAGAAATTTGCACTCGCATGGTGTAGTATCAGCAATGTGATGTAGGGGGAATGGGCTTATAGATGCCATTTGGAAGTGATGAATAGGAGGATGGGCTTATAGATGCCATCTGGAGCTGTGACGGAGCTTTGTCGGGAATGGGCTTATGGATGCCATTTGGAGACTGTTGGTATGTGGATGGGCTTACAGATGCCATAAGGAGGTTGTCGATCGCGTAAGAGATTCCTTAGCGAGAACTTGCGTACCTGAGAAAGAAAAATAATTACCTGGCCTGTTACAGGAGTTGATCTTCAAACTCTTTATGTAGATGTGCCCTGGCTAGATACAGGTATCGAATGTTAAAACTCTTCAGACGTGCCCTGGCAAGATACAGGAATCGAGTCCGGAGAATATAGTCGTCAACAGATACACCCTGGTGAGATACAGGAATCGGATCTTCAAACTCTTCAGACGTGCCCTGGCAGGATACAGGAATCGAGTCTGGAATTCAGAAAGGTTGGTGAGTTGTCTCTACTGACAGGTTATTTTCATGGGCGGGTGGTCTTTAACAACGAGTGTCTATAACGACGAGTGTCTATAACGACGAGTGTCTATAACGACGAGTGTCTATAACAACGAGTGTCTATAACGACGAGTGTCTATAACGACGAGTGTCTATAACGACGAGTGTCTATAACGACGAGTGTCTATGACGACGAGTGTCTATGACGACGAGTGTCTATGACGACGAGTGTCTGTGACGACAGGTGTCTATAACGACGAGTGTCTATAATGACGAGTGTCTATAACGACGAGTGTCTATGACGACGAGTGTCTATAACGACGAGTGTCTATGACGACGAGTGTCTATGACGACGAGTGTCTATGACGACGAGTGTCTATAATGACGGGTGTCTATAACGACGAGTGTCTATGACGACGAGTGTCTATAACGACGAGTGTCTATAACGACGAGTGTCTATAACGACGAGTGTCTATAACGACGAGTGTCTATAACGACGAGTGTCTATAACGACGAGTGTCTATAACGACGAGTGTCTATAACGACGAGTGTCTATAACGACGAGTTGGATCAGAGAAATCTTTAGGCATTGATTTAACTGGATTTGTATTCTTTGACTGGGTTGGTCTCTTTTGACTGTATTCGTCTACATAGCTGATCATTTAACTATATCCTTCCTGAAAGGTAAAGGTCAGTCATATGCAATGCATGATATGGATCAAGCAATAATATTTTTCAACACATGAGATTGTATGATATGATGCGTATATGCATGTATCATGATGTATAACAATGCGATGTTTATGAATGTATCTTCGTCTGGGAAAATAGATCCTTGACGGATGCCGGGAAGTCAAATCCTGGGCTGATGTTGAAGAGTGAGATTCTTCGTTTCCGTTGCGGATGATGATTGCAAGAATACCGGTAGGAGAAGATGACTCCGTTGGGGAATAAACTTGGCGAATAGACTACTCTGCGGGGAGGTAACTCTGTGGGGAAAGAGAGGTACTTTGTTGAGGTTGATGAGGATAACTCTGCTGGGGATACCGTTGTTATGCTCTGTTGGAAGTTTTGATGAACTCCGCTGGGGAATAAGAAGAACTTTGTCGAGGACGATCTTTCCGTGGCTTTTAGCTAAGGATAACCCAGTTATAAGCTCTGGTGGAGAAATAACCTTTGAATAAAACCGGGGAGACGCGTTCGCTCTGCAGGGAGTGAAGGTATCTTGTCGCATTCTTTAGCTAAACTTACCTTGGCACCTCGGTGGATAGGGCAACCGGATCATTTAGACAACTCATTATTGCCCCAGTTTCTGTTGGAGAAGAAGGTACCTGTGAAGGTGTTTGATGACTGCCGTTTGAAAAATCTTCTTCTGGTAGGCAAGTGACGAGATACCGGGACATAGTCATACGCTTTGATCCCTAATTTTTGCCTGGACCGCCCTTTCGGGTTTTCAATCCACCGGGATACCCATTTTTGCCCAAGCCGCCTTTTCAGGTTTTCGACTTGCCGGGTGTACAAATTTTTTTCATTTCATCCCTCATTTTTGCCCGAACCCTTTTGGTTCGCCGGGAAGCCCTTATTTTTGCCTAGGTGTGTCAACCTAGTGGGTCTTTGATTACGCGTAGTATTTTTTCCGACTATGTCCATGCTCTCAGGATGTAGGGAGGTGCCCCTGTTATTGTGTTGCCACGCTACCAGAAGATGTTTGGTCATGCAAGATTTGTTGCTGGGAATTCATGTCCAATGCTCCAAGTGGCTCAGGCGGAGGTTTGCCCCTGGCTGTTTGGCGTCTTGAGAGATTCCTTGAATCTTGACTGGACTGCCCCAGATGATGGACAATGATCAGGCCATGCCCCTTGATTGGAGGTGCTTTTGTTCATTAGGCATTCGTCGTGCGAATTTCTATGTTGTTCGAACAAAAAGTCATATGCAAACAATGTTATGTTAAAAATGCAAAGCTTATGTCTGTCTTGAAGTTTTTGAAAAATGCATTTTTCAGTAAAACCAGCAAATTTTGTAAAATGTGATGTCAACTCAATATTTTATAGCAAGCCTTAAGGAGTCAGGATACCTTTGGTAACAGTATGCTTTCGAACTAACCCATGCTTCAGCTAGGACTTTTAAGGGTTGTAGCGTGGCCTGGTTCACGGTTTAAGAAACAAAGGATAAATGCTCAAATTATTTGTACCCACCCGCCCTTCGTGATGTTCTTCAAACCTAAACTCAGCTGATCGTGCGTTAGACCTTGTTTGAGTCTTTGCTCTGAAATTCCAGTGATGGTTCAGATGTTGAACGTTTATTTGAATAGGCAGTCATTTTTGTTTGGTTTAGGGTTTGTAAGACCTCTTTCTTTTTCTTTCATTATCCCTGTTTTTTGCCTGAACTGTTTCTTTTTGGAATTACAGTCAGCGGGATGCCCCAGTTTTGTAAGTCTCCTTCATAGGTTTTGACTTATCGGGCTTTTATTTTTGGGAGATAATGACTACCTGTCTTTATGATTATTCGGAACCATCACTGTCTTTTGCTTTGGAAGGACTCCTTTGATGTCATTCATTGTGCACCTGGATCAACTGAGAGAACTACCCTGCCCCAGGTTATGATTAAGGGTTTTAATTTTTGGTGAAAAGAAATACTCCTACTTCTTTGGCTCGAAGGGGTTGACGAGGGATTATCTTCCTTATAACTCCAGTGTTTAGGAATTGAAACAATGCATGTACCTCATCAGCGGGGTCTGTTCAAAAGCATACTGTAGATTGTGGTATCGTTTTCGTCATCCTCCCTCAAGAGGCTTAGAATTATTAATCGAGAGTTGAACATCAAAAAGTGAAAGCAGTTTGAATATAGCGAATGCGAATATATTGATTCAAAACAGACATATGTGATGCATTGATAAAGTAATAAAGTTTGCTACGACAATAATTGTTTGAACAATCAAAGAAAAATACAACTTGAACATTTGAATGAACAAAAGTTTTTTTCCAATCCTAGGACTTGTCACTTCAAATGGTGAATCTTGCAGGGATAGTAGAAGAACTCGATCTGTCCATCTGGGGTGAATTCCACTGCTCCTTCATCAATCAGGTCCTGGATCTTGTTCTGCAGAGTCCAACAATCGTCTGTAGCATGCCCCGGGCTGTCAGAATGATAAGCGCAGTGGGCGTTGGGGTTGTACCTTAAAGGTGTCTTGTTGGGATTCTTAGGAGGGTCCCTTAGTGTGATCAGATTCAATCTCAACGGGCGTTGTAAGGCTTGGAACAGCGACATGTTGAGCTGGGTGAATTGCCTCTTAGGCTTGTCTGGCTTGCTCTGATCAACCCGTTGTTCTTGGCGAGGTCGTTGTTGGACCTGTGAACTAGCAGCAGCTTGGAGAGGCCTATTCATTGAACCAAACCTTTGACTTTTTGGAGGCTGATTACCGGTTTGGTCCCCAGCCTTGACTACTTGCTTCATACTGTCTTGCTGAAGCTGGTTGATCACAGTTCTCAACTCTTCTTATTCTCGTGCTAAGCCTTGGATAAGGGCCATCTTCCCCAGCATCTGAGTCCTCATTGCATCTACCTCAGCTTGCAGATGTTTCAGCCGTTCATCCTTACTGTCTTCTGGACTGTTCTTGACCAAGCTCCCTATGAGGGCCATCTGCCCCAGCATCTGAGTCCTCATTGCATCTACCTCAGCTTGCAGATGTTTCAGCCGTTCATCCTTACTGTCTTCTGGACTGTTCTTGACCAAGCTCCCCATGAGGAGCGTTCTCAATTCTTCCTGCCCCTTGGATAGGCTTAGGAAGATTTCCCTGAACTGAGTCTCTTGAGTACGGAGATCCTGGTTGTCTGGTTGGAAAGCCATTGCTGAAATAAACAGCGAAGAAGGTAAGTGACCTGTAACAAGGGTACATGTTATGCAATGATGTGTATGTATGCATGCAATATTTTCAAGGATCTCGCGGGGTAAACAAGAAAATTGTTAGAATCTGGTAGCTTGATTGAAGGAACTTCATGTTGTTGAGAGTCCTTCTTCAAGAGTCAAAGCTCACCATATCGAGTGGGTCATAGCCCCTGACTCAGGTTATCACGTTTGATCTCCAAACAACCTTGGCTAGAGGAAAATAAATCCCCTTTGCCCCTTGCTAGACATTTGGTTCATCATGACCTGCATCACAGATCCTTGAGATCCTTGAAATGGGTTAAGGAAATGCTATGGTATGATGTTATGATGCGTATGATGTTATGTACGTGGATGCAAAGGTGTGAGGTGTAAGTAAGCCCTGTAATAAGTCCAGATTAAGGACTGTAAACAAAACCTGCAAGGAACTCATGTGTCAGATAACAAGCATGCGCAAGTAGTCAAGTTTGAAGGCACACAAGTCACACAAGACAGCCCTTAGAGTTTAGGCCAGCATGAAGTTTAGGTACTACCCTCTTTCCGTTTCGTTGGTTAAGACCTGTCCTAGAATATAGTAATCGGGTTCTAGAGGATCTCAATATCACTGACTACCCTCAATCGGTCATAACTCCAGCTTCACAATCTTTTCTTGCGGCCAGAACCATCGCGAGAGTTTAGCCTCAATGAGTGTAGCATACTGCTACTGTTCTATGGCCAAGTTGGGTCAATTTAGGGTTCTAAGGTCGGTTGGTGCTTAATTACTCCTCAGAAGACCCATATTCTCCTTGTTCCAACACAAGGGATATCGGTACAGACCAAGGTGTCACACCAATGTAGCCACTGCTTCACCCGTGTCAGTCTACGCCGGACAGGTCCCTCACAGCTTATGCTACCTAAAAGGGTATCCCCAGATCCGGGTTAGGATCTATGAAACTTCGATGCAGCCCACAATATAAAGCAAACAAGCACAACAATTGAAAACACAAGTGATCTTAGTCCTAAGGTACACCTCACTTTAAATAATTCCCCAGCAGAGTCGCCAGTTCTGTGATCGGTGGATCTGGAACTGACTGTTTAACGCTGGTTCGCGAAATGTCGCGGAAGCAAGAGTCGCCACCGTCTTTTATTTTTTCCAACATGGATAGGACAAAAGCACAGCAAAATTCCTTATGAGATAGTTTCTCGGTTCGGGAGGTAGATTTATAGAAAGGGAAGGTGTTAGCACCCTTTCTATCCATGGTTATCCATGGGCTCTTAGATACTTGCTCTTATGTTTTTAAAATGGTTTGCTTTTCAATTGTGAGTGGGTTTGGAAAAGTTTCGTTTTAAAGATTTCAGATCGACTCTTGTATCAGTCCTCAAGAGTGTTTGAAAAATTGTTTTGAAAGCTTTTTGAAAGTGTCGGTGTGAAAAGGTTTTTGTTTTGTTTTTTAGAAGAGAGCAAGTATCTATGAGTCATCTACCTACCCTAAGGAATTAGGCTGTGTAAATGTCCTTAAGGTAGTGCCATCCCACCATTGAGAGGTAGGTAGCACCACCGTTGGAGGTGTTCGGGTCAATTCGTTTGTAGGGACAGTATGGTCACCAGAGCAACAGTAGGACACCTTAGAAGCTACCCTTATGCCATTGATCCTTTTTTTTATTCCGAGGCAACCGTTTCGAGGCAACTGGATCATGTCATGGACATAAGGACTTACTAAAACGTCCTATACTCGACGACCACGTTTCGAAGGCAAGGCAACAGTGAGGCGTACCCTAAGAGTGGTGTGTGAATTTGTGTGTTATTTTCATGTTATATTTATCTTTTGATCATGGCATGGTGAGCTACGCATTGTTTTTAATTAGTCATTCATTCTTTCATGCAAAGTTTAGAATTTAAAAGTGCGGAAATTTAAATGACGGAAAAGGTAAATCCTACGCTATTACAAGACGCGAGTCTATACATCGCCAAATTAACAAAGACCCGTTTGATAAAAAATGCGGAAAATAAATAAATTCCTAATTACTATTACATGGCTTGAGCAATTTAATAATATTTGCAAAGAAAAAATAAGAATAAATGCGCGAAAGAATTAAAGTTGCACGTTCGAGGGCGTTGGACCCTTTTGAAATTAAATTGAAATTAGAAAATTAATTTATTAAAGAAAAGAAATGTTTTTTTAGGTTTTTTTTGTATTTATGAAATAAAGAAAATTAAAATTGAAGAGAAACCCTAATTCTAAGTTGTTTTTAATTATTAATGAAAAAAAAGATTAAAGTTTAACCTAATTTACTAAATATTTAATGTACATATTTATTTACAAAATATTTAGTAATTAATAATAATAATAATGATGAGAAAATTATTTGTTAAAAAAAAATGAAAAGGTTAAAAAAACCCTAATTTCTACATATTTTATTAATTTAAGAAAATATTAAAGTTTTAAAACCTAAATTAACTAAGTTAATTGTTAGAGTTTATTTACAAAAAATCGGTTAGTGATGAAATTAATAATAATTAAATATATTTGTATTTTTGATTTTTCTGTTTTTATTATAGAAAATTATTTTATGGTGAAAAAACAATTAAAACAATTAAAAAAGAATTAGAAAAGAAAAGAAAATAAAATTAAAAAGGATGCAAACCAAGGGGGGTTTCAGGCCCAAGGAGAGGTTTTTTTGAAGTATTCTGGCCCATTAGACAAAAAGCCTTGTTTGACTTTCCGGCATCACGTGCGTGTTCATTGACTCCTGAGTATCGTGGTCTGCATTCTTTGGCCATTGGATTGGGTTTCATGGCCATTTGTGTTCTGGCCTCATCATGCATAAGTTGTTCTACTTTGGCCATTTGGCTTTTGGCTTTTGGCCATTTGGCTTTTGGCCTCAACGTTCCTAAATGAACCTGCATGGGGTCCTGTCTAAATCTGCAGTGTTGAATCTCATGAACACATTAAATAAAATCATAAAATGCAAATAAAGCCAATATATGAAGAAATTTAATGTTTAGGCACAATATGACATGTATGAATGATTATACCCTTTTGATCATGGAGATCAAATCAATCTTACCCTTACTGGAAAAGTAGTGACATGAATGCTTTTATGCCCTTTTGATCATGGAGATCAAGTCAGCCTTATCCTTACTGAAGAAGTAGTGAGGTGTTGGTTTGTAACTGTGATGGCTTGTTTGTAGTGAGAGAGGGATTTGTAATAAGGATTTCAAGGTTTTAGGGTTCTTGAATGAATTTGATATTCTAACAGTGTTGTGGCAAGGTTTTCTCTCTCTTTTTTCTCCTCTCTGGTTGTGTGAAAAGAAGGTGATTATATAATGGAAATTAGGGTAAAGAAAATGGGCTTTGAATGTGCAATTGGGCCTCCAATGTTCACTTGAGTTCGTCAATTTCCAGGCTAAATCGCAGGGACTTAAGTGCAATTTTTGAAGTTGAAATGTGAACACAAAATGTAGTCGACATCGATAACTAACTCCTGTCCGAAAATCGACTCAATCGGATAAACGGTGAATTAGTTATGAATTTTTGAAGTTTCAGCTCAGACAAACTTATTTTGGACTCTAGTGTCGACTCTGACACGTTATTCAATAAAAAACTGGTATTGATCGGTGCATAATTTGGTCTCGACTTTTGAAGCAAAGTTGTAGATCTATGAGTCAGGGACCTTGTGTAAAAATATGAGCCCAATCCGATAAAAATTGACCGAGTTATGAATTTTCGAAGTTTAGGCCCAGATGAAATAATATTCAGCATTCAGGATTTTCAGCGTGTCACGCACTCTGAGCAAAAAACGAAGGCCTTTTGAATACCGTTTGAACTCAATACCTTCTGTGAAAATGTAGTCAACTCAATTTTTGAAAATTTGGCGCCGGAACCAGCTCGATACGATGAAAATTGACCAAGTTATGATTTTCTGAACATGATGCAAATAAACTTCTGTCACAAATTTTCTGTGCAAAAATACTTGATAAATCCACATTTTTGAAGACCTTCTGATCGAAATTGGCTTCCAGTCGTGAGATATGAAAACATAGATAATGTCAAGACGGAATTTTGGCCACCGGAATGGGTTCAAAACGAGTCACGATCTTCAAGTTATGAATTTTTTAGCGCGTAAAAACTGCACTTTTAGCACACTTTTTCACCATATTTCTTCAAGAAAACTCGCACATTCTGATACCTTCTTTAAAGAATTGACTCTTGAGCCGAACCTGAATTTGAGAATATGTTATCAGAGATATCTTGGCGAAAGAATACCTGAATATGACGCGCCGGGTTGGACTTGTGAATTTTTCTTGAAATATTTTGAGAAATATGGGAGGGCAAATTTTGGGGTACAACAAGATGCCATTTGGAAATGTGATGGATAGTTGTGGAGATGGGCTTATAGATTCCATCGGAAGGTGTCGATCGCGTAAGAGATTCCTTAGTGAGAACTTGCGTGCTTTCAGAAATGAAGATGGTTTCCTGGCCTGTTACAGGTGTTGATCTTCAATCTCTTCATGTAGATATGTCCTGGCTAGATACAGGTATCGAATCCACAATCAATTGCTCACAGATGTGCCCTGGCTGGATACAGGAATCGAATCCGGAACTTCAAAAGGTTGCTTACATACGTGCCCTGGCTGGATACAGGTATCGAATCCGAAACTTGTCGTCTACAGATATGCCCTGGCTGGATACAGGTATCGAATCTCTAAACTCCTCATGCAGACATGCCCTGGCTGGATACAGGTGTCGAATCTACAATCAGTTACTCACAGATATGCCCTGGCTAGATACAGGTATCGAATCTCTAAACTCTTCATGCAGACATGCCCTGGCTAGATACAGGTGTCGAATCTACAATCAGTTACTCACAGATATGCCCTGGTTTGATACAGGAATCGAATCCGGAACTTCAAAAGGTTGCTTACAGACGTGCCCTGGCTGGATACAGGTATCGAATCCGAAACTTGTCGTCTACAGATATGCCCTGGCTGGATACAGGTATCGAATCTCTAAACTCCTCATGCAGACATGCCCTGGCTGGATACAGGTGTCGAATCTACAATCAGTTAATCACAGATATGCCCTGGCTAGATACAGGTATCGAATCTCTAAACTCTTCATGCAGACATGCCCTGGCTAGATACAGGTGTCGAATCTACAATCAGTTACTCACAGATATGCCCTGGCTAGATACAGGAATCGAATCTGGAATCGATCGTCTACAGATATGCCCTGGCTGGATACAGGAGTCGAATCTCTAAACTCTTCATGCAGACATGCCCTGGCTGGATACAGGAATCGAATCTACAATCAATTACTCACAGATATGCCCTGGCTGGATACAGGAATCGAATTTGGAATTGGTCGTCTACAGATATGCCCTGGCTGGATACAGGAGTCGAATCTGGAATTGCGACAGTTGATAGTAATTATCTTTGGATTGACCTTTTTCCTGAAAAGGCAAAACATCAGTTGTATGCAATGTCATGATGTATGAGATGCATGATGTCATGATGTTCAGAGATAGTAGAGTATGCACTTTATTATGTATGTAAACAGGATGTATGAAATGTGAAATGTCTATGAATGTATCTTCGTCTGGGAAAATAAATCCTTGACGAATGTCGGGAGTTTGTTGAATCCTGGGCTGATGCTGAAGAGTAGAGTTCTTCATTTCCGCTGGGGATGATGGTTTGCAAGAATAAACCGGTAGGAGAATATGACTTCGTTGGAGAATAAACTTGTTGGAGAGATTACTCTGCGGGGAATTACTCTGTGGGAAGAGATACTTCGCTGAGATTTGATGATAACTCCGCTGGGGATTCCGTTGATAAGCTCTGTTGGAAGATTTGATGAACTCCGCTGGGGGATAGGAAGAACTTCGCCGAGGACGATCTTTCCGTGGCAATTAGCTGAGGATAACCCAGTTATAAGCTCTGGTGGAGAATAACCTTTGAATAAAGCCGGGGAGACGCGTTCGTATTCTGCAGGGGACAAGCTTCCAGAATCTACTGGGGATAAGCTTCCAGAATCTACTGGGGAGGATAATTCAACTCTCCTGGGGAAACTTTGGACTGTACTGGGGAATGGCTTCACTGGGGTGTCCGGTATTCCAACGGGGAACAATCTTATATTAAGATTGTCGGGGATGCTTGCTTAGGAACATCTGTATACTCCGCTGGGGAATATTGAGATCTCCTGGGAATACCCAACTTCCTTAAGGATGACAGTAGACTAACTCTGCTTGGGGAGAGTATTGATAACTTGCTGGAGAATACTGTGCCCTTTCAGGGCTGATGGGAGGCCCACTCTTCTTGAGAAGAGTATTGCTGAATCTGTCTTACTCAACGGGGAGTGAAGGTATCCTGGTCATGTTCTTCAGCTGAACCTACCTTAGTACCTTGGTGGACAGAGCAACTAGACCACTTAGATAATTATTATTGCCCCTGTTTCTGATGTCACCTGTAATTAATCCTTTGTTTCGTATGCCACTATTTATGATTAGCAATTAGTGTCAAATGCATATATCAAAAATGAACATTGGACGTTCTTTGCAAAACAAAACAGAAAAAGGAAAAACAATTGGTAATTTGTCTGAAAATGAACTTGTATTAATTTTGAAGTTTGCCTGAAAATAGGCGTTTTATGTACAAGAGGCTGACGTCCTAGTAAGAGAACGCCGCCGAATAGAATAGAGTTTATACAATTGGTACAAAGGAAAACAAAACAGTTGTGTGAAAGAAATAATCCCACTGGGTTCCAACTCTGCTATCGCCTTTATGTCTTCAAGCGTCTCATCACTTGGCTGCTTAGTTGAAGATGAAGCTGACTGATTGATGCCGTCTGAACCTGATAGTTGATACCGGATTCTGGATGCAAGGTGATCCAATGAGACATAGTATTACGCTTATCCCTAACTTTTGCCTGCACCGCCCTTTCGGGTTTTCAGTCCACCGGGATACCCATTTTTGCCCAAGCCGCCTTTTCAGGTTTTCGACTTGCCGGGTGTACAGATTTTTTTTCGTTTCATCCCTTATTTTCGCCCGAACCCTTTTGGTTCGCCGGGAAGCCCTTATTTTTTCCTAGGTGTGTCAACCTAGCGGGTCTTTTATCATGCGTAGTATCTTTTTACTATGTCTGCATTGGCAGGGTGAGGAAGGTCGTCACCATCCATGGTGGTTAGAATCATGGCTCCTCCTGAGAAGACATGTTTAACCAAAAATGGCCCTTCGTACGTAGGGGTCCATTTGCCCCTGGGATCACTTTGAGGAAGAATGATGCGTTTGATTACCAGGTCTCCGACTTGATACTCTTGTCGTCTGACTTTCTTGTTAAATACCCTGATCATCAGTTTTTGGTACGTCTGACCATGACAAATAGCAGTGAGTCTCTTTTCGTCAATCAGGTTTAATTGATCAAGCCGAGTCTGGATCCAGTCATCTTCACTCAGACCTGCATCCTTCATTATCCGGAGAGAGGGTATCTGGACTTCGATAGGCAAGACTGCCTCCATGCCATAGACCAAGGAAAAGGGTGTTGCCCCTGTTGACGTCTGTGCTGAGGTACGGTATCCGTGGAGAGAAAACGGTAACATCTCGTGCCAATCTTTATAGGTCACTGTCATCTTCTGCACAATCTTTTTGATATTCTTATACGCCGCTTCTACAGCCCCATTCATCTTCGGTCTGTAAGGAGAAGAGTTGTGGTGCTGTATCTTGAATTGCTCGCAGAGCTCAGTGATCATCTTGTTGTTGAGATTGATACCATTATCCGTAATGATCCTCTCAGGTACCCTGTATCAACAGATCAGGTTGTGCCGAATGAACCGTGCCACGACGTTCTTGGTTACCGTAGCGTAGGAAGCCGCTTCAACCCACTTTGTGAAGTAATCAATTGCTACCAGGATGAAGCGATGCCCGTTGGATACCGTAGGTCTGATCTCGCCGATCATATCAATGCCCCACATTGCAAAAGGCCAAGGTGCTTTCAAGACGTTCAGAGGAACTGGAGGAATGTGCACCTTATCAGCATAGATTTGGCATTTGTGACATGTCCGAGAATGTTGATAACAGTCGGCTTCCATTGTGGACCAGAAATATCCTGCCCGAAGGATTTTCTTTGCCATGGTATGTCCACTAGAATGAGTTCCGAAGGTACCTTCGTGTAGCTCTACCATGATCCTTTCTGCTCCAGTCTTATCCACACAACGCAGTAAGGTCGAATCATGGTTTCGTTTGTAGAGAATGCCGTTGCTGAGGAAGAACTTGGCTGCGAACCTTCTCAGAAACTTCTTGTCATTAACAGATGCACCTTCGGGGTATTCTTGAGCTTGCAAGTACCTCTTCACTTCATGATACCAAGGTTTTTCAGTTACCTCTTCAGCCTCAAGATCGCAGCAATGTGCAGCTTCGTCCAATTTCCAGATAATGATCTGGGGAGCCTCGTTGTCCCATTTTACTTTGAACATGGAAGACATCGTAGCCAGCACGTCCGCCAACTGATTCTCCTCTCTTGGGAAGTGTTCAAAAGTTATCTCTTCGAAGTGAGGGATCAATGTCAACACATACTCTTTGTAAGGAATAAGATTTGGGTGTTTCGTATCCCACTCGCCTTTGATCTGATTGATCACGAGAGCGGAATCTCCGAAGACACTCAGAAACTTGATCCTTAAGTCAATTGCAGCTTGAAGACCCATGATGCACGCTTCATACTCTGCCATGTTGTTGGTGCAGTTGAAACGTAGCCGGGCAGTGAGTGGAGTATGAGTGCCTTTAGGGGATATGATCACAGCGCCAATTCCGTTACCCAAAGCGTTTGAGGCTCCGTCAAAGTGCATAGACCATCGGGATCCTTCCTCAGGTCCTTCATCTGGTCCAGGTACTTCACAATCAATCACTACCATGATATCTTCGTCTGGAAATTCAAAGTTCATAGATTGGTAGTCATCCACTGCCTGGTGTGCCAAATGGTCTGCCAATACACTTCCCTTGATCGCTTTCTGAGTCGTGTACTGGATGTCATATTCCGTTAAGATCATCTGCCATCTTGCTATCCTTCCGGACAAGGCGTGCTTTTCGAATATGTACTTGATTGGATCCATTTTAGAAATCAACAGAGTAGCGTGAGTCAACATATACTGTCTCAGCCGGCGAGCAGCCCATACCAAAGCGCAGCAAGTTTTCTCGAGCAGTGAGTATCGGGTCTCACAGTCGGTAAACTTTTTGCTAAGGTAATAAATAGCGTGCTCTTTTCGGCCAGACTCGTGATGCTGCCCCAGCACACACCCCATTGAGTTGTCAAGTACTGTCAAGTATAAGATTCGAGGTCTCCCTTCAACCGGTGGCATAAGAATGGGTGGTTCTTGGAGATACTCTTTGATTCTTTCGAAAGCGGCCTGACATTCATTGTTCCAACGTACCACTTGATCTTTCTTCAGTAGCTTGAATATTGGTTCACAGGTAGCACTTAGGTGTGAGATGAATCAGGCAATGTAGTTCAGACGTCCTAGAAAGCCTCTGACTTCTTTATCTGTCTTGGGAGTTGGCATCTCTTGTATGGCTTTCACTTTGGCAGGGTCCACTTGAATACCTTTGTCACTTACGACGAAGCCTAGCAATTTTTCAGATCTCACCCCAAAGGTGCACTTGTTTGGGTTCAACCTCAGCTTGTACAACTTCAGACGGTCAAACAGCTTCTGTAGATGGTCAAGGTGTTCCTCCTCAGTTTGGGACCTTGCAATCATATCATCGACATATACTTCAATCTCATGATGGATCATGTCATGAAACAAAGCAACCATGGCACGTTGGTAGGTTGCCCCAACGTTTTTTAACCCAAAAGGCACGACCTTGTAGCAAAAGGTGCCCCACTGAGTAACAAAAGTGGTCTTCTCCATGTCTTCAGGAGCCATCTTGATTTGATTATATCCGGAGAAACCATCCATGAAAGAGAATACTTTATGCTGAGCAGTGTTGTCAACCAGAACATCGATATGAGGCAGAGGGAAATCATCCTTAGGGCTCGCCCTGTTCAAATCCCTGTAATCAACACACATTTGGACCTTACCATCTTTCTTCGGCACTGGAACCACGTTGGCAACCCACTGAGGGTAAGAAGTCACTGCTAGAAACCCGACATCAAATTGTTTCATAACCTCAGCTTTGATTTTCTCGGACATCTCTGGACGCATACGGCGGACCTTCTGTTTAACCGGAGGGCAGTCTTCCTTGGTAGGCAGGTGATGGACCACAATGTCAGTATCTAACCCAGGCATGTCTTCGTAAGACCAGGCAAAGATTTCCACATAGTTATGTAGCATCTGAATCAACCGTTGTTTCACACTAAGCTCCAGATTGGCACCAATCTTGACTTCCTTTCTGTCTGTCTCAGTACCCAGATTTACCGTTTCCACTGGCTCTTCATGTGGCTGAATGGCCCTCTCTTCCTGGAGTAACAGTCTTGCAAGCTCACCAGGCACTTCACAATCATCTTCACCTTCGTCTTCGGCTAAGTTGATCGAATTTTCGAAGTCATAACTGGCAGTAGCAGAGTCGTTACCAGTGAGATCCATAGTGGATTGGAACCTGTATGAGTGAGTGTGTGTAAATATAGCTGTTTTGCAATATATAAAGAAAGAAAAGGAGCGCAAGATTTGAAATGTAAAAACGTCCAATGCTTTTATTCATGATATATGAAAGTGACAAATAACAATCCCTCACAAATGAAACCACGGTGCCCCGGGTAAGACACCGGGCCATAAAGTTTCAAATTATTGTTCGTTACAACTTCAAAACAAAGGAGTTCATTACTGAGTGATAAAAGTAATAGGTATGAAATCTTTCGCCGTCCAATTGCTTGGTCCACCGTCGGTCATTGGGTAGATCCAGTTGTCAAATTCGGACTCCTCCACGTCGTCCTCAATAGCATTTACTCTCGGGTTAGTGATGAACACAGGAGGTCTTCCAATCTTTGCCTTGCGAACAGCCCTCTGAGCTTCTGCAGTGAAACCCAAGCCAAATTTGTCAGCCTTTGGAGTGAAATCAGGAAGTCGGCCCCAGTTGGCGCACTCACCCTTCTCGATCACAGCCCGGGCATCCTTTAAGGAAGCCATCTTCAAAGGAGAACCCTCTTCAGTCACTGTCTTTGCTGCTGCCAATGTCTGAGGCACCTCTTCAAAATGTTGAAAGGGGGTCTCAATGAACTCCCCATCCATTTCTATGTACCTGAACGAGTTGAGGTGGCTGACCATATATTCCTCTTCCCCTTGCACTGTTACGATCTTTCCTCTGACCGGGTACTTAAGCTTCTGATGTAATGTGGAGGTTACAGCTCCAGCCTTGTGGATCCAAGGACGACCCAGCAAACAAGAATAGGATGGACGAATGTCCATCACATAGAAAGTTGAATCAAAAACTTGAGAACCAACCCTGATTGTAATGTCAACTTCCCCATGTACCATACTTTTGGACCCGTCAAAGGCCCGGACAATAATGTTACTAGGCTTGAGCTCCAAACCCTCACAATCCAACCTGTCTAGGGCCTTCTTGGGTAATACGTTCAACGAAGAACCGATGTTTACCAACACATGGGCAAGAGTAGTGCCCCTGCATTCAATGGAGACATGCAGGGCGTCTAGGGCCTTTTTTTGGTGAAGAACACATAATCCAATCTACATGCTATGCTGCATAATCTTGTGTTTCAGGCCTTCTAACTTGTAAATCTCACCATAGTTTAACGCTTACAACTACTCTTGAGCTATTACCCAAGTGTTTGAGCCATTGTCCAAAAGATCTTTCCATTTATGGCATAAAGGCACCATTGTTATTCTTGAAAAGCAAGATTTTTGGTACAAAATTTGTCTTGAGCCCATACCTTGCTTAGTTCTGATTATACTCTACCATAAATCATGGAAACTAGCCCCTCTATATCCAACAACTTTGGCACTTCATCTTGGAACCATGGAAGACTTGACATAACTTGATATTTGCATTCCAACCAAACTAACATGTGATCTTGCAAAATATGATCAACCTTTATCCCAAAAATTTTGCCTATAAATGGAGAGGTCAATTACAAGAGATAAAGGCAAGAAAAAAAGAGAAAAGAGAAAACAAGCATTCAAAATTCCTTCACTCAAAAAACCAGAACTGTTCATAAAGCCTCCATCTTTGAGATGTGAAGTCCAAATCTTTGAATCTCTCATACCTTGCAAGTTTTGCCCAAACAAACCATCCAAATACTTCATATACATCATATAGAAGTTGTTCAAACACAAGAACAACTTTTGTAACATCACAATTACCATTCTCCAAACTCAAAAACAACCACCTACAACTTGCCTTCTCCAAGACAACACAACAACTCTAAATCAAAACAAGAATTTCAGTTTCAAGGTAAGTTTTCTTGACTTTGAACTCTTTATACAAGCATCATTAGTGGTTCATTTGTGAAGATAAAATGTAGATATCATTGCCCTAAAGCTAACCATGTGCTTACTTTTCATTTTCATTAACCATGTGGTGGGAACTGATTTATATATGCAACAGAAGAATGTTAGAGGTAAAACTGCAGTATGAGTCGATACATATCTCATATGAGTCAACTCATATTAGTTATAAAACAAGGGATCATCCGATACAATGAATTATGTATCAATACATATTAATATCAATACATATTACAGAGAGACAAAATGTGTATGAGTCGATGCAAAACACGAATGAGTCGATGCAAAACAGAAATGAGTCGATGCAAACCATTATGTATCAATACATACTGAGTTGGTTTTGATTTCCAGGAGCAAGAAGTGATATGTATTGATGCATAAGTGCACATGTCAATGCAAAACATAACTGAGTCGATGCAAACCATTATATATCAACACATACTGAGTTGATTTTGATTTCCAGGGGCAAGAAGTGATATGTATTAATGCATAAGTGCATGTGTCGATGCATAAAGTTTTTTTAAAACAATTTTCCTTCCTTTTTACATTATCTTTATATTTTTAGATATTGTTATTAATTATTTAATTTGATTGTAATAGTAATTAGGTTTTAATTGCTTTTATCCCCCATTTGTGATTCTTATCCCCATCCCCCCCCCCCCCCCCCCCCCCCCCCCCCCCCCCCACAAAAAAAAGACGTAATAGCGTATAATTTTAAATTTCCGCAATTTATCACTTTCAATATTATTCCTAGTAATTGGAGTTTGTATGGCAAGACTTAAAATCAACAAGTAGACAATCCTAATTGAAGACAAAAATGCATGAAATCAATACACTTTGCACACTTGCACCTCTAGGGTTAACCCACACTTGTTGCCTTAGAATAAAACAATCATGTCCCTCGAACGTGGGATACTTTAGCAAAGACCCTCAATTACAAGATCGTAGTCCCTAGATGGCCCTTCGATGTTGCCTTCGGTAAACATTCTTAGAACCTCACAAAAAATTGCTAAGGTATCCTACAATGTTGCCTTATATGATTGTACGATGATCCACGCCTGTCCCTTAACATCGAATGGCAGGGCTTCTTATCAATCAATGATAAGATAGAAATATCTAAAGGAGGAGTAAATGAACAAATACTTTTTGAGTAGGTAGAACGTTCGTAGTTGCTTGCTCACAAACATTTTAAAACACTTTCCAAACATACCAACACTTTCAAATGAAATATTTTCAAAAGTCAACACTTTGTATACATTCTTATAGAGATGGGAATCATTACAAAGTTCGCTAAAAAATAAAGGCACTTCCAAAAATACTTTCAAAAACATCACAAACACATTTCAAATGCTTTCATTGTTTGATTTGTTTACTTTACTCTTAAATGGTTGTTTGGGTTTGGTATTGATCCTCTACTCGGATCGGGGAACATTAATAGGTAAGTAGCAATAGATCGTGGGGACTGTGTGGGGTATACCGACATGGTTGAAGCGATGGCTACGTTAGTGTTACATATTTGTTGGTACCGGTATCCCTTGAATCCAATCAAGGAGAATACGTGGCCGCTGTGTAGTGTCATGAAGCACTAACTAACCATAGAACCTTTAATTGAACAAGTTGGCCATTAGAAAGTAGTGAGATAGCTGGCTTTGGTGCAGTCCGAAGTTGGTTGATACTCGATACTACGCTCATTAAAATCAGACTTTCGGGATATTTTGGTCACTAATAAAAAGACTTGTGCTGAAACAATGCCCGATGAAGAAAGATCAATGATATTGAGATTCCCTAGAACCCGATTACCTTTTAGGACAGGTTGAACCAACTAAACTTCAAGAGGCTACTTACCTATGAACTCCATGCAAGCCTAAACCTAAGGACTTGTTTTCTTTGCTTGTATATGTTTATTTTCACATAACATCATGACATCATACCATAGCATTTTCACTAACCATTTCAAGGACCTAGAGATTTATCTTTGTTCTATTTTGTAGGACATGGCTTCCACTCGCAGGAATACTATCCAAATCAACCTCATAAGAGTTCCTCCTCAACTTAAAGAGTTAGCATCAAGGGTTCCTGGAGTTCTCTGTTCACCAATAAGATATGGTCGACTTCTCAATCTGGTTACCTCAAGCCTTGATGAAGACATGATGAAAGTGCTCTTTCAGTTCTTTGACCCTTTACACCATTGCTTCATATTTGATGATTATCAATTGGTGGCTACCGTGGAGGAGTTCTCTCAACTCTTGAGAAAGACCCAAGACCTGAGTAGATTGCTCGAGCTTTATATTTGTAATGGTCCAACATTGTGGCAAATTGGGAAACCAGAAGTGGTGTTAAGGGTTTTCTAGCCACGTTTTTGTTTGAGAAAGCTCAAATTTTTTTGGATGCTCTAGATTTGCAAGCTTTTTAAGAGGTTTTGGCCCTTCTAATTTATGGGATGGTACTATTTCCTAACCCATACTAACTCATAGAGGTGAATACGGTCAAATTTTTTCTATCTTGTAACCCGGTGCCTACCTTACTTGGAGACATTTTGCATTCTCTCCACACTCTCACCATGAAGAGAAGAGGAATTCTTATGTGTTGCACTTCTTTGTTGGCTAGGTGGTTTATTTCACACGTTCCTCGATCAGTTTTGAAGAACGAACAAGGCATGGGATGGTCTCATAGGTTAATGTGACTCTCGCATTCAGATATTCTTTGGTGTTATCGATCTTTGGAGGATGTTATCATTATTGACCATTGTGGGGAATTCCTAATGTCCCTCTCCTTGGAATTAGGGGAGGTATCACTTATAATCCTTGCTTGGCTCTATGACAGTTTGGGTATGCTCAGAGGGATGGCCCTCATGACTCGCTTGTCCAAGGAATTGTATTTGACTATGAGAACAATGTTCAAGGTTATCATCAAAGATTTCTACGAGCTTGGGGCATGGTGAACAAAGTTGATAGCAAGACATTGGGGCATAAGAAATCCATTCCTTTGGAACCTTATCTCAAGTGGGTGCGAGCTCGCGCTCAAAACCTCATGATGCCATATGAGGCCACCTTACCTATCATCATGGAGCCTATTGCCGAAGGAGATGTTCCCTACACTATTCTTCATCCTGACATGCCTACTACTCTCGAGGAATTGCAAAGGTCATGGATTCAACTCAAGGGGGAGCGAGACACCTTTGAAGCCCAATTCTACTCAAGCGAGAAGAAAGTGTTGGAGCTCACAAGGCAACTCCATAAGGAGTGGAACTTGAATGCCCACATCAGTCTAAAGAGGAAACATCCATGGGAGAACTGAGTCTTTTGTTGTATAATTTCATTATGTGCTTCTTCTTTCATTGTAAGCCCGAGAGGCATTTTTTGTAACCGTTTGAACTTAATAATACAATTACTGTTTGTTCCTTCTTTGTTTAAACACATTTAAATCTTAAAGGTCCCTGAAAACATTTGCATTCACATTACATGCATCATAACATAAGCAGGTTTTCCGATACAGGTTTCCTCATCTTTCTACTGCCTATTTCAGTATAAGATGGATCTCGAGCAGACTGTGAAGGACTTGCAAACACAAAACTCGCAGTTTCAAGAAACTTTTCTTAACTTAGCAAAGGGGCAGCAAGAACTGATGGCATTTCTGGTTACGAAGAAAAAGACCAAGAAGAAGGTCGTGATCAACATGGGGAAGAGATTCAAGGCCCCGTCTGACAAGTTCAAGTGGAAGAAAACTCCTTCGAGGAGGATGATAATCAGGATGAAGATGAAAGGAGCACCCGTGCTGGGGGTGGAAACAATCCAATCTCTGAGGATGAGGACTATTTTGACGAATAATATCCACCAGTCAAAGACAAATATAAGCAACTAGAGGACAGATTCAAGGCTGTGGAAACTCAAGTTGTGCGTAGCCTGGATTTTGGGGACTTGGGGTTGTTTCCTAGGGTAGTCATCCCCCACAAATTCAAGATTCCAGTTTTTTCCAAGTACGATGGTGTCTCGTGCCCAAAGCTTCACTTGAGATCTTACGTCGGCAAAATTCATCTGCATACCACTAATAAGAAGCTGTGGGTGCATTTTTTTCAAAAAAGTTTGTCTGGGACTCAGTTGTAATGGTTTTACCAGTTGTAAGGTTCTAACATCCATGCTTGGGAGAACTTGGCCACTTCTTTTTACCGTCAATATCAATATAACACCGATCTAGCGCCAACTAGGGTGCAGTTACAAGGAAAGACCATGGGCTCAAACGAAGGCTTTAAGGAGTATGCCCAAAAGTGGAGGGACCTAGCCGGAAGGTTTTAACCCCCTTTGTCTGACAGGGAGCTGGTTGATATCTTTATGGGAACTTTGACAGGACCTTTCTTCAATCACCTAATCAGAAGCTCTTCAGCCAGGTCCACCGAGCTGATTCTAACTGGGGAACGAGTTGAAAATGGAATTAGAAGCGGAAAGATCCAAGTGGCTGCATTTTTCGATATTCATAAGAATCCATACAATGGGAAGAAAGAGTCTAATGCTGTGTACGGTCAGAACGGTTGTAAAAAGAGTAACTGCGACCAACATGTGGGGGCAGTCCTGATCTCTAATCCTGCATCAGTGCGACAATAACAACAAGGAACTCAGCGAATGCAAGACGAGCCCAAGAGGCAGTTTACCAAAATCAACATACCATTGTCTCAGGAATTGCAACACATGTTGATGATGAATATGATTAAGTTGATAGGATCTCATCCAAATCCTAAAACTTCTTCTCCTAACTACAATCCTGATGCAAGATGTGCCTATCATTCCGGCAATCATGGGCATGATACTAACGATTGTTAGACGCTGAAATACAAGATTCAAAATATGATTGACGCCAAGGAGATTGAATTCGACCCTCCTGAGACTCCCAACGTGATCACTGCTCCCATGAAAAATCATTGAGAGCGTCCAGTTCATTTTGAATTTTCAATTCTAATTTTTTTTGTTTGTTCGAACACTTATCAATTATGTCAAACTTTGTTTCATTAATGCATTGCATATGTTTGTCTTGAATTAATCCATTCGTTTTCACTATATTTAAAACTGTGATTTTTACTCCCTTTTGTGATATTCAACTCTCGTTAAAAGTTGTAAGCCTTTAGAGGGAGGATGACGAAAACAATACCATAATCTCATATAGTATGCTTTTGGACAGACCTTGCTGACGATGTACATGCGTTCTTTCAATTCCTAAACAGTGGAGTTATAAGGAAGATAATCCTTAGTCAACCCCTTTGATCCAAAGAAGTAGGAGTTTTCTTTTTCGCATAAATTGAAACCTTTAATTATAGCCTGGGGCAGAGTGGTTTCTCAGTTAATTCAAATGCGTGTTCAGTCGCAAGATTTCACTTCGTACACAATGAAAACATACTCCTGAATCAAAAAATAAGACGGTGATGGTTCCCTGTAAAATAGGTAGTCGTTATATCTCAAAAGAAAAGCCCGTTGAGTCGAAACCTATGAAGGAGACTTAAGAAGAACTGGAGCATCCCGCTGACTGTAGTCTCAAAGCAAAAACAGTCAGGCAAAAGTTAGGGACAATAAATAAAAAAAAGAGGTTGTTATAAATCCTCAACAACAGAAAAATGTTGTGAAATTGACTGCCTTCTCAAATAAACTTCCAGTATCTGAACCATCACCAAAATATCATTCCAGATTCTATTGGGAGATAAATTCACAATTAACTGAGTATAGGATTGAAGAACATCATGAAGAACGGGTCGGGTACAAATAAACTTTGAGCATTATCCTTTGTTTCTTAAACCGTGAACCAGGCCACCCTACAACCCCATAAAAGTCCTAATTGAAGCATGGGTTAGTTTGAAAGTATATTGTTACAAAAGGTATCCTGACTCCTGTAAGGCTTACTGTAAATCCTGAGTTGAATTCATATTCTTACAAGATTCTTTGATTTTCTAAAAATTCATTTTCAAAAACTTCAAGACAAACATAAACTTTGCATTGTTTGAATACCACTGTTTGCATATGGCCAATTGGTCGACAACAGAGAAATTCACATGGACGAATATCCAATGAACATAAATTCTCTCAAGGAACATAACACATCTGAAATTCTGGCAGCAGATACTTAATGTCACAGTGAATGTTATGACACCGTATCTGACTTTCTTCAAGACAGTAAATCTAAAAGCAGTAAAGAACACAGTCAATTGTTTACCCAGTTCAGTGTGTAACAACACCTACTCTGGGGGATACCAAGCCAGGGAGGAAATTCACTATAAGAGATATTAATTCAGGAATAAACCAACCAGTTTATCTCCTTCACTTAAGACCTACCCAATGCAACTTCAATCTAAGTTCAACTTAAACCTGAGTTCCTACTCACTCCCCCTCAATCACAGCAGTGATACTAAAAAATTGACTAATGAAATTATGAAGACACTCTTCAGAACATACACTTGATTATGCTTCACAACTTTTAATCAAGTAACACAAACACTCGTGCTTCAAAGCTTTGAGTGATACACAATCCTAACTTGACTTTGCTTCAAAGCTTTAATCAAGTGACACAAACACTCGTGCTTCAAAGCTTTGAGTGATACACAACCCTTACAATCAAATCCTACTCCAAGTCACTTATCACAATGATAATTACTTGGATTACAGTAGTTACAACTATACAGTCCCTTATTGATCTTCTGTCAAAAGTATCTTTCACCAACAGTCTTCATGAGGAATATATAGGCAGCTATTCTTCAGTTAGGGCTTCCACGAAAATAGCTAGGGTTAATTAGGGTTAACCTCAAGACTTGGTCATAGGACTTTAACAACCAGATTAGGGTTAATCAAAGTTAACCTAAGTCACGTGAGAATCTGATCTGGACTGAATAAACCAGATTCCTGAAAATTCTCAGAAATAATAAATCTACACAAATGTTAGTTCAGTACAGGATGTCTTAACATTGGTTATGACAACAAGAATCATGTTTACTGATTTTGGTAGAATGCAATAAATATGATCATTGCATAATGATCAGCTAAACACTCATATTGAGCAGCTCATGTATGACATTCTTTTTCTGCATAATGTACCTTGTATCCTAGAATGTTATGACATCAGTCATGACATTCACACAACTGGTTTTACCAAAAAACATGCCAACAACCAAACACTTACAAACTCCCCCTTTGGCAAGTTTTTGGCTAAAACCCCTAAACAATCAGAGATTAGACAGCAGCAGAATTAATAATATCTACCAAGTCTAATTCTACCAAAATTATCACAAAATCTTCTCCCCCTCTTTAGCCATAAATGGGCCAAATATAATTGTACTTTTAGGTTATACAGTCATCCAATAGGAATAATAAAAACACAGAGAGAAAAAAAATCAAAAGTCATTTGCAGCATCAGGTACCAGCAACAACCTTTTCAACTGCACTGATCTTCAAGCACTGTCATCTTCAGAGGAGGCACTATCTTCAGCATTAAGCTGGTCTTCAGCAGCATCCTCTTCCCTTCTTTGTCCTTCAATCTCCTCCTGTTCTAGTCTAGCAATCAGGTCCTCAAGAGTCCTTTTCCTTGTATCAAGCTCTTTGCAGGTTTCCTTCAGCACAGCTATAACATCAGTTTTCTTGGAATGAGACTTGACAGTTGATGTCTCAGCTGATGTCATGACAATGTCAGGAACATGTGTTCCCTGAAATAGCTTATAGTGCAACCCAAGAGTAGGGGCTCTTTTGCATACAGTATCTTTTTCAACTAGAATGTCAGGATACTGAGCAAGGACTATACCACATAGGAGAGAGGGAAAGGCAATAGGGCCTTTAATAGCATAGCTTCCAGCATGTTTTAATGTTTGATCAAAGATATACTTTCCATAGTCAAAGTTTGTCCTGGTTCCAACAACATAAATGAATCTTCCCAAGCCTATGGAGATGGTTGATTTATGGTTGGTGGGAACCCAGTTAGCTGCACCAATTTTGTGCAGAATGGAAAATTTCATGCTCAACTTGCTTGCATTCAGCTTCCCTTTTAAGGGCCAGCTCTTGACTTGATTTGCAGTGATGGTTTGGCACACTTGGTTGTCAGTAACCTCTAGCTCAGGGCAAGCATCATCTGGTCTTCCTAGGAATTTGTTTATTTCAGAGGGAGAGAAATTTACCTTCCTTCCTCTCATATATACACATTTAAAATCAGCTGACTTTCCATCAGCACACCCATCAGATAAATTCACTATGAATTCTTTGACAAGAACTTCATAGCAGTTGGTAAACTTTACCACAGTATTTATTAGACCAGCAGTTTTGATTAGATCCATGATCTCCTTACATTCCATGGCACTGTTGTTCAGTTCTCTTTCCAAGGCTATCCTTTTCAAACATACATACTTCCACCTGTTTGCATTCTCAGGATGGTGAAAGGAAATGTTGTCAGTGGGGACTTCAAGGACTTTAGGCATTTTGCTTGAGGAGAGTTTCCTTTTGAGAGGAATGTCTTCAACATCAAATTCAAATTATGATTCCTCATCAGATTCAGAGGGTCCAGGCTCTTTCCTTTTCTTTGCTATTGGTTGTCTCACAGGCTTTGAGAGACTACCAGCAGGTACTCGAGTTTTCACCTTCCCTTTTGACAATCCAACCTTCACAGTTTCTACTCCAGTCTTGTTCTCAGACCTGGTTTTCTTATGAACAACATCAGTAGTCTTCTCTTTGGAGAGGCTTTTGGCAGCATCCTGCTTTCCTTTTCTGTTCATCATCCTTCTAGCTATGCTAGGGTTGATATTTGCAATTAAGTCATTGTCAGAGTATTCTTTATCAACATCAATAATCGGGGGCTCAACATCCTTCTCAGTAGGGTTTTGGTGATCATCAAGATTTTCAGAAGATTTCCTAATGTTGTCATCCGGTGTCTCAACATTCTGAGTGACATCTGGATTTATTTCAACATTTGGACTAGCAGATTCTTGATTCAAAGGTACAGAAATGCCAGGTACAGAGTGATTCTCATTTAGAATCCTAGTGACAAGTATAGCTATAGCTTGATGAACATAAACTGAGCCTTCCCTATTTGCTATTTTTGAAGGAACAGAAGATGATGGTTGAGAGGGTTTACCAGATGAAGAAGCTTGTGACCTTCTTGTATGTCTGGTTCGCAGCTTCTTAACCTTAGTGGGGTCAGCTGCCAGTTCACGAAGAGGAGTTATCTCCAGAACATCAGAATCCATGCAGTTTGTGATTGCCCTAGGTTCTCGATCAGAGGATGCGGAAGAAGCAGTCGCCTTTGAAGAGGATGATGTCATGGATAGTTGAGACATTTTGAGAGTTTTAGAAAACAGGTAGCAGTAATAGTGTAGTCTTCGTTTGAGAGATTGAAGATTGTTGCAGAAATGCGAGAGGAGTGAGATATATGAATGTCTATTCAACTTCTTAAAATCTTGGAAAGAAATAGAGAAGTAGATGATTAGCCCAATCAGAGTAGACTTAACAAAAAAATCTCTCTCATCCCTTGTTTTAAGCAAAATTAATTGCTACATATCTTCATGTTGGCAAATACCCAGCTTGCCCCTCAAATTTTCAAATTGATTTGCATCAAGTGCCTTGGTAAAAATGTCAGCCAGTTGTAGTTCTGTGGTAACATGTTCCAGTTTAATCGTCTTCTCCTCTACAAGATCTCTGATGAAGTGATGTCTAATGTCAATATGCTTGGTCCTGCTATGCTGAATAGGATTCTTGGAAATGTTGATAGTGCTCAGATTGTCACAGTACAATGTCATAACATCTTGTGTGACATTATACTCAGTAAGCATCTGTTTCATCCAGATCATTTGAGAACAGCTACTACCAGTTGCTATGTATTCAGCTTCAGCAGTAGATAGAGACACACAGTTCTGTTTCTTGCTGAACCAGGAGACAAGATTATTTCCTAAGAAGAAACATCCTCCATAGGTGCTCTTTCTATCATCAGCACTTCCAGCCCAATCAGCATCACAGTAACCAGTCAGAGTTGGTTCACATCCATGAGAGTACAACAAGCCATAGTTGTGGGTTCCACTCACATACTTCAGAATTCTCTTCACTTGGTTGATATGACTTACTTTGGGTTCAGCCTGGTATCTTGCACATACTCCAACTGCAAACACAATGTCAGGTCTGCTGGCTGTTAAGTATAGCAGACTTCCTATCATGCTTCTGTATAAGCTTTGGTCCACCTTGACTCCACTTGAATCTTTGGACAGCTTTAAGTGAGTAGGTGTAGGAGTCCTTTTGTGACTGGCATTCTCCATCCCAAACTTCTTGACAATGTTCTTTGCATACTTGCTTTGAGACAGAAAAATTGAATCTTCCATCTGTGTGACTTGCAGTCCAAGAAAGTAGGTCAATTCTCCCATGAGGCTCATTTCAAATTCAGCTTGCATCTGGTCAGCAAAATGTTTAACCATTTTATCTGACATTCCCCCAAACATTATGTCATCAACATAGATTTGAGCTACCATTATCTTTCCTCCTTCATTTTTGACAAAAAGAGTTTTATCCAAGCCTCCTTTCCTGTATCCTTTGTCAGAGAGGAATTTTGTCAACCAGTCATACCATGCTCTAAGAGCTTGTTTCAGGCCATATAAAGCTTTCCTCAATTTGTAGACATGATCAGGGTAGTTTGGATCCACAAATCCTTTAGGCTGTTCCACATAAACTTCCTCATTTAAGTACCCATTTAGGTAGGCACTTTTTACATCCATCTGAAATAACTTGAACTTAAGGAGACAAGCAATTCCCAATAGGAGTCTGATTGATTCCAGTCTGGCTACAGGAGCAAAAGTCTCATCAAAATCAACCCCTTCAACTTGAGTGTATCCTTGAGCAACAAGTCTTGCCTTATTCCCGGTGACAACTCCTTCAGCATCTGATTTGTTCTTGTAGATCCATTTTATGCCAATGATGTTTGTTCCTACTGGTCTAGGAACTAACTCCCATACTTCATGTTGCTTGAATTGGTTCAATTCATCTTGCATTGCTCCAATCCAGTATTCATCAGTTAAAGCCTCCTTAACATTTCTTGGTTCAATTTCAGATACAAAGCAAGAGTTTGAGATGATTTCTCTAGATCTTGTAATGATTCCACTGTTAGGATCTCCTATGATGAGTTCCTTAGGATGATCTTTCTGAATTCTGATGGAAGGGTCTTTGTTAGCTTCCTTTGATTCAGATTCTGATGAAGTAGTTTTAGGAATATCATCCTTTTGAGTTGAAGTCTCAAAGAATGTCTCAACATCATATGGGACATTTGTTTCCTCATGGTAATCATCAACTATGACATTTATAGATTCCATCATAACTTTGGTCCTGGAATTGAATACCCTATAAGCTCTATTGTTGGTAGAGTATCCTAGGAATATTCCTTCATCACTTTTAGGGTCCATCTTTCTCCTTTGTTCACGATCTGTCAGAATATAACATTTGCTTCCAAATACATGGAAGTACTTCACTATAGGCTTTCTTCCTTTCCAAAGTTCATAAATGGTGGATGATGTTCCCTTTCTCAAGGTGACCCTGTTATGGACATAATAGGCTGTATTCATAGCTTCAGCCCAAAAATGAATAGGAAGTCTTTTGGCATGTATCATTGCTCTGGCAGATTCCTGTATAGTCCTGTTTTTCCTTTCCACAACTCCATTTTGTTGAGGAGTTATGGGTGAAGAGAATTCATGATTAATTCCTTCTGAGGAGCAGAACTCATCAAACTTACTGTTTTCAAATACCTTGCCATGATCACTTCTGATTCTGACAATGCATCCTTCTTTTTCTCTTTGAATTCTTTTGCACAGTTCCTTAAATACTTCAAATACATCAGACTTTTCTTTAATGAAGTTAATCCAGGTGAATCTGGAAAAATCATCCACAACAACATATGCATATCTTTTTCCACCAAGACTTTCTACCTGCATTGGTCCCATCAGATCCATATGTAGAAGTTCTAACACCTTAGAGGTGGTCAGATGTCTTGACTTTGGATGTGACATTCTAGTCTGTTTTCCAACCTGACATTCACCACAGACTCTCCCTTCATCAATTTGCAACCTTGGAATCCCTCTGACTGCTTTCATGGATATAATACTTTTCATTCCTCTTAGATGTAAATGACCAAGTTTTTGGTGCCACAGTTTCACTTCTTTTTCTTCTTTGGAAATAGAGCACACAGAAGAATAATTAGTGTTCTCAGACTCCCATAAGTAGCAGTTGTCTTTAGATCTGACTCCTCTCATTACAACTTCTTGTTTTTCATTAGTTACAAGATATTCAGACTTGGTGAAGTTGACCTTGAATCCTAGATCACATAATTGACTGATACTTATAAGATTAGCAGTCAAGCCTTTTACCAGCAATACTTCATTTAGGTTTGGAACTCCAGGGCAGTCCAAGTTTCCAACTCCTTTGATTTCTCCTCTAGCACCATCTCCAAAAGTCACATAGCTAGTAGTGTGAGGTTTAACATTATTGAGAAGATTCTTGATTCCAGTCATGTGTTTAGAGCATCCACTGTCAAAGTACAAGTCTTCCTTTGCAGAGACTCTAAGGGAGGTGTGAGCTATCAGGGCAGTAGCCTTTTTCTTCCACTGTTGAGTATATGGTGCCTTGTTAGACTTAGGTTTGACAACTGTGATCTGATTAGGATATCCATATAATCTGAAGCAGAATGGCTTTATGTGACCAAATCTCCCACAATGATGACATCTCCATCTTTGATACTTTTTCTTCATATTTCTCTATTCTCGATGTTGAGTGTTGTGTTGTGACATCTGCTTTGACATTTGTTTATCAAGCCTGATCTTCTTCTTGTCTACAATAGATTTCTTTGCTGCCACAAATCCTAGACCAGACTTGTTTCCCACATTTTGTCCAACCTGAAGGATTTCTTCTAATTTGTCAATTCCATTTGTCAGCATCTTGACAGATTTGGTCATCTGGTCAAGTTTTGAGTTTAGCATTTGAACTTCCCCTTCTAGATGACTTATAGTATCAATGCCTGCCTTCTTCTCAGCCTCCAGCTTTACTATGAGTTTTGTTTGTCTCTCATTTTGCTGACAGACTTCAGCACTTCTGATACATAACTTCTTGTAGGAGTCAGCCAGTTCTTCAAATGTCACTTCCTTATTACTAGAGTCACTATCAGAGTTACAAATACCAGTTAGCGCAGTAACTAGTTTGACAGATTCTTCTTCAAAATTACTTTTTGAGTCACAGTCAGACCAAGTAACAGACATTCCTTTCTTTTGTTTCTTAAGAAAGGTTGGACATTCAGCTCGAATGTGCCCATATCCTTCACATCCATGGCATTGAATTCCTTTGCTTTGATTTCCCTTCTCTTCAGACTTTGGTCTTCTGCTGGAGTCATAGGATCTGTTAATGTCAGAAGGAATGTTCTTAACATTTAACCTTGACTTTGGGTCCATTCTCTTGATGAGTTTGTTGAACTGTCTTCCAAGCATGGCTATAGCTTCTGAAATATTTTCTTCTTCATCCTCCTTGTTTTCATCTTCAGTATTAGATACAAGTGCTATGCTCTTGTTTTTCTTGTCAACATTGTCACTGATCCCCATCTCAAAGGTCTGAAGATACCCAATGAGTTCATCCACCTTCAAGTTGCAGATATCCTGAGCTTCCTCTATAGCAGTCACCTTCATTGCAAATCTTTTAGGCAAGGATCTGAGAATCTTTCTCACCAGCTTTTCTTCTAACATCTTTTCTCCCAATGCTCCTGAGGTGTTGGCAATTTCCAAGATGTTCATGTGAAACTCATGAATGGTCTCATCTTCCATCATCCTTAGGTTCTCAAATTTGGTAGTCAGCATCTGAATCCTTGACATTTTTACTTTGGATGTGCCCTAATGGGTAGTTTTGAGAGTGTCCCAAACCTCCTTGGCCAGTTCACATTGATGTACTAGTCTGAATATGTTTCTATCAATTCCATTGAACAAGGCATTTAATGCTTTGGAGTTACCCAGGGCTAACTCATCTTCTTCTTTGCTCCATTATTCCTTAGGTTTCAGACTGGTTGACCCATCTTTCCCAGTTATGGTGGGATGGTTCCATCCTTTGTCAGCAACTCTCCAAGCCTTTTTGTCCACTGATTTTAAGAAGGCAATCATACGAGGTTTCCAGTAGTCATAATTTGATCCATCCAGAATGGGTGGTCTGTTTCCAAAACCTCCTTCTTTGTCCATAGCGCCAGAAAATAATATCCCTAGATCTCACCCAGTAAGACAGGCAGGGTGCCTGCTCTGATGCCAATTGAAATTCTGGCAGCAGATACTTAATGTCACAGTGAATGTTATGACACCGTATCTGACTTTCTTCAAGACAGTAAATCTAAAAGCAGTAAAGAACACAATCAATTGTTTACCCAGTTCAGTGTGTAACAACACCTACTCTGGGGGCTACCAAGCCTGGGAGAAAATTCACTATAAGAGATATTAATTCAGGAATAAACCAACCAGTTTATCTCCTTCACTTAAGACCTACCCAATGCAACTTCAATCTAAGTTCAACTTAAACCTGAGTTCCTACTCACTCCCCCTCAATCACAACCGCGATACTAAACAATTGACTAATGAAATTATGAAGACACTCTTCAGAACATACACTTGATTGTGCTTCACAGCTTTTAATCAAGTAACACAAACACTCGTGCTTCAAAGCTTTGAGTGATACACAACCCTAACTTGACTTTGCTTCAAAGCTTTAATCAAGTGACACAAAGACTCGTGCTTCAAAGCTTTGAGTGATACACAACCCTTATAATCAAATCCTACTCCAAGTCACTTATCACAATGATAATTGCTTGGATTACAGTAGTTACAACTATACAGTCCCTTATTGATCTTCTGTCAAAAGTATCTTTCACCAACAGTCTTCATGAGGAATATATAGGCAGCTATTCTTCAGTTAGGGCTTCCACGAAAATAGCTAGGGTTAATTAGGGTTAACCTCAAGACTTGGTCATAGGACTTTAACAACCAGATTAGGGTTAAGCAAAGTTAACCTAAGTCCACGTGAGAATCTGATATGGACTGAATAAACCAGATTCCTGAAAATTCTCAGAAATAATAAATCTGCACAAATGTTAGTTCAGTATAGGATGTCTTAACATTGGTTATGACAACAAGAATCATGTTTACTGATTTTGGTAGAATGCAATAAATATGATCATTGCATAATGATCAGCTAAACACTCATATTGAGCAGCTCCTGTATGACATTCTTTTTCTGCAGAATGTACCTTGTATCCCAGAATGTTATGACATCAGTCATGACATTCACACAACTGGTTTTACCAAAAAACATGCCAACAACCAAACACTTACAACATCAAATGGGAAGTCACTTCCAATGAAAAATCTCCAATAATCAAGGGGGCATGATAGGTTATTTTCCAACTCATCAGTGGTAGTCAAGTCAAGATTCCAAGAAATCTCTCATAAAGTCCTGAATAGCCAGGGGCAGGTCTCCACCAGAATCACTTAGCGCATTGAACACGAATTCCAGTAAAGGGTCACGTATGACGAAGCAAACATTTTATGGCAGTACTACTATGGAGAGTGACAAATCCCTACAAAGTCCCTTTCATAAGGTGATCCCCAGTGAAGTTGCCAGAGCCACCTCTATAAGGTTATCCCCACAGAATAATCTTCACGGATAAGGGTACAATCCCCCACAATGCTATTGTTGTACCCCAAAATTTGCCCTCGTATTTTTCCACAAGAAATCACAGCCTCGGGCGTTTCCTGATTTTTCAGATTGGCGTAAGAATAAGTCAAACAGACTTTTCTTATCAGTCAGACAAAATTAGGGTTTTCATTGATTTTTGAACAGTTCAGGCAAATTGCTAGGGTTTTGTTTGAGTTTGGCTCAGGTTTTAATCAGGCAGGCGCTTCTCTGACATTTGATCAAGAATCAGGGTTTTTGTGCGCATATTTCTCAGAAAGAATTAATTTTACAGTTCTTTTCAGTTTACTCTGATATTTGGATTGAAGCATTTGAATTGAGAACTTGCAGTTGTTTTGTTCAATCAGTAGAGGCATATGGACGTTGACTGTGCATTGCTGTGGCTATTTGAAACGCCAGGTTTATTGTTGATCGATGCTAAAACCACAGTGTTCATTAATTATTTATTTATTCTAAGTTAGGATAATTGGAATTTATTTCCATTTATTATAATTTAAGAATTTATAAGTAATTAAATAAACAGCTGGAAAAAGAATTAACTGATCAAGATTGGATTTTATTCATCTTTAATTATTTATTACAATTGTTATTTGAATACAGTATTTATTTACAAAGTATTCATAATAATAATGGTTTACAATGATTAAAATTGAAATAAAATTTCATCCTAAATTCCTAAATCTTCATCTTCTATCCAATGCTCCCTTGTTGCTCAATTATTTTTCATCTGCAAAAACAAAGAACAAAAGAAAAGTCAAAGCAGATAAAATAATTAAAGGTACACAATTAAAATTCATCATTAAAGGCAACTGGACAGAATCAGTTTGCCCTCTATGCAAATCACGAGATTTTTCCCGGTTCACAAAGAGGGATGAAAAATGCTTGCAAAAATAAGGTATGAAATGCACAAAAGTTGCAAACTGCATATTTCAAAAGTTTCAAAACCAATGCCAAACAAAGTCCAAAGGCAAACCAAACTGAATGGCCTAAACCAAGTCAAAAGGGCAAACTGAATGAAACTGTCAAAGCTGTCCAAAAAGATACCAAGATATCAAAGTACAAAAGGCTATCAAAAAGGCTATCACAAAGATGCAGGAAAGCTGGAGAAAGAGATAAAGTATGCAGAGTAAACCAATATTGCAAGCAAAGTTTCAATCACATCATTTTCCTATGGCCAACTATCTTTTCAGAATAAGGACAAACATAAGCAATATAAAATATGCTTTTAATCTGTCAAAAAGGGAGAGAGAAGAGGAAAAGAAGATAGGCTTACAGGCTTTAGGCTTGAAGAAGGAAAGATATAAAACAAACTGTAATAACACAGTACAAGGAGGCAGAAAAATATATCAAGAAGCTCTAAACAAAATACCAAAGGCTATCGAGCATCAACACAACCCAAAAACATTCAAGACATAAAACCTGCACCAACACCAAGCCTTCAACCTACTGAAGCCAAACAGAAGCACATAACCTTCAAACCCCCTGTTAAAACCTGCTGAAGCCTAAAACCAGTTCACAAAAAAACATAAACAGCATCACCAAAACCTTACCTGATGCAAACAACCTGTCATACCAGAAACACACAAGCAATCCCAAAGGCCCTCAGAGGAAGCCTCATCACAGGTCAAGCATACAAGGCAACTGAGCCAACAAGAAGAAGAGGAAAAGGAAACTCAAGCGCACAGAAGCAAAAGAGCCAGCATATCAAGATTCAGAATATCATCATAATCACTCAGAGGCAAGGTGGACAGAAGAGGAAAAGAAATCAAAGCAACATATTCAGAATCATACTAATATCTCAATACTCATAACCCAACCAATACTCAGAGGCAACAGAAACAAGTAGAAGATAAAGAAGCTAGGTTTTCAAGCTTATCATCATTAAACCCTAGAAGGCAAAGAAAACAGAGTACCAGGGAAAATTCCAAAGCGCACGTCATCACCAAGCCTCCGCCTTGGCCGCCGGAGCGCCTCCACGTCCACCATCCTCCTCCAACGAAGGTAGTATCTTTTCTCCTCTTTCCTTTAACGCTCCTCAAAGAGAATAAACAAACAAAAATGCTTAAAAACCAGAACACATAAGAATCAAAACATGCGTAAACGTGAAACCCTCAAAGGATGCGTTGGGATAAAAGTCTTACCTATTTTACCGTTGCTTGAGCAAACGCGAGGAGGAGGATGATTTGTGGCGCTCGGTGGCTCTGGACGGAGGTTCTGCTCAGACAAGCTTTGGCCGGAGAAGATGAAGATGAAACCAAAAATGGCGCCTCTGTATCCTTTGCCTAACCCTAAATCCAAGTGAACGAAATTATCTGGAACCCTAAAACCCTTCTGAAGCAAGTTGGGCCTCGCCCCTGTCTTTTGCCTTAGCCCATTCAAGAAGCCAACGCGTACACCCCCTCTCCTAGCGCCTCACCCATTTCACCATTTCTTTATAAATTCAGTTTGGGCCAAATCCACCAAGCCCATTCATTTTCTAAATTAATCTTCTTTTTTACATAAATTATATCTTATCTTTTTTGTTAAACAAATTAATATACTTTTTTACCTTAAATTTTTTATACTAATACTATAATACAAATTGTTTCTTTTGTAAATAAAAACATTTTAACCCCTTTTTTACACATATACAAAATTTTCTAGGATAGTTTATATTTTATTTTCTTTGAACAATTAAAAAGACATAAAAACTTAGTTCTATTAAAGTTTATTTTTTAAGTCTAAGTTTTGTACATAAAAATACTAAATACAAATACACTAACATTAATACATAAAAATAGAACTTAAAACACCTTTTCTATTATTTTATTAAAACTTGTTTTGCTTTGTACATAAACCAAAAATGCAAAGGATACTTGTCTCTAAAGACTTAAAACATTTCCATTTCTTTTCTTAAAATACTTGTACATATTCACAAAAATACAAAAGAACAAATACATGCTTAATAATACATTAACATTTTCCAACCTGTAAATAAATCACATACACATTTACAATACATATTTGATTATCTTAATACATTTACACATGCACTTACACATTTACAATACACAAATACGTTGATACATTTACATTTGCTTATGCTGTACATTTGATACATATTACATTTGTGCAATTCAATTTGGTTGTAAATTATTTGGACATTACTTTCCCAATAAGTCTCATCCCCATTTGTAAATTTGTACCCCCACTCCCGGATACTTATTTGTAATAGCGTAGATTTTAAATTCTCGCAATTTATCGCTTTCAAATATACCATGGTTAGACCTAGGGTTTGTATGTACATAAAATCAAACGCTAGATAACCTAATACAAAGACAAATACATGAAATCAATACACAATCACACTTGCACCCCTAGGGTAATCCCACATGTTGCCTTCCAAAACGGGCCATGCTTGCACGTCGAGTTTCTTTGGCAAAACAATTCAAATGATCATAAGTCCCTCGATGACGCTTTCGAAAGTTGCCTATCAAAATGATCATAGTCCCTTCAAGCAAAATTGCCAAAGACACTTGGCACCATTGCATTCATGGTCCATACGATGACCCGCGCCTGTCCCGTTAAACATTCTAAACGCAAGATTTCCCATCAAATACAATGGTGGAGCAAAATTGTTAAAAAAAGGGTTAAAACATGAGAAAAACCTTTAAGTACAATAGGGGTAGACAAACTCTTAGTTACTTGATCAACTTGCAAAAACACTTGCCTACTTTTCAAACCACACTCCACAACCACTTTCAAAACAAAACTTTCAAAAAAAAAACATTTGAAACATCTTTTCGAAAAGATACACACCTTTGTGAAACACTCAAACACGAGTCATTACAATGGTTGCCTAAGACAAGGCATCTTCTTCAAAAAACATTTTCAAAACACACACACACACACCATTTCAAAGTAATTGAAAATCAAAAGGCAAGTGATCTAAAACCAAGTAACTAAGAGCCCATGGATAACCATGGATGAAAAGGGTGCTAATACCTTCCCTTTTCATAATCTACCCCCCGAACCCACGAAACATCTCAAAAGGTTTTTTCCTGTGCTTTTTAACCTTTCCTTAGGATAAAATAAAAAGTCGGTGATGACTCTTGCTAAACCGAACAAGTGCGAACACAAACGCAAAACCTCAAGTCAGTTCTCCCACCGTATCATAGAACTGGCGACTCTGCTGGGGAGTAATCTAAAAGTGGGGTTACCTTAGGGTTTAGATCACCTTTACATTCTTGCCTTGATTGCCTTGATTGTTTTACTTTTTTGGTTCCTTGTTTGGGTTTGTTGTAAATCCTACACCCGGATTTGGGGGCACCTTTTTAGGTAAATAGCAAAAAAACTGTGAGGGAACTGTGCGGGGTATACCGACACGGTTGAAGCAGTAAGCTATGTTAGTGTGACATATTTGTGAGTACCGGTAACCCTTGAGTTCAGTCAAGGAGAGAACGGGGCCGCTTAGTGATGTCGTGAAGCACTAACGAACTCTTAGAACCTTAATTGACCATCTTAGCCTTTTTAGGGGTAGTGAGATGACCGACTTTGGTGCAGTCCGAAGTTGGTAGATACTCGATACTACACTCATTGAGGGTTGTTTTCTTGGAATATTTTGGTCGCCAGTAAATGGCTAAATCAAAACAATGAACACAGAAAACAATCCAATGATATTGAGCTCCTTAGAACCCGGTTACTTTTGATAGGACAGGTCTTAACCAACGAAACTGAAAGAGGGTACTTACCTACAAACCCCATGAAAGCCTAAACCTAAGGACTTGTTTGCTTTGTGTGAATATGATTACCTGTATATACACTCACTTGCTTTTTGCATACATGTACATAACATAATAACATCATACCATAGCATTTTCAATAACCTGTTCAAGGATCTCGAGGGTTCTTTTGATGCAGGGTTACGTTGAACCAGACGTCTACCAAAGGGCAAGAGGTTTCTCCTCTAAACAAATGCCAGTCAAAGGTCAAGTACAACAAACTTGAATCAAGGGCTATGACCCACTTGACATGGTGAGCTTGATTCTCGTGGAAAGACATCCGCCAGTACAAAGTTCTCCAATCAAAGGTCAAGTACAACAAACTTGAATCAAGGGCTATGACCCACTTGACATGGTGAGCTTGATTCTCGTGGAAAGACATCCACCGGGGCAAAGATATCCAATCAAAGATCAAAGTTCAACCTCTAACATTCTCTTGTGTTTACCCAAGAGATCCTTGAAAGCATGCATCCACATATCATGCATTGCATCTTGACAGTTTTTCCTTTTTCAGGTTTCCTTACTCTCATACTGTTTATTTCAGTAAGAGATGGCTCTAGAAAGGACTGTCAAGGATATCCAGGACCAGACTGCTCAGCTGCAGGAAATGTTCTTGAACCTGTCTCTGGGCCAAGAAGAAATGAAAGCTCTCCTCACAAAGGGCTTGGTCCAGGGGAATTCGAACAAAGCCAGGAGCGATCAGTTGGAAGCACTACAGTTTGAGCTGACAACAATGAGGATCCAAATGACAGGGCAGCTAGTGGGCCAGATGGCTCTCATCCAGGATTTGTCTCAAAGACAAGAGGAACTCAGAGTTCTTGTCAACCAACTGCTTCGGAACAACCAACTGGGGAAAACATCTGAGGTTGAAGAGCAAGTCACCACTCAACCTCCATCCACTCAAGAAGACAAGGGGAAGGCTCCTCTGCTTGATTCAGGGTCACAAGCCCATCAACAACCTCGCCAGCGTCAACGGGGTAATCAGCGTAATCAAAATACGTCGGGAAGACAGTTCACAGAGACTGACATACCGTCATCTCTAATACTAGAGCGCTTGTTGGAGGTCAACTTGACTGCCTTGAGGGATCCTATTTGGAAGCCCAATACCTCCGCTCCTAACTATCATCCTGACGCATTTTATGTGTACCACTCCTACAGCCCGGGGCACGACACCGACGACTGTTGGGCCTTGAAGAACAAGATTCAAGATCTGATCAACATTGGAGTGCTGAGGTTCATGCCAGACGGCGAGATGAAAATCTTCCGTTAAGGGTTGCTCCACCTGAATTGACAAAGCTCGAGCTGAGAGACTTTTGCTTCATTTGAATTTTCAAAGTTGTAATTTCTTTTGTTATTCAAAAAATTAACTGTTGATGTTAAACTTTGTTTCATTAATGCATTGCATATGTTTGTCTTGAATTCATCCATTCGTTTTCACTACTCTTATGCTTTCTTTATGATATTTAACTCTTGATAAAAGCTGCAAGCCTTTAGAGGGAGGATGACGAAACAATACCATGATCTCATACAATATGTTTTTGAACAGACCTTGCTGATGATGTACAGGCATTTCTTTCAATTCCCAAACACTGGAGTTATAAGGAAGATAATCCCTAGTCAACCCCTTCGAGCCAAAGAAGTAGGAGTTTTCTGTTCTAAACAAATCGAAACCTTTGATATAAACCCGAGGCAGGGTAGTCTCTCAGTTAATTCAAAAGAAAATGTGCATCGAAGTCGCAAACTCTCAGTTCGTAACACAACGAACGACGTAAAAAAAAAAGAGACATTCCTTTGGAATCAAAAGACAGTGATGGTTCCTTACCTCATAGGCAGTCATTACCTCTCAAAAACGAGAAAAAGCCCACTGAGCCAAAACCTATAAAGGAGGCTTAAGAAAGCTGGGGCATCCCGCTGACGTTGATCTCGAAAACAGAGACAGTCAGGCAAAAGTTAGGGATAACAAATCAAAATCAAAATAGAGAAGTCATTACAAATCCTCAACAACATGAAAAATGTTGCAAAGAAAAAAGGAGATGATGACTGTCTCCCAAAATTCAACTGGTGAACCATCACCCAAAAAGTCGTTCCAAACTCAAACAGAGTGCGACGCATAATTAACTGAGCTTAGGGTTGAAGAACATCACGAAGAGCGGGTGGGTACAAATATACTTTGAGCCTTTATCCTTTGTTTCTTAAACCGTGAACTAAGCCACGTTAAAACCCTTCAAAAGTCCTAATTGAAGCATGGGTTAGTTCGAAAGCATACTGTTACCAAAGGTATCCTGACTCCTGTAAGGCTTTGCTCTAAATCTTGTGTTGACTTGTCTTATAAAAAGTTTTCTGCTAAAAAACGCATTTTTCAAAACTTCGAGACAACCATAAACTTTGCATTGC
The DNA here is from genome assembly GCA_948472305.1 of Vicia faba. Classification (NCBI taxonomy): domain Eukaryota; kingdom Viridiplantae; phylum Streptophyta; class Magnoliopsida; order Fabales; family Fabaceae; genus Vicia; species Vicia faba. The sequence goes on from OX451739.1 coordinate 345,519,134, forward strand.
TTGAATATCACTGTTTGCATTTGGCTATTTTATTTGACAGCGAAGAAATTCATACAGCGAATGTTCGGAGGAACGAAAACTCTCTCAGCGAGTAAAATCACTTCAAAAAGGATGACACTTCCATTAACAAATCTCCTATCAGCAAGGGGCATGACATGTCACCATCCAATTAACCTGGGGCAGCCCAGTCAAGGTTTCAACATATCTTTCAAAGTTCAGTTAACCTGGGGCAGTCCAGTCAAGATTTCAAGAAATCTCTCAATTTGTAGAGTAATCTGATTCAAGACTCCTACATCACCACTTGGGGCATTCGAATGTCAAAAGTGTTCAACAATTCCTTCATCACCTATTGGAAGATACGGTCCAGATGTGCTCCAGACACGGTTGCCATTCTGTAACCTTTCTTAAGTTCCAGATCAACACCTGTAACAAGCCAGGAAAATATCCGTGGATGACTGATTGTGGATTAACACCTGTAACAAGCCAGGAAATTATCTACATCACCACTTGGGGCATTCGAATGTCAAAAGTGTTCAATAATTCCTTCATCACCTGTTGGAAGATACAGTCCAGATGTGCTCCAGACACGGTTGCCATTCTGTCACCTTTCTTAAGTTCCAGATCAACACCTGTAACAAGCCAGGAAAATATTTGTGGACGACTGATTGTGGATTAACACCTGTAACAAGCCAGGAAATTATCTACATCACCACTTGGGGCATTCGAATGTCAAAAGTGTTCAACAATTCCTTCATCACCTGTTGGAAGATACGGTCCAGATGTGCTCCAGACACGGTTGCCATTCTGTCACCTTTCTTAAGTTCCAGATCAACACCTGTAACAAGCCAGGAAAATATCTGTGGACGACTGATTGTGGATTAACACCTCTAACAAGCCAGGAAATTATCTACATCACCACTTGGGGCATTCGAATGTCAAAAGTGTTCAATAATTCCTTCATCACCTGTTGGAAGATACGGTCCAGATGTGCTCCAGACACGGTTGCCATTCTGTCACCTTTCTTAAGTTCCAGATCAACACCTGTAACAAGCCAGGAAAATATCTGTGGACGATTGATTGTGGATTAACACCTGTAACAAGCCAGGAAATCATCTACATGAAGAGATTGAAGATCAACACTTGTAACAAGCCAGGGAACCATCTTTCTTTCTCAGGTCAGAGATCAACACCTGTAACAAGCCAGGACAATATATCCTTGACCAACCTTTCTTAAGTTCCAGATCAACACCTGTAACAAGCCAGGAAAATATCTGTGGACGACTGTTTCCAGATCAACACCTGTAACAAGCCAGGAAAATATCTGTGGACGACTGATTGTGGATCAACACCTGTAACAAGCCAGGAAATTATCTACATGAAGAGTCTCTTTCATCACCACTTGGGGCATTCGAATGTCAAAAGTGTTCAACAATTCCTTCATCACCTGTTGGAAGATGTAGTTTTATACGGGCTCATCATCAGGAAACCCTACACCGGTTCCTTCTCAAACTCAAAAGATTCTTGTAATCCCCAACCAGAGAGCCTTACAGAATCTAATTCCCCTCAGCAGTCAAGATTCTTTTATCCCCATCGGAGTTCATCAAATTCCCCAACATAACTTATCAGCGGTATCCCCAGCGGAGCTCTCATCAAAACCTCAGCGAAGTATCTCTTCCCACAGAGTAATTCCCCGCAGAGTAATCTCTCCAACAAGTTTATTCCCCAACGTCATCTTCTCCTACTGGTCTATTCTTGCAACCATCATCCCCAGCGGAGACGAAGAACTCCACTCTTCAACATCAGTCCAGGATTCCACAAATTCCCGGCAGTCGTCAAGGATTTATTTTCCTAGACGAAAATACATTCATAGGAATTTCACACATACATGATAAGTGCATACAACACTGTCTAATTTTGAGCATCATGACATCATGCATCTCATACATCATGACATTGCATACAACTGATGTCTTTCCTTTTCAGGAAAAAAGTCCATCCGAAGATGATTACTATCAACTGTCGCAATTCCAGATTCGATACCTGTATCTAGCCAAGGCATATCTGTGAGCGATTGATTGTAGATTCGATACCTGCATCTAGCCAGGGCATATCTGCATGAAGAGTTTGAAGATCAACCCCTGTAACAGGCCAGGAAATTATCTTTCATTCTCAGGTCAGAGGCTTACACCTGTATCTATCCAGGAAAGCTATCTCTACCAACCTTTTACAACTTCCAGATTCGATACCTGTATCCAGCCAGGGCATATCTGAAGACGACAAATTCCAGATTCAATACCTGTATCCAGCCAGGGCATATCTGTAGACAACTAATTCCAGATTCGATTCCTGTATCCAGCCAGGGCATATCTGTAGACGACCAATTCCAGATTTGATACCTGTATCTAACCAGGGCACATCTGTGAGTGATTGATTGTAGATTCGATACCTGTATCCAGCCAGGGCACGTCTGCATGAAGAGTTTCCAGATTCGACACCTGTATCCAGCCAGGGCGCGTCTATAAACAACCTTTTGAAGTTCCAGATTCGATTCCTGTATCTAGCCAGGGCACATCTGTGAACAACTAATTGTGGATTTAATACCTGTATCTAGCCAGGGCATATCTGCATGAAGAGTTTGAAGATCAACACCTGTAACAGGTCAGGAAACCATCTTCCTTTCTCAAAGAACGCAAGTTCTCGCTAAGGAATCTCTTACACGATCAACACTTCCAAATGGCATCTATAAACCCATTCCCGACAAAGTTCCGTCACACCTCCCGATGGCATCTGTAAGCCCATCTCCACAACTATCCATTACACTTCCAAATGGCATCTTTAAGCCCATTTCCAGATGGCATCTCTAAGCCCATCCCCCGACCAGATTCTGTCACATCCCTAGATGGCATCTTTAAGCCCATCACCAAATGGCATCTTTAAGCCCATTCCCTCTACCATCACATCACCGAGTGCAAATTTTCGGGCACTCTAGTGTCCAATCTCCTTTTACCTTCGAGTCGCGAAAGGCAAACTTGCCAATCTAACTCTTCAGGTTCAAGAAGATTGAACAGGGGCAACTGTTGTACCCCAAAATTTGCCCTCGTATTTTTCCACAAGAAATCACAGCCTCGGGCGTTTCCTGATTTTTCAGATTGGCGTAAGAATCAGTCAAACAGACTTTTCTTATCAGTCAGACAAAATTAGGGTTTTCATTGATTTTTGAACAGTTCAGGAAAATTGCTAGGGTTTTGTTTGAGTTTGGCTCAGGTTTTAATCAGGCGGGCGCTTCTCTGACATTTGATCAAGAATCAGGGTTTTTGTGCGCATATTTCTCAGAAAGAATTAATTTTACAGTTCTTTTCAGTTTACTCTGATATTTGGATTGAAGCATTTGAATTGAGAACTTGCAGTTGTTTTGTTCAATCAGTAGAGGCATATGGACGTTGACTGTGCATTGCTGTGGCTATTTGAAACGCCAGGTTTATTGTTGATCGATGCTAAAACCACAGTGTTCATTAATTATTTATTTATTCTAAGTTAGGATAATTGGAATTTATTTCCATTTATTATAATTTAAGAATTTATAAGTAATTAAATAAACAACTGGAAAAAGAATTAACTGATCAAGATTGGATTTTATTCATCTTTAATTATTTATTACAATTGTTATTTGAATACAGTATTTATTTACAAAGTATTCATAATAATAATGGTTTACAATGATTAAAATTGAAATAAAATTTCATCCTAAATTCCTAAATCTTCATCTTCTATCCAATGCTCCCTTGTTGCTCAATTATTTTTCATCTGCAAAAACAAAGAACAAAAGAAAAGTCAAAGCAGATAAAATAATTAAAGGTACACAGTTAAAATTCATCATTAAAGGCAACTGGCCGGAATCAGTTTGCCCTCTCTGCAAATCACGAGATTTCTCCCGGTTCACAAAGAGGGATGAAAAATGCTTGCAAAAATAAGGTATGAAATGCACAAAAGTTGCAAACTGCATATTTCAAAAGTTTCAAAACCAATGCCAAACAAAGTCCAAAGGCAAACCAAACTGAATGGCCTAAACCAAGTCAAAAGGGCAAACTGAATGAAACTGTCAAAGCTGTCCAAAAAGATATCAAGATATCAAAGTACAAAAGGCTATCAAAAAGGCTATCACAAAGATGCAGGAAAGCTGGAGAAAGAGATAAAGTATGCAGAGTAAACCAATATTGCAAGAAAAGTTTCAATCACATCATTTTCCTATGGCCAGCTATCTTTTCAGAATAAGGACAAACATAAGCAATATAAAATATGCTTTTAATCTGTCAAAAAGGGAGAGAGAAGAGGAAAATAAGACAGGCTTACAGGCTTTAGGCTTGAAGAAGGAAAGATATAAAACAAACTGTAATAACACAGTACAAGGAGGCAGAAAAATATATCAAGAAGCTCTAAAAAAAATACCAAAGGCTATCCAGCATCAACACAACCCAAAAACATTCAAGACATAAAACCTGCACCAACACCAAGCCTTCAACCTGCTGAAGCCAAACAGAAGCACATAACCTTCAAACCCCCTCTTAAAACCTGCTGAAGCCTAAAACCAGTTCACAAAAAAACATAAACAGCATCACCAAAACCTTACCTGATGCAAACAACCTGTCATACCAGAAACATACAAGCAATCCCAAAGGCCCTCAGAGGAAGCCTCATCACAGGGCAAGCATACAAGGCAACTGAGCCAACAAGAAGAAGAGGAAAAGGCAACTCAAGCGCACAGAAGCAAAAGAGCCAGCATATCAAGATTCAGAATATCATCATAATCACTCAGAGGCAAGGTGGACAGAAGAGGAAAAGAAATCAAAGCAACATATTCAGAATCATACTAATATCTCAATACTCAGAACCCAACCAATACTCAGAGGCAACATAAACAAGTAGAAGATAAAGAAGCTAGGTTTTCAAGCTTATCATCATTAAACCCTAGAAGGCAAAGAAAACAGAGTACCAGGGAAAATTCCAAAGCGCACGTCATCACCAAGCCTCCGCCTTGGCCGCCGGAGCGCCTCCACGTCCACCATCCTCCTCCAACGAAGGTAGTATCTTTTCTCCTCTTTCCTTTAACGCTCCTCAAAGAGAATAAACAAACAAAAACGCTTAAAAACCAGAACACATAAGAATCAAAACATGCGTAAACGTAAGACCCTCAAAGGATGCGTTGGGATAAAAGTCTTACCTATTTTACCGTTGCTTGAGCAAACGCGAGGAGGAGGATGATTTGTGGCGCTCGGTGGCTCTGGACGGAGGTTCTGCTCAGACAAGCTTTGGCCGGAGAAGATGAAGATGAAACCAAAAACGGCGCCTCTGTATCCTTTGCCTAACCCTAAATCCAAGTGAACGAAACTATCTGGAACCCTAAAACCCTTCTGAAGCAAGTTGGGCCTCGCCCCTGTCTTTAGCCTTAGCCCATTCAAGAAGCCAACGCGTACACCCCCTCTCCCGGCGCCTCACCCCTTTCACCATTTCTTTATAAATTAAGTTTGGGCCAAATCCACCAAGCCCATTCATTTTCTAAATTAATCTTCTTTTTTACATAAATTATATCTTATCTTTTTTGTTAAACAAATTAATATACTTTTTTACCTTAAATTTTTTATACTAATACTATAATACAAATTGTTTCTTTTGTAAATAAAAACATTTTAACCCCTTTTTTACACATATACAAAATTTTCTAGGATAGTTTATATTTTATTTTCTTTGAACAATTAAAAAGACATAAAAACTTAGTTCTATTAAAGTTTATTTTTTAAGTCTAAGTTTTGTACATAAAAATACTAAATACAAATACACTAACATTAATACATAAAAATAGAACTTAAAACACCTTTTCTATTATTTTATTAAAACTTGTTTTGCTTTGTACATAAACCAAAAATGCAAAGGATACTTGTCTCTAAAGACTTAAAACATTTCCATTTCTTTTCTTAAAATACTTGTACATATTCACAAAAATACAAAAGAACAAATACATGCTTAATAATACATTAACATTTTCCAACCTGTAAATAAATCACATACACATTTACAATACATATTTGATTATCTTAATACATTTACACATGCACTTACACATTTACAATACACAAATACGTTGATACGTTTACATTTGCTTATGCTGTACATTTGATACATATTACATTTGTGCAATTTGATTTGGTTGTAAATTATTTGGACATTACTTTCCCAATAAGTCTCATCCCCATTTGTAAATTTGTACCCCCACTCCCGAATACTTATTTGTAATAGCGTAGATTTTAAATTCTCGCAATTTATCGCTTTCAAATATACCATGGTTAGACCTAGGGTTTGTATGTACATAAAATCAAACGCTAGATAACCTAATACAAAGACAAATACATGAAATCAATACACAATCACACTTGCACCCCTAGGGTAATCCCACATGTTGCCTTCCAAAACGGGCCATGCTTGCACGTCGAGTTTCTTTGGCAAAAAAATTCAAATGATCATAAGTCCCTCGATGACGCTTTCGAAAGTTGCCTATCAAAATGATCATAGTCCCTTCAAGCAAAATTGCCAAAGACACTTGGCACCATTGCATTCATGGTCCATACGATGACCCGCGCCTGTCCCGTTAAACATCCTAAACGCAAGATTGCCCATCAAATACAATGGTGGAGCAAAATTGTTAAAAAAAGGGTTAAAACATGAGAAAAAACTTTGAGTACAATAGGGGTAGACAAACTCTTAGTTACTTGATCAACTTGAAAAAACACTTGCCTACTTTTCAAACCACACTCCACAACCACTTTCAAAACAAAACTTTCAAAAAAAAAAACATTTGAAACATCTTTTCGAAAAGATACACACCTTTGTGAAACACTCAAACACGAGTCATTACAATGGTTGCCTAAGACAAGACATCTTCTTCAAAAAACATTTTCAAAACACACACATACACACCATTTCAAAGCAATTGAAAATCAAAAGGCAAGTGATCTAAAACCAAGTAACTAAGAGCCCATGGATAACCATGGATGAAAAGGGTGCTAATACATTCCCTTTTCATAATCTACCCCCCGAACCCACGAAACATCTCAAAAGGTTTTTTCCTGTGCTTTTTAACCTTTCCTTAGGATAAAATAAAAAGTGGTGGCGACTCTTGCTAAACCGAACAAGTGCGAACACAAACGAAAAACCTCAAGTCAGTTCTCCTACCGTATCACAGCTATCCCCGACAAGCACCGAAGCATCTTCAAACAAAAGAGGGGTATCCTCCAACCGATGACATAGTCAAACTCATTAGCGGATAGATGAGTTTGATTTTCTCCCAACGAAAGCACGCATCACACCAGTTCCCAAACAGATGGAAATTGTTGGCAGTTTATCATCTTCTAGATACAACGAAAATACAATCTAAATACATATTTATTCTGACATTCATTCCAAACTCTCCTGCAGATTCAGTTCAGATACAATCCAGATATGGATGTCATTCTAATACTCTTTCAATACATCCTCAAACACAATCAAGGCTTGGATTTATTCTGACATTCCCCAACCGAGTTTGGTCTTCTAAAACTCCGAAAGAAACCTTGTAAAAATTCTTCCCTAGACGAATTCATTTCCCCAGTAAGATTGTCAGGGTACTTTCCTCAACATGGTTTATTTCCCCAACAGATTACAATCTCCCCAGCTTGAGTCTTTTCCTCAGACTACTACACATCATTGATAGAACTCCTCTTCTCCAATAGAGTTGGTACTATCCCTAGAGAGTTGCTGCAAAGCCTTGAAACCGACCAGATACTAGTTAACTTTACTCTATCCAGATACATCAGAAGATTAATCATCTCTTCTATCCTCAGTCAGGGTATATGAGAATTAAATTCCCCAGTAGAGCAACAAACGACTAAGATTCCTGAACTCTACTCCCCAAAGCAGAAATCAACATCCCCTGTAGAGTTTCCTCAAAGCAAACAGGAATCCCCAATGGAAGTATTCAAGACAAAATTGAAGATACACATACTCTTCATCCACAACAATAGTCAGGGATTTATTTTACCAGGCAAAGATACACTTCAACAACATTTCACATTCATACATCATATAATATGCATACAAAGTGCATATAGCACAACCTAATTTTTTAGAACATCATTACGCAATGCATTTCATACATCACGACATTGCATACAGCTAACTCTTTACCTTTTCAGGAAAAAATAAATCAACAGATAATTATCATCAACAATTTTCAACAAGTTCCAGATTGATTCCTAAAACAAGACAGGGCAACTATCTATGAACAACAGGTCCAAGATTAGTTCCTGAAACAAGACAGAGCAACTATCTACACGACCATTCAGAAGAAATCTTACAAGGATTCCTCCTCATATACTTTTAGATGCAGCTTCACACTGGCTCATCCTGAAGAAATCTTACACGAATTCCTTCTCATATATTTCCAGATGCATTTTCACACGGACTCATCCAGAAGCAGCCCTACACAGGCTCTTTCTCATACATTTCAAGATGCAGTTTCACACAGACTCATCTCGAAACAGCCCTACACAAGCTCCTTCTCATGAATTTCCAGATGCAGTTTCACACGGACTCATCCCGAAGCAGCCCTACCCAGGCTCATTCTCATAAATTTCCAGACGCAATTTCATAAAGACTCATCCCGAAACAACCCTACACAGGCTCCTTCTCATGAATTTCCAGATGCAGTTTCACACGGGCTCATCCCGAAGCAGCCCTGCCCAGGATCCTTCTCATATATTTCTAGATGTAGTTTCACACAGACTCATCCTGAAGCAGCCCTACCCAGGCTCCTTCTCATGTATTTCCAAATGCATCTTAACACGGGCTCATCCTGAAGCAATCTTACATGGGTTCCTTCTAATTTATTTCCAAATGCAGCTTCACACAGGCTCATCCTGAAGCAATCTTACACGGGTTCCTTCTAATGTATTTCCAAATGCAGCTTCATACGGGCTCATCCTGAAGCAATCCAGCACGAGTTCCTTCTAATACATTTCCGGACGCGGCTTAACACGAGTCTATTCCAGCATATCATTCAGATTCAATCAACCAAATATTTATTCTGATACTTCTCTGACACCTGTTGTTTCAGTATAAATCGTCCAAAGATTTATTCTGATGCTTCTTCCAATCTCTATCAAAAATCACATTGGATGGCATATATAAGCCCATCTCCAACTTTTCATCACCTCTCTAAATGGCATCTGTTAAGCCCATTTCCGACACAATCAACTAACACATTACTATGTGCATCAGCGAGTGCAAATTTTTGGGCACTCTAGTGTTCAATCATCTTCCAGCTTTAAGTCATGAATGGCGGACCCGCCAATTTAACTCTTCAGGTTTAAGAAGATGGAATAGGGAAATTTGTTGTACCCCAAAATTTTCCCTCTCATTTCTTAATACATTTCTCACAAAGATCTTCAATGGCTCAAAATTGCACAAGTGTTGACTAGGTCAAACCGTCTTCTAAACACTGATGCCTCAAATTAGGGTTTTGATTTACACAAGGAAAATTGAACTTTTAATGACCCAAATGAGTTTCATGGATCATAATGGACCTCCAAGATTACTCATGTCAAGTTTCAAGTTTTGGATCACAAGTTTACTCAATCAGTTGATCAGATAACCCAAAATCAGTTGTATTGGGTAAAAAGTCAATTGTGGTCAACCAACAGTCAAACTTCAAGATTTTTGACCAATATCAACATTTTAAAGTCATGTGTGTCAATTGATCAAGTTTGGATCACAATTCCCCAGGAAAATGCTCAATTTACCAAAAGAGAAAAATGGTCAAAATTAGGGTTTTGACTGTAATTGACTGATCAATGACTTTTGACCTAATACATGATCTAATGGCTTGAAGCATATTCTCAAGGATTCAATTACAACATGTTGACCTAATTTCATGGTTCAAAACATTCCTCAAGATCAATGGATTGATAGTTGAAATTTGATCAACTAATGAAAAGTCAATTGATACACAAAGTCAAACTTTGACTTTTTGGTCAAAATTTAATTTAAAAGATCACAATTCATCAAGATATTCAAAAATATGAAGCTTGATCATCAAGAAATCATGAAAGTTAAAAGTAAATGTGAAAAGTCAAACTTTTCAAGACTTGGAATTTTTTTCCAAGTGTTTTTATACATGATAATTTCATTACTTCATGCCAATCTTTCACCAAGATGCAAGATGATTCAAAGAAAACTTTCAACATGAAAGTTGTATATCTTTATGAGATCTACAACTTTTATTTGCTGATGAAGTCCTAGAAGTGTTTGGATTTTGAGTTATAAATTCCTAAAGTCATGACATTTTTCATAAAACACTTAGAGAAATTTTCAATAGGTTTTGGTCAGTTTTTATCTCAACTTCTTGGCCAATTTTCATTAGGTTCCAATTTGATTTATCCAAAATGGTCAACATGGAAGTTGTAGACAATATTTCAAGCTTTCCAAAACATCCAAGAGTATGAATTTATCATACTTGAGTTGGGAGATTCAAAGGCATGAAGTTGGACATCCATTCTTGAATTACAAATCATTTTTGGTGAAGAACACATAATCCAATCTACATGCTATGATGCATAATCTTGTGTTTCAGGCCTTCTAACTTGTAACTCGCCATAATTTAATTCTTACACCTACTCTTGAGCTATTACCCAAGTGTTTGAGCCATTGTCCAAAAGATCTTTCCATTTATGGCATAAAGGCGCCATTGCTATTCTTGAAAAGCAAGCTTTTTGGTACAAAATTTGTCTTGAGACCATGGAAGACTTGACATAATTTGATATTTGCATTCCAACCAAGCTAACATGTGATCTTGCAAAATATGATTAACCTTTATCCCAAAACTTTTACCTATAAATAGAGATATCAATTACAAGAGATAAAGGCAAGAAAAAAAAAAAGATAAAAGTGAAAACAAGCATTCAAAATCCCTTCACTCTCAAAAAACCAAAATTGTTCATAATGCCTCCATCTTTGAGTTGTGAAGTCCAAATCTTTGAATCTCTCATACCTTGCAAGTTTTGCCCAGACAAACCATCCAAATAATTTATATACATCATATAGAAGTTGTTCAAACACAGGAACAACTTCTGTAACATAACTCTCACCATTCTCCAAACTCAAAAACAATCACCTACAACTTGACTTCTCCAAGACAATACAATAACTCTAAATCAAAACACGAATTTCAGTTTCAAGGTAAGTTTTTTTTGACTTTGAACTCTTCATACAAGCATCATTAGTGGTTAATTTGTGAAGATAAAATATAGATATCATCGCCCTGAAGCTAACCATATGCTTACTTTTCATTTCCATTAACCATGTGTTGAGAACTGATTTATATATGCAACAGAAAAATGTTAGAGGTAAAACTGCAGTATGAGTCGATACATATCTCATATGAGTCGACTCATATTAGTTATAAAACAGGTGATTAGGCGATACAATGCATTATGTATCAATACATATTGTTATAAAGACATATTACAGAGAGACAAACTGTGTATGATTCGACGCAAAACACGAATGAGTCGATGCAAAACATAAATGAGTCGATGCAAACCATTATGTGTCAATACAGACTGAGTTGGTTTTGATTTCCAAGAGCAAGAAGTGATATGTATTGATGCATAAGTGCATGTGTCGATGTAAAACAGAAATGAGTCAATATAAACCATTATGTATCAATACATACTGAGTTGATTTTGATTTCCAGGGGCAAGAAGTGATATGTATTGATGCATAAGTGCATGTGTCGATGCTTAAATTTTTTTAAAACAATTTTCCTTCCTTTTTACATCATCTTTATATTTTTAGATATTATTATTCATTATTCAATTTGGTTGTAATAGTAATTAGGTTTTAATTGCTTTCATCCCCCATTTGTGATTCGTATCCCTATCCCAAAAAAAAAAGATGTAATAGCGTAGAACTTTAAATTTTCGCAATTTATCGCTTTCAATTTTATTCCTAGTAATTGGAGTTTGTATGGCAAGACTTAAAATCAATAAGTAGACAACCATAATTCAAGACAAAAATGCATGAAATCAATACACTTTGCACACTTGCACCTCTAGGATTAAACCACACTTGTTGCCTTAGAATAAAACTGTCATGTCCCTCGAACGTGGGATACTTTAGCAAAGACCCTCAATTACAAGATCGTAGTCCCTCGATGATCCTTCGATGTTGTCTTCGGTAAACGATCTTAGACCCTCACAAAAAATTACTAAGGTATCCTACAATGTTGCCTTCTATGATTGTACGACGACCCACGCCTGTCTCTTCACATCTAATTATAGGGCTTCTTATCAATCAATGGTAAGATAGCAATATCTAAAGGAGGAGGAAATGAACAAAGACTTTTTGAGTAGGTAGAACGTTTGTAGTTTCTTGCTCACAAACATTTCAAAACACTTTCCAAATACACCAACACTTTCAAATGAAATATTTTCAAAAGTCAACACTTTGTATACATTCTTATAGAGACGAGAATCATTACAACGTTCGCCTAAAAAACAAAGGCACTTTCAAAAACATCACAAACACATTTCAAACGAAACATTTCAAAGTGAGCTAGCAACTAAGAGCCCGGAGATAACTACAAATGAAAAGAGTGTTAATATCTTTCCTTTTCATAACCTACCCCCCGAACTCAAGAAAATTCTCGAAAGGTCTTTCCTGTTCTTTTCACCCTTTCCTTTATTGGATAAAAGAAAAGTCGGTTGCGACTCTTGCTATCCACAACAATTGCGATCAAACACAAAACACTCAAGTCAGTTCTTCCACCGTATTACACATATCAAACACAAGAAATTCTTATTTTTAAGCAAAACATGTAAGTTTATCTTCTATTTCTCTTTAACATACATCAAAAACAGTCCACCATCTCAACTGACCGATGACCCCTAATCACAAACGCCTCTAAGAATATCCGTGAGACACCTCTAAAATATGCATGTCGTAGTGTTTGACATGTATCAATCATATAACACGTGTAATTCAGATAAACTTTATTCAACACACTAAATATATATTTTTTTTGGATAAATTTCACATTTCACATCTAAAAAAGGTTAAACTAAAAAAAGGATAAATATATATTATGTAATGTTATCAGTGTATAATTAAAAACAATAATTTTGTTTAGAATTCTATTAACATTTTTAATATATTTCCTTTTGTAATAAAACTATTATTTTTATTGCCATTCCCTCCCACGATTTCCAGCAAATATGGATATCTTCACCGCTACTATAACCCACTTTCTCATTATTATTAACCCAAACATGTCACAACTTACTCTCTTCTACTTTGTAATTCCATAAATTAGTTAAAACTTAATTAGTAACTTCAAGTTTATAAATTCACATTTAACATTTTCTTCTAAATACAATGTTTTGAAAAACCTCTACCAATAAATTGACAGAAGTTTATGTCATTATCATCTATTATAATGAGCTCAGATGATTATATTTAGACTATACAAAATTAGGAATGGTGCATAGACATAGAAAAGATTCCAATCAATTGTGCATTAATGAGAAGGAAATATTGGCAAGTTTAACACCTAATACAACTCTGAATAACACCTAGCGGCCTTTTTTTGCCTCAATTACTAGTAACTTAATGTAAGGAAAAGCTGATGTTGAAACAATTTTTCAGCAACAAGAACTATACTAAAAGGCATCAAATGAAAGAGAAATAGGGACCTATAACAATGTATGAGACTTATGCATCATTAGTAAAAAGTTGAATTTCATATGATCAAAGAATTAAAATATCATATAGATATATTTCTATTTTTTGGTTCATCAAGTATTAGGACTCCATGTTATTGGTTATCCATCAATGCACGTGCATGGTATTTATTATTATTACCTTGCATCTGTGATATATTGAGTCATCGCGTATTTTAACTCTATCATGCATGAAACTAAGATTTTGAATATCTCTTATTAGAATCATATTGACATCGACACATATTAGATAGTCCAAACACACATTTTATCTTAAATAAATATCAGTGTTGCGTACAAATTTGATAGGAACGAGTATCCTCCTATTATAAGATAATAAGAAAAGGCTTATATCACTACTTTAACTTTCTTTTTCATTAACTAACTATAACATAGATTCTACTTAACCTTTAATTTTGAATAAAACTAGTTCTAACTCTTCACTTACATTAATAGCTCTTCTAACATAATTAACATTAACATAATTTTTAATTTATTGTCGAAGCCAATTTAACTACTAATAGTCTAGCTATTAACTCTAACAGAAAATTAACGAATTGTTCTCAATTTCATAACTAACATCAACACCTTAACATAATTTGAACACTGATATTAGCCAAACTCTATTATTCAACATCAATACAGATAAAGTGACATCGACATCAAAATATCACTCGAGTTAAACTCAAACTTCATGGTATTGAAACAAAAAACTCACTCGATTTAATTCAAACGAAGTAGTATTACTCATAAGAAAACTGGCACACAAAATACTCCTAACAATGTGTGATACGGTGGGAGAACTGACTTGAGATTTTGCGTTTGTTTTCGCACTTGTGCGGTTTAGCAAGAGTCGCCACCGACTTTTTATTTTATCCAAAGGAAAGGTCAAAAAGCACAGGAAAGACTTTTGAGATGTTTTCTTGGGTTCGGAGGGTAGATTATGAAAAGGGAAGGTGCTAGCACCCTTTTCATCCATGGTTATCCATGGGCTCTTAGTTACTTGTTTTAGATCACTTGCCTTTGCTTTTTAATTGTTTGAAATGGTGCTTTGTGTGTGGTTCTTGAAAATGCTTTGAAAAAGAAGCCTTGTCTAGGCAACCTTTGTAATAATTCTTGTTTGAATATATACAAAGGTGTGTGTCTTTTTGAAAAAATATTTCAATGTTTTGAAAGTTGTTTTGAAATTGGTTTGAAGTTGTGTTGTGAAGTGTGTTTGAAAATGGCAAGGATGTTTTGCAAGATTTTGATCAAGTAACTAAGAGTTGTCTACCCTATTTTACTCGAAGATCTTTCTTATGTTTTTAACCCTTTTTAACAGTGTTGTTTCACCATTGTGTTTGATGAACAACCTTGTGTTAGGATGTTAAACGGGACAGGCGCGGGTCATCGCATACAATCATTGAAAGCAACTTGTGAGACGCTCTAGCAATTTTTGTAAGGGACGAGATCGTTTTATCGGAGGCAACATCGAGGGTCATCGAGGGACTACGATCTTTGTTTATTGAAGGGACATTTGCTAGAGCGTCTCATACTCGAGGGACATGATTGCATTTTCCGAGGCAACAAGCGAGGTTACCCTAGAGGTGCAAGTGCGAATGGTGTATTGATTTTCATGCATTTATCTTGTATTAGGTTATCTAGCGATTGATTTTGAATCTTCGCATACAAACCCTAATTACTATACAGTATATTAAAAGCGGTAAATTGCGTGAATTTAAAGTCTAAGTTATTACAAATAAGTATCCGGGGATGGGGGTACAAATTATTTACAAATGGGGATGAGTCTTATCAGAATAATAATGTCCAAGTATATATTACAACCAAATTGAACTGTCGTACTTTCAATGTAAAAGTTGTAACAAATTATAAAATGAGGAAGATCAAAGAAATATGGGATGCATGTATTTATTTACGAATGAACAAACAAAAATTTAACCTAGTGAAGATTGAATGTGATTATTATTTTTTGTGTTTTTTATTGATTATGTAAAGAAATTTTTTTAAAGAAATAAAAAATAATTAAATTAAAACTTCTATTATTTACACATTTTTATTAATCAATAACTAGTTTTAAGGAAAACCAAAAATTATTTAAATTAAACTGAATGTTCTTTTTTTGTATTTTATTATAAACAAAATTAATAATAATTTTAACTAAAAAAAAAGTAAAGCCAAAATTAAATTAGTATTTGTATTAACTTAAAAGAAAGAAAGTAAAAAAAAAACATTAGTCTTGAAAGAAAGGTATGGGCTTAGGATTATGGCCCAAATAAAAACAAGAATTAGATTGAAGGGGGGTGCATTGGCTAAAATGTTGTGGGCTAAAGCGTTTGTTTGGGAAAAGGCCCATAATGGAATGTATAATGTTTTTAGGGTTAATGCGTGGTATGCTCAGAATTTAGGGTTTGCAATTTTGGTACAGCGGCGCCGCTTCTCTCATCTTCTTCGTTTCTCTCATCTCTCTCAAACCTATGAGCTTCTGATACTCTTCCTATGCCTGGCTACTGGAGCGCCGCCCCCTTCCACTCTCTCACAGTGGTCTAAGCTTGGTGTTTCGAAAGGTGCGAATTGTTCATTCACTTTTTTTAGGGTTTCAAAGTTTACATTTGTGTGATTCTTGTACGTTTATTGCTTACATGTTTTGATTCTTATGGTTTTTTATGTTTATATGTAGTAAAAGCTTGAGGGTTTGAGAGACGTACCTTGGACGTCTTGCTTCTGAAAAACGATGAAGGGAGAGGAACGTGAGGCTGGTGGCGCTTCTTGGTGGCCAGGCGGGGAAGAGAGCGTGATGGTTGCTTGCTCTTTGCTGGTATCTCTGTATTTGATTTGTTTGATGATGATGCTTTAGTTTCTGAAAACTGCTTGTTTTGCTTTGAGTTTTGTTGATGATGATGAACTTTTGCTTCTGAATCGTGTTACTTCTGAATCTCTCTCTTTCTCTTTTGGCTGCTGATGCTTGATGATGATGAACTTGCTTCTGAATCTTTGTTTTCTGAATCTTTATTGCTTCTGAATCTCTCTCTTCTCTTTTGGCTGCTGATGCTTGATGATGATGAACTTGTTTGTTCTTTGTTTTGGTTGATGAACACAACCTGGAACTTGTTTGCTTGCTTTAGCAAAACTTGGTGATTTTGTTACAGGCTGCGTGTTTCAGTTTAGTTTTGACAGGTTTTAGCTGTTGTACCTTTGGCTTTGCAGTTTGAGATGCAAGTTTGCATTTTGTAAGGCAAGCTTGCTGATGGTTGTTTTGGAAGTGTTTACAGGTTCTTGTAATTTGGCCTGTGAGCAGGTTTTGGAATTTGGCTTGTAGTTTTGTTTGTGTAGTTGGGCAGGCTGTGACTAAGTTGCAATTTGTGGCTTGAACTGCATGTTTATTGAACTTGAGAAGCAGTTTTTACAGATTTGTGAGTTTGACTTGCAGGTTTGTTGTGCTTGTAAGGCAAGCTTGAACTTACAGTTTTGGTAAGTATTCTGCAGTTTTGGAAGAAGGTTCTTTTGTTTTTCAGAAGTTTGTAGTTTATGCAAGTTTTGTAGTTTTGGTGGTTATGCTGGTCTGCTTTGGGCTTGCTTGTGTGTTTAGAAGGTTTGCCATTTGTAAGGAAGGCTTGAGTGTTTTTTGACTGTAGATTTTTGTTTTTGGTTTTTGACAGCAGTTCTGAGTTTGTTTTTGGACAGGCAGGTTGAGAAGTTTTTTGGGAGGCAGGCTTGCTGGTCTGTTGTATTCTTTGAAACAGGCTTGTGCTTGAATTTGTTTTAGCTTGTAGTTATGCATGCTTGCTTGTTTTGTGTTGGGAGAAGGTTTGTGGTGTTTTTGTTTTAGCTTGCAGTTTGGAGTTTATGCAATATTTTTCTCTCCCTCTTTGCTGGACTGTTATATATTTTCTTTTTGCTTTCTTTTACTGTCTTGAAAACAACCTGCCAAAACTGCAAACTCTCACTTCACTAGGTCTTCTCTTTCTCTCTCTCTCTCCCAAAAGCACTTTTAATTGCTTATTATATTATAATTCTGAAAAGCTGCTGGCCAGAAAATGATGATGGCTTGGACAAGCCTTCTTGCTTGTAACTTGGTTTATCTTGCTACATTGTTGTACTTTCTTTCCATATTTTCTGCATTGTGTGCTTTTGCCTCGACAGCTTTGCAACTTAGTTTGTCATTCAGCTTGGTTAGTGCATTTGTAGTTAGCTTGCCATGCTTTCTCATGTTTGCCTTGCTGTTGGTTGACTAATGCAGTTTGAAATTCAGTTTGTAGTACCCTTTGCTTTGCCTTGCAATTTGCCTAGGTTTTTTTGCATTTTGAATTAATTATATGCTTGCAATTTATTTTTTTTACTTTTCTCTTTGTGAAGCAAGAAGAGAAATCTTCTTGTGATTTGCAAAGAGAAAAAGTAAAAACATGATGAATCCAATAGCATTCTGATTCCGGCCAGCAAGCTTTAATGATGATTTCTCTTTATCTGCTTGAAAATTCTTTTCAGTTAATTGTGCTGATTTCATTTTCTTCTGTCTTTTGCAGGTAAGTACCAGTTGGATGATAGATGAAGTAGTAGAAGTAGAAGTCAAAGATCTCAAGAGATTTAGGCTTAGATTTATTTTTTTCCATTTATTGTAAACAAATATTATTGTAAATACTGTAAGTTGTAAATTTACAATATTCGAATAAAATTTGTAACAATATTTGAAATAAATAAATAAAAAGTCTTTGTCAAATATCTTCCAACTTTTCCTTGCATTGTTTATTTAATTATTAAAAATTCTTAAATTAAAATAATTGAAACTGTGTCTCAATAATTCTAATCCAGATGAAATAAATAATCAGCAACCTTACATCAATCACAATATGCGCAGTATTCCAAATAACATATGCGTAGTACAGTTAAACAAACAAGCATTCCAAAAACCTTTCACTCCACTGATCAAACAAATGCCTTAATGTTCCAAACAAAAGTCTCAGCTCTTATCCCAGATAATTAGGTTTCGAGAAACAATCAGTAAATCTTTTAGAAAACTTTGACAAAGTGCGAAAACAATGTAACAGTGAACTGAATTACTGTGGGTTCAATTTCTTTTGAGAAATACGAGCGAAAACACTAATTCCAGATTTGTTGTCAAAGAAAAGTCTGCTTGATTAATTCTTGAGCCAATCTCAACAAAATCAGTGGAAACCCTAATTCTGGATTTATTGATAAAGAAAAGTCCGTTTGACCGATTCTTGAGCCAATCTGAAAAATCAAGGAAAACCCTGAGGTTGTGATTTCTTGTGAAAAAGGGAGGGCAAATTTTGGGGTACAACACAATGGTGCTGTCATCACAAGATATCTCCCAAAACTCGCATTCCAATTGGCAACAAAATTCCATACACGGATGGAGATTATTTCAAACAAAATACCATTAAAACAAACCGAAAACAATCTGAAATCATATTAACACAATTACTATTCAGGATATCATTCATATTCAGACAACAATAAAAGAAAATACTAACACCAACATGAGTATCAATCAAATTTAACACCAATAACAACAATGTTAGCAACAATTACTCATTCAGGAAAATAACATGGCTGACATAAAACTATTAACCTAATTTCATTATTTCTAGTTCAACACTAACACCTAAAAACAAAAATAACATCAACAATATCATAAAAAGACCAAAAGAAACTCAAAAGAAGGATGATGGTGATGCTTACAGCGGCTGGTGTCACAGTGAGGATTGTTGGCTGGAGCAAGAAGCTTGGACAAAGCTAGTTGTATGTTGTGACGAAAGAAGCACATAGGGAGTACGTCACTGGCTAGTGTGTTGGTGGTTGTTCGTGAATAGTCGGAGGAAGGAGGGGGTATCAACGACGTGGTAACAAGAAGAAGGAGTATGGAAGGAGAACGGTGAATCAATGACATATGGTTTTTGAGATTTTCGTGAGTATGGCAGAAGAAGAACAGTGAAAGTAACGAGGCAAAACCTAGACTAATTTTTTATCTCAATTTTAATTGACCTTAGACAGCACTGTCTAAAGTGTAGCTTTAACAGCGCTTTGGCCATATGGAAGCGCTTTCTATTGTTGGACCTATGACAACACTTTTAATTTAGCAGCACTTTCTATTATTTATTTATTTTTATTTCAATTTTAATTGATCTTAGGCAGCGCTTTTAGAAAGCGCTGCCTAAAGTGTGGCTTTAGCAACGCTTTGGACCTATGGCAGCGCTTTCTACTGTTGAGCCTATAGCAGCACTTTAAATTTAAGCAGTGCTTTGAATATAGGCAGCGCTTTCTAGAATTTATTTATTTTTATTTCAATTTTAATTTACCTTAGGAAGCACTTTTAGATATCGCGCCCTAAAGTTTGGTTTTAGCAGCGCTTTAGGCCTATGACAGCGCTTTCTACTGTTGGGCCTATAACAACGCTTTCTTTAATGAACGTAAGGAAGTGCTTTTTCTTAACTTTAAACAACGCTTTTTTTATAAAGTGTTGTCTAATGTATAACCGTTTTAAAATTTAAAATTTTATTGAGACATATAACAGCGTTTTGGTACATAATCGTTGTCTAAGGTGTGCTGTCTAAAAACAATTTTGGCGTAATACTTCTTGATATATAATAATCTTACAATAAATAGTAAGATTAAGTTGGTGTAGAAATAGCCGACCCATAATTTTAGTTAATAATTAACTATTAGTATTAATCAATTTATCACCTGAGACATGTGTCGATATTGCTTAAAAGGGAAGCATAAAGTGTAAAGAGAACATCCTCATTCAATAGATTGAATTAACTTAACTTAAAATAAGAAAATGATTATCCTTTATATATTGATAGGATTTTTATTTATTTAAGGAAAGTACAACTTGCAACAAGAGAATAATTAGCCTTTATATATTGATAGATTTCATTCTATTCTTTACCGTTAGTCTTAAATGAAATAATAACAAACTTACAATCAAAAAAGGATTAGTTAATGGGCCTATAGTAAAATACTAGAATAAGACCCACATACATTTGACAGCCCCCTCAAGTTTGATGTAAAGTTGGACTGTGTATTGTATAAAGTTTCAATTATGACAAAACTGAAACCAAAGTTGGTTGATGTAAAGGTTTGGTAAATATATCGACCAACTGATTGGTGTTGGAAACTGGAAGAAGATGAATGAGCTTGGAGTTGATTTTCTCACAAATGATATAGAAGTGAAACACAATATGCTTGGTTATTACATGGAAAGAGGGATTGTGAGCTAAGTAGATTGCTGACTGGCTATCACAAAATAGAGTCAGGTGTGCAGAACTGGATATAAAGATCTTTGAATAAGTTGTGTAACCATCACAGCTCACATGTTAGGGAAGCTAGAGACTTGTATTCACTTTAGAAGAATACATAGATACAATATTTTGTTTCTTTGATTTCCAGCATATCAAGGAAGAACCAAGAAAAGCCTATGATGGATTTACGTGTATCAGACCATCTAGCCCAGTCAGAATCAGCAAAGACATGAACTTTTAGGATGCTATTAGCAGAGAAAAATGCCAGTAGAAGGAGATGACTTCAATTATCCTAATAGGAGAATGGTTGCATTTTAGTGAGGTAGGAGAGGCTTAGAATGAATTAACTAAGGTGTTGTACTGCATATGATATATCTGGTCTGCTATTTGTTAATTAAATTAACCTACCGATAAGGATTTTGTAAGTGGTGGGATTAGGTAAATGGGTACCTTCTGATGCATAAAGTTTGAGGGAAGGATCAAAGGGAATGTAAGAAGGTTTGGAAGCAAAGATGGCATATGTCTTGCAGAAGTTCAAGGGTATATCATTTTTGGTTGGAAAAAATCCCTGAGCTTCTTCTAGAAATTTCAAAACCTAATAAATATCTTAGTTGACCTATATCCTTAATTTTTACCTTCATTTCCAAGGCTTATTTGACATAATTTATCTCAATGATGGAGTTACCGACAAGAACAACTTCATCTACATAAACTAGTAAGGTTGTAAAATTGTGTGGAATGACTTTAGTGTATAATGAGTAATCAACTTCAGAGTATGTAAAACCAATAGAAATGATAAAAGGTGATAGTTTTGAGCACCATTGCCTGCTTGTCCATTTCAAGACATAAATGGACTTATGGGGCTTACATACTTTGGAAGAGGATGATGTAAAATGGCCTGGAGGAAGGGCCATGTAGACTTCTTCTTAGAGGTTACCATGTAAAAAAGCATTGTTGACATCTAGTTGTGCTAGATGCTAACCTTTGGTTGATGCCAAAGAAAGAAGAACTCTGATTGTTATAATCTTTTCCATAGGTGATAAGGTGTCAAAATAGTCAAGACCTTTAAGTTGTGTGTAACCCTTGGCAACCAACCTCACCTTATACCTACCAATACAACCATTACAATTATATTTGATTTTCTATACTCACTTACACCTAATGGGGATTTTTCCAAGGGATAAGTTAATAATGGACCAAGTGTGGTTGTCAACAAGAGCTTGTATCTCAGCAGTCATGGCCTGTTTCCAAGAGTCAAGTTTGTTTGCTTAGGTGAAAGTTTTTTGTTCAGAGTTTGAAGAAATAAAGCATCAGTATCTTTTATATGAAGGGGAACATTTATTATAAGATAGAACAAAGGAAAGAAGATAAGGTTTGGTGGGGTAAGAGTGATAAGATGATGAGGTGCAGGTTTGTAAGTAGTGGTAATCTTCCAAGTAGAAGTGAAAGTGAGAAATTATAGTTCAATATCTTATGGGTAAAGGATGCACTGATTCATAGATGGCGGGAAAAGTTATGTTGGATAAGGACATGTCATGTTGTGGGGAAGAAGAACCTAGGTCTCCACCTAATGCCTCATACAGATAAGGGACAATAAAGTTAAGAGTGCATGAGATAGAACTATTGTAGTGTGTCTGTGAGAAAGTCATGAACTAGAGGTATAATAGGGCCAGTGTCAAGAGGGATGTCATCTAGAGCGGGAGTAGTGTTAGAAAAGGTGGAGAGGATAGGTTGAGATGAGGCAGAAGTAGTAGGAATTTTAAAGGGAAAATAGGACTCATAAAAAATAACATTGTTGGAGAGGAATATTATATGAATTGACAAAT
This sequence comes from Vicia faba, assembly GCA_948472305.1. Classification (NCBI taxonomy): domain Eukaryota; kingdom Viridiplantae; phylum Streptophyta; class Magnoliopsida; order Fabales; family Fabaceae; genus Vicia; species Vicia faba. The sequence goes on from OX451739.1 coordinate 345,542,021, forward strand.
CATACAAGATGAAACCCTTTGTGCCTTCTTGGTACCCTATAAAGATGAACTTCCTAGCCCTAGAGTCAAATTTAGTCATTTGTGCTTTCTTAGATGGGGCGTAATGTTATACGAATACAACTTATCTAGAGAGGGGTGAATAGATCCTCAAGGTAAAAATACCTTTAAAAAAATACTATTTTAAAAGAGAATGAAAAACTATGGCAAGCAAAAGTTTTAACCTAGATCAAATAAGTTGTCTAATTCGAACCGGTTATTTGATACTCGAATATGCGTAATATACCGAATGGAATACAAGACAATGATAAGAACTAATACAATAATTTCTCAACCAAATGTTTTACTATGATCTCAAATTTAACTTATTTCCAATGAAATTATTGATAAAAACAGAACCTAGAAAATTATCGTACACTTGGTGTGCAATCGATTTTTCAGATTTTCCTTTTGACTTTATTAATATTAAATTCAACTTACAATCTAATTGATTGTAATGTAAATAAGAAAGCAATTTCAAGTTTAACAATCAAAGGATTTGTCTATACGTATTGATTATACAATAACTGAATTTAATAATTTGCCATAGAAATTAAATGAGAGAGAGAAAAGACACTAGGATTTGTTTAAGTAGTTCACCAATCGTCCTCACTATGGCTACGTCTACCCCCAATTCTAAATGGAATTGAGATATCAATCTTACTTTAAAAAAAGTCGATTATAAGAGAAATGTAGCAATACAACCCTACAAACCCAATGTTCGATGTTTATTCTAACCTTTTCTCTTCCCTTTATCTCGAGCTCGACCAAGTATCTCGATAACACCAATTCATCGTCTCATGCTACTTCTTTTCAAGAATCCACGTTCTTCAAAGCTTTCACTCAATCGATTCCAATTGCATATTATCGTGTCCCAAGATTTCCAAATGATTCACTGTCTCACGCTACTCCTTCGACTAAACCTACCATTCTTCTAAGCTTTCACTTGATTGAATCCAATATTTACGAATCTTGGGTAAAAAACCCTAAATCAACACTTAAATCTTGGAGTAAAAACTTTAAGGTTTGAAGCAACCGGCAGAAAACACAGAGCCGCCACCGAACTTTATTTATCCAGAAGGAAGGGGAAATATCGATAAAACCTCAAAGGAATGGATAAGATGGTCTTGCGACCAAGAGAAAGGGTAAGGGAGTCGGTTATGCGAGGGGAAGGTATTAGCACCCCTCGCAAATCAATGGGATCCATTTTGTTTGTTTGTCTTAAAGGGGTGTATTTATCTATAACTATGCTTGCTTAAAGGGAAATGAATGTTTTTTTTATTATTGCGTTCGTGAGGGTTTCGCGTCCCTTTGCCTACGTATCTAATGAAGGAATCAGAACACCGTAGTTCCTCTAAAAAAGATTGATTTTTTTTGTGTTTTTTAGTGGGCTACGTTAACGCACGCATTCTAACAATAGGCACGGTCGGTATCGCGGTAGAACGAAGATGACATTCCCTTTGGGGGAGTTTTGATTGGTTGAGTGTTTTGCGAGTTTCAGAATAAATTCGAGTAATAATTAAAGAATGTATTTTTTGGATTTTTGATTTGTAAATGTTAAGTTTTAATTACAAAAGAAGAAGAGGTTAAGTGGGGAATTAAAACCTATTTGTTTGTTATGTACTAGTGAGCTAAAAATCTATTTCGACATTAGGCGATCGAACGGGTTTTAATCGCCTCACGGAGCTAACTAAGGGAGTATGGCATCGGGGTTTGAATGAACAAATAAAGAAACTAAGACCCTAAATATTTATTGTTTTAAGAAAAATAGTACTATAATATTTTTACAACTTATTATGAAATGAGTATCGAAACCTAATTTTAACTTATTTTGAGTATTTTATTAAGTTAAATAAAACAAATTGAATTCAAGAAAATTAAACAAAAGATTAAGTAAATAACAAAATGAAAGATTAATTAAAACAAACATGTTTTTTTGTATTTTTTTTCTCATGCAATAACTATGTAAAGAAAAGAAATTAAATAAATATATGTTGTTCCAGTTGAACTATGCTGTTTATTTATTATAACAATGATTTAATTAAAACAAAAGGGGAAAACGTGATTGGATTAGGCCAGCAGCCCAATGGGCTGACCCGGTTTGGATAAGGGAAAGGAAAAGTTTGAGAACCCTAATGCAGTAAAGGGGCGCCGCTTATGTACTTTGGGAATGGGAGATTAATTTGTACATTAATTCTGATCATTTTCCAATTAGCTCAATTAAAACAAAATGAAACAATCTATCCTCTCACGTGATACTGCTTCTCTCTTCTTATCTCACAACAAAATCTCTTCTCTTCCTCTCTCACACAATATGCTCCCTCCGATTACTGTCTCAATTTCCTCTCAAACTCCACTCAACCTCCATGCTTATCCTCTCAATCGCGTCTTTGTTTAAACCCTTTCCCTCTCCCATTCGTATCAACATCATCATCACAAACGCACCACCAACTTCTCTCTCATTCTCGATCTACATGTTTTTTGAGAATAGCGACAAACTTGCCAACCCTCTCCAAATCGATTTTCCTTACTCTCATCAAGATGATTGAACCCTCTCACTCGGTATGCGCTCGATTCTCCATCATCATCACTGATTCATCGCTCAACTTCGACGACATGCAGCGCTTTATTGCTTCAGCTCATCTCCCTTACGATTTAGCTTTTGGAGTTAACTTCGCTCGCCTTAGAGGTCCGATCTATTACCAAGGTATGCGAATTCTCGTCTCTAATTATGCGTTTTCTGAGTTTGGAAATGTAGATGCTTTTTTTCAAAGGTTTGATGCGTTCGTTTGTGGCGTTGGGCAGGGTGAAACTTTTTTACTATGGGATTATGACGAAGAGATGGCGAAGATGACGATAAAGAGGAATCCGAGAGCAGAATGAGATAGAGATTTAGGCAAGTTTTTCTGTGATTTTCGTCATGAATCGCTCTCTGAGTTTTTTTGTGAAGTTTTCTCTGCAAAATCTGATAATGAATCGTGGAATTGGTTCACTGATTTTTTTTGGGTATTTCTGTGCCTCTGATTATAATCTCTTTTTTATTTATAAAAAAAAGGTTTTGATTTCGACTCACACTTTTATTCTTTTATCGCAGTGAGTAAATATGTAACAACAAGTTATGAAAAAAGAATAACACAGAAGTGAATAACAAAATGGTAAGCCAAGACAACAATTTATGACAGTGAACCACATATGAAAAAGGGTGAAAAAACCATTTACCTATCGGAGACTCTCCGACAGAGCTTCGAGTGACAATAAGCTCAAATCCCTTCCTTTTCTTATGTTGTTGTGCTGCTGGTGTTAGTTGGTGATATATGATTCTTATGGATTATGCAGGGTGGTTTTGAAGGTTTTGACAGTTTTCGGTTTTGGCTTCTGTTCTTTTGGTTGATACTATTTTGATTTTGGCTAATGCAGTTTTGGTTTCTATTTTGACTGATGTTGTTTCGGTTATGGTTTTTGTTTGGCCAGTTTGCTTTGGCTTCTGTTTGGTTTTTTTGCGTTTACAGTTCTTACAGTTTGTGGTTTTTAAAAAAAAATCCCCTTTGCTGTGTTTTTAAATTGTGTGTCCAGGATCTCAATGAAACAGTGGTGTGTTTCTTTATAGTGCAACAGGGGTGGAAATCAGGGGGGGGGGGATTTGGGGAATTTTGAACATTGTTGGTATGCTGGCTTGGTGCTTTTTGGATCCAGGTTTTGTTTTTGTCTATTTTGGTGTTTGGGTGCAGTTTTCTTGGACTGTTTGGCTTGTTTCTGCAGCATAGTTGTAGCAGAAATTTTGGACTGGTTTGGGCTGAATTGCAGCAGGTTATATCTTTCCTCTTTCATCTTTCTGTGATGTAAAGCTTTTGTGCTTTTTCTCATAATTAATTTTGAAGGGTTTGCACATTTGGAACATGATGACATAGGGCATTTGGCTATTGCTAGTCTTTGACTTGTTGCTTGTATGTTTGATACCATTTGCTGTTGTTATGTTAGCCTGTGACTTGTTGCTTGTTGTTTATTGCTGCATTGCCTTTGATGCTGTGCTGCTGCTTGCTTGGCCTGCTGTACCATTTATGTTGCAGTTGCTTTTGTGCTGCTTTGCTATGCTTGTTTTACTACCTGTTCGTGGCAGCTTTGCTTGCAGCTTTAGGCAGCTCGGTGCTTTGGCTTGGACGTTGTTTGCTTTTCGTGGGACAATTTGCTTAGTTTGTTGTAACGTTGTGGGCCTGCTTGTATATTTTGTTGTTCTGGACTTTTCCTTGCCATCTTTTAGTAGCACTGCTGGTTTTTTTGCTTTAGCAACAGGAAACATTTACAATCTTTTTCTTTTTTTTCTTTTTGTGAACCAAAGAGAAAAACTCTTTTTGTGATTTGTAATTGGGAGAAAATAAACCATGATAAAAATAACTCCCTGACTGATTCCAAACGCAAACCCTTATGATGACATTAATCAATTAATTCTTGTTTGAAATTTTTTATGTGTTTGATCGCTAACTTTTCTTTTTCCTTGTTTCATGAGCACGATTATTGGACGATCCAAAGCGAGATTGAACGATGAAGACTTGAAGAAACATAAATTATTTCTCTCTCTTTTTTTTTTGTAAACAAACCAATGTAATTTGTATTTCACACTATAATATGCCTTGTAACATTGTCTCAAAAATGTAATGAGCACAAATTTGAACATATTTATTTTGAATGAATTTTGTTGTAGAAATCAAATAACTTCTTGCATCTTATTTAAATTCTGAAATTCTTTCTTGAATAATTCGAACGCACATCTTAACTTTGTAACTTAAATCTCAAGAAATCATGAATAATGGTTATAACTTGTATTCCAAACGAAACACGCGTCTTATCTTTCTAAATCCAATCAAACTCTCAAACAAAATAAACGCTTAAGAATTTAATTCCACTGGTTAATTCGAACCCAAAACACTGGTCGCTTGAACCTTGATCTTCAAACCACACTTGAACCAAACTTGCATTTCTTAAATAGGACTCTAACTTTGACGTTCAGATCGCGAATAACTTGCAACCTAAGTAACCCAAAAACATGTCTTGATTACCATGAACCCTCAGCCTCATTTCTTGTGCCCAAACTCCACATTTTCCAAATTAAACTTCAAACTCTCGAATCAACGGCTTAGAGGCTTTAGGAAGAAACTTGAAATGCGAGGAGGTGAAATTCTTGACCTAACACACTGAGCTTTGAGCCATCTTCGAGGCAGGCGAAAGAAACATCTTCCCATAAACCAAAGACCCAAAACCCTAGCATCTTGACCAGCACACATAGAGAAATAAACCCTAATCCAGGCTCTGATAAATTTGAGCGAGAACCAACCTTGTAACGTGATGACAAAATTTGTTCCATGTTCCACTAATTGAGAACCAGATGCGCTTCCTTTTTACCTGATAAGAAAACCTCAAAACAAGATTAGACATAAAGAGGACGCAACCCTAAAACTTTAAACCAAAGCGCTTGATTCCATGAGATGCGGGATATACAAATGACTGAATAATAAAATGATGCAAATGGAATGCAAAGTTCAAATCTAGATAATAAATAAATAAGTAAAAGAGATAGGGCAAATTTGGGGTACGGCAAGATTTTTCTCAATGAAACCCCCAAAGACTCTCAATCCAATTTACTGGTACATCAACCTAAATTGGATGTTATCAACACTTGCCTAGATGACACCCAAACAAAAAGTGATTATGTGTAGTTCATTTGTGTGTATACAAAGATGGAAGGTTGAAGATGAATTGCAATATTTTTATGTGTTTATAGTTTTATCAAGTTAGAAATGATACATGTGTGAAGTTTTTATATGTGTGCAAGTTAGAGGAAAAAGGGAAACATAGAAATTCAAAAAGAATCCAATTTTTCAAAAAGGTTACAACATGTGTTGACACATATTAGTCATGTTTCAACTCATGTTGATGCATGCATCGACCTATTCAAGGTCATATGTCGACACATAGAAACATAAGCTACAGACTTTAAAAGTGGGTTACACGAGTCGACCTGTACACTGTGTGTGTCGACACATAGATGTGATTTTTACAGTATGTGACGACCTAAAAGGTTGTATGTGTTGACACATAGAAACGTGGGCTACGGGCTTTAATATTGACCCACATGTGTCGACTCATACCTCGTATGTGTCGATACATAGACCTGTTTTTCGTGCAGAAATTGACTTTTAATACATGATAGCTTTTCAAACATGTTCTTAATGCATTTTAAGTACCCTAATGCTAAAGTGCACATAATGACTAAGGGATATCGTCCAATATATGAAAATTCTAAAGCTAACCTAGTTTTGACATCATGCAAAACATCTAACGGACAAGTGCACTCACACGTAACATAAACAACCATAAACCTTTAGATGCATATATATATATATATATATATATATATATATATATATATATATATATATATATATATATATATATATATATATATATATATATATATATATATATATATATATATATATATATATATAATGTAGGGGTTTTGAAAATAATTTTATAAGGATTTTTTGAATTGAGAGGAGTGGTAGGCAACCTGTTAATTATGTTGATAACAAGTTGCATACAAAAGTTCCACATGGATTAAGGTGTGTTAGAATGAAAGTGAAGGGACCTAGATACATTAAGAATTTGTTGGTGTTTTCTTTCCAATACATTGTTCTGTTGAGGAGTTTCAGGGTAAGACTTTGATGTAAGTTTCCTTTAGGCAGAAGAAAAAATGCTAGGGTGGGGAATTCAATTCCATTGTCTGATGTTAAACATTTGAGGGTTATGTGAAATTGATTTTCAATGTAAGCTATGCAGTTGGTAATGCTAACTTTAATTTGATATTTGGTATTGAGGAATACTACCCATGTGTATCTAGTGTAGTGATAAACTAAAATTAAAAATTATCTTTGACCTATGAGAGAAGTAGTGGAGTAAGGGGCCCACAAATAAGTATGTAATAAATAAAAAAGAGCATTAGTAAGAGTGTTGCTAGAAGGACAGTATGATCTTTTTGTTTTGCATTATAAAAAGAATCACAAGGGGGGAAATTAGACTTACAAGACAAAAGAAAAAATTCTAGAATTTTTTTTAAACCTATTAAATACATGTCCTAACCTCGAGTGCCAAAGATCATATGAGTTATTGTCATCAAAATTATAAAGAGGTTGATAGTTAGGAGATTATAGAATGTATAAGCCTTTTTTAAGTTATCTATACCAATCATCTTATTGGATGGTATACATCAACATAAAAAGAAAATGACAATTAAGGTCAGTATACAAGATTAACATTGAAGGTAGGGATGTATAAGACATTATTAATGGTGAGAGACGACTAAAGAGAAATTCTAACAAATATGCAAGCACTAATTTCGGATCCATTAGGTAAAGTAACAAAAATAGGGTTAATGGTATGATATATGAGAATAGATGTAAGACTACAAGTGATGTGATTAGTTGAACTTGTGTCAAGTATCCAAAAAATAGAAGACTTACCATTGTACATGGAGGAGTTTGTGGTCATCACAAGGGGTGTGTTGGTGATTGACATGGTCATGAGGGTGGATTAAACTTTTGACTCTTAGAGCAGCTTCATTATGTTGTTGCAATGCTCTTGTGTAAAACCAAAACTTGGTCTTGTTGAAGATGCATATGCCAGATCAGAAACATTGTTGACAGAAGAAATACTCTTGGGCCTATTCTTAAATCCAGGTGGATATCCATGTTTGACAAAGCATGTGTCAATCACGTGGTTGGTACGACCACAATTAGTGTATACACGATTAGGCATAGAGAAAGGGTGTTTTCCTATGAAATTAGGGTTCCAAGTTTTGTTGCCACCTTAAGATGGACTTGAATTTACCTGTAAAATAGGAGAAGGGACCATTGTATCTATTGAAGGCAAATCCAAAGAAGAAGGGGGATTCATCTCACGTTCTTGTTGAATCATCAACGAGAAAGCTTGATGAATATCTGGTAAAGGGTGCATAATCATGATTTTCAAATTTGAAGATGAAAACATCTCATTAGGGCCCTTCATAAAACGAATCACATAACCTTGTTCTTGATAGGTTTTGACGGATGCAATTGCTCCACACGAACAAGGTATTGAACAAGAACATGAAGGAATTAGTCGGTATGATTCTAGTTCATCCTAGAAAAATTTGAATTGAGTAAAATAATAAGAAATAGTGAGAGTACGTTGCCGAAATTTGTATAAGTCTTCTTGGATGTGAGAAATTATGAAGACTTCGCTCTTAGAGAATCGCGTTCGAAGATTCTCCCAATCCCCAACATTGGTATGAATCCAAAGAACGGATTTTGCGATTAATTCATTGATTGACCGAAAAAACCAAGAAAGAACCATTGTATTGTATCTTGTCCATGGTGCATGAAGAGGATCAATAATTAATATTTTGGAGAGTGTGGCGTTTATGAGATATTGTTTATTCTTTGAAATTATGGAAACTTCTATTGACCGGGACCGTGTGGGATAATTGTTGGCATCAAGAAGAAAGGAAACAAGAACAAGAGTTGGATTTTTGTTTGGATGAAGGTAATAGAGATTAGCAGAATTTGTTGCAAAATTAGAGTGACTCGGGTTAACCATTGAAAGGGAAGAAAGAGAATGATTGAGGTTGAAGGATGATAACAATGATTAGTAGAGCAAAATGAAGCATAACGTGTAAAGAGAACGTCATTCTATGAATTGAATTAATTAAACTTATAACAAGAAAATGATTAACCTTTATATATTGATAGGTTTCAGTCTATTCGAGAAAAATACAATCAGCCATAACTGAAAGTACAAAAAACTTAAAATAAAAAAAGAATTGATAAGTTAGACCCAACTATATTTATTAACAATATATATATATATATATATATATATATATATATATATATATATATATATATATATATATATATATATATATATATAGTTTAATTGCAACTTTGATCTCCCTATTTAGTCTTTTATGTTGATTTTGATCCTCCCACTTTAAAACCGCTATTTTAGTCTATTTTTTATGTTTGAATTTAGTCTGTTATTTTTTTTATTCTTTTTTAATTTTTATAATTATAATTATTTTGTTCATTTTTTATGAAATAATGATAATGTCAAAAAAATTGATTTCAATGAGTTTCAAACTCAGAAAAATTAGCACAACAATACTTTTTACCAAGAGTCAAACCACTCCACTAACACTTTCAAGTTGTAATTAATTTCCTCAGAATTTATTTATAACAATCATACCATATCCACCATTGAAATATCATTATTATGATACAATCAACACTGAACCTCAATCACAGATAATCACATATACCCAATCCACATCTACATCATCCTCAACCTCAATCACAGATTCCATCAGCTCCAGCACCCTCAACAATCTGAACCAATAAAAAAAACAAAAAAATAGATATCATCGCCGAATCGTTTACGAGTTTTCGTGAACTTTTGCTTGTTTGCTGCGAAGGATTTGGTACCCCTGATCTTGTTGTTATTGTTTCTAAGTGCAGGTATTCAAAATTGCCATAATTATAAAGTGTTTACTGAAAAAATATTGTTTTCAATCAAAATTAAATTAACCTCGTTGAGGCATTTTCACAAACAGTTTATAAGTATAATGTTTGATATCAAGATTTTTATATTATGGAGAATTCAAGTTAAATGTAATCTTAATTAAGTCAACTATAGTCTCAATTGCAACTATTTTGGATTCACCGTTAATATTGTTGTTGTTCAACTAAAGGTACTTTTGGTTGATATGATATAATGATAATTGAAAAAGTTATATTTTTTTAGTTTGTTTGACGAGGATTTTTTGGGATTTGATTGATTTATTTAGTTTGTTGTGTTGAATGAATTTGTTTTTTTTTTGTTGGTTCATATTGTTGAGGGTGTTGGAGTTGATGGAATCTGTGATTGAGGTTGAGAATGATGTAGAGGTGGATTGGATATCTGTGATTGAGGTTTAGTGTTGGTTGCATAGTAATGATGATATTTCAATGGTGATTATGGTATGGTTGTTATAAATAAATTCTGAGAGAGTTAATTAGAACTTGAAAGTGTTAGTGCAAAGTGTTAGTGGTTTGACTCTTGATATAAAGTATTGTTGTTAAAATAAGCATCAAATTGAATGAGAGATTAAATTCAAACACAAAACTTAAAAAAGAAACTAAACTAATAGTTTTTAAAAGCCCCTCTCTCTCTCTCTCTCTATATATATATATATATATATATATATATATATATATATATATATATATATATATATATATATATACTAACTTGTATGCTTAGGACATATAATAATAAATTCACAATAGAAAGTTTATCTTGAAAAAATATATGGTTGAATGACACCGAAAGATATTAATTGAAACATAAATTAAAAAGGGACGGTGGCTAATAATTTTTAAAAGTGTAGATGGTACTAAAGCACGTGGCTATGGACAATACATTTATGGTTTACTTTTAGTTTTGAAGACATTTTGGACCCAAATTCCAAGCAAAGCAAGTAGCCAAGTATTTTCAATTCTAACATTAAACACTGTGATTCGTGGGTCCTTCACTTGCAATTATTGCTTGCTATTCTAAGCCAAAAACACCATTTTTAATACGGATGAGTATGGTATAAGCTATGCCACCCAGTACAATAACAGCAAGTTCCAATACAATTCACCCGATTTAAACATTCATTACATAAACAAATTAACTAAGTGCCACAATACAAATACCACACCTTTGTCAACATCGCAAACATAGTCAAAACACCACATAAAAATCTGTCCAACACAAGGACTCCGTACCAACCCAAAGACCTGCAGAACCACACAGCCATAGCAGGCATGGCCAGCACAACAAAGACAAGTATCCTCCACACTGATTCCTGCATCCTCCACAATTACTGCTTGGTTTATTTTCGTGAATCAAACTATTATTTTATTAGTTTTTCTAACACTAATTGTCTAAAAGATATTTAAGAACTCAACCTCTTTTGCCAGACATGTTTTTAATACAATATAACATTAAATAATTAGAAGGATGGATGCCTTAATTATGACAATGATATGATATTGACGTGACTACATTGATAATAATTTTAAATAAAATAAAATTAATCCCAAGAGTCATTGTAGCTGTCTGACACCAAAATATACACGTATATTTTTCAGATGTTTCAATGCTACATATGTATGATTGTTTTGTTTGGTTAAAAATTAGATAGTTACTTGTATAGCTTTTGGAAGAGGTAAAAAAATTTCAAAGATATATAATTTATTTTATAATGATTTTGAAGTGATTAATTCTTTTACAGTAGATTTGATTCTTTTTTATAATTAATTCTACTTAAAATTAAAATTAACAGTTTTAAATTTTAACATAATTTTTATATTGAAACTAGTGTGTTATACACAAGTACTCTTGTGATACGCATATTTTTGTTTTTAAAATATAAAAAAAAATCGTACTATCAAAAAAGTTTAGAATTTTATACAATAATTATCACTGCTGTTTAATTAATAATATTCTAATGATAAAGTTTAGTGTTTTAACAAATCTTTTATGAGTTAATAATTAAATTTTTTACTATTTATTTAAGATGCATATTAGTTTTTGTACCACTTAGAGCGAACACATGGATATGCGACACGATGTCTGTTTATGTGCCAAGATATTGTCTTCAAGATTATGTACTTTTTCTTATTTTGTTTAAGATATTTTATTATAATTTTTTAAAGATTGGAAGATCATATGAATGAGTGGTTAGTTTTTTTTCTTCTTCTCTTTTAGTTTGTGTAGTTTACTATAGAAAAATGATATCGTATTTTTTTAAAGTGTCATATTAAACATAAGCTAGATGACTTATATCAAAGTATTTAAGATATACAGTTGATTTGTTACATTATAATCAAGATCCCAATATATAAATTTAATAGGTTTCTTAAACTCAATGTAAAACATGTGGCCATTCTAAAAAATCACAGTTTTAATACTGATCTACAAACAAATACAAACAATAAACAGAAGTTTGACTGTGTAGTAGTAATGGAAGTGTTCTTCCGGTGTGTGAAAGCATTATATTGAATCTACTATACATCACAAAGTTTCATATTATTTGGTCCAAACAAGTCTGAGAAAAAGAAATTCCATCATCTTGAAAGCAGATTATTTGTGAGAGTATGAATAATAGAAGTTTCATATTGGCTATGCTGCATATAATAACACATATGGTCAGATTATGAAACAATTATTTACAAAAGAAATAATAGTATGTTCTGGTTGGTGTTGGCATTACTAATGATATATCAGAATTAAAATATCAGTCAAGAAATTGCAGCTCATCCAATCTTCGGAAATTGAGAATCATAGCTAACCTCATAACAACCAATCCTAATCGTTCGAAATCTCTAACTAATTCAAGTTTTAAGGGCCGAGATCGATTCAAATCATAAAAACTCCTAACTAGCAAATAAAACACTCCATAGCAATTCTAACTGCCCGAACCTAATTCCAGACCAAGCACCACGCCCAAATACTCTAAACATGCTGCAAAAAGAATAGGATATGCAGCGCTTTCGATCCTGCTCCTCATGTTCATTTTTAAGGAGTTCAATGACAATCCAATGAGTAAGCACAAAAAACCCTTGTCCTAATCTGCAAAATCACTAATTACCAGGCTATATCGCATCTTGAAATAGAATAAAGAAAGCCACTCAAAAGGGCATAGCAGTTTGAAGATAGCTAAAGGAAGTTCTACATTACCGCAATTAGATCGAAGTCTGAATCCAGAAGGTGCAGATAAGTTGAGGTTAGAGAGTGTTGTTGATCCACAATGCAATGATCTTAAATAGAAAGCAAATCAGTATATGGAAGGAAACATTCGGAACCGAAAAATGTTTAAGAGAATGCATTAATGTTTGTGTTCTAGATTGGTTTCGACCCGATAAATGGAAGCAACACCATATACACTCCACTGTCAAGTTCATTGCACATCTTAACCTGCGAGCAAATACAAGTCGAGTCATTCAGGTTCGCATTGGCACGAGTCGTAAACATTGCATTATTCTTACGAATACACATTTTCACATATTCAGCAACACACAAATATTCATAAATAAACTCATGAAGAAAAATTGAAGACAAATGATAAATTTTCAAGATTATAAAAAAAAGAAAGTGGTGTTACATACTTCTTCCATAACTCGTTCATCCTTGGAGCAAGAAATCCAGATTAACATGAGAGACAAACCACAGAATTGGCTGCAAAAAGATTACAACTATGAAATAAACGAAAAAGGAAAGAATTCAAGAATGAATTGAAAAGAATAAAGAGGAAACTATTGGAATATCAAATGTTCCACCTATAACATATTCCAGCATCATTCTCTGTTCCTTTTTTCCACCAGAATCATCTTTGGATGAATTGTTATTATCAGCTGGTGGTTTATCTTGATTGGAAATAAGAGATAAAAGTCTATGATACAATATAAATGACCCATTAGCCAAACAAAACATAAACATTAAGGGTTAGAGAACCTGAATGGATACAAATTGATTTGAATGTATGATTCTGTAATACGGTAGGAGAACTGACTTTACTGGTTTTGCGTTTTTATCGTAAATGTTGCGGTTACCAAGAGTCGCCACCAACTTTTCTTTTATCCAACAAAGGAAAGGGTGAAAAGAACAGGAAATACCCTTTTAAAGATTTTGAGTTCGGGGGTAGGTTATGGAAAGGGAAGGTTTTAACACCCTTTTCATCTGTAGTTATCTACGGGCTCTTAGTTCCTAGCTCACTTTGATGCTTTTTTTGTGTAAGTGTGTTTGAAAATATTTTTGAAAAGACGTCTTAGTGCGACGAACTTTGTAATTTTTCTCGTATCATCGAGAACGTATACAAAGTGTTTTTTGTCTTTGAAAATATTTAGAAAAAAAGAATTTGCGTATGTGTGAAAAATTTGTTTTGTTTGTTTTTGTGTGCAAGCAACTATAAGCGGTATACCTACTCGAACAATCTTTGCTCTTTTCATCTTTTTCTTTAGACAATTCTATCCTACTATTAGTCAGTAGGTAGCCCCATCGTTGGATGTTTGAGGGACGGGCGCGGGTCATCGTACATTCATAAAGGTAACTTGTAGGACGCTTTAGCAATTTTATCGTAAGGGACTAGATCGTTTACCGAAAGGGTCATCGAGGGACTACGATCTTTTTGTATTGGAGGGACTTTCCTAAAGCGTTCCCACATTCGAGGGACATGACTGTTTATTCAAAGGCAACAAGTGGAGGTACCTTAGAGGTGCGCGTGTGTGAGTGTGTTGTGTTTCAATTATTTGTCTTGGATGTTAGGTTTTCTACCGTTTGCTTTTAAATCTTGTCATGCAAACCTATTAGCATACATCTAGCAGTTAAATATATACAAGTGCAGAAAAATAAAAATACAAAAATTAAACTACGTTATTACATCGCTTCGGGATGGGGGGAATACAAACCAAAATGGGGGGAAAATGTAAATATCCTAAATTAAACTATTACATCCTTTATACAGTTACAATAATATGATAATGCGAAAATAAGTAAATGCGCGGAGAGTGGAAAATAGGTAAAATCTAAAACCCTAAAAATTCTAAGTGATAAAAGAAATATTTTTGTTGTTTTTGTTTTAGGAAAAATACTAATTAAATTAATGAAAATCTAATTCTAATTAGTTTAATTAATTAAGAAAAAGATGATTAAATAATTAATTAAAATTTACAATAATTAAATTAATTAGAAAAAACTTAAGTCTAATATTTTTTGTGATTTTCTGATTTTCTGATTTTTAAATTGAAATAAATTGATTATTAAAGGAAAAGAAAAATAGAAAATGAAATAATAAATAATAATTAAAAAAAAAGAATGTAAATGGGCTGCTGCAAAAAAAAGAGTTAGGGGGTGTAAATCAGATTTTTGCAAGACCTAACTTGGCAAAGTCCAGCATTGTGCAGGATCTAGTGGGGATGGCCTTTGAGGGTCCATGATGGGGAGCGTACGTCTGAGGCACTGGATCTAATGTCCATTGAGGTTTGATGGTCCATATGCGAGTTATATCCTGCACGCGTTGTCCCTGCATACACCAGATTTGAAGAGAAAATATTGGAAAAGTAAAATGCGAAACCTGGGGATCAAACCCAGACTCATAGGCTTCACACATGCACGCTTTACCGCTGGACCAGTTAACTCATTCGTTTACATTAGTTCAAATAAAACAAAATAAAATAAAATGAGGGTTAGGTCCAGATCAGCAAGTACGCGCGTCCCAGTGGGACCCTGGATATTTAAACGAACCAATCAAAATGCCATTTCCATCCACGCATACCCTGGATGGAGTCAAAGAAGCTCAGGGACGCCGCAGTCAAACTCCGGTCGTCTTCTTCAACCATGGGCAATCTCAAACCTGCAAAAAAATGCATCAATTAAAATGTATGATCTACCCCATTCCCCTTAAAATCTTCCCCTAAGTCCAAATCTGACATTGGTTTAGGCTGAAAGTCCTTGTATCGCCCAGATCGACGATTAAAAACTTTGAAACCCTAGCAATGGCAACCTGCATTTTAAGCTTCAAATCTCACATGAGTTACGTCTAACCTGTTCTAAATGGTCTCACAAACATATATCAATGCACAAAAATAATTTATATGACATGAATAAAAAGTTTGAGATCTAAGAGCATGAACAAACCAGAGCGATTTGGCTGGTGAATTCTAGGGTGCTTCAAGCTTTGGGAAGGACTGGAATGAGTTCCTGGGAGTCTCAGGGACACGATACAAGGCTTGGTTTTGATTGATGATGGCTAGAAGGTTGAGTTCTGAATTTTGCAACTTTGAAAATTTTTGTGAAATTTTGAGAGCTTTTGTGACATAGCCTATGCCTCTTCTTGCTTCTGAGTTGTGTCCTTATAAAGAGAAAGGGAGTGAAGTGAATAATCATGGAAAGAATCAAACCATAAACCATGGTTTTAAAACAAAAATAAAAAATTTGAAAAGTTGCCATATTTGATAATTCTTGCCATCCTTGTGCTTGCATGAACCTGGACATTTTGCTGGTGGGTTAGCACGAATTAATGGGCTTCAAGGTTGATCAAATCAAGCCCATATGCATATCCCATGTTTTCTTGTGTTTTTATTAAATTTATTTGATTTTTAATTAAACGAAATAAAAATAAAAATAAATAAAAATCACAGCCATGGATAAATGGACTTAGAGGTCATCTAATATTTGGTAAACATGTTTGAACACCAAAAATTAGGCTCATTAGCTCAAAGTTTCAAAATTGCCAAATTTGAACTTCATGAATTTCTTCAAAATCTCCCAACTTGTGAAACTCATAACTTGCTCAATTTTTATCTTTCGAAGATGATCTTTGACTTTTTGGAACGCTCAAGATATCCTATACAATCTCTATGTTGATAATTTTTTTCTTTTGAAGTCATTATCTTGATGTAAGTTGCCTTGACAAAAAGTGTCTTTTTGTTGACTTTTGAAAATGACCTATAATGTATGAGCTTATATCTTCCAAATGTAGCATTTTTTGGTCTTGATAATAAAATAAAAGTTGTAGAAAATTGAATTTTCTTCAAAATAGGCTTTGGTTGGGGAAAAGATGATGAAGCATGTGAAAGTTATACCTGGTCAAAGTTCAGTTGACTTCTCCTAAGGAAACCCTAATTTGACAATTCTTGGTTTTTGATGATTTGAGGGCTTTCCTTGGGGAATCATGATCAACCCTTGATAAAATGATTGATATCACTTCAAAATGTTGATGTTGATCAAAAATCTTGAAGTTTGACTGTATGTTAACCACAATTGACTTTTTGATCAGTACAATTGACTTTCAATCATCTGAGTCTTTGATTGAGCAAACTTATGATGTAGGGATTCCAACTTGACATGTACCTTGTTAAGGACCTATGAAGAACCATGGAAGCCACTTGAGACCTTTGCAATCCAAATTTCCTTGAGAAAATCCAAACCCTAGTTGTGGGATTTTGGCTTAGGAGGTGCATCTTGACTAGTCAACCCTTGAGTGTCTTGGGTATTTTAGAAGCCTTGAAAGAAAGTCTTGAGAAGAAAAGGGGAGGGAAAATTTTTGGGGTACAACAGCTGCCCCTGTTCAATTTTCTTAAACCTGCAGAGTTAGATTGACATGTTCTCTATTCGTGACCTGAAGGTAGAAGATGATTGAACACTTAAGTGCCCAGGAATTTGCACTCGCCTGTGTAAGAAGTGACGTTTTTGGTTGATTGTATCAGGAATGGGCTTATAAATTCCATTTGGAGACGTAACAGAGAGTCGTCGGAGATGGGCTTATAGATGCCATCTAAAGTAATTGTTGACTCCGACTGGAAGAAGAATCAGAATAAATCTTCGAGTCAATTTAATTGAACCAAAGAAAGTGTCTACGAGAAACGAATCAGGATAAATCATTGGTCGATTTAAATTGAGCCAGCAGAGGTCTTGAATTGTCTTTGACTGGAAAATAATCGGAAAAATCTTAGGGTCAATTTAACTGAACCAAAGAAAGTATCTAACAGAAACGAATCAGAATAAATCATTGGTCGATTTAAACTGAACCAACAGAGGTCTTGAATTGTCTTTAACTGGATAAGAATCAGAAAAATCTTTAGGTTGATTTAACTGAACCAGAGAAAGTGTCTACCAGAAATAAATCAGAAAAGATCATTGGTCGATTTAAACTGAACCAGCAGAGGTCTTGAATTGTCTTTAACTTGATAAGAATTAGAAAAATCTTAGGATCGATTTAACTGAACCAGAGAAAGTGTCTACCGAAAACAAATCAGGATAAATCATTGGTCGATTTAAACTGATTCAGCAGAGGCTTGAATTGTCTTTACCTGGATAACAATAAAAAAAATCGTAGGGTCGATTTAACTGAACCAGAGAAAGTGTCTACCGGAAACGAATCAGAATAAATCATTGGTCGATTTAAACTGAACCAACAAAGGTCTTGAATTGCCTTTAACTGGATAAGAATCAGAGAAATCTTAGGGTCGATTTAACTGAATCAGAGAAAGTGTCTACCAGAAATGAATCAGGATAAATCATTGGTCAATTTAAACTGAACCAGCAAAGGTCTTGAATTGTCTTTAACTGGATAAGAATCAGAAAAATCTTAGGGCCGATTTAACTAAACCAGAGAAAGTGTGTATCGAAAATGAATCCGAAAAAATCATTGGTCGATTTAAACTGAACCAACAGAGGTCTTGAATTGTCTTTAACTGGATAAAAATCAGAGAAATCTTAGGTTCGATTTAACTGAGCCAGAGAAAGTGTCTACTGGAAATGAATTAGGATAAATCATTGGTCGATTTAAACTGAACCATATATTTTGAGAAAGACCTTCTAAAGAAAATGATGAAATAGCCCTTCGTCAGATGTAGTCTTTGAGAAGATTGTCAGGTCATATAAGTAGTTGATGATGTTCGTCTGTCGACTGATCTTTCTTGAAAAGGTAAAGAGTCAGTTGTATGCAATGTTATGTTGTATGAAATGCATTGCGTAACAATGTTCTCAAAATAAATGATATGGTGATATATGTGTTTCGTATGCATATGTTATGATATTGGTAAATGATGTATGAATGTGAAATGTTATTGAAGCACGTTTGTAAATTTCAGCAGCATCTTTGTCTGGGGAAAATAAATCTCTAACTGTCATTGGAGATAAAGAGTATGTGTATCTTCGATCTTCTGGGGATTGTTTCCGCTGGGGAACCCTACTTGCTGGTTTGAGGAAACCCTGCTTGGGAACATTGATTTTTCTCTCTTTGTTTGAGGAAACTCGGTTGGAGAGTATTAATTCCTGCTTGGGGAGAAGAGTTCAAGAACATTGGTTATTCATTGCTCTGCTGGGGAGTTTATACCCTGACTGGGGATAGAAGAGATGGATAACCTTCTGGCTTCTCTGGGGAGGATAAAGTTGACTAATATCTGGCCTAATTTTAGATTCAGTAGCAACTCTCTGGGGATAGTGACAACTTCACCGGGGAGAGGATTTTAGCTGATGATTTATGGTAAAAGCACACTCAAGCTGGGGAGTGTCAGAATAAATCTATGCCTTGATTGTATCTGAAGATGTATTGAATGGGTATCAGAATAATATCCATATATGGACTGTATCTGAACCGTATCTGAAAGATGTACTGAATGAGTATCATAACGAATCTATATCTTGATCATATTTGAACTGTATCTGGAAGAAATACTGAATGAGTATCAGAATGAATCTCTATCTTGATCGTATCTGAACTATATCTGGAAGACGTACTGAATGAGTATCAGAATGAATATGTATCTTGATCGTATCTGAACTGTATATGGAAGAGAAATATGGAATAAGTGCCAGAATGAATTTGTATCTTGATTGTGTATGAACTGTATCTGGAAGATGTAATGAATGAGTATCAGAATGAATCTGTATCTTGATCGTATCTAAACTGTATCTGGAATATGTACTGAATGAGTATTAGGATGAATTTATATCATGATTGTATCTAAATTGTATCTGGAAGAGAAATATGGAATGAGTGCCTGAATGAATTTGTATCTTGATTGTGTCTGCACTGTATCTAGAAGTGGATATGGAATGTGTCAAAATGAATCTATATTTAGACTGTATCTGAATTGTATCTAGAAATGGATCTGGAATGAGTGTCAGAATGAATTTGTATCTATATTGTATCTGAACTGTATCTAAAAGATGTAAACTATTGGAGGAATAAACCCTGTCGACGGAAGTCTGGACTCCACTGGGAAAATAAACCCTGTTGATGGAGGAATACTCTGCTGAGGAAACACCTTTGTTGAGGAAATGAAACTCTGTTGGAGAGTAGAGACCTGCAGGGGGTTTCACAATCTCGGAGGAATAGGCTCAGTTGGGCAAGAGAAACTCCATGAACTGTAGTGATTGGAACTCAGTAGGTTAGTGATATTTCTGGAAAGAAGATCACACTCCTTTATTCGCCAGGAAGATCTGTCGGGTAAATTGTGGGGAATGTATGAACTTGTGAAAATTATCCTGTGGGGATTTGTGGATGGCTCAAACATTATCCCAACTCCTAGAGTCTTGAGTAAACACTTATTCATGTTTTTATGCATTTATTAACAGTAAATTGTATTCATATGCACATGCTCATTCAATTTTAGTCATTGGACATTTTGCAAACAAAACAGAAAAAAGTAAAAGAGAATTTGGCTTTGAAATTGTGTTTCATTGATAGTTTTGCCTATAAACAAGAGTTTTTTTTGTACAAAGAGACAGAAATCCTAGTAATAGGAAGTCATCAAAGAAAATATTTACAAAGTGAAAACATATAGCCATGTGGGAATAGTCTCGTCTGGTTCCAACTCTGATATTGCCCTTATGTCTTCAAACATCTCATCCCATGCTTGTCGAAAGAAAGTGAGTGAATTGATCTGTACCATCTGAACTTAGGCTCTGGTAATAAGACTTGTTGTCAGTGATCCAATGAGGACATAGTCGTATGCTTTAATCCCTAATTTTTTCCTGGACTGCCCTTTTGGGTTTTCAGTCCACCGAGATACCCTTTTTTGACCAAGCCTCCTTTTCAGTTTTTCGACTTGCCGGGTGTACAGCCTTTTCATATATATCCTTGATATTTGCCTGAACCCTTTTGGTTCGTCGGGATGCCCTTATTTTTTCCTAGGCCAATCAACCTAGCGGGTCATTTTTAGGCGTAGTATCTTTTGAATATGTCCCCATTCACTGGGTGCGGGAAATCTTCACCGTCCATGGTGGTCAGTTTCATAGCTCCATCAGAAAATATCTTCTTGGTTAAAAATGTTCCTTCGTAGGTAGGAATCCATTTGCCCCTGAGATTACCTTACGAGAGGATAATGCACTTTATTACCAAGTCACCAGCCTGATATACCCGATGCTTGATCTTCTTATTGAATGCCTTGATCATGCGTTTCTGATAAATATGACCGTGACAGATAACCACCAACCTCTTCTCATCAATTAGATTTAACTAATCCAAACTGGTCTGAACCCACTCGACTTCACCCAAGTCTACATCTTTCATGATCCCCAGAGAAGAAATCTGAACTTCGACAGGTAGGACAACTTCCATACCATAGACCAGAGATAAATGGGTTGCCCCAGTGGATGTTCTAGCCGAAGTGCGGTAGCCGTGAAGAGCGAACGGTAACATCTCATGCCAATCTTTATATGTCACAACCATCTTCTGTATGATCTTCTTTATGTTCTTATTGGTGGCTTCCACTGTGCCATACATCTTAGGTTGATATGGAGAAGAGTTATGGTGCTTGATCTTGAACTGCATATAGAGCTCAATGATCATTGTATTGTTGAGATTGGTATCGTTATTTATGATGATCCTCTCAAGGATGCCATACCGATAGATCAGGTTGTGCTTGATGAAACGTGCGACCACGTTCATAGTAACAGAGGTAAATGAGGTTGCTTCAACCCATTTTCTAAAGTAATCAACGGCGACGAGGATGAAGCGGCATCCATTAGATGTTGTGGGCTTAATTTCTCCAATCATATCAATGCCCCACATTGCGAATGGACAAGGCGCAATTATGACATTCAATGGTACTGGAGGCACATGAACTTTATCGGTATAGATTTGGCACTTATGACAAGTTCTTGAGTGGTAGTGACAGTCAGTTTCCATAGTCGACCAATAGTAACCAGCCCTTAAAATCCTTTTAGCCATAGTGTATCCATTGGAGTGAGTACCGAAGACACCTTCGTGCATATCCTGCATAATTTCTTCTGCTTGCTTCTTGTCCACATAATAAAGCAGGGTTGAATCATGATTGTGCTTGTATAGAACTCCATAGCTTAAGAAGAATTTAGTTGAGAACCTCGCAAGAATTTCTTGTCATTGATGGATTCCCCCTCAGGGTATTCTTGAATTTCAAGGTACCTTTTCACCTCGTGAAACCAAGGTTTCTCCTCTACTCCAACAGTGTCAATTTCACAGTAATTTGCAGGTTCGTCAAATATTTCAATGGTAATTTTGGGAGCCTCATTGTCCCATCTGACCTTAAACATGGATGACATGTTAGTCAAAGCATCCGCCAGCTGATTCTCTTCTCTGGGTATGTGCTCAAAGGTAATCTCCTCGAAATACGGGATCATGGTTAGTACATGCTCTTTATAAGGAATGAGATTCGGGTGCTTCATATCCCAATCTCCCTTAACCTAACTGATTACTAAAGTTGAATCCCTGTATACGTTTAAGAATTTGATTCTTAGGTCAATAGCAGCCCTAAGACCCATGATGCACGCTTCATATTTCGCCATATTGTTGGTGTAGTCGAAGCAAAGTATGACAGTAAAAGGTGTATGGAAACCTTCGGGAGAGATAATCACAAAACCGATTCCGTTTCCAAGTGCATTAGAAGTTCCATTAAAAACCATAGTCCATTGGTATCCTAGTTCAGGTCCTTCATGCAGTCCAGGTTCTTCATAATCTGTTACTTGAATAATATTCTTGTCCGGGAATTCAAAATTCATAGACTGATTGTCATTTACAGCTTGATGTGCCAAATGGTCAGCCAATACACTTCCCTTGATTGCCTTTTGAGTGGTATACTAGATATCATATTCTGTTAAGACCATTTGCCATTGGGCTATTCTTCTGGAGAGAGCTAGTTTCTTAAATATGTACTTGATGGGATCCATTTTAGAGATCAACAAGGTAGTATGGGTTAACATATACTGTCTTAGTCAGCGAGCAGCCCATGCCAAAGCGTAACAAGTTTTCTCGAGCAGTGAATGTCTTGTCTCACAGTAGGTAAACTTTTTGCTAAGGTAGTATATTACATGCTCTTTTAGACCAGACTCGTCATGCTACCCCAGTACACACCCCATTGAGTTCTCTAACACTGTTAAGTACATGATTAGCGGTCTTCCTTTGAATGGTGACATTAGAATGGGAGGTTCTTACAGGTACTCTTTAATTTTGTCAAATTCCGTTTGACAATCATCGTTCCATTTTACTACTTGATCTTTCTTCAACAACTTGAAGATTGGTTCACAAGTAGTAGTTAGATGAGAAATGAAACATGCAATGTAATTCAATCATCCTAAGAAACCTATGACCTCCTTCTCGATACGAGGAGTTGGCATTTCTTGTATGGCTTTAACCTTTTTTGGATCAACCTTAATACCCTTACCACTGACGACGAAACCCAAGAGTTTACCGGATCTCACCCCAAATGTGCACTTGTTCGAGTTTAGCCTTAGCTTGTACATCCTCAGTCTTTCAAACAGTTTGAGGTGATCAAGATGCTCTTCCTTAATTTGCGAACAGACTATCATGTCGTCAATGTAGACCTCTATCTTGTGGTGAATCATATTATAAAATAAGGCTACCATGGCACGCTGATAGGTTGCCCCGACGTTCTTCAACCCAAAAGGCATAACCTTTTAACAGAAAGTTCCCCACTGTGTGACAAAGGTAGTTTTCTCCATGTCTTCAGGTGCCATTTTAATCTGATTGTAACCTGAGAAGCCATCCATGAAGGAGAATACCTTATGCTAGGAGGTGTTGTCAACTAAAACATCAATATACGGTAGTGGGAAGTCATCTTTGGGGCTCGCCCTGTTTAGATCCCTGTAGTCTATGCACATACTCACTTTTCCATCTTTCTTTGGTACCGAAACAACATTAGCCACCCATTGGGGATACGATGTTACTGCTAAGAACCATGCGTTAAACTGTTTCATAACCTCATCCTTGATATTTTCTAACATTTCAGGACGCATGCGACGAACCTTCTGTTTTACCGGAGCATAACCATCTTTCATTGGCAGACGGTGAACCATAATATCGTTGTCGAGTCCTGGCATGTCTTTGTATGACCAGTCGAAGATTTAAACATATTCAGGTAGCATCTGAATTAACTTGCTTTTAACGCTGCTTTCTAGGTCAATACCTATCTTGACCTCTTTTCTATCTGTATTGGTACCCAAGTTCACCACTTCGACCGACTCTTCATGTGGTTGGATAGTATTCTCTTCCTGTATCAAGAGTCTAGCAAGTTCTCCAGGTATTTCACAATCTTCCTCACCTTCGTCCTCAGCTTGGTAGATCGGATTGTCAAAGTCATATGAGGAAATACCATAATCATTATCGACGAGATCCAGAGTGGATGAGGATCTGCAATGTAGTGTGTGGGTGTGTGTAAGAACACATAGCTATTGAAAATGCGATAAGATAAAAGAAAGACAAATATCACAAAATTTGTATGCAAAACGTCCAATCTTTTTATTGAATGAACAAATGTTTATGAATAGTTAATCAACCATTTAACAAATGAAACATTGTGCCCCGGGTAAGACACAAGGTTTTAAAGTCATTATTTATTACATAGCCAAAAACTTTTGAAAACACAAAGACATGAATATAGCTTGTTACTCCTAACTAAAGGAGATGGAAAAGATGTCTCCTGCCTTCTATTTTTCCAGTATGTTGTACCCCAAAATTTTCCCTCCCTTTTCTCAAGATATTTCTCACAAAGATCTTCAATGATTCAAGCTTGCACAAGTATCGACTAGGTCAAGCCATCTTCTCAACACTGATGTTTCAAATTAGGGTTTGAGTTTTCACAAAGACAGTTGGACTTATAATATTTCAAATGACTTTTATGGATCATTATGGACTCTCAAGATTTCTCCTGTCAAGTTTCAAGTCTTGGATCACAAAATTACTTAGTCAATTGATCAGATGGCCTAAAATCAACTGTATTGGAAAAAGTCAAATGTGGTCAACCTACAGTCAAACTTTAAGATTTTGGACCAATATCAACATTTTGAAGTCATATGTATCATTTGATCAAGATTGGATCGCAATTCTCCAAGAAAATTGTTCAAATCATCAAAAGGAAAAATGGTCAAAATTAGGGTTTTGACTGAAAATGACCAATCTTTGACTTTTGACCTAGTACATGACTTATTGGTTTGAAACATGATCTCAAGGATTCAAGTACATCATTTTGACCTAATCACATATTTCAATTTACCTCCCAAGATCAGTGGATTGATAGATGAAATTTGGTCAACTGATGAAAAAAGTCAATTGTACAATGAAAAGTCAAACTTTGACTTTTTGATCAAATTTGAGTTTCAAAGATCACATTCCATCAAGACATTCAAAATATGAAATTTGATCATCAAGAAAGTCAAAAGTCATTTTGAAAAGTCAAACTTTGCAAGACTTAGAAATTTTTCTAAGTGTTTTTTATACATGTTAATTTCATTACTTCATGACTTCTTTTCACCATAATTAAAGATAATTCAAGTTGTTACAAGTTTTCAAGTAAACAACAAGGCTGCATGTTTAAGTTAAAAATTGCAAGTTACAAATCCTAAGCTTTGTCTTGTTTAAACTTTTCCCTTTGGCTTAATCTTCAAACTTTGCCACTATGCTCTCCACAAATATGCCTTGTCTTTGTTGCAAGCTGCATAAATCTGTCTACAAAACCAGACCTGCATCATGCTACATACCCTGTTGTCCGAAACCTGCATAGTAATGCCAAGAAAACTGTCAAAACCTGCTCCAAAACCTGCAATGCTGCCCTACAAAATCTGTATCATATCAGTCCCATATTTACACAAACGTAGCAAATAAGAGTTGCATCTAAAAAGCAATGAAACATTGTACCTAAATAGTTCAAAAACTTATTTATTTCCCTCCCAAATTTCAATCAATTTCATCTATAAATAAGTTGTTTCACAACACACAAAAGAGAGGTCACCTGTAAGCTAAAGAGGCCAAATTCTTGTGTGTTGAAAAATCCTCAAACCCCCCTTATACTCTAAAAACCAAAATGGTCCACAAAAACCTCCATTTATGAGCTTTGAAACCAAAATCTTCAAATCTCTCAAACCTTGCAAATCTTGTCCAAATAAACCATCCAAATACTTCATATACATTGTATAGAATTTGTTCAAACACAAGAGCAACTTCTGTAACATCACTATCACCATTCTCCAAACTCAAAAACAGCCACTTGACTTCTCCAATACAATACATCAACTCTAAATCAAAACACAAATTTCTGTTTCAAGGTAAGTTTTCTTGACTTTGAACTCTTAATACAAACATTATTAGTGTTTCATTTCTGAAGATAAAATGTAGATATCATTGCCCTGAAGCTAACTATATGCTTATTTTTCATTTTCATTAACCATGTGTTGAGAACTGACTTGTATATATAACATAAAAGTGTTAGAAAGAAAAAATAACAGTATGAGTCGATGCATATCTCTATGAGTCGACTCATATTAGGTACAAAACAGGTTATGAGCCGATGCAAACCATTATGCATCAATACATATTGTTATCAAGACACATTACAGAAAGAAAAAATGTGTATGAGTCGATACAAAACACAAATGAATCGATGCATAACAGAAATGAGTCGATGTAAACCATTATGTGTCGACTCATACTGAGTTGGTTTTGACTTCCAGGGGCATGAAATGATATGTATTGATGCAAAATAGAAATGAGTCGATGCAAACCATTATGTGTCGACTCATATTGAGTTGGTTTTGACTTACAGGGTCAATAAATGATATGTATTGATGCATAAGTGCATGTGTCAATACATAAAAGTTTTCGTATCAATGCATAAGCGCATGCGTCAATGAATAAAAGTTTTGTATCAATGCATAAGTGCATGTGTCAATTTATAAAAGTTTTTTTTAAAATAAACAATTTTCCTTTTTTTTATCTATCTTTATATTCTTGTACATTATTTATTCATTCAATATGGTTGTAATAGTAAAACTAGGTTTTATTTGCTTTTACCTCCCCATTTGTAAATTGGTACCCCCATCCCCAAATGATGTAATAGCATATAATTTTGCAATTTATCGCTTTCAATATAAAATGCTAGTAATTAGGGTTTGTATGGCAAGACATAAAATCAACAAATAGAAAGCCCTAATTCAAAGACAAAAAAGGATGAAAAACAAACACTTTTCAAACGCGAACTTCTAGGGTAATCTCACTTGTTGCCTACAAATAAATAGTCATGTCCCTCGAGTGTGGGGCGTTTTAGCAAAGACCCTCGATAAAAAAGATAGTTGTCCCTCGATGACCCTTCGACGTTGCCTTCGGTAAAACGATCTTAGTCCCTTACGACAATTGCTAAAGCGTCTCATAGGTTACCTTCTATGACTATACGACGACCCACGTCCGTCCCTTCACATCCAATAACGGGGCTTCTTATCAATCAATGATAAGATAACAATATCTAAAGGAGGAGGAAAAGAACTAAGACTTTTTGAGTAGGTAGTACGTTCATAGTTGCTTGCTCACAATCATTTTCAAAACAACATATTTCAAACACACCAACACTTTCAAAAAATGGAATATTTTCAAAAGTCAACACTTTGTATACATTCTTATAGAGATGAGAATCATTACAAAGTTCGCCTAAACAAAGGCGCTTTCAAAAATACTTTCAAAACAATCACAAACACATTTCAAACAAAGCATTTCAAAGTAAGCTAGCAACTAAGAGCCCGTAGATAACTACAGATGAAAAGGGTGCTAACACCTTCCCTTTTCATAACCTACCCCTCAACTCAAGAAAATTCTCAAAAGGTCTTTCATGTTCTTTTCACCATTTACTTTATTGGATAAAAGAAAATTCGGTGGCGACTCTTGCTATCCTCAACAATTACGATAAAACGCAAAACAAAAGTCAGTTCTCTTGTCGTATTACAAAACTGGCGACTACTCAAAAGTGGGGTTACCTTAGAGCTAGATCACCTTTAATTTCTTTCATTGTTTGATTTGTTTGCTTTACAATTTGGTTCTTCTTTGGGTTTTTATTGATCCTCTACCCGGATCTGAGAACATTATTAGGTAAGTAGCAAAGATTGTGGAGACTGTATGGTGTAGACTGATATAGTTGAAGTAATAGCTATGTTAGTGTGACACATTTGTCTGTACCGACATCCCTTATGGAGAATTAAGGAGAATACGGGCCCGTTGTATGGTGTCATAAAGCACTAACTGACCTTAGAACCTTTAATTGAACAACTTGGCCATTATGAAGTTGTGAGATAGCCGAATTTGGTGCAATCCGAAGTTGGTTGATACTCGATACTACGCTCATTGAGATCATAACTTTGGGATATTTTGATTTCCAAAATAGAGGCTTGCGCTAAAACAATGTCCAATGAAAAAATATCATTGATATTGAGATCCCCAAAAACTCGAATACTTTCTAGGACAGATTGAACCAACTAAACTTCAAGAGGGTACTTACCTATGAACCTCATGCAAGCGTAAACCTAAAGACTTATTTTCATTATGTGTATATGTTTACTTGTACATAACATCATGACATCATACCATGGCATTTTGTACTAACCATTTGTTATACCCCAATTTTTGCACCTAAGATCCCTTCATTATATCATATCAATTCAATCACAACAAAGTCACACACTAGATTTTGTTTCTTCTCCCTATCTTTAGTCTTACTCTATGGGGAATCACTAAGCACCTTGACTTGTATTTTGTAATCATCTACGTTTAACTAACAAATACAATGTATGTATATCCTAGTTGTTGATGATGTAGGTGAAAACATAATGCATTCAATTAAAGTTAGCTTTTGGATTCATAATTTCATTCTTTGTGCCTTCCTCAATAAAAGCTTCATTGATATTCAAGCCTCTATGAAATATATTTTGAAGTAACATCATGACAAAGTCTTCCATGATTCATTATGCCTCAAGTTGTCAAAGTTATCTCAAGAGTACAAGGGTTAACTAAAGAAGTTTGACTCAATTGGACAAGTCTTTGTCTCCATTAATCACAAGTGCATATCTCCTTCAATTCTCAAGATGTGGAAGTGATTTTGGTTGCTATGACTTCTCATTATCATCCTCAACAACCTCTATTTGCAAGATAAAAGTATTGGTGTAAGAAGGTTGATAAAAAATTGCAAAGTTCTCCCAAGGTATTTTCTTGCTCTAGGAGCTAGGGTTTTGAACTTCAAAGGGGTATATCTTGCTCATATTTTGGTATTTTTGAGTGATTCTGTAATACGGTGGGAGAACTGACTTGGGTGTTTTGCGTTTAATCACAATTATTGTGGATAGCAAGAGTTGCCACCGACTTTTCTTTTATCCAATAAGGAAAGGTTGGAAAGAACATGAAAGACCTTTTGAGATTATTTCTTGAGTTCGGGGGGTAGGTTATGAAAAGGGAAGATATTAGCACCCTTTTCATCCGTAATTTTCTACGGGCTCTTATTTTCTTGCTAGATCACTTGCTTTGTTTAAAAATGTGCTTTGTGGTGTGGGTTTGAAAATATTTTGAAAAATGTCTTTGTAATGATTCTCGTTGCTATAAGAACGCGTACAAAGTGTTGGTTTTAAAAATAGTTCAAAGAGGTGTTTGTGGAAGATATTTTTTTGAAAGTGATTTTGAAAAGTGCCTTTGTAATGATTCTCGTCTCTATAAGAATACGTACAAAGATATTTGACTTTTGAAAATGTTTCAATTGAAAGTTTTGGTGTGAAAAATGGTTTTTTAGTTGTGAGCAAGCAAGCAACTACGGGCGTCCTACCTACTCGAAAGGTCTTTGTTCTTTTCCTCCTCCTTTAGACGTTGCTATCTTACCATTGATTGATAAGAAGTCCCATCATTGGATGTGAAGGGACGGGCGTGGGTCGTTTGTATAGTCATAGAAGGCAACCTATGGGACGTTTTAGCAATTTCGTTAGGGACTAGATCGTTTATCGAAGGTAACATCGAGGGTCATCGAGGGAATACGATCTTTTATCAAGGGTATTTTCTAAAATTCCCATATTCAAGGGACGTGACTATTTTCTGAGGCAACAAGTGAGATTACTCTAGAGGTGCATGTGTGCAAAGTGTGTTTGATTGCATGCATTTAGTCTTTGATTAGGGTTGTCTACTTATTGGTTTTATCTTGCCATACATCCTAATTACTAACATTTGTATAGAGCAATAAAAATGCAGAAAATAAATATCCTACACTATTACAACCATATTGAATAGCAATAAAATATAAAGAAAAGCATAAATAACATAAAAAGAGAGAAAAAGTGAGTCCTTCGATTCCAGGCAGCAGGCTCCTTCGATTCACCCTTCTTTTGCTTCTTTCGATTGGGGCTGGGAATCAGTGTGAGCACCCTTTGATTACACCCTTTATCCTTCTTTCGATTGGGGCCTGGAAGTCAGCATGTGCAAGCATCTTTCAATTTACCCTTCCTTGCTTCTTTCGATTGAGCCTGAAAGTCAGCATGTGCAGGCATCTTTTGATTCACCCTTCCTTGCTTCTTTCGATTGAGCCTGGAAGTCAGCGTGAATAGGCATCCTTCGATTCACACTTTTTGCTTCTTCATTTGGGGTTTGTAACCAGTGTGGATCAAAGTCTGTAACCTTTGATTCACACACATTTGTTTTGGTTTCCTTTCATTTAGGGTTAAATAACAACATGGGTTGAATGATAATATTGTTTCATGGCCTGGCTAGTTCTTAAGATATGTTTTAATAAACAAAGAAAACAAGCCAGAAGATTAGCAATAAAAATCAATAGACAAAGTGGAAACAAAAACAAACCAAAGGGTGATAATGATGCTTGAAACAAAAATAAATAATTATTTACATGTTATGCTTGAAACGAAAGTTTTAAGGTTAAGGGGACTTACCTTGCTTGAAGCTGGAATATGAGTTTTGGACTTGAGTTTCTACCCTGGGTGCTCCTGAATTCGAAGGGGTTGAGACAAGTGTGGTGCCTCTTTTCCTGAATTCGAAAGTCAAGAAGAGTGGAGTTGTGTTTGTTTGTTTCTATATTCGAAAGAAAAAAGGAACAAGTGTTGTGCTTCTTTAGTTTTGGATTCGAAGGAGCAGAAACAAGTTTATGGTCTTTTGATTCTGAGTTTGAGAGTGTGTTAGGTGTTTGATGATTTTTCTCACAACCAAAGTTTTTCCAGCTACCAAAAGGCCTCTAGATGTGTTGTCCAGCCCCCTTAGATATGTTGTGGAACATCTTATTTATAGATGAAGTTTGGATGAGATTTGAGAGGGAAAACAAAAGAATTTGAACAAATTGAGTATGCTATTTTTGTAGCTTTCGAGGTGCAGTTTTTGTATGCCAAATTGATGCAAATATAGGAGCAGTGTAGCAGGACTGCTGTGCAGTAGTTTTGGAGCGTTGTAGCAGGCTTGGACTTGCAACACATAAGACTATGGCCAGAAAGCATCTTTGAATATTTCTCTTTCATTTTGACCAACTGGATCCATCCTTCGACCAGACTCCTCTTCAGACAAAAATATTTTTTTCCAATCAAAGTGTCCTTCGAATGGGTCCCTTGTGTATCTTTTAAAGGGGACACCCAGATACATTATAGTGTAGAGACTATGCGTGTTTAATGTTTTCAAGAGGGAATCAAAGCTTATATGCATGAGGTCCCTTGCTTTGTT
The DNA here is from genome assembly GCA_948472305.1 of Vicia faba. Taxonomy (NCBI): domain Eukaryota; kingdom Viridiplantae; phylum Streptophyta; class Magnoliopsida; order Fabales; family Fabaceae; genus Vicia; species Vicia faba. Next base: position 345,573,624 of record OX451739.1, read on the forward strand.
GGCGCTAGCATGAAGGGAAATTTATGCCTTGTGAATTTGACAAACATGCAAGACCATTAGCTTCTGAGTCAAAGGAAAGCTGCAGGAGGCCATTGCCTTCTGAATCGAAGGACACTTTCAGAAGGCCATTTCCCTCTGAATCGAAAGGGATCAACATGAAGCCACTAACTTATAAATTGAAGGAGGCTTTCAGAAGGCCCTTGCCTTCTGAATCGATAGAAGCTGGTATAGAGCCACCAAGTTCTAGATCGAATGAAGCTTTCATAAGGCCCCTGCCTTCTGAATCGAAGGAAGTTATTTCAAGGGAAACAAATGCCCAGTCTAAGCTAGCTTGCATGGAGGAGTTCAGTCGAAGCTAGCATGAGTTGAAGCAGTGCCCAGTCGAAGCTAGTGTGAATCGAAGAAAGCTTGCTTTTCTTCAATTTTGTCCAAAAAAATCAAACTTACCTACTTTGCTCTTTCAATACTTTCCTCTTTGACTTGATGCTTGAAAAATCCAATATGACCCAATTGTATTTGTGTAGCCTTGAACCAGTAGGAATTTTGTGAGAAAAATCTTGAGAAATGAGAGGGCAAATTTTAGGGTACAATAGCTGCCCCTGTTCAATCTTCTTAAAACTGAAGAGTTAGATTGGCGAGTCCGCCATTCGTGACTTGAAGGGGGAAGATGATTGAACACTGAAGTTCCCAGAAATTTTCACTCGACGATGTGGTGGTTGATTGTGTAAGGAATTGGCTTAAAGATGCTATTTGGAGAGGTGATGGAGAGTTGTCAGAGATGGGCTTATAGATGCCACCCAAAAGTGATTGTTGAGAAAAAATTAGACTAAGTCTAAGCTTGACTTCAACTGGAAAAGAATCAGAATAAATCTTTGGTCGATTTAAACTGAACCAGAGGAAATGTCTACCGGAATGGAATTAGGATAAACCATTGATCAATTTAAACTGAACCAGCAGAGGTCTTGAATAATCTTTAACTGGAAAAGAATCAGAATAAATCTTTGGAGCGATTTATCTGAACCAGAGAAAGTGTCTACGGACTCAGAATAAACCATTGATCGATTTAAACTGAACCAGCAGAGGTCTTGAATAATCTTTAACCGAAAAAGAATTAGAATAAATATTTGGAACAATTTATCTGAACCAGAGAAAGTGTCTACCGGTACGGAATCAGGATAAACCATTAATCGATTTAAACTGAACTAGCAGAGGTCTTGAATAAACTTTAATTGGAAAAGAATCAGAATAAATCTTTGGAGCGGTTTAAACTGAACCAGAGAAAGTGTCTACCGGAGTGGAATTAGGATAAACCATTGATCGATTTAAACTGGACCAGCAAAGGTCTTGAATAAAGTGTTTGTCGTGTGGATAGTCACCCCGTCCTGTTTCGGGAATTGATCTACAATCAATTTGTTCACAGATGTTTGTCCTATCTTGTTTCAGGTATTAATCTGGAACTTGTTTTTGTTGGTAAGTATGAAGCTTGCCTGTGATAGATAATGAAGGAATCTTGGACGATTACTACTTCAACAGATAACGAAGGAATCTTGGATGATTACTACCTCAATAGATAATGAAGGAATCTTGGAGGATTAGGAATCTTGGATGATTACTACCTCAACAGATAATGAAGGAATCTTGGACGATTACTACCTCAACAGATAATGAAGGAATCTTGGATGATTACTACCTCAACAGATAATGAAGGAATCTCGGACGATTACTACCTCAATAGATAATGAAGGAATCTTGGATGATTACTACCTCAACAGATAATGAAGGAATCTGGGACGATTACTACCTTAACAGAAAATGAAGGAATCTTGGATGATTACTACCTCAACAGATAATGAAGGAATCTTGGACGACTACTACCTCAATAGATAATTAAGGAATCTTGGACGATTAATACCTCAATAGATAATGAAGTAATCTTGGATGATTACTACCTCAACAGATAATGAAGGAATCTGAGACGATTACTACCTCAACAGATAATGAAGGAATCTTGGATGATTACTACCTCAACAGATAATGAAGGAATATTGGACGATTACTACCTCAACAGATAATGAAGGAATATTGGACGATTACTACCTCAATAGATAATGAAGGAATATAGACGACTGCTACTCCAAAAGGTAATGAAGGAATCCAAGATTGATTTTGTCTTGGAGAAGTTTACAGATAGTTAATGACACTTATCTGTTGATTGATATTTTCCTTAAAAGGTAAAGAGTTAGTTGTATGCAATGTCATGATGTATGCATTGCATAATGATGTTCTCGAAATAAATGATATTTGTGCTATATGTATTTTGTAGGCATATGTTATGAATGTTGTTGAAATGTATCTTTGTCTTGGAAAATAAATCCTTGACAAATGTTGGGGAGCTTTTGGGAAGTTAAATCCTGGACTACTGTTGGGGATGAAGAGTATGTACCTCTCTAGACCTTGTTTTAGAATGTTTCTACTGGGGATTCTTGTTTTGTTATTTGAGGAGAAATCCGCTGAGGAATATTGGATTTGGATTGAGAAATCTTTGTGGAGAGTGTTGATTTCTACTTGGGGAAAAGAGTTCAGGAGTTTTAGTTGTCAGTTGCTCTACTGGGGAGTTGTCTCTTGATGGAAGAGAAAGGAAGTTAACAACTTGTTGGGGATAAAGAAGTTAATTGTTATCTAATTGTCTCCCAGGCTTTGCAGCAACTCACCGGGGATTGTAGGAAAGTCTACTGAGGAAGAGGGGTTATGGTCCCTTGATTTGTGATAGTCTGAGGGGCAAATTCAAGCTGGGGAATTTTTAGTTTGTTGGGGAAATAAACCCTGTTTCCAATCTGCTGGAGAGGTGTTTTCTTTTGGTATAACTCCTTGAGGATTCTTCTTGAGACCAACTCAGCTGGGAAGAAGGTTTTCCGGAGATGGGGATTGCATGGATCCAATTTTATGGGAATATCCATGAATTTGGCCTTGAGGGTTTTGGACCCTAATTCGTGAAGATTATTCGGTGGGGATAAACTTATAGAGATGATTCTGTGGGAACTTGACTGGGGATCACCCTATGAATAAGACTTTCTGGGAAATATGTTACTACCCCTAGTAGTAAGAGTTTGTAGTACTGCCAGGAAATGTTTGCTTGGTCGTATGTGACCCTTTGACGGGATTCATGTTCCATGCCCTAAGTGGTTCAAATGCAAACCTGTCCCTAGTTATTCAGCATTTATTGAGGGATTTCTTGGAATCTCGACTTGACTGCCCCCGACGAGTTAGATAGTGACATGTCATGCCCCCATTGCTTATATGAGATTTGTAATTGGAAGTGTCTTCCAATTTAAAGTGATTTTGTTTCTATAGAGAACTTTCCGTTCATGGGATGTTCGTCATGCGAATTTCTCTGTTGTCAAACAAATAGCCATATGCAAACAGCGATGTTCAAACAATGCAAAGTTTATGCTTGTCTTGAAGTTTTGAGAATGCCGTTTTAACAAATAAAGAGTTTTGAAAGAAAGGGAATTCAACTCAGAATTTGCAGTAAGCCTTACAGAAGTCATGATACCTTTTGTAACAGTATGATTTTGAACTAACCCATGCTTCAATTAGGACTTTTAAGGGGTTGTAACATGGCCTGGTTCACGGTTTTAAGAAACAAAGGATAAGGCTCAAAGTTTATTTGTACCCGTCTGTTCTTTATGATATTCTCCAGTCCTAAACTCAGTTAATTGTGCATTTGAACTCCTATTGAATCTGGTTCGGATATTTAATGTTTATTTGTGAAGGCAGTCATTTTTGTAACATTTTTTCATGTTTGTCGAGGATCTGTAGTGACCTTTTTTTATTTACTGTCCCTAATTTTTGCTTGACTGTTCTTGTTTTGAGATTACAGCCAGCGGGATGCCCCCGTTTTTTTTCTTCTTAAGTCTCCTTCGTAAGTTTTGACTTAGTGGGCTTTTCTTTTGAGAGATATATGACTGCCTATTTGATAGGGAACCACCACCGTCTCTTGATTCAGAAGGATGTTTTTGTTGTGAAGTGACAGCTTGTGACTGAACACGCTTTTGAATTAACTGAGAAACTACCCTGCCCCGGGTTTTGATTAAGGGTTTCAATTTGTGTGAAAAAGAAAACTCCTACTTCTTAGGCTCAAAGGGGTTGACTAGGGATTATCCTCCTTATAACTCCAGTATTTAGGAATTGAAACAAACACCTGTACATCGTCAGCAAGGTCTATTCAAAAGCATATTGTATGAGATTATAGTATTGTTTTTGCCATCCTCGCTCTAAAGGCTTGCAACTTTTAAAACAAGAGTTGAATATCATAAAGGGAGTAAAAGCACAACTTTAAGTATAATGAAAACGAAAGGATTAATTCAAGACAAACATATGCAGTGCATTAATGAGAATAACCAAAGTCTGACATAAAGATACGTGTTTAAGAAAAACAAAGAAATTACAACTGAAAATTCGAATAAACAAAAAATTCCTCCGCCTAGACCGTCACTTCATATGGATGCCTTTGAGGGGTGATAAAAGAGCTCCAATTGACCATCCTGTGTAAACTCCAACACTCCTTCGTTGATTAAGTCTTGAATTTTGTTCTTCAGAGCCCAACAACCATTCGTATCATGTCCAGGACTATCGAAATGGTATGCACACCTCTCATTGGGGTGGTAACTAGGAGCACGGTATTGGGATTTTGGAGAGGGGAATTTAACGTAATTAGCTTTGCCTTCAACATGTGTTGTAATGCTTGAGCCAGCAGCATGCTGATCTTGGTGAATTGTCTCTTAGGTGAGATTTCCTTATGCTGATTCCCCTATCGTTGTTAGTGAGGTTGTTGTTGGGCTCGCGATGTAGCAGTAATTTGGAAAGGTCTACTCTCCATCAAACTGGCTTCTTGTCTTCTAGGAGGCTGAATAATGACTTGATCCCCAATCTCGACTGTTTGTTTCATACGGTTGCATCCTTCTTGATGAAGTTTGTTGACGAGGGACCTTAGCTCTTCTTGTCCTCGATCTAAGTTTTGGATAAGATCCATCTGGCCTACCATCTGTCCCATCATCTGGATCTTTATTGTGGCTATCTCAGTTTGTAGCTGCTCCAACTGGTCATCCTTGTTGTCCTCAGGATTCTTCACGGCCATGCCCATAGTGAGGAGTGATTTCACTTCTTCTTGCCTCTTGGATAAGTTCAAGAACATTTCTTGAAGTTGAGCATTTTGAGTCTGGATGTCCTTGATAGTCTATTCTAGAGCCATCTCTACTGAAATAAAAAGTAAGAAGATGAGAGACCTATGTGGGGAAAACCTGTTATGATATGATGCATGGTATGTGGATGCAATGTTTTCAAGGATCTCACAAGGTAAACACAAGAAGATGTTAGAAGTTGAATCTTTGCTCACAACTTTGATTGGAGAACTTCGTATTGGTGGATTTCCTTTCACAAGAATCAAGCTCACCATGTCAAGTGGGTCATAACCCATGACTCAAGTTATCATACTTTGGTATTTGACAACATTTGATTAGAGAATGAATCCTCTTGCCCCTTGACATCTGGTTCAACATGACCCTGCACCATAGGCCCTTGAAATCCTTGAAATGGTTATTGAAAAATACTATGGTATGATGTCATGATGTCATGTATAATTAAGCAAAGCAAGCAAGTCGTTATGTACAAATAATCATATATACACAAAACAAACAAGTCTTTAGGTTTAGGCTTGAATGGAGTTTGTAGGTAAGTACCCTCTTGAAGTTTAGTTGGCTCAACATATCCTAGAAAGTATATGGGTTCTAGGGGATCTCAATATCACTGATCTTTCTTCATCGGACATTGTTTCAGTGTAAGCCTCTTTATTGGCGACCAAAATATCCCGAAAGTTCGATCTCAATGAGCATAGTATCGAGTATCAACCAACTTTAGACTGCATCAAAGCCGGCTATCTCACTACTTCCTAATGGCCAATTTGTTCAATTAAGGTTCTAAGGTAAGTTAGTGCTTCATGACACCACACAGCAGACCCGTATTCTCCTTGACTACTCAAGGGCTACCGATACCAACAAATGTGTCACACTAACGTAGCTATCGCTTCAACCATGTCGGTATACCCCACACAGTTTCCACAATCTATTGCTACTTACCTAAAAGGTGCCCCAGATCAGGGTAGAGGATCAAAACAAACCTAAATAAGGAACCATAATGTAAAGCAAGCAAGTCAAACAAAGAAAACAAGTAAATGTGATCTAGCCCTAAGGTAACCCTACTTTTAAGTACATTCCCCAGTAGAGTCGCCAGTTCTATAATACGGTGGGATAACTGACTTGGGTGTTTTGCGTTTGATCGCAATTGTTGCAGATAGCAAGAGTCGCCACCGACTTTTCATTTATCCAATAAGGAAAGGTTAAAAAGAACAGGAAAGACCTTTCGAGATTATTTCTTGAGTTCAGGGGGTAGGTTATGAAAAGGGAAGGTATTAGCACCCTTTTCATCCATAGTTTTCTACGGGCTCTTAGTAGCTTGCTAGATCACTTGCTTTGTTTGAAAATGTGCTTTTTGGTGTGGGTTTGAAAATATTTTAAAAAACGTCTTTGTAATGATTCTCGTTTCTATAAGAACGCGTACAAAGTGTTGGTTTTGAAAATAGTTCAAATAGGTGTTTGTGGAAGATATTTTTTTTGAAAGTGATTTTGAAAAGTGCCTTTGTAATGATTCTCATCTTTAACAGAATACGTACAAAGAGCTTTGACTTTTGAAAATGTTTCAATTGAAAGTGTTGGTGTGAAAAATGGTTTTTTAGTCGTGAGCGAGCAAGAAACTACGAGCGTCCTACCTACTCGAAAGGTCTTTGTTATTTTCCTTCTCCTTCGATTCACCCTTCTTTTTCTTCTTTCGATTGGGGCTAGGAATCAGTGTGAGCACCCTTAAATTACACCCTTTGTCCTTCTTTCGATTGGGGCCTGGAAGCCAGCATGTGTAGGCATCTTACAATTCACCCTTCCTTGCTTCTTTCGATTGAGCCTGGAAGTCAGCATGTGCAGGCATCTTTTGATTCACCCTTCCTTTCTTCTTTCGATTGAGCTTGGAAGTCAGCGTGAACCGGCATCCTTCAATTCACACCTTTTGCTTCTTCATTTGGGGTTTGTAACCAGTGTGGATCAAAGTCTGTAACCTTTGATTCACACACCTTTGTTTTGGTTTCCTTTCATTTAGGGTTAAATAACAACATGGGTTGAATGCTAATATTGTTTCATGGTCTGGCTAGTTCTTAAGATATGTTTTAACAAACAAAGAAAACAAGCCAGAAGATTAGCAATAAAAACCAATGGACAAAGTGGAAACAAAAACAAACCAAAGGTTAATAATGATGCTTGAAACAAAAAGAGATAATTATTTACATGTTATGCTTAAAATGAAAGGTTTAAGGTTAAGGGGACTTACCTTGTTTGAAGCTGGAATATGGGTTTTGGACTTAAGTTGCTGCCCTGAGTGCTCCTGGATTCGAAGGGAATGAGACAAGTATGGTGCCTCTTTGCCTGAATTCGAAAGTAAAGAAGAGTGGAGTTGTGTTTATTTGTTTCTGGATTCGAAAGAAAAAAGGAACAAGTGTTGTGCTTTTTTAGTTTTGGATTCCAAGGAGCAGAAACAAGGGTATGGTCTTTTGATTCTGGGTTTCAGAGTGTGTTAGGTGTTTGATGAATTTTCACACAACCAAAGTTTCTCCAGCTACCAAAAGGCCTCTAGATGTGTTGTTCAGCCTCCTTAGATGTGTTGTGGTACATCTTATTTATAGATGAAGTTTGGCTGAGATTTGAGAGGGAAAACAAAAGAATTTGAACAAATTGAGTATGCTATTTTTGTAGCTTTTGAGGTGCAGTTTTTGTATGTCAAATTGGTGCAAATATAGGAGCAACGTAGCAGGACTGCTGTGCAATAGTTTTGGAGCATGTAGCAGGCTTGGACTTGTAGCACATAGGACTCTGGCCAGCAAGCATATTTGAATATTTCTCTTTCATTTTGACCAACTGGATCCATCCTTCGACCAGACTCCTCTTCAGACAAAAATATTTGTTTCCAATCAAAGTGTCCTTCGAATGGGTCCCTTGTGTATCTTTTGAAGGGGACACCCAGATACGTCATAGTGTAGAGACTATGCGTGTTGAATGTTTTCAAGAGGGAATCGAAGCTTATATGCAGTAGGTCCCTTGCTTTGTGGGTGCTAGCATGAAGGGAAATTTATGCCTTGTGAATTTGGAAAACATGTAAGACCATTGGCTTCTGAGTCGAAGGAAAGCTGCAGGAGGCCATTGCCTTCTGAACCGAAGGACACTTTCAGAAGGCCATTTCCCTCTGAATCGAAAGGGATCAACATGAAGCCACTAACTTCTGAATCGAAGGAGGCTTTCAGAAGGCCCTTGCCTTATGAATCGAAAGAAGTTGGTATAGAGCCACTAACTTCTAGATCGAAGGAAGCTTTCAGAAGGCCCCTACTTTCTGAATCAAAGGAAGTTATTTCAAGAGAAACAAATTCCCAGTCGAAGCTAGCTTGCGGGGAGGAGTTCAGTCGAAGGTAGCATGAGTCAAAGCAGTGCCCAATCGAAGATAGTATGAATCTAAGAAAGCTTGCTTTTCTTCAATTTTGTCAAAAAAATAAAATTTATCTGCTTTTCTCTTTCAATACTTTCCTATTCGACTTGATGCTTGAAAAATCCAATATGATCCAATTGTATATGTGCAGCCTTAACCCAGTAGGAATTTTGTGAGAAAAATCTTGAGAAATGAGAGGGCAAATTTTGGGGTACAACAGATTCCAAAGACATCCTTCTCTTCAAATGGTTATTAACAAATCACTTCAAAGGTCTTAAGGAAATTTTGTGTGTAAGAAAATTGATGATGAAGAAATATTACAAGTCCTCCAGATGAACCCTCAAATCCCTTCATGTGACTTCAAACGATCATAACTTGATCAATTTTTATCACCTTGATCCCATTCCTTTTCCACAATGATCTTGAATATGTGAGCTTCAACATTTCTTTTATGTGCAAAGTGTTAAAATGGAAAGAAGATGTCCTAAGGATGCAAAAGATTATAGGTAATTTCATGATTTATTTTCCAACTTCAACAAGTCATAACTCCCAAATTTTTTGGATATTTTGAATGGCTCAAGTTTCAAAATTCCATTAAAGAGATCTACTTCATGCCATCTTTTTTGGTCAAGATCAAATTTCAAGTGGAAGGCCATGTTTGGATGCAAAACATTACAAGTCATTTTTGAAGAAAAACTTAGAAAATTTCTAAGTATGAAAAGTCAACTTCTCTTTCCCAACTTTGACTCATTGCAAATTTTAGCTCAAGCAACCATTTTGTCCCATTCTTTTTCCATTACAAAGCTTGTAACCTCATCTTTCTAAAGCTTCAAGAATCAGGCCCTAAGACCCCTTGAGTTGAGAATGCCATTGATTTGAATTTGGTAACTTGAAACTGAAGTTTCATCACAAGTCAGATTTTGAAATCTTTGTTTTGGCTTCTAATCACAAGTTTTCCACGCGTTTTTACTTCTAATCATGTTTAGAAACTTTCCAAAGGCGTTTAGCATCATGAAACACATTATTTGGTTAAGTTTTGATGATAAACAAGTCACACTTTATTCATGCTGCAGACCCATACGATTTCCCTCCAAACTTCATCAGTTCACACGCTTAAGGATCCCATTCCTTCTATTATAAATAGAGGGTCTCCCCCCATTCATTTCCTCAAGCTTAGACAACCAAGATCACCCTGCCAAACTCTATATTGAACCCAATTTCCATCTACTTCGAATTTGCTTTTACAACACCCCTCAATCATTTTTCTTTGTCAATTCACCTTCATTAAACTTCTCTAAAGCTAACCATACAATTACCTTCAAGAATCATGACCTATATTGATCCACAGAAGTCCAGTTTCAGAGCTCTGCAACTTAACTTTAATAGGTAGATTCGTTCACCAATTCTCTCAAACTTTGATACTATTTTGAAGCTCTCATCATCCTGGTTCTAGTCATAACATTTGTTTTTAACTGGAAGCACGTTTTAACCATGAAATTTCAAATCCCTTTTCAAAACTTCTCTTCCAAATTGTTTGAGCTACAGTTTACATAAAGTTTTTGCAAAGGTGTGGTTGTCTTCGTCTTGATGAGACAAAGCGAATGGTACCAGTTTCGTGCTCTAATTTTACAGTTTGAGCGACCTGGTTTTGAGAGTGGCCGGAGGTTGAAGATGACCAACGTGTCATCCTTCAACCAATGAAACAGTGCCATTTGGAATTTTTGAATTTTTGATTTTATATTGAATCTTGTGCTTTATTCAATAATGATCATGATATGCACAGCGCGAGAGATTCCTTGGATTTGATTACTAATGCGTTTTGACTTTCATCCAATGGTTCACATATTTTGGACTTTATTTTTATTTCTGATTTTTATATTTAATTGTTTTAGATTTCAAAAATTCATAGAAAATTCATTTTAACTCCAAAAAATCTGAAAAAATTATGAAAAATACTTTTGATTTTTCTCTTTCTAATTTTTATTTTTTTCATAATTTTATGTTGTGTTTTGATATTTTTTTAAAATAATTTTTCACTTTATTTGATTTGTTTAAAATGTTTAAAAATATTTTTTATTCATTTTTTAATTCTGAAAAAAATTGGGAAGGATCCAATGACATTGTGACAAATATTAGTGACCTTATTTATATTATTATTTCTGACTTTGCTATTTTTCATCATTTTTTGTTTATTTTACCTATTTCTTTTAATTTTAAAAATAGTTTCTGACTTTAAAAAATTACCAAAAATTTTATAAAAATATTTGAGTCCATTTCTGATTTTTCTAGATTAATTTGAACATAGTTTCCTTTTTTCTCTATTACTTTCATTTTTAATCATTTTAAAACCCTTATTCTTTTATTTTAAATACAATTTTATTTTTGTATATTTTCTGGCTGATCTTGGATTGAAATTTTGATCATGAACTTTATTAACATCATTGAATCCATGGTGTTGAGTTTAACTCCATAAATATGAATGAATAATTTTAATAATAGTTTGATTAAGTGTTATTGCACTAAGTTTGGATCCATGTGGTTTATTCATTTTTCCCTTCCCTCCTCATCTCATCCCCTTCTTATTGCACTAAGTGTTATTGGAGTTGATTTCTATATCATGTCTCAAAACAAATGGTGAATAGATTGCTATTGACCGGCCTCAAAATAGGTGTGACTTCTATATAAGTCCACTTAGGATTGCTTAACATAGCGCTAAATTTAGTCCCGAGTTGAGAAAATGATCATTCGTGGCCCAGACTTATGTTTGCAAGCCCAAATATGTTAATTTGAACCCTATGGTCCAATAACCTTGAGATCCATTGTTAGGAGGCTTTGGTTCTACCAATCCTCTAATGGAACTTCATCAATTTTGGTCAAAGTGGATCACTTAAACATCATTGATCATTAAGTTACTTTGAGATTCTTAAAATGGATGATATACTTGACAAAAAGCAAATGCAACTTGTTGTTGTGAGGTTTTGGATCTATCAGTCCTCTAATGAGTTCCAAATGCAAGTTTCAAGATGGTCATCCAACTAACCATTAACTTCTAACAATTGACTTTATTTTATGCATTTTATTTTATGCTTTTATTTTATGTATCATTTACTTTGACATTTATATTTCATGCTATTTTCATCTTTTCTCACTTGAGCCTTTTTCTATTATGTCTTGTTTATTTTTGCTCATTTGAGCCTTTCATTTCTTTTTGAAGATACCTAATAATAAACTTGAATCATAAAAAACTTTAATGGTACTTGGACTACTTGGTTACTATCCTTGGCATTGTGGAGTTATGGACTTCTTGGACTTAGGAGTAGGAAGCTTGACCTTTGTTGAAGATCTTGTGACCTTGATAGATATTTTTTCTGGAGTTCTTGGGGTTTACCTCAAGACATTGGGTTGTTTGTTTGTTTTGTGTGCAGGTTATTGTGATTACATGTTTTGTCTGTGATCTGTATACAGCCGTATACAACCGTTACTCTGCCTAATTTTTGTGAAGACTTAATACAATTGAAGTTTGGTATTCTTAAGGGATTTATTATTTGTTTTCTTGGTTTCAAATCCAAGGGATGAGGTTCTACATTGACTCACTATGTCAAATGTTGGCTTTTGTTTGGTTAGGTGGTTCTTCTCCTTAGCTTTTACCTTATGCTTTAGGATAGTCTCTTCATCTCCTCCCATTTTCTTTAATTTCAAAAATCTTCTCCCTCCTTTTGAAAAATCTTCTTGTTTCTAAACTTGAACCACTTTCATAATAAACTTGGACTTAGGTCCATGCATTCTCAAAATATTTTCTTAATTAAACATTAATCAATTTAACAATACTTGGACATTTTTGTGAGAAGACTAAGAGTCAATCAATCTCATTCAAACCATCTTTGCCACTTTGGTTTTTACTTTAAAACTTTTCTCAAAAGATTAGACTCTTGTCAATCCTTGTATTAATGCAAACAATTATACTTCTACAATATATAGTGGGTGTTGAGTGATGTTTTGTTGATTTTAAAATCCAAGCCATATCCTCCACTTTGAGATGATGCAAATTCTTCTTTCTCATGATTGTGGGTAGTAAGTATGTTTTCCACACGGACAATGACGATGATGTCTTCTTTCATAAAATTAACCAACACACTTGTGTTTTAAATTTTTAAAGAGGAACTACGTGTACCCTGATCTCCTATTGCACGAAAGGTGGTACATAGGCACTAAAGGTTCGCAACTGCGGCTGGTGTAAAAATCATAAAAAATATACTTCTTTCCTCACCACCACAATCTATTTTCATACAACATTTTATAACTAAAATATACAAATTTTACAAAGAGGTTCCTACAGAGTACCATAGATGTTTAGGGTGCTAATACCTTCCTTTTGCATAACTAACCCCTTACCTAGAATCTTTCCCCCTCTTTTGGGTTATTTTCTCTTTTCCCATTCCTTTGGAAACAATAAAGCGCGATGATGATTTTTATTTTGATCTGTGCGAGTCAAATCAATCCAATGGCTTAGTCTTAACATTTCTTCTGCTACAGAAAAAATGGAGACTTCACTGGGGATAGATTGATCTCTTGCTGGTCTATCCCTAAGTGGGTTGAGCCTATCTTTGTTTATATCTGTATATGTGCTATTGTTGTTTATATGTTATATGTTTTATATATGTTTGTCTGGATTTTTCCTGGTTTTCTGGATGCTTGGGGATTTCTCATAAGTCCTATACCCGGAATTGAGAAAACTTAAGATAGGACGGGCGGTATAGTCATGTTAGCTTTGAGGGAGTAATCCCAAAAAAGAAGGCATGAGATCCCCCACTCAGTGGAGGCCCATTTGACTGTAGTGTCGTTTACCGAGTAATCAGGAAGACGTGCTGCTTTCGATCTGGGAGCCTGCTGAAACTGAGGACCATAGATTACCTAACCCATCTTGGCCTTTTAGGTGTAGTGCGGAAGCCATGACAGAGTAATCCGGAAATAGTTGTCACGCGATACTACGCTTGGACGAGTTTTTCTTGAGAATATTACTAATTACTGAGTTAATCGAGAAGTTAGTAATATTCGAAGGAAGAATGTAGACTCTGGGAACCTCTAGAATCTTGTTTGGCAGGTGATAACTTTTAGACCACACCTTATGGGTAATACCTTCGACCTCATGCTCGTGACGTTGAACCTATGAACCCTATGTGTGTAATTTTGTGTGTGGTTGCTGCATCATGCATTCATGCACTCATGAGCATCTCTTAAGGACATTTTGTTTTAAGGGACTTAAAAGTTGACTATTTGTGAATATCTCAGGTACTTTTTGATTATGGATTCTGGAAAAAGAAAGACCGGAAAGTACAGTTTCAAAGATCCCAAGATAGATGAGTTGATGAGGCTGATTCCCGAGATTGAGTGTTATGCAGATTTTTGGAGGAAGTATGGGTCCATCATTTCTCTCATTAAGCTCAGGATGAAAGAGGGTATTTTCTCGACCTTGGTCTAGTTCTATGATCCGATGTATAGATGCTTTACTTTCCCTGATTATTAATTGATGCCTGCGCTAGAGGAGTATTCTTATCTGCTGGGTTTACCTATTATCAATTGTATTCCTTTTACTGGTTTGGAGGGTGATCCAAAACCACATGAGATTGCTGCCTTGATTCATTTGGGGAAGTATGAGGTTGAAGCTCACATGACTACTAAAGGAGGGATTAGAGGGTTACCTGCTCAGTTCTTATTGGAGAAAGCTTGTTACTTTTCCAGGATGAAGAGTGCAGTTGCTTTTGAAGCCATTTTTGCTCTACTTGCTTACGGGTTGTTCTTATTTCCTAATGTGGACAAATTTGTTGACATTAATTCCAACAGGATCTTCATGATTGGAAACCCAGTTCCTACATTGTTGGGTGATACTTATTACTCTATTCATCTTCGGGATTCTTATCATGGAGGGATGATTATCTACTGCACGCCTCTGTTGAAATGTTAGTTTACTTCTCATTTTCCTCAGTATGATACCTTATGGGATGTCAGGAAGGAACCCCGTTGGGCTCCTAAGATAATGGCACTTACTCACTCATATATTGTTTGGTATCATCAGGCCTATCATGATGTAGAGATTGTTGACAGTTGTGGTAGTTTTCCCAATGTACCTCTTCTTGGTACAAAGGGAGGAATTAACTACAACCCTATTCTTGCACGACAACAGCTTGGATATCCGATGAGGGGTAAACAAAATAGTATTCATTTGAGAAGTTTATTCCTGAAAGAGGGAGAAGACCATAAGGAAGCTAGGGAGAAGATTGTGAAGGCTTGGTGTCACATTCACAAGACGAGTAGGAAGGACTTGGGATCTAGGGGGATGTTTCTTTGGAGCCTTATCTTCAGTGGGTACAAGCCAGAGCTATTCTGTTGAAGATGTTGTATTCTCGAGAAGCACCTATGCCTGAATTATTTGTGAAGACCACTCCCCCCTATTGGATAATGTGGAAGAGCTACAACTTGCTTTAGTCAGGATGTAATAGGAAAAGGAAGCTTGGAAGAATAAGTGCCAAACTCTAGAGGTTTCCTACCAAGCCGACTTGAAGGAGAAAGATGACTTGATTGTGATTCTTAAGAGTCGGGCTATAAAGATGATGTAGAGGCAAGGGGATTTATTTTCCCTTAAGCCTCAATCAGGAATTAGTTGTTCACTTCCTGACTCTGATGATTGGAAGGAGGTTACCACCAGGTATACGGAAGAAAACCAGAGGTTGAAGGCTCAGATCGCCAGACTTACTGGGAAGCGTCAACGCACAGAGTTATCTCCATCAGCTTTGCTTCTTAGAGTTTTAGACTTTATTTTCATCTTGTACTTGAGATTATTGAAACTTATAATCCAATTTTTGAAGTTATTATAATAAAAATTTCCAGTATTTCAAATGTGTTATTACCTTGATATTTGCAAAATTGTCTATAAATCTTTAAGTCCCTTGAAATATTAATAATAAAATAAATCATGTGCATTGCACATCATGCATCATATTGTACACACTTATTGCATTTTTTATGCATATCCAGGTGTCTTACTGAGCATCTTTACTTTGTTCAGCAAGTTGTCTCACCAGTACAATACTCGAACTAATTTCTGAAGGAAGATGGATAACCTAGAACAAGAGAATTGCGAGTTGCGCGAGGAAGTTTCTGCTCTGAAGGTCGGAATGGCCAATCTCACTGCTCTGATGGATTATCTGGTGGCTGCTCAGAATCAGCCACCGAATGTTCAGCCTCAATAGACAATGGTTACTACTGAAGTTCCAACTATTCCCATGTCTGCAAATCTAACTGTTGTTCAGAATCGTATGCCTCCGGGATATCCTTGGGGGTTTCCAGAAAACTTTATGTCAGAAGGTTTTAATCAGGATCCTCAGATTGCTTCGCTTACTCATACTACTTCTATTGTTGCACCTCTTGTGGTACATGTTACCCCTAATGCTAGAAACGAAATTCACTATGTTGCACTGCCCTCGGTGAATGTGGTCCCATTTGCTAATGATGATGTGTATTGTCGTATTACTCCACCAAGTGAAAGCTTGAGTTTCTATGATAGAATGGATGATTTTCAAGACCAGTTTGACAAAATGCAGAAAGAATTGAAGGCCCTAAGGGGAAAAGATCTGTTTGGGCAGAATGTGAATGACATGTGTTTGGTTCCCAATGTCAAGATACCTGTGAAGTTTAAAGTACGGGAGTTCGAAAAGTAAAAGGGCAGTACTTGTCCATGTGTTCACTTAGTGATGTATGTAAGAAGAATGTCTACTCACATAGATGATCAACGTCTATTGATTCATTTCTTTCATGATAGTTTAACTGGTGCAGCATTGAAATGGTACATGAGCCTGGACAGTGCCGATATTCATTCTTTTAATGACTTGGGAGAAGTGTTTATCAAACAATACAAATACAATATGGACATGGTGCCTGACCGTGATCAACTCAGGGCTATGGTCCAAAAGGACATGGAATCATTCAAAGAATATGCATAGAGATGGTGTGAGGTAGTCGCCCAAGTGATTCCTCCAATGGAAGAAAAAGAGATGACAAAGATTTTCCTGAAAACACTAGGTGAATTCTATTATGAAAAAATGGGGCGAGTGCACCCAGTGATTTTACTGAAATGGTAGGAGTGGGTGTTTGTTTGGAAGAGGCTGTAAGAGAAGGTCGTCTCACAAAAAGTGAAAGTTCCAGCAATGTGAAGAAGCCATCATTTGGATTTGTTAATAAGAAGGAGGGAGAGACAAATGTTGTTGTTCAAGAAAGAAGGATCAACACCTCTAGAATAAATCATCAACACCCTCCACAGATTGCCTTAGTAACTCCGGTTGTAAATGCAATTTCGACTACAATTGCTTATCAAAGGCCAACCCCTCGGGGAAGCCAAGGGCAGAATCAAAGGAGAGAACCTTTTGATTCTATCCCTATGATTTATGCAGAGCTACTTCCGGCATTGATTCAGAAAAATTTGGTCCAGACTAGGCCACCTCCCGATGTACCATCCCTTTTACTTTGGCACTACAAGGCAAATCAGGCGTGCGCTTTCCATCAGGGTGCACCAGGACATAATGTGGAAAACTGTTATCCTCTGAAATCCTAGGTACAAAGAATGGTTAGATCTGGCCTTTTGTCCTTCAAAGATGTCAGTCCAAATGTAAAATATAATCCTCTCCCGAAACATGGAGGAGCGAATGCTGTTAACATGGTTGCTGGTTGTCCAGGGGACTTCCTCATCTATGATATTAACTTGGTTAGACGAGACCTGGTAAAGATGCATGCAAAACTTTGCGAGTTTAGTTACTACACTCATGACCATGCTGGTTGTGGTACTTGTAGTACTAATATACAAGGTTGCGATAAGATAAAGGCTGATTTGCAGGAGATGATGAATGAGGGCCTCATCCATATAATCAGGCCTAGAGCAGAGTATGAAGAAGAAGTAAACATGGTTTCTGGATGTCCTGGAGAGTTCAGAATCTTTGATGTAGAACACATGAATGATTATCTTGTACAAATGCATGCTACTTCCTGCCACATGGCTGGTCAGGTAGAGCACCAATATGGATCTTGTCGGGTTTGTTGCAGGGACTCCTGGGGATGTTCAATTGTGAGAAAAGGTATTCAATTGTTATTGGATAATGGAACCATCAAGGTTTCAGGGAAAAGAGATGATTACCATGAGGTTAACGATATTGAGATTTGCTTGGCTGAGGAAGAATCAGATGATGATGAGTATGCTTCTGTAGATGAATTCTTTTCCTCAGATGAGGGTTTGTTCTCTGGTGATGACTCTTTGATGACAAGATTTCCTGAAGAAGGTGTGAATGTGATTGTTCCGTGTTTCAATGAGTCTGCCCCTATTGAAATTGAATACTGTAGTAAGTCAGTTGTCGCCCATGTGGTGATTTACTTACCAGGGCACGTTCCTTACAAATCCGACAAAGTTGTACTGTACAAGTATAATGCTACAATTTTAGAGAATGGTGTGGAAGTTCCCATCCATCCTATGTATAATATTGGAAATATTGCTGAAACTAGTAGGGTGACCCGCAGTGGTCGTGTGTTTGCACCAGTTGTTTGGGGAATTGATGATGCTGGAAAGAAGGTTGTGGAAAGTGTTGAAGATAAGAAGACTGTAGGGGAATCTAGCGGTGCTACCCTGGAGAAGGATATAGATGATATTTTGAAGATAATCAAAATGAGCGACTACCGAATTATGGATCAGTTATTGTAGACTCCTTCAAAAATATCTATCTTGGCATTATTAATGAATTCTGCCACTCATAGGGAACCTTTAATGAGGGTGTTGGACTAGGCCTTCATGGAGTTGACATGCCGTTAGATCAATTCAACAGTGTGGTAGGTAATATTACATCATGTAATAACCTAAGATTTTGCGATGAAGAATTGCTTGATGAGGGGAAGAATCACAATTTGGCTCTCCACATATCCATGAATTATAAAAGCGATTCATTATCAAATGTGTTGATTGATAATGGATCCTCCTTGAATGTGATACCGAGGAGTACACTAATGAAGGTGAAATATCAAGGGGCTCCTATGCGCCCAAGTGATATTATTGTCAAAGCTTTCGATGGGTCAACGAAGTCAGTTATTGGGGAGGTCGATCTGCCTATTCATATAGGCCCTCATCTATTCCAGATCACTTTCCAAGTCATGGATATTATGCCTGCATATAGTTGTCTACTGGGAAGACCATGGATACATGAAACAGGGGCTGTCACTTTCACACTGCACCAAAAGTTGAAGTTTGTGCGTGAAGGCAAAGTGATTATTATAAACAGAGAGCAAGCGTTATTGATATCTCACCTATCATCTTTCAGTTTTGTTGAGGCAGATGAGGCTGTTGTAGGGATGCACTTCCAGGCTCTATCTATTGATAATGTAAAGGGGAATGAGAACTCTATGGTTTCATTAAAATATGTTCACCAGGTTGTGCGCAACGGTCCAAGTAAGGTATAGGGACAAGTCGTTGACCCTCCAGTAAACAAGAACAGGGCTGGTTTAAGATTCTCTACTAAGAATGGAAAGAATGAAGGTTTAAAGCCAAAGTCTATTATGAGCAGTTATCATGACATTTTTTTTGCAGCGGAGGCTACCTCCATCCAACTGTCTCTGGAGTTAATGCTATTGAGAAGGGTGAGAAGACCAAGAAGTGCTGAATCATGTGACATTTGGAGTCCGAATCCAAAATTGGGTCACTTATGATGTTCCCTCTTGCATCCATGTCTCAAAGTAATTTGTTTTTCTTTGCAAAAAGCTTTCATTCCGCCCAAGATGAAAGTTAATGTTGTTTGGGCTTATCTGTTTGTTGCGATCATTAAAATCATGAATAAAAGTTATCTTTGATTCTCAAAATTGTGTCTTTTACTTTTCTGTTTTTCTGTTTTATTTTTCATGGAAAATGGTAATCAGAAAAAACCTTTTTTGAATAGAATATGTTTGTGAATAAATTTGCATAATCAATTGATATATATGTGTCAGTTTCTAAAAGAAATCACAAATCACATGTGCAGATTAATTAATAAACCCGTTGAATACAATGACCCTGTACCCTCTCCCAACTTTGAATATCCTGTGTTTGGGACAAAAGAAGAAGAGTATGATGAGATTATAGAAGAGGTTTCACAGTTGCTCGAACACAAGGAGAATGCCATTCAACCGCATGAGGAGTCATTAGAAACAATCAATTTGGGTTCAGAAGAAGAGTCAAAGGAAGTCAAGATTGGAGCATCATTGCATCCTGATGTGAAGAACAGGTTGACTGAACTATTGAATGAGTATGTGGATATATTTTCTTGGTCTTACCAAGATATGCCTGGCCTAGATACCGATATTGTAGAGCATCACTAGCCCTTGAAGCTAGAGTGCCAGCCCGTCAAGTAGAAGTTGAGAAGAACCCACCCTGATATGGCAGTAAAAATCAAAGAAGAAGTGTTAAAGCAGATAAATGTCGGGTTTATTGTGACATCAGTATATCCTTAATGGATAGCCAACATTGTTCCCGTACCAAAGAAAGATGGGAAAGTCCGCATGTGCGTAGATTACAGAGACCTAAATAAAGCTAGTCCAAAAGATGATTTTCCATTACCATATATTGATATGTTGGTTGATAGCACAGTAAAGTTCAAAGTATTCTCGTTCATGGACGAATTTTCCATATATAATCAAATAAGAATGGCTCTTGAGGATATGGAAAAAACAAAGTTTATCATACCCTGGGGAACATTCTGTTATAGAGTGATGCCCTTCGGGTTGAAGAACACTGGTGCAATGTACCAGAGGGTTATAACAACCCTATTCCATGATCTGATGCACAATGAAATTGAGGTATATGTTGACGACATGATTGCCAAATCACAGACCGAAGAAGGGCATGTAGAGGATTTGTTAAAGTTGTTTCAGCGTTTGAGAAAGTACCGTCTCCGCCTGAATCCAAATAAATGCACCTTCGGTGTTCGATCAGGAAAGTTATTGAGTTTTATTGTCAGAAAGAAAGGGATTGAAGTTGACCCAAATAAGGTCAAAGAAATCCAAGAAATGCCTGCACCAAGGACTGAGAAGCAAGTTAGAGGGTTCCTTGGGCGTCTGAATTATATTTCCAGATTTATCTCCCACGTGACTGCAACATGTGAACCGATCTTTAAGTTGTTAAAGCAAGATCAAGGTTGTGTGTACACAGAAGATTTTCAGAAGGAATTTGAAAGTATCAAAGAATATCTGCTTGAACCTCCTATCTTGCTCCCTCCCGCGGAAGGAAGACCATTGATCACGTTTCTAACAATGTTGGACAGTTCTATGGGTTGTATTTTGGGACAACAAGATGAGACAAGAAAGAAAGAATATGCCATATATTACCTCAAGAAGAAATTTACTGATTGTGAGTCACAATATTCTATGTTGGAGAAGTCATGTTGTGCTCTGGCCTGGGCGGTAAAGCGGTTGCGACAATATATGTTGAATAATACTACTTGGTTGATTTCCAAAATGGATCCAATTAAGTATATCTTTGAAAATCCTGCTCTCACAGGGAGAATTGCTTGCTGGAAAATGCTATTGTCTGAATACGACATCGAGTACCACACTCAAAAGTCCATAAAAAGCAGTGTGCTGGAGAATTATCTTGCCCACCAACTGGTAGATGACTATCAATCTGTCAAGTTTAATTTCCCTGATGAGGATGTGATGTTCTTAAAAGCAAAAGATTGTGATGAACCTTTGCCTGGGGAAGGTCCAAATCCTGAATCTCCCTGGGGCTTGGTATTTGATGGAGCAGTGAATTCTTACGAAAAAGGAATTGGTGCGGTGATCATTACTCCACATGGATCACATATTCCCTTTACTGCAAGGTTGACATTTGATTACACTAATAATATGGCAGAATATGAGGCTTGTATTATGGGTCTCGAGGAGGCCATTGAACTTAGAGTCAAGGTTCTAGATGTGTATGGTGATTCGGCTTTGGTTGTTAATCAGATTAAAGGAGAATGGGATACTCGCCATCCTGGTTTGATCCCCTACAAATATTATGCTAGAAGACTATTGCCCTTATTTAATAAGGTTAAATTCCATCATATCCCGAGAGATGAAAATCAGATGGTGGATGCTTTAGCAACTATGGCTTCTATGTATCAAGTTAACACTTGGAATAATGGGCCTCGTATTACAATGCGGCGTTTGGATAGATCGGCTCATGTGTTTACAGCAGAGGATGTGGCAGATGAAAAACTGTGATATTTTGATATCAAGCATTTCCTCCAAACCCAGGAATACCCAATTGGTGAATCAAATAAGGATAAGAAGACATTGAGAAGGTTGGAAGGTAGCTTCTTCCTTAATAAAGATGTATTATATAAGAGAAATCATGGCACGGTCTTGCTCAGATGCGTGGATAGACACGAAGCGGACATGTTAATGCATGAGATTCATGAAGGTTCATTTGGTACCCATGCTAATGGACATTGAATGGCGAAAAAGATGCTTAGGACACATTACTATTGGTTGAAAATGGAATATGACTATTACAAATTTACTAAGAAGTGCCATAAATGCCAAATTTATGTTGATAAAATTCATGTGCATCCTACACTTCTCAATGTTATTTCTTCCCCACGGCCTTTCTCTATGTGGGGTATTGATATGATCAGAATGATTGAATCAAATGCGTTAAATGGGCATCATTTTATCTTAGTGGCAATTGACTAATTTACCAAATGGGTGGAGGTAGCTTCATATGCTAATGTCACTAAACAAGTGGTGGTGTGTTTTATCAAGAACAACCTCATATGTCGGTATGGTGTGCCAAGTAGGATTATCACCGACAATGACTCAAATCCGAATAACAAAATGATGTCTGAAATTTGTGAAGAATTTAAGATCGTCCATCGTAATTCATCTCCCTATAGATCAAAGATGAATGAAGCTGTTGAGGCGGCCAATAAGAACATCAAGAAAATCATCCAGAAAATGGTGGTTACTTATAAAGACTGGCATGAGATGCTCCTTTTTGCTCTGCATGGGTATCGAACATCTGTACACACTTCAACCGGGGCAACCCTATTTTCTCTTGTATATGGCATGGAAGCAGTGCTCCCCATTGAAGTTGAAATTCCCTCTTTGCGTGTAATAATGGAAGCCAAGATTTCAGAGGCTGAATGGATCCATAACAGGTTTGACCAACTGAACTTAATAGAAGAAAAAAGAATGACGACCTTGTGACATGGTAAATTATACCAAAAGAGAATGAAGAAAGCTTTTGATAAGAAGGTCAAACCTCGTGAATTCAGAGAAGGCGACCTCGTGCTCAGGAAGATCATGTCTTTCAGCGCTGATTCTAGGGGCAAGTGGACTCCCAATTTTGAAGGCCCATATGTTGTCAAGAAAGCCTTCTCTGGCAGTGCATTTATTCTTGAAACAATGGATGGTGAGGAGTTCCCACGTCCTGTGAATGCTGATGCAGTCAAGAAATACCTCTCCTAGAAAAATTAAAGAACAACTCGCTAAGACGAAAACCCAAAAGGACGGCTTAGGAAAAAAGGAGCGTCTCAGTAGGTCGAAAATCCGAAAGGGAGATCTAGGAAAATTTTGGAGACATAAAATAGAATAAATGATTCCCGGTAGGTTGAAAACCCGCAAGGGCGACCTAGGAAAAAGTTAGGGATTTTCTGGCAAGTAACTGCATCAGACAAGACTTGATCAAATGAGGCAACAATCTACTTGGATCTTGCTACTCTTCAACCAAAGTTTCGGCTCAGGAATTCAAAGTTGCTAGAGATAATGGTGGTCATTTTAATTCAATGTATCTTTTCCAATATATATTATCATTTTCCAAATTCTGTAATCATCTGTGGAGTCTAGCCATTTGCAGGCTACCATTCTATTAATAAAGTTTGAGCCTTTTATCCAATTCTTTGCAATTCTTATTTTATTCACCTTATAAAGATTTCATTTATTATTAATAGTAATGATCAAAGCAAACAGATTAAATAACAAAATTATTTTTTTGAAAAGAATTTACAAATTGCTTTAAATCTTGTGGTACAAGGAGGACAAAATTAGTGTTCTCAAGGACGGATAAAACTCAACGGTTTGCATAAAATGAAGACTTTGTCCAAGTTTCCCCATTGAAGGCTTCACTCATTTGGTAAGAAGTTTTGCCTCTCTGTACCTGCTGAGATTGGACTCATTCACGAAGCATCTCCTTTTGGTAACATTAGCATTCTGTTTATCTGCTTGACAGCCAGGCAAGGGTAGTGTTTTTATTAAAGAAGTATTGAGATGGTTATCACTTTTTGCGTTTTCTCCCACCGAGTGCTGGTGTGATACGGTGGGAAGAACTGACTGTTTTTGGAATGCTGGTTTGCGTTTTGTGTTTGTTTTCGCAAAATGTCGCGGTAAGCAAGAGTCGCCACCGACTTTTATTTTATCCAACAAGGAAAGAAAAAAAGCACAGAAAAATTCCTTTTTCGAGATATTTCTCGGGTTCGGGGGGTAGATTATAGAAAGGGAAGGTGTTAGCACCCTTTCTATCTGTGGTTATCCACGGGCTCTTAGATACTTGCTCATATTGTTTTCAAAATATTGCTTTCTTTGTGCTTGTGGGTTTGAAAAAGTTTTTGTTTTGAAACTTCGATTTAACTCTTGCTTCTGTCCTCAAGAGTGTATGAAGTGTTTTTGAAAACATTGTTCGAAAAGTGTAAGTGTAAAAAGTTTTTGTTTTTTGAAAGAGAAAGTATCTAAGAACCATCTACCTACTCGAAAAAGGAATCGTTCTATGCTAATGTCCTTTAGACAATGCTATCCTACTATTGATGAGTAGGTAGCACCGTCGTTGGAGATTGAGGGTCAATTCGAATTTAGGTACTTACGGTCACTAAAGCAATGTTAAGACGTCTTAGTGGTAACCCTAATATCTTAGATAATTTGTTTTGAGGCAACAATATCCGAGGAAACCATTTCGAGGAGACTATGATCTTTTAGACAAGAGGACGACCTCTAAAACGACCTATACTCAATGACCGCGTATGAAGGCAACCAAGTGGGGTGTACCCTAAGAGTGCGCATGTGTGAGTGTGTCGTTTTCAGTTAATTTTATCTTTGTACATGTTAAGGGTGATCTAAGTTGATTTTAGGTTAAAACATTCGGTCTTGTCATGCCATCCTATTATCAAACATCTAACAATTATAATTTGCGGGAAATAAAATGCGGAATTTAAATTACAAGGCGTCGAGTATTTACATCGCCAAAGACAAACCCTTTAAAAATAAATAAAGCGATAAAAAATAACAAAAGTCCTATTAAGCTATTACAAACCGGAGGCAAATACATCATTGGATAAAAATAAATCGCGTGCGGAAATTAAATCGAGCGCAAAGTTATAGGGTTTTGACCCTTTTTGGTTAAAGAAAAAAATATCTTTTTGTTGTTTTTTATTTTAAGAAGGAAATAAGTCCTAAATTAATTACTAAATTAAATTAAATAAATTAATTAATAACAATAAATTATTTTTGGGTTTTTGTTATTTAAAGAAAGAAAAGAAAATAATTAAGTTAGTAATTAAAACCTAATTATGTCTAGTTAATTTTAATTATTTACAAAAAAGTTAAAATTATTCTAATTAACCTAAATTAATTTAATTAGTGTTTATTAATAAAATAAAAATAAAAATTTGATTTGATAAAGAAAATATTTTGTGGTTTTAATTTTATAAAGAAAAGAAATTTTTTAATTGGTTAGAAATTAAATAGAAATAATAAAACAAATAATTAAAACAAAATAAATAAGCAAAATAATATGAGAGAAAGAGGGTATGGGCCTGATTTTGGAGTTTGAACAGCAATGCTGAGGCCCAACACGCTGGCCCTGTTGACTTTGTAGATTTGGTGTGCATGCGCTGACTTGGCTCCATGGTGGACCTTCAGATCCTGGCCACCAGATTTGGCCTTTGGCCATCTGGCCATTGGATATGTGAGGGTGTATGATGTGCTGCAGGCCTGAATATGCATATGATTACCTGTAGAAGAAAAATAACAAAGGGAGTGGGGGACCTGGGATTCGAACCCAGGTCCTGAACGTGATTGGTTGCTTCCCTTGCCACTACGCTGCTTTACTTCATTTGTTAATAATATACAAGGAAAATATAATAAGATAAAACAAGTTAATGTGCCAGCAAAACAAAAATATGCGCGCCATGGTTTGAATTGACGTATGGGGGAACGACACCTCATCGTCTCCTACCTCCAGAACCTACAAATATTACCTGCGGATTTGGATCCGCAGCTAAATGCACAAGCTTCCTCTAAAATCCATTCCAGACCATGAAAACGAATTCCATGAGCATGGTCGGACTCGTCTGGGCTTCCTGATTAACACCATGCCCTTCTTTAGTCCCAATTTCTCCTGAAATAAAAATCCCTAAAAACAAAAACGCAACCCTAGCTATGGGGGTTCTTCATTTAGGCCAGAAAAACACAATTGGATAATGCCAAACGTTTGCAAATCTTGTGAGGAGTATAAATATGCCAATGATTTATTCAAATGATGCAAGAATGATGAATCACGAATTCAAGAACCAAGGTGATTATCGTGACACTTACAGTGATTTGTGGTATGTGAGAATGCTTGCTCTTGATCCAGGAAGATTCAGTGTACGTCCAGGAAACGATTGGGATCAGTCTAAGCTTCTGAAATTGCCTCTAAGTACAATTTTGATTTCAAGCTTTTTGGTGACTTTTTCAAATTTGTTCTGCCTCTTCTTGCAGCCTCCAACCCTTATTCACGTCCCTTTGGCTTGCTTATGTACTATGGAATGCATTAGGTTAAGAATTATGGATTGGATATCTCTAAATCAATGCACCCATATTTGATTTGATTTCCTCTTTAAAGCTTGCCAAATTTATCAAAAATCAATCCTTTTGCACATGATCTTGTTTGATTCGAGTTTGATGATGCTAATGATGATAATTAAGACCTGAAACAACCAAAAAGATCTTAGGTAATCAAAGTTTGGATTTTATTTGATTTAATTTGATTTAAAATGAAATAATTCAATAAAAAATCAAATAAAATAATAAAAATAAGATATGGGCTCATGGATGAATCTAGGAAACGTGGACAATGATGCAAGTTCAAATCAAGTGGAAAATAATGGGCCCATTTGACAAAATTTGAATTTTTGGGGATAGTTGACTTTTGGCAATTTTGCAAAAATGTCCAAATTCAACAAGGCATAACTTCTTCAATTTTGAATTTTTGGAAGTGTTATTGGACTTTATAGAAATATTGAGATGTCCTCTAATCAACCCTTTTGGTCTCATCTCATTTTGATATTCCATGCCCAAGTTATAAGCTTTGGAAAAAAAGGTGTTTTTGTTGACTTTAAAAAATGACCTATAATGTCCAAATTTATAACTTCTTGTGAGTTCATTTTTTGATCTTGGGGTATGAAGATGGATTGTAGGAAATTTCATCATCTTAAAAATGAGCTTTGTATGGGTCATTTTGCATAAAGTATTAGAAAGTTATGCTTGGTCAAAGTTGAGTTGACTTTTCCTACAAAACCCTAATTTAGCAACTTTTGAATCTTGATGAATTTTGAGAAATCCTTGATGAATCATGATCAACCCTTGATCAAATGATTAAATATACTTTAAAATGAGAATGTTGACAAAAAAATCTTGAAATTTGACTGTATTTGGGTCACAGTTGACTTTTGCCCTAACACAGTCGATTTTTGGACCCTTTGAGCAATTGACTGAGCAAACTTCCTCTGCAAGGCTTGAAACTTGGCATGGATGACCTTGAGAACATATTATGACATTGGGGAGAACTTGAGGTCATTTGTATTCAAAGATCTTGATGAAACACAAAACCCTAATTTGGGGTTGACTGCCTTAGGAGATGACTTGTCTGACCAACTCTTGAGCAAACTTGAGCCACTTGGAGATTTTTCTTGCAATGTCTTGAGAAATATGAGAGGGAAAATTTTGGGGTAAAACAACTGGATTGTATTTAAAATCCCCAGAAGTTTTTTCTGTAGTATTTAAAATTCCCCTGGTGATGTTGATACGAGATACTTTTCGAAAATTATTGCGCTGAGAGGTTTTCATACTTTCTTTCCAGAGAAGTTGGTGCAATTATCACTCTCGTTATTGAAGATGTATCTTGAAGTATTCTTCGCCAATATAGTATTATCCTTCCCATTGAAGTCAGTTTGCTACCCCAACTGACAACTCAACGAGATGATTTTGTTCTTCTCAAGTGAAGTCAACCCTGGAAGAAATTTGAACTTCAAACTCTCTTTGGGTATTCAGTTTGTTTGATTTCCATTTAAAGCTTAGAGGAAGATGTTACATTTCCACTTAATTTGATGTTGTTCTTCCCCAGTAAAGTTAAGCTATGAAATAGGAATTTGTTCCTCAGTTGGTGCTTACTTTTCTTATGGAAATTCCATCCTAACTTTGATTCCGCCGAGTATTGGTTATACCCATTTACGGCCTTGCCTGGTTATCCATGGTATTGTGTTTGTTTTGTCAGCATACATGGTAACATTCATACATTCACACACACATCTGCATGTTTGTATTTAGAAAATCATTGCTCATTTGCATTCATTGATTTTTTGCTGACATATTATTCTGTTTTGTAGATTTGTACTACCCTATCTCCAATAGAATGTCAACCTTAAGCAGAAAGTGTACATTCTTTCAACTTCCCCACTGAATTATCCCTCGTGGAAGAATTTTGTTTCAGCCTTCTTTTCAGCTTGTTGTCTGGATGGGATGGAATTTCCCTCTTGAGTTTATTTCTCAAAAGGTGTATTTTGGTTGACTGCTTCGTTCTGATTTATTTCTGGTTAGAATGAATACCCTTGACGGTGTTATCATTTGAATTTCTGTGAACTTCAAGGCTCAGTTTGAGAATATGAATTTATTTTACACAAGAAATTTCTATAGGAATTATATTGTCATTTATCCAGGAAGTTATTTCTTCTTCAGGAAATCTTTATTGTAATTCCTCCTCATGACAGCAAATGGCAGGACTCTTTATTTTAGCAACCTGTACTTCCCCGGTGAATCTGATTGTTCTTAAAGAAGATTCAGATTTTGTTACTCCAATGGATGGTAGCCTTGTCATTATGGAAGGTAGCGTGTTGTTGAGATTTTGTTACTCTAATGAATGATAGCCTTGCCATTATGAAAGGTAGTCTGTTGTTGAGATTTTGTTACTCCAATGGATGGTAGCCTTGTCATTATGGAAGGTAGTCTGTTATTGAGATTTTGTTACTCCAACGGATGGTATCCTTGTCATTATGGAAGGTAGTCTGTTGTTGAGATTGTTACTACAATGGATGGTAGCCTTGTCATTATGGAAGGTAGTCTATTGTTTATTGTTACTCCAATGGATGGTAGCCTTGTCATTATGGAAGGTAGTCTGTTGTTGAGATTGTTACTCCAATGGAAGGTAGCCTTGTCATTATGGAAGGTAGTCTGTTATTGAGATTGTTACTCTAATGGATGGTAGCCTTGTCATTATGGAAGGTAGTCTATTGTTGATTTTGTTGCTCTAATGGATGGTAGCCTTGTCATTATAGAAGGTAGTCTGTTGTTGATTTTGTTACTCCAATGGATGGTATCCTTGTCATTATGGAAGGTAGTATGTTGTTGAGATTGTTATTCCAATGGATGGTAGCCTTATCATTATGGAAGGTAGTATGTTGTTGAGATTGTTACTCCAAAGGATGGTAGCCTTGTAATTATGGAAGGTAGTCTGCTGTTGATTTTGTTACTCCAATGGATGGTAGCCTTGTCAATATGGAAGGTAGTATGTTGTTGAGATTGTTATTTCGATGGATGGTAGCCTTGTCATTATGGAAGGTAGTTTGTCGTTGAGATTCTGTTACTCAATATAAGTTCATCTGTTCGCAGTTATGAATATTGGATACATCTTGAAATTTACTAGTATTATCTTACCATCCTTTTCCCCGGTGGTCGTAGTTACTTTTTTGCTATCCCCTCAAAGGTTTAGATAGTTCGCAGTCATCTGTCGGTCACCATTATCTTTTACTCTCTCTCCTCAATTCTTGAGTTGACGATGCTTTGGACCCTATCTTAGGCATTACCCCAACAAAGTCTTGTCTTTCCTTCACTAGTGATTTATTTTCCTGGTCAAGACTGCCTTTTGTTTCTTTTTTTATACTTTTTACAGCTCCGGTGTTGTTTTGCGTCCCTTTAGATTTGTTCATCTGCATTCATAACCGTAAGCATTACCCGATATCTTTGGGAAAAAAATAAGGCTTGTTTTATATTTAAGTATTTTCAATCGCGTCGACACGAAGATTTTAACCTTCGTATCTCCGGATAGAAGACACTTAAATAAGGGCAGTTGTTGTACCCCAATTTCCCCCCTAATATCCCTTCATCATATCATATCAATTCAATCACAACAAAGTCACACACTAGGTTTTGTTTCTTCTCCCTATCTTTAGTCTTACTCTATGGGGAATCACCAAGCACCTTTACTTGTATTTTGTAATCATATATGTTTAACTAACAAATACAATGCATGTGTATCCTATTTGTTGATGATGTAGGTGAAAACACAATGCATTCCGTCAAAGTTAGATTTTGCATTCATAAGTTCATTCTTTGTTCCTTCCTCAACAAAAGCTTCATTGAGATTCAAGCCTCTATGAAATATATTTTGAAGTAACATCATGAAAAATTCTTCCATGATTCATTATGCCTCAAGTTGTCAAAGTTAGCTCAAGAGTACAAGGGTTGACTAAAGAATTTTGACTCAATTGGACAAGTCTTTGTCTCCATTAATCACAAGTGCATATCTCCTTCAATTCTCAAGATGTTGAAGTGATGTTGGTTGATATGAGTTCTCATTATCATCCTCAACAACCTTTATTTTAAAGATAAAAGTATTGGTGCAAGTAGGTTGATCAAAAATTGCAAAGTTCTCCCAAGGTATTTTTTTGCTCTAGGAGCTAGGGTTTTGAACTTCAAAGGGGTATATCTTGCTCATCTTTTGGTATTTTTGAGTGATTCCAAAGACATCCTTCTCTTTAAAGGGTTATTAACAAATCACTTCAAAGGTGTCAAGGAAATTTTGTGTGTAAGAAACTTGATGATGAAGAAAGATTACAAGTCCTCAAGATGAACCCTCAAATCCCTTCATGTGAATTCAAATGATCATAACTTGATCAATTTTTATCACCTTGAATCCATTATTTTTCCATAATGATCTTGAAGATGTGATCTTAAACCTTTACTTTATGTGTAAAGTGTGAAAATGGAAAGAAGATGTCCTAAGGATGCAAAATATTATAGGTCATTTCTTGAATTTTTGCCAACTTCAACAAGTCATAACTCTCTCATTTTTTGGATATTTTGAATGGTTCGAGTTTCAAAATTCCATTCAAGAGATCTACTTCATGCCATCTTTTTTGGTCAAGAGAAAATTTCAAGTGGAAGGCCATGTTTGGATGCAAAACATTACAAGTCATTTTTGAAGAAAAACTTAGAAATTTTCTAAGTATGAAAAGTCAACTTCTTTTTCCCAACTTTGTCTGATTGCAACTTTCAGCTCAAGCAACCATTTTGTCTCATTATTTTTCCATTACAAAGCTTGTAACCTCGTCTTTCTAGAGCTTCAAGAATCAGGCCCTAAGACCCCTTGAGTTGAGAATGCCATTGATTTGAATTTGGTAACTTGAAACTGAAGTTTCATCACAAGTCAGATTTTAAAATCTTTGTTTTACCTTCTAATCCCAAGTTTTCCATGCGTTTTTGCTTCTAATCATGTTTAGCAACTTTCCAAAGGCGTTTAGCATCATGAAACGCACAATTTGGCTGAGTTTTGATGCTAAACAAGTCACACTTTGTTCATACTTCAGGCCCACACGATTTCCCTCCAAACTTCATCGTTTCACACGCTTAAGGATCGCATTCATTCTCCTATAAATAGAGGGTTGTCCCCCATTCATTTCCTCAAGCTTAGACAACCAAGATCACCCTGCCAAACTCTCTCTTGAACCCAATTTCTAGTTACTTCTAATTTGCTTTTACAGCATCCCTCAATCATTTTTCTTTGTCAATTCACCTTCATTGAACTTCTCTGAAGCTAACCACACAATTACCTTCAAGAATTGTGACCTATATTGATCCACAGAAGTCCAGTTTCAGAGTTTTGCAACTTAACTTTAATACGTAGATTCATTCACCAATTCTATCAAACTTTGATACTATTGTGAAGCTCTCTTCATCCTGGTTCTAGTTGCAACATTTGTTTTTAACTGGAAGCACGTTTTGACCATGAAATTTCAAATCCCTTTTCAAAACTTCTCTTCCAGATTGTTTACATAAATTTTTCGCGAAGGTGTGGTTGTCTTCGTCTCGATGAGACGAAGCGAATGGTACCGGTCTCGTGCTCTAATTTTACAGTTTGAGCAACCTGGTTTTGAGATTGGCTAGAGGTTGAAGATGACCAATGTGTCATCCTTCAACCAATGAAACAACTCCATTTGGAATTTTTGAATTTCTGATTTTATATTGATTCCTGTGCTTTATTCAGTAGTGACCATGATATGCACAGCACGCCAGGTCCTTGGATTTTATTACTAACGCGTTTTGACTTTCATCCAATGATCCACATATTTTTAACTTTATTTTTTATTTCTGATTTTTATATTTAATTTTTTTAGATTTCAAAAATTCATAGAAAATTCATTTTAACTCCAAAAAATCTGAAAAAATTATGGAAAATACTTTTGATTTTTCTCTTTCTGATTTTTATTTTTTCATAATTTTATTTTATAATTTGACTTTTTTAAAAATAAATTTTCACTAGATTTGATTTGTTTAAAATGTTTAAAATTATTTTTTATTTATTTTTTAATTCTGAAAAAAATAGGGAAGGATCCAATGATATTGTGACAAATATTGGTGATCTCATTTATTTTTTTATTTCTAACTTTGCTATTTTTCATCATTTTTTGTTTATTTTACCTATTTCTTTTAATTTAAAAAATAGTTTCTGACTTTAAAAAATTACCAAAAATTTTATAAAAACATTTGAGTCCATTAATGATTTTTCTATGGTCTTACTTATTTTTTCTTGTTTAATTTGAAAATAGTTTCCTTTTTTCTCTATTACTTTCATTTTTAATCATTTTAAAACCCTTATTCTTTTATTTTAAGTACAATTTTATTTTTGTATATTATCTGGCTAATCTTGGATTGAAATTTTGATTATGAACTTTATTAACACCATTGGATCCATGGTGTTGAGTTTAACTCCATAAATATGTATGAATGATTTTAATAACAGTTTGATTAAATTTTGATTCAAATGGTTTATTCATTTTTCCCTTCCCTCTTCATCTCATCCCCATCTTATTGCACTAAGTGTTATTGGAGTATGATTTCTGTATCATGTCTCAAAACAAATGGTGCATAGATTGCTATTGACCGGCCTCAAAATAGGTGCGATTTCTATATAAGTCCACTTAGGGTTTCTTAACATAATGCTAAATTTTGCCCCGAGTTGAGAAAATGATCATTCGTGGCCCAAACTTATGTTTGCAAGCCCAGGTATGTTAATTTGAATCCTATGATCCAATAACCTTGAGATCCATTGTTAGGAGGCTTTGGTTCTACCAATCCTCTAATGGAACTTTTTCAATTTTGGTCAAAGTGGGTCACTTAAACATCATTGATTATTAAGTTACTTTGATATTCTTAAAATGGATGATATACTTGACAAAAAGCAAATGCAACTTGTTGTTGAGAGGCTTTGGTTCTATCAATTCTCTAATGAGTTCCAAATGCAAGTTTCAAGATGTTCATCCAACTAACCATTAACTTCTAACAATTGACTTTATTTTATGGTTTTATTTTATGCTTTTACTTTATGTACCATTTACTTTGACATTTACATTTCCTGCTATTTTCATCTTTGCTCACTTGAGCCTTTTTCTCTTATGTCTTGTTTATTTTTGCTCATTTGAGCCTTTCATTTCTTTTTGAAGATACCTAATAATCAACTTGAATCATAAAAAACTTTAATGGTACTTGGACTACTTGGTTACTATCCTTGACATTGTGGAGTTATGGACTTCTTGGACTTAGGAGTAGGAACCTTGACCTTTGTTGAAGACCTTGTGACCTTGATTGATATTTTGTCTGGAGTTCTTGGGGTTTACCTCAAGACATTGTTTTTTTTTTGTTTTGTGTGCAGGTTATTGTGATTAAATGCTTTGTCTGTGATCTGGAATTCATCTGTATATAGTCGTTACTCTGTCCAATTTTTGTGAAGACTTAATACAATTGAAGTTTGGTATTCTTAAGGGATTTATTATTTGTTTGCTTTGTTTCAAATCCAAGGGACGAGGTTCTACATTGACTCACTATGTCAAATGTTGGCTTTTGTTTGGTTAGATGGTTCTTCTCCTTAGCTTTTACCTTATGATTTAGGATAGTCTCTTCATCTCCTCCCCCTTTCTTTAATTTCAAAAATCTTATCCCTCCTTTTGAAAAATCTTCTTGTTTCTAAACTTGAACCACTTTCATAATAAACTTGGACTTAGGTCCATGCATTCTCAAAATATTTTCTTAATTAAATATTAATCAATTTAACAGTACTTGGACATTTTTGTGAGAAAACTAAAAGTCAATCAATCTCATTCAAACCATATTTGCCACTTTGGTTTTTACTTTAAAACTTTTCTCAAAAGATTGGACTCTTGTCAATCCTTGTAGTGATGCAAACAATTATACTTCTACAATATGTAGTGAAGAGAGATATTTTCCACTCGGGTGTTGAGTGAGGTTTTGTTGATTTTAAAATCCAAGCCATATCCTCCACTTTGAGATGATGCAAATTCTCCTTTCTCATTATTGTGGGTAGTAAGTATGTTTTCCACACGGACAATGACCATGATGTCTTCTTTCATAAAATTAACCAACACACTTGTGTTTTAAATTTTTAAAGAGGAACTACATGTACCCTGATTCCCTATTGCACAAAAGGTGGTACATAGGCACTAAAGGTTCGCTACCGTGGCGGGTGCAAAAATCATAAAAAATATACTTCTTTCTTCACCACCACAATCTATTTTCATACAACATTTTATAGCCAAAATATACAGATTTTACAAAGAGGTTCCTACGGAGTACCGTAGATATTTAGGGTGCTAATATCTTCCCTTTGCATAACCACCCCCCTTACCTAGAATCTTTCCCCCTCTTTTAGGTTATTCGCTCTTTTCCCATTCCTTTGGAAACAATAAAACGCGGTGGCGATTTTTATTTTGATTTGTGCGAGTCAAGTCAATCCAATGGCTTAGTCTCAACATTTCTACCGCTACACCATTTCAAGAACTTTGGGATTTATCTTTGTGCTGTTTTGTAGGACATGCCTTCCATGCAAAGAAATACCATCTGAATCAACCTTGTGAAAGCGTCTCCTTAACTTAAGGAGTTAGTGTCAAGGGTTCCCAATGATTCTCCGTTCAGCAAGAAGTATGGTCGTCTCATCAACTTGGTTACCTCAAATTTGAAGAGGACATGGTACATGTGCTTTTTCAATTCTTTGATCCTAAACACCATTGTTTCAAATTTCCCGATTACAAACTAGTGCCTACCTTGGAAGAATTTTCTCAACTCTTGCGTGCCAATTCTTGATCAAATACCCTTCACCCGTATTGAGAAAGACCCGAGACCTGAGGAGATTGCTCAACCTTTACATTTGCAACGGTCCGACGTTATGGCAAATTGGGAGACAAGAAGTGGTGTTAAGGGTTTTCTAGCCAAGTTTCTGTTTGAAAAGGTCCAATTGTTTTGGGAGGCTCTGGATTTGCAAGCTTTTGAAGAGGTTTTGGCTCTTCTAATCTATGAGATGGTGTTGTTTCCTAACCCAGACCAACTCATAGATATGAATACGGTCAAAGTTTTTCTATCTCGTACCCCCGTACCTACCTTACTCGGAGATGTTTTGCACTCTCTTCACACTCGCACCATGAAGAGAAGAGGGATTTTTATGTGTTGCACTCCTTTGTTGGCTAGTTGGTTTATTTCTTACCTTCCTTGATCTGTTTTGAAGAATGAGCAAGGCATGCAATGGTCTAGTAGGTTGATGTCACTCTCGCATTCGAATATTCATTGGTGTTCTCGATCTTTGGAGGATGTTACCATTATTGATCGCTGTGGGGAATTCCCTAATGTCCCTATCCTTGGCATTAGAGGAGATATTACTTATAGTCCTTGCTTGGCTCTACGACAATTTGGGTATGCTCGGAGGGATGGTCCTCATGATGCGCTTGTCCAAGGTATTGTGTTCGACTATGATAATGATGTCCAAGGTTACCGTCAAATATTTGTGTGAGCTTGGGGCATGGTGAAAAAAATTGATAGAAAAACTTTGGGGCATAAGAACTTCATTCCTTTGGAGCCTTATCTCAAGTGGGTACGAGCTCACGCTCAAAACCTCATGATTCCATATGAGGCCATCCTACCTATCATCATGGAGCCTATTGCCGAAGGAGATGTTTCCTACACCATTCTTCATCCTAACATGCCTACTACTCTCGAGGAGTTGCAAAGATCATGGATTCAACTAAAATGAGAGTAAGACACCTATGAAACCCAATTCTACGCAAGCGAGAAGAAGGTTTTGGAACTCACGAGACAACTTCATTAAGAGCAAAGTTTGAACAACTACATTGCAGCAAAGAGGATGCACTCATGGGAAGCTTGAGTCCTTTTTGACTCAGGAGTTTATTTTGTATTATTTTTGTTTCTTCCATTGTAAGCTCAAGAGGACTTTTTGTAACCGTTTGAACTTATTAATACAATTAATTTTTGTCCCTTCTTTGTTTAAACAAATTTAAATCTTAAAGGTCCTTGAAAACAATTACATTCGCATCACATGCATCATAACATAAGCAAGTTTTCCGACACAGGTTTCCTCATATTTCTACTGTTTATTTTAGTAAGATGGATCTCGAGCAGACTGTGAAAGACTCGCAGACACAAAAATCTCAATTTCAAGAAACCTTGCTCACCTTGGCCAAAGGGAAGCAAGAACTGATGTTGTAAATCCCCGATTTTTAATTATTTATTTAATTGAATATTATTTTGAATACTTTATATTAATTGAATTTTATCGTCAATTCGGAATTATTTTATTAAGTTGGAATATTAAATAATCGGATTTAATTTCGTGGAATTAATTTGAGAATTATCAGTATTATTCTAAGAAGCATAATTGGATAAATATGTTGAGTTGAGCGGTAAGTTGATAGTCGGATAAATTATACGGTTTAGTCAGAGAACTATTATTAGAATATTATTTGCGAGTTAGTTTTATTTAAAGTGTGGATCGATCATAGTTGAAGAATATTATTGGAAATAATATTAGATTATATTATGTGACTATTTATTTAATTGGGCTTAAGTTATGACAGTAGTAATAGCGGGGTGTGTATGTAGGCCCACTAAGAGAAACACTATTATTTGGATTAATAGAATAATATATATTATTATTAAAAAATAAGAAAAAGGAAGAGAGTTAGTGTTATCAGGAAGGAGAAGAGAAAGAGAAAAATAGGGTTTTTGGAGAAGAAGAGAGCTACGTGAAGTTGAACCAAGAGGCCAAGAGGAGATTCAAATCGGAGACACATATAGTAGTCATCAAACCAAACCAGGTAAGGGTGGGGTTTCTTATCCTATAATGGGGTATATGATATTTTGTATGTGGGAATTAGTTTGTGGGATTATTATTGGCTGTTGATTTGTATTGGTTCGTGTTGTTGTGATAAACATTATTAATAATTAATGTGATTAAAGAATTGTCAACGAATTAATGTATTACTGTGTTATATACTTGTCTGGATTGAATTTGGAATAGTAGACATTAGCAGAAAATCCATTAAAACAGTATCGAGTGGATGAAAGAAGAAGAAAATAGAGAAGGGAAACTGTGCCTGGAATGCTGCCGAACGACAGCTTATTGTTGGTTGGATGCTGCCAAACGGCAGCTGGTTGTGGTCATGGGAGGTGCCGATCGGCACTATGAGGAAGTGGGGGGGTGTGCCGTGCGGCACACCTTTGGGCAGGGGCACTTGTTCTGTTTCTATGGCACTATGCTGTATAATTTTTTATATGGTATCAGTATAGAGTTTTATTAATAGAAAAAGCAGTTTGGGAACAAATTAACTATTCTTATCAGGAGCATGTTATAGCAGAAGGAACATTAATAGAAGTAGTATATTTTTGTAGAGTTGTTTTATGTGATAGAGGATAATAGAATAAATAATAATAAGTGGTAAATTTAGAGGAACAATTGAATAAAGTAGCAGAGTTAATAATTAGTAGAATTATGTTAGTAGTATATGTGGAAATTAAAATAGCAGTGATGGTTTTAGTTGTAGAGTTGATAATAAATAATTTAACAGAGTAGTATATTGGTGGCAGATGTAATAATTTAGCAGAGAGTTATCGGTGGAAGTTGTGGATAGCGAACAAGTAGTTTTGGCAGAGACCAATAATGACAATGAGATAAATAGCGGAGGTAGAATAATTTAGTAGAATAAATTGATTAGTAGCAGTCTAAATAAAAAGTAGTAATAACAATATATTAAGCAATATCGATTATCCGAATTTGTAGATTTGGGCGGTAAAATTGGTTAACCAGAATTAGTTGAAATTGTCAGAATAAGTCATATATACATGTGGGTATTTTTAGTTGATTTAATTTGTTAGAATCATGTAGAATAAAGTTGATTTGCAGGTAAAGTCGAATTAAGTTGAATGGTTCCGGTATATAGGATTGTGGTTTTGGTTATTGCTGTAAATAAGTTATTATCGAATAAATTATGTGGTTGTCACATTACTAATTATTGATATGATATTGTTGTTGTGACGTACTAAATTGTAGGCTTATGCCAACGTGGTTGAATACATTGTTGTTGTTAAATATGTTGTGATTGATAAGTTGATTAAGTTGCAGGCTTATGCCAACTTTGTCGAATATATTATTGTTGTTGTATATGATTACTGCATTCATTAAGTTACATATATTTGCATTATTAAGTTTGTCTGGATTGGCACCACGTTGGCCTGGATTAGAAAAATATTAAGTTGAAGGCTTATGCCTTGTTGATGCCTCTATTTATTGGCAGATTTTCTAAATTGGGAGTTCTGATTTAATGGTACCACATGCATTTGCATAACATTGAGTAGCATTCTAAGTTGTACAATTGAATTGTTGTGTTGATGAATTAATTGTTGCATTTTAATGATATCCTATTGCGATTGTTGTTGTGAAGTGGTGATTTTTGCATGATCTGGTTCTAATATATGATTTATCATGCGCTCACTTATACGATTTAAGAATCTCACCCCTTAATGTTTGAATGTTGCCCTCTGTTGGTAACGTGCAGGTATTAAAGAATGAAGATTTGCTTAACCTTATTAGTTCAAAGTTGGTTGGTCGCTCTGATACGTAGCACTCAGGGGGAAATGAACAAATAGTTGTTTACTTGTCGAAATTGTTTTAGTTGTTGAATCCTAAGTTTAATTATATGAAATAATATGTTGCCTCTCAAGTTGTTCTAGTTGAATGAAAAATATGATGCTACTTGAAGTTTTAATTATGATTCTTCTGCGTTATTAATAAAAGAAGTTGTTTTGTTTTAAAAGCTGATGCAAGTTGTTATATGATCCTCCGAAACTAAAGTGTTATGTATTTGTTTATGTGTTGCAACATGTTGAATTATGATATCCCAAATGCGTTAGAAATTTTTAAATACTCTGATTTTTCATTATAACTAACGGGTAGAATTTGGGGTGTTAAAATAGTGGTATCAGAGCAGGTCGGTCTATCCGACCAAGTTGTCTAATGTCGTTTGTTCCTTAGTACGCGACAAGTGTGTGAAACATTGTGGGTACTTGTTGCCTTAATTGCAGGAGGTTGGTTGAAGATAAGTGGGGGAGAAGTTTTGCTTCTTGGATATGTTCAATTGAAAGGTGTTGGTTCAGTGTGCTGCCGATGATGACAATGCAAGAATTATTGGAGTCTTGTTGTTCGCGAATTGGAAGGTGACTTGGATTCAAGGTCTTGTTGTTAGTCGATGTTTGAACAATGATGGAGTAATAAATTTGTGGTAACTTTTATGTTGGGATCACATAAGTGATTGTCGGAAGTAGTTGACGTTGATAAGTAGTTGTGAATCGCGAGTCTGAGTCGAAACTTGAAGGAGTGAGTAGCGTTGCGGAAGGAATTGTTGTCCTGGTGTTTTAGAACCTGAACTTTGGCGAAGGAATGCATCTCTCGAGTTATAAGAAGTTTGGGAGCATGAGATATGTTAAGAGTTGTTTAGAATATGTCTAAGTTGAAGACAAATGAGTTTCTGAGTGGAATTTCCGTAAACGAATCGCAGGAAAGTGCAGAATTATTGTGAGACTTTGAAAATTCGTAACTAGAGTTCCGAGCTTCTGATTTGAGTTACATTTGAAGCGTTGGAAAGCTAACGAAATGGGCTTCATTTTAAAATGGTTCCAGTAGCTGTAATAGATTCATTTATCATGTGATGATATTGGAAGTAAGTTCAATTTGTTGTTAAGCTTGTCTTTGGGACTAGACTTGTTCTTCAGTGTTGTACGGGACGTCAGCGTCCAAGTTGGGTGAATCAAAGGAGCAATTGTAATATTTATTTAAAGTAAATGGTGAAATCAAAGGTATCATTTGGGAATCTTTGGTGTTATTAATTATAACGAAAGTCGATAGTGCAAAGTTGTATGGAATTTACGATGTCGAAAAGGAGGAAGATTTATGCTAAGTTATCAGGATGTATGTTATAGTTTTGGGAGAAGAGTTCTCTTGAGTAATTTTATTTCCAAGTGAAAGTGTGTAGATCCATTCAAAGTGGATGCAGTTCTAAGTTGGAGAATGACGAAGTATGTTATAGAGGTTAGTAGCTTGTTGAGCTTAGGTGATTACTATCGTAGTTGTTTGAGGTGCAGATATATATGAAATATCGTTAGATACGATGATAATGTTGGGAGTGTGATTAGAATGAGTTTAAGAGGTGGAGATACATGTATTTTCGATGTTGTGAAATTCGGAAGAGGATTAAGCGTTTAAGAATGTTGTTAGAATCCTTTATGTAGATAAAGACTCAGACTAGAGTGGAAGGATTTGTAATGTATTGATATGCCAACAGTTCTCGAGTTGGAAAATGATTGATCATCGTGGGATGATGAGTGAATGAGGATTAGACATGTTGTGTTTTAGAAAACTTGAATATGAGTTTTAAGGAAATGCTATTATAGTTTGGTACGACGATTTATACTCCCTTATGGTTGTCGAATACTAATTGACAAATTGAGGAACTGATCATCCTCAATCTATTATTGATAGTAGACGAGACCATGTTGGATGATATAAATTTGTTATGCTATCTTAATGGTGTGTAAAGTGGTTGATGCTATATCGCAGAACAAGTCAGAGTAGCGAGTTACATGCGAGCTAACATTGAAAATGTGAAAGATTGAGAATATCAAGTGAACAATGGTTTTATGGTGGATGTTGAGTAAAGTCTGAAATTAGATTGAAACTTGTAAGCCATATAATCGATAGAAAATTTAATGAGGACAATGACTTAAGATGGATGATCAGAGTTGCGCAGCTGAAGCGTGATGTGGAAAAATTGCTATACGTGTACGACTCGTTAGAAGTGAAGGATTAAAACATCAGAAGTGTATAAGAATAGTGTGTCTTAATCTACATGCTTGATTTGGTAGATTGCCGATGTAGAGATGATATGCCAGAGTACTAAGTTTGCTAGTAAATATTTGTAGATATTATAAGAAGATTGTTGTGGATTGTTGGTTGATGGTGAGCTACGGGTATGCTTGCTGAGTTATACAGTTAAGTTGACGTTGTAATGATTTTGTTCCCGTTGCCGGGATATTGTTGTTGGTTGTCATAAAGGATGAATAATACTCCATAATATGACGAAGTTAATTTTGCTGACCATGTTGATGTCACTATAATGGTGAATAGAGTTGTTGATATTTTGTTGATAGTTGACATACATATACGTATGAGAATACAGTTGCATACGCGCTTTGGTGTTGGGAAAGTTGTTAAGAGGTGATGTGGTATATCCAAGTATAAGTGAGTTATGGTTGTTACATTTCTACTGTGGGAGTTTTTATGTCAGAGTGTTTCCGAAAGGTTGGAAAACGAAGTTGAGAATGGTTGTATCGAGTAGATTTTCGAGGACGAAAATATTCTAAGTGGGGGAGAGTTGTAACGGCCCGATATTTAATTATTTATTTAATTGAATATTGTTTTGAATACTTTATATTAATTGAATTTTATCGTCAAGTCGGAATTATTTTATTAAGTTGGAATATTAAATAATCGGATTTAATTTGGTGGAATTAATTTGAGAATTATCAGTATTATTCTAAGAAGCATAATTGGATAAATATGTTGAGTTAAGCGGTAAGTTGATAGTCAGATAAATTAGACGGTTTAGTCGGAGAACTATTATTAGAATATTATTTGCGAGTTAGTTTTATTTAAAGTGTGGATCGATCATAGTTGAAGAATATTATTGGGAATACTATTAGATTATATTATGTGACTATTTATTTAATTGGGCTTAAGTTGTGATAGTAGTAATAACGGGGTGTGTATGTAGGCCCACTAAGAGAAACACTATTATTTGGATTAATAGAATAATATATATTATTATTAGAAAATAAGAAAAAGGAAGAGAGTTAGTGTTATCAGGAAGGAGAAGAGAAAGAGGAAAATATGGTTTTTGGAGAAGAAGAGAGCTACGTGAAGTTAAACCAAGAGGCCAAGAGGAGATTCAAATCGGAGACACATATAGTAGTCATCAAACCAAACCAGGTAAGGGTGGGGTTTCTTATCCTATAATGGGGTATATGATATTTTGTATGTGGAAATTAGTTTGTGGGATTATTACTGTCTGTTGATTTGTATTGGTTTGTATTAATAATTTATGTGATTAAAGAATTGTCTACGAATTAACGTATTACTATGTTATATACTTGTCTGGATTGGATTTGGAATAGTAGGCAGTAGCAGAAAATCCATTAAAACAGTACCGAGTGGACAAAAGAAGAAGAAAATATAGAAGGGAAACTGTGCCTGGTTTGCTGCCGAACGGCAGCTTGTTGTTGGTTGGATGTTGCCGAACGGCAGCTGGTTGTAGTCATGGGAGGTGCCGATCGACACTATGAGGAAGTGGGAGGGTGTGCCGTGCAGCACACCTTTGGGCAGGGGCACTTGTTCTGTTTCTGTGGCACTATGCTGTATAATTTTTATATGGTATCAGTATAGAGTTTTATTAATAGAAAAAGCAGTTTGGGAATAAATTAACTATTCTTATCAGTAGTATGTTATAGCAGAAGGAATATTAATAGAAGTAGTATATTTTTGTAGAGTTGTTTTATGTGATAGAGGATAATAGAAGAAATAATAATAAGTGGTAAATTTAGAGGAATAATAGAATAAAGTAGTAGAGTTAATAATTAGTAGAATTATGTTAGTAGTAGATGTGGAAATTAAAATAGCAGTGATGGTTTTAGTTGTAGAGTTGGTAATAAATAATTTAATAAAGTTGTATATTAGTGGCACATGTAATAATTTAGCATAGAGTTATCAGTGGAAGTTGTGGATAGCGAACAAGTAGTTTTGGCAGAGATCAATAATGGCAGTGAGATAAATAGTGGAGGTAGCGTAATTTAGTAGAATGAATTGATTAGTAGCAGTATAAATAAAAAGTAGTAATAACATTATATTAAGCAATATCGATTAGCCGAATTTTAGATTTGAGCGGTAAAATTGGTTAATTGGAATTAGTTGAAATTGTCAGAATAAGTCATATATACATGTGGGTATTTTTAGATGATTTAATTTGTTAGAATCATGTAGAATAAAGTTGATTTGCAGGTAAAGTCGAATTAAGTTGAATGGTTCCGGTATATAAGATTGTGTTGTTGGTTATTGCTGCGAATAAGTTATTATCGAATAAATTGTGTGGTTGTCACATTACTAATTATTGATATGATATTGTTGTTGTGACGTACTAAATTATAGGCTTATGCCAACGTCGTTGAATACATTGTTGTTGTTGAATATGCTGCGATTTATAAGTTGATTAAGTTGTAGGCTTATGCCAATGTTGTCGAATATATTATCGTTGTTGTATGTGATTATTGCATTCATTAAGTCACATACATTTGCATTATTAAGTTGGCCTGGATTGGCACCACGTTGGCCTGGATTGGCAAAATGTTAAGTTCAAGGCTTATGCCTTGTTGATGCCTCTATTTATTGGCAGGTTTTCTAAGTTGGGAGTTCTGCTCCAATGGTACCACATGCATTTACATAACATTGAGTCGCATTCTAAGTTGTACAATTAAGCTGTTGTGTTGATGAATTAATTGTTGCATTTTGATGATAACCTGTTGCGATTGTTGTTGTGAAGTCGTGATTTTTGCATGACCTGGTTCTAATATATGATTTATCATGCGCTCACTTATACGATTTAAGAATCTCACCCCATACTGTTTGAATGTTGACCTCTGTTGGTAACGTGCAGGTATTAAAGACTGAATATTTGCTTAGCCTTATTAGTTCAAATCGGTTGGTCGCTCTGATACGTAGCACTCGGGGGGAAATGAACAAATAGTTATTTACTTTTTGAAATTGTTTTAGTTATTGAATCCTAAGTTTAATTATATGAAATAATATGTTTCCTCTCAAGTTGTTCTAGTTGAATGAAACATATGATGCTACTTGAAGTTGTAATTATGATTCTGCCGGGTTATTAA
This sequence comes from Vicia faba, assembly GCA_948472305.1. NCBI lineage: Eukaryota > Viridiplantae > Streptophyta > Magnoliopsida > Fabales > Fabaceae > Vicia > Vicia faba. The sequence goes on from OX451739.1 coordinate 345,618,108, forward strand.
TAAAAGAAATGGTTTTGTTTTAAAAGCTGATGCAAGTTGTTATATGATCCTCCGAAACTAAAGTGTTATGTATTTGTTTATGTGTTACAACATGTTGAATTGTGATATCCCAAATGTGTTGGAAATTTTTAAATACTATGATTTTTCGTTATAACTACCGGGTAGAATTTGGGGTGTTACAGATGTCACTTCTGCTTGCAAAGAAGAAGACCAAGAAGAAGGCTTTGATCAACATGGGGAAAAGGTTCAAGGGCCCTGTCCGTCAAGTGCAAGTGGTAGAAAAGAGTCATCCGATGAGGATGAGAAACAAGACGAATATGCAAAGAGTACCCGTGCCGGGGGTGGCAACAATCCAAACTTTAAGGATGAGGACTATTTTGATGAGAAACATCCACCCGCTGAGGACAAGTATAAGCAACTAGAGGACATATTGAAGGCTATGGAAATTTAAGTTGTGCCTGGCCTAGATTTTGGTGATTTAGGTTTGGTTCTTGGGGTAGTCATTCCCCATAAATTCAAGATTACAATCTTTGCTAAGTACGACGGTGTTTCGTGCCCAAAGCTGCATTTGAGACCCTACATCCGCAAAATACAACCGCATACCACTAATAAGAAGTTGTGGGTGCATTTCTTTCAAGAAAGTGTGTCTTGGACTCAGTGAGAGTGGTTTTACCAGTTGGAGGGTTCTAACGTTCATACTTGGGAAGATTTGGCAACTGCTTTTTAGCATCAATATCAGTACAACACTGATTTGGCACCGAATAGAGTTCAATTACAAGGAATGACAAGGGTTCCAATGGAGGTTTCAAAGAATATGCGCAAAAATGGAGAGACTTGGAAGGTAGGGTGTAACCACCATTGACTGATAGGGAGTTGGTGGATATGTTCATGGGAACATTGACTGGACCATTTTTTAACTTGTTAATTGGGAGCTCATCAGCTGATTTCACTGAGTTAATCTTAACTGGTGAAAGAGTTGATAGCGGTATTAAAAGTGGAAAGATTCCCATGGCCTCTTCCTCTACATCCAATACTATGAAGAAACCTTTTACCGGCAAGAAGGAAACTAATGTCGTGTCTGGGTCAAGGAGCCATGTCAAGAAAGACCATCGTCAATCTGTAAATGCAGTTTTGATCTCCAATCCATCCTCTACTCAAAGACCACAACAACAACAAGCCAACCACCAAAGACCGGATATTCCAAGAAGACAATTTACAAGGATCAACATGTCATTATCCCAAGCCCTGCAACACTTGTTGAAGGATAATTTGGTGACATTGTGTGACCCCTCCTTCAAATCCCAATGTTTCATCTCCAAAGTACAACCCGAATGCCAAATGCGCTTATCACTCCAATAGCCCCGGACATGACATTGATCAATGTTGGGCTTTGAAAAGAAAAATTCAAGACCTCATCGACAATAAGATCATCGAGTTTGATCCATCTACAACTCCGAATGTAATCACTACGCCTATGCCAAATCATGGCAAAGGTCTCAATGCAATTGAAGATAGTGCTTTTGTTTCCTCAGTTGAAGATTTGACTACTCCACTGACCATTGTTAAAGAAAATTTGCTGAAAGCTGGGGTATTCCCTGGTTGTCTTGAAGACTGTCATTGTTATGCCAAACAAGTTAATGCATGCGAATGGATGAAAAAGGGTGTCCAACAACTAATAGATAACCATGAGATTTTATTCGAAAGAATTCCGTCCATAAAAGGTTTGACTGAAGTTATACCTCAAAAAGCTGAAGGAATATCCATCATCACCATATCTAACAAACCTATTAGGATCACTTCAAAAGGTCCTATTAGGATTTCCAATGAACCAAAGATCACTCCACTGATAATTACCACACCGAGCTAATCCCTTATTCTTCCGATAAAGCGGTACCCTGGAATTATGGGGCTGAAGTATACTACAATGGAATTAAACAAGACTCCTGGATTGATGAAGACAAGACTAATGACATTACCAACATTGCTGGCTCTAGCAAGGTGAGAAGGACGGGGAGAATCTTATCTCCAAACATTTCACCTCCAACCACCACAACTACACTTGTTCACATTACTATTGATAAACCTAGTACTAATACTAGGGGAAAAGAGAAGATGATCGAGCCTTACATGATGGAGGAGCCTGCCCAAGGATGTTACTATTGAGGAACCCTCCACCCAAGAGATGAAGGAGATTTTGAAGATCATAAGGAAGAGTGATTATAAGATAGTAGAGCAGTTGGGGCAAACACCCTCAAATATTTCTATGCTATCTTTATTGCTATGTTCTGATGCGCATGCTTAAGCATTGATAAATTTTTTAAAGAATGCAAATGTTCCTCAAGAGACTACAACCGATCAGTTTGAAAATTGTGTGGCAAGTTTTATTGTCGATAATGGATTGGGGTTCTATGATGCTGATCTGACTCTAGTTGGAAGAAACCACAACAAGGCTTTGCATGTCTCTATCGAATGCAAAGGAACCACTCTAGCCCATGTATTGATGGATACTGGGTCCTCTCTGAATGTCCTACCCAAAGGTGCCCTAGATTGGTTGGATTGCGAAGGTTTGGTGTTAAAGCCAAGTGACATAGTGGTAAGGGATTTTGATGGATCAAAAAGGATGGTACATGGAGAAGTTGACCTCCCCATAAAGGTTGTTTCTCAAACTTTCAACTCGACTTTCTACGTGATGGACATCCGTCCTACCTACTCTTGCCTACTTGGACGCCCATGGATACATGGGGAAGGAGCGATGACTTTCACTTTGCATCAAAAATTGAAATATTCAGTCAAAGAAAAGATTGTTACTGTTTGTGGTGAAGAAGAATTCATGGTTAGCCACCTGAATTCATTCAAGTATGTCGAGATGGATGGTGAGTTCATAGAAATGCCATGCCAAGCCTTCGAAGTGGCCCCTCCTATGGTAGCCTCCGCCAAGATTTCTTCTGACATTCCAAAAGCTGACAAAGATGTGCCAAGGATGGCCTCCCTCGAAGATGCTCACGCTGTGATTGAAGACGGAAGTTGTACCACTTAGGGTCAACTCCCTGACATTCCTTTCAAAGTAGAAAAGTTTGGTTTGGGTTTCACTGTCAAAGCTCAAAAGGATTTTAGACGTGCTCGCATAGGAAAACCACCTCTTCGCATCAATAATCATGAAGTGGATGCTCTTGAAGACTCTGACGATGGTTGTGACTTTGATGATTGGATTTACCCGGCTGCCGGTGAAGAACTCAATAACTGGCGTGCCAAAGATTTAATTCCCATCTCCTTCAACAAGGATTAATTACCATTTACTGTTTTTCTTATCAATTCAAGAACTTTGTCTGTAATTTTATTGAAACAATGACTTTAAACCATGTGCCTTACCCGGAGCACTATGGTCCATTTGTTGAGGGTTTGTTCATTTTCATATGACATATGATCATTCAATGAAAAACATTGGACTCTTTTTTAATTCAATTTTATGCTCATTGTCTTTCTTTCATTTTATTGCATTCTCAAAATAGCCATGTATCTTACATGCACACACACACATTTGCAGATCCTCATTCACTCCGGATCTCATTGACAACGAGTCTGCTATTGACATATATGACTTTAAACATCCATTCTACTAAGTCGAAGACGAAGGCGAAGAAGATTGTGAAATACCTGGGGAATTATCCAGACTTCCGATACAAGAGGAAAAGGCTATTCAACTGCACGAGGAACTAGTTTAAGTGATCAACCTAGGTACTGAGATAGACAAGAGGGAAGTCAAGATTGGTGCCAACTTGGAAGACGGTGTCAAAAGCAGATTGGTCTAGATGTTGCACGACTATGTTGAGGTGTTTTCTTGGTCATATGAAGATATGTCGGGACTTGATACTGACATTGTAGTTCATCGTCTACCAACAAAGGAAGATTATCCTCCAATCAAGCAAAAGGTTCGTCGTATGCGGCAAGACATGTCTGAGAAAATAAAAGCTGAGGTAATGAAGCAATTCAATGCAGGTTTTTTGGTAGTAACATCATATCCCCAATGGGTGGAAAATGTGGTCCCCATACCAAAAAAGGATGGAAAGGTCCGTATGTGCGTAGACTATAGAGATTTGAATAGGGCAAGCCCCATAGATGATTTCCCACTACCATATATTGACTTCTTGGTCGATAACACAACTCAACACAAAGATTTCTCCTTCATGGATGGATTCTCTAGTTATAATCAAATCAAATGGCTCCCGAGGACATGGAGAAGACCACCTTTGTCACACAGTGGGGCACTTTTTGTTACAAGGTCATGCCTTTCGATTTGAAGAATGCAGGGGTAACCTATCAACGAGTTATGGTAGCCCTATTCCATGACATAATCCATCATGAGATAGAAGTCTACGTTGATGATATGATTGCAAGGTCACAAACTGAGGAACAACACCTTGATCATCTTCATAAGTTGTTTGAGAGGTTGAAGAAATACAAGCTAAGGCTGAATCCCAACAAATGCACCTTCGAGGTAAGATCTGGAAAACTCTTAGAGTTTGTTGTCAGTGGAAAAGGTATTAAGGTCGACCATGCAAAAGTCCAAACCATACAAGAAATTCCAGCTCCCTGTACTGAGAAGGAGGTCAGGGGTTTCTTAGGTCGACTCAATTACATCGCCCGATTCATATCTCACTTAACTACTACTTGTGAGCCACTCTTCAAGCTGCTGAAGAAAGATAAAGTAATCAGATGGAATGATGACTGCTAAGTAACCTTTGACAAGATCAAGGAATACTTACAACAACCTCCTATCTTGATGCCTCCAGTTGAAGGAAGACCTTTGATTATGTACTTAACTATATTAGAGAATTCAATGGGGTGTGTACTGGGCCAACATGACGAGTCTGGCCGAAAAGAGCATGCAATATACTATATGAGCAAAAAATTTACCGACTGTGAAACAAGATAATCATTGCTCGAGAAAACTTGTTGCGCTCTGGCATGGGCTGCTCACCGGCTAAGACAGTATATGTTGACTCACACCACCTTATTGATTTCTAAGATGGACCGTATCAAGTATATCTTCGAGAAGCCATCTCTCTCTAGTCGAATAGTTAGATGGAAAATGATCCTGATTGAATATGACATCTAATACACCACACAAAAGGCAATCAAGGGAAGTGTGCTGGAAGATCATTTGGCCCATCATGCTGTTGACGACTACCAATCCATGAACTTTGAATTCCCGGACGAGAATATCATGCTAGTAACTGACTGTGAAAAGCCTGGACCGTATGACGGACCTGAACAAGGATCCCGATGGACTATGGTTTTTGATGGAGCTTCCAATGCTTTAGGTAACGGAATTGGCACTGTGATTGTTTCTCCCGAAGGTTGCCACACACCTTTCACTGTTATACTTTGCTTAGACTGTACCAACAATATGGCTGAGTATGAGACATGCATCTTATGTCTAAAAGCTTCTATTAACCTAGAAATCAAGTCCTTAAGTGTATACAGAGATTCAACCCTAGTGATCAATCAAGTTAAAGGAGAGGGACACCAAACATCCTAATCTGATTCTTTACAAAGAGCTTGTGTTAACTTTGATCCTATACTTTGAGGAGGTTACCTTTGAACACTTACCAAGGGAAGAAAATCAGTTAGAAGATGCCTTAGCAATAATGTCATCCATGTTCAAGGTCGATTGGGACTACGAGGCTCCTAGAATTACAATCGAAAGATTTGATGAACCAATGCACTATTGTGAGATTGACACTAACAAAGAAAAACCTTGGTATCATGAAGTAAGGAGATATCTTGAAGCACAAGAGTATCCTGAAAGAGCTTCCATCAATGATAAGAAATTCCTTTGAAGGTTTTCATCCAAATTCTTCCTAAACAATGGAATCTTGTACAAGCGCAACCATGATTCAACTCTACTCCGGTGTGTGGACAAGAAGAAGGCAGAGAATATCATGGAGGACATGCATGATGGACTCTTTGGAACTCACTCTAGTAGGCACACTATGGCCAATAAAATTCTAAGGGCTGGTTATTAATGTTCAACAATGGAAACTGATTGTCACCATCACTCAAGGACTTTCCATAAGTGTCAGACCTATGCTGACAAAGTTCATGTGCCTCAAATACCTCTAAATGTCATAACTGCTCAGTGGCCATTTGCAATGTGGAGCATTAACATGATTGGAGAGATCAAACCTACCTCCTCCAATGGACATAGTTTCATCCTTGTTGACATTGATTACTTCACCAAATGGGTTGAAGCTGCCTCATTTGCCTCAGTTACAAAGAATTCCGTAGCCCATTTTATCAAACATAACCTCATCTACCGATATGGTATCCCTGAAAGGATCATCACTGACAATGGAATCAATCTCAACAATGCTATGATTATAGAGCTCTGCACCCAGTTCAAAATCAAGCATCACAATTCTTCTCCATACAGACCCAAGATGAATGGCACGGTGGAAGCTGCTAATAAAAACATAAAGAAGATTCTGCAAAAGATGGTGGTGACCTACAAAGACTGGCATGAGATACTACCATTTTCTCTCCATGGCTACCGTGCTTCGGTTAGAAATTCAACCGGGAAACTCCTTTATCTTTAGTCTATGGCATGGAAGTTGTCTTTCCTGTTGAAGTGCAGATTCCTTCTCTGAGGATTATGAAAGAAATGGGTTTAGGCGAAGACGAATGGATTCAAACAAGATTGGATCAGTTGAATTTGATTGATGAGAAGAGACTGGATGCTGTTTGTCATGGTCAAATGTGTCAAAAGCGTATGATCAAGGCTTTTAATAAGAAGATAAAGCCTTGAGTGTATCATACTGGAGACTTGGTAATAAAGCGCATTATTTTACCACAAGGCGATCCCAGAGGAAAATGGACCCCCACTTACGAAGGGCAATTTGTTGTTAAGAAAGTATTCTCTGGCGGTGCCATGATGCTAACTACTATGGAAGGCGAAGATTTTCCGCATCTTGTGAACGCGAACATAGTCAAAAAATACTATGAATAAAAATGATCCACTAGGTTGACATACCTAGGAAAAAATAAGGGCATCCCGGTTATCCAAAAGGTTCGGGAAAAAGTTAGGGATATGTACAAAATATTATACACCTGGCAAGTCGAAAACTTGAAAGGGCGGCTTGGGCAAAAAAGGGTATCCTGGGTGGCTGAAAACCCGAAAGGGCGGTCCAGGAAAAAGTTAAGGATTAAAGCGTATGACTATGTCCCATGAATTCACTACAACCAGCTTTATTACCAAGGTCCAAGTTCAATGGTATAAGATCAAATTCAATCAACTTCTTTCAACTACAATGGATGATGTTCGGAGACATAGGGGCAATGGCGGAGTCGGAACCCAATGAGATTACTTCCACATGGCTATTATTTTGTTTTCACTTTGTATTCCTTTCATCCTTCTGACGAATTCCTCTTACTAGGATTTTTGTCTCGTTGTACAAAAAAAGCTTGTTTATAGGTAAAACATCAATACAAATATACTTTGAAGTGCAAACTTTTTGTTTTTTTCTTTCTGTTTTGAGTGCAAAACTGTCCAATGACTAAAATTTAATGAACATATACACATGAACATGATTAACTGTTAATAAATGTATGTTTAAAAACAGTAATAAACATTTTCTTAAAGATTCAAGATATCCCCACAGAGTTACTTCAACAAAATTATCCCCACATATTGGAATTCATACAGTATTCATCCGGAGTTCCAATCTCCTGACAATCCTCTCCCCAGCTAAGTTGGCCTTAACTGAAAAAAGAAACTTTACGAAGCTCTTCCCCAAAAGAAGTCTTCTCTCCAAAACGGACACCAAAATATCCTTCTCAATAAGGTTTATTTCCCTAACAAGCTACGAATTCCCCAACTCGAGTTTCTTTCTCAGACCATTACAAATCAACGGACAAAACCCCTTTGTCCCTAATGGAGTTGATACTAACTTATGTAAGTTGTTGCGAAGCCTGGAATTCGACCAGATAACAGTCAACTTCATCAACCCCAAAAAGTTGCCTCAAAACTTGGAATTCGACCAGATAACAGTTAACTTCAGTAAGTTGTTACGAAGCCTGGAATTCGACCAGATAACAATTAAATTCATCAACCCCAGAAAATTGCTGTGAAGCCTGGAATTCGACCAGATAACAGTTAACTTTAGCAAGTTGTTGCGAAACCTGGAATCCTACCAGATAATAATTAACTTCATCTGCCTCAAAAAATTGCTGCGAAGCCTGGAATCAGGCCAGATAACAGTGAACCTCATAAAGTTGCTGGGAAGCTTGGAATCCGACCAGATAATAATTAACTTCAGTAAGTTGTTACGAAGCCTGGAATACGACCAGATGACAATTAACTTCATCTACCTCAGAAAGTTACTGCAAAGCCTGGAATCCGACCAGATAACAGTTAACCTCAGAAAGTTGCTGCGAAGCCTGGAATCCGACCAGATAACAGTTAACTTCTATAAGTTTTTGTGAACTTTAGAAACCGACCAGATAACAATTAACTTCATCCACCTCAAAAAGTTGTTGCGAAGCCTGGAATCCGACCAGATAACAGTTAACCTCAGAAAGTTATTACGAAGCCTTGAACCCGACCAGATAATAGTTAACCTCAGAAAGTCGTTGCGAAGCCTAGAATCCATCCAGATAACAGTTAACTTCAGTAAGTTGATGCGAAGCGTAGAAACCGACCATATAACAATTAACTTCATCCTCCCCAGTAAGTTGTTGCGAATCCTGGAAACCGACAAGATAACATTTAGCTTCATCCTCCCAGAAAGTTGTTACAAAGCCTGGATTTCGACCAGATACCAGTCAACTATCCTCTCCAAGACGAAATTTTGACCATCTCTTTCACCCCCAGTCAAGTTATGATTCCCCAGTAGAGTAATGGACAACCCATGTCCCTGAACTCTATTTCCAAAGTAAAAATTAACATTCCCCACAGAGTTCCCTTAAACAACAAACAAGAATTCCAAGTGGAAGCATTCTCAACAAAGTTGAAGATACACATACTCTTTATCTCCAGCGATAGTCTGGGATTCAGCTTCCCAATACTCCCCAGAATTCTGTCAAGGATTTATTTTCCTAGACAAGGATACACTTTAATAAACATTTCACATTCATACATCATACCACATACATGACAAATACATATAGCATAGTCTCATTTATTTTGAGAACATCATCACACCATGCATACATCTGCATGCAACTAATCTTCTTCCTTGCAGGAAAAGTCAATCAACAAGACCTTTTCTGGTTAGATTTATTTCTTCCAGATTAAAGACAGGCGAACAAAGACCTCTTCTAGTTAGATTTATTTCTTCCAGATTAAAGACAGGAAAACAAAGACTTCTTATGGTTAGATTTATTTCTTCTAGATTAAAGACATGTGTGATACGATGGCAGAACCGACTGTTATATACTGGATTTGCATTTTTTGTTTACAAATGTCACGGTAAGCAAGAGTCGCCACCGACTTTTCTTTTATCCAACAAAGGAAAGGGTGAAAAGAATAGAAAAGACCTTTTTCGAGATTTTCTAAGTAAGGGGGGTAGATTATGGAAAGGGAAGGTGTTAACACCCTTTCCATCTGTGATTTTCCACGGGCTCTTAGGTACTTTCTCATTTTTGAAAACTATTTGTGTTTGTGTGTTTTGAAAGATTTTTGTTTGCTTTATGGTAACTCTTGTATCAGTCCTCAAGAGTGTGATAAAGCACTTTTGAAAAGATTTTTGAAAAGTGTGTAAGTGTGAAAAGTTCAAGTTTGAGCAAGTACTTAAGAACAATCTACCTACTCGAAAAAGGATGTTCTTTTCCTCCTTTCCTTTAGATAGTGCTACCCTACTATTAGTGAGTAGGTTGCCCTATCGTCAGATGTTAAGGGACTATCGAAAGGGACGCCATGGTCATTGAAGGAAACATGTAAGGATATCTTAGCATTCGAAGGGACGATCATCATATAAGCAACATCGAGGGACAAAATCATTTCTCGTAGGCACCTCGAGGGACATTAGGGACCATGATCTTTTATGATGACTTTTAGATTGAGGGTCTTTGCTAAGATATCCCCACGTTCGAGGGACATGACCATTTTCGAGGCAACCAAGTGACGAGTACCCTAAGGATGCAAGTGTGAGAAGTGTGTTTTTTCCAGTTATATTATCTTGAGGTTAATGATCTAACGACTAATTAATTAATCTTGTCATGCACGCCTAATTTACTATCAGTAATATATACAGAAAAATAAAATGCGGAAAATATAAATCTAGACTATTACATGGCTTCGGGGAGGGGGATTTACATTCCAAACCAAATGGGGAAAAGAAAATAAAGCAATAAAGTAAATTCCTATTAACTATTACATCCTGTATAACAGTTACATGAATATAAAATGCAAAAGGAAATAAACGCGCGAAAAGTTGAAAGTACGCCTGAAAACATAAAAGAAAATCTTTTTGTTGTTGGTTTTTTATTTAAAAAAAAGTTAGATTAAGAAAAATAATTAAATCAATTATCCTAAAGTCTACTTAAAAAATTAAATTAAGAAAAATAAACTAAGCCTTTTTTGTGGTTTTTTTTATTATGAAAAGAAAGTAATTAGACTTAAATTCTAATTTATTTTTAATTAAGAAAAAGGTTAAAGTTTTAATTAATTAATTAAATAAATTAATTATTTAATTAAAAAAGTCTAAGCCTAAATTGTTTGTGAGTTTTTTTATTATTATAATTAAAATGATTAAGAGATGAAATAATTAAATAAAGCAAAAAGAAAAGGAATTGGGTTTGACGGCTGAAATAGAATAGGTGGTGCAATTGAAATTTTGCTAAGCCCGGATTGTGAAGCCCAGGTCCATCCTTGGATCCAGTGTGGACAATACTTGATGGTACATGGTATCTCATGTTCTAGATATCATGCATTCCATGTAATTCCCCTAACCTGCTCTAAGGATATCCAGGAACTCATATACACACATTAGAACATTTAACAATTAATAAAAATAGAGATTCGAATTTGAGATTATACCGAAATGGGGATAGCTTGGATCCGGTGATCTGGAACCTTGCAAGCTTTGAGGATGGTTGGAACAAGTCCCTGGGAACCTCAAGAGCAATGTATGATTACTAGTTCGGACCAGAAGTACCTGCAAAGTGGGTTTCAAAATTTTACCACTTTTGATAATTTTGCAAAAATGGTAGAGCTCTCTCTAGGCTGTGTAGGCCTCTTCAAATGTTTGCTAGATGCTTGTTTATATAGAGATGAATGAGGAGACTAGAAAAAAAAGGTTTAAACAACCTTAAAGCGAATGTTTCAAAGCCATGAATGGAATTTGTAACTTTGGCCAAAAACAAGGAAACTTGTCCTTTTTTGAATTTGAATGAATATGGACACCTTTGCACGAATTTTATAGGCCTAGGATGTCCAAAACATCAACCCAAAGCTCAAAGCCCATTTCCAATTATTTTATACATTTTATTTTATATTTATTTGAAATAAATTAAAATAAATATGAATAAAATAGTTAGAAAATGCAAGGCATGGCAAGAATAATTTTAGAGGTCCTCTATAAATTTAGGAAGATGCTTGAAGTCCAAGAAATTGAGCCCTTGCCTTAAAACTTCAAATTTGCTCAATGCATAATTCTTGAAAATTCCCAAATTTTCCCAACTTGGGCAAGCCATAACTTGCTCAATTTTTATCTCATGATGATGATCTTGGACTTTTTTGAAATCCCAATATGTCTACTTAAATCCATATTTTGATTAATTTTTCATTTAAAGATTTTATCTTGATGTAAAGGTCTTGGCAAAAAGTGGCTTTTGTTAACTTTCTAAAAATGACGTGTAATGTATGAACTTGTATCTTTCAAATTATGCATTTCTTGGACTTGAGGGCTGAAGAGAAGTTGTAGGAAATGCGATTATATTCAATATGAGCTTTGGTTGGGGAAAAATGGATATAGTATGTGAAATTTATGCCTGGTCAAAGTTCAGTTGACTTTTCCTATAGAAACCCTACTTTTGCCTTTTTTGACTTTTGATGGGTTATGAGCATTTCTTGAGGAATCATGATCAACCCTTGATCAAATTATGGATATCACTTAAAAATGTTGATGTTGACCAAATTTTTTGAATTTTGACTGTATATAGGCGGCAATTGACTTTTGACCTAACACGGTTGATTTTCCAATACTTGAGCAATTGACTGAGGAAACTTATTGTGCAAGGCATGAAATTTGGCATAGACAATCTTGAAGGAATATTAGGACCATGGAGAAAATTTGAGACCTTTGAAGCTCACCCATCTTGATAAAAACTGAAACCCTAGTTAGAGGTTCATTGTCTTAGGAGGAGAATTGTTTGGTCAATTCTTGGTCAACCTTGAGCAATTGAGAACCTCTAGGAGTATGTCTTGTATGAAAATGGGAGGGAAAATTTTGGGGTACAACAGCTGCCCCTGTTCAATCTTCTTAAACCTAAAGATTTAGATTGGCTTGTTTTCCTTTCGAGATCTGAAGGTGGGAGATGATTGAACACTAGAGTGCCCAGAAATTTGTACTCGCCCGAAGTTAGACTATTGGTGAATAATATCGAGAATAGGCTTACATATGGCATTTGGAAAAGATGACAAAAGACTGTCGGATATGGGCTTAAAGATGCCAAACAAGGAATGACGGAGAGTCGTCAGAGATGGGCTTAAAGATGCCATCCAAAATAGATGCTGACTTCATAAGGAGTCTCTTTATGGGGATTCCTATTTCTGCTGTCAGAGGAGGAGTCCGCAGGGGAATGTTTTTTAGGGGAATAAAGTCTAGGAGCTTCGGTTGTCTATTACTCTACTGGGGAGTCATCCTTTGACTGAAGAGACAGAAGTGAATTGCTATCTGGTCAGGATCCAGGCTTCACATTGACTTGCTGAGGATGATAAGGCTGACTATTATCTGGTTGTATTCCAGGCTTCACAGTAACTTATTGGGGAAATGAGATTAAACTGTCATCTGGTCATACTCCAGGCTTTGCAGTTTCTCAAACTGGAATAGAAATCATAAAATCTTAGTGTCGATTTAACTGAACCAGAGAAAGGATCTATCGGAAAAGAATCAGTAATAAATCAATGGTCGATTCGAACTCAACCAACAAAGGTCTTGATTTATCTTTGACTGGATAAGAATCAGAAAAATATTAGTGTCGATTTAACTGAACCAGAGAAAGGATCTATTGGAAAAGAATCAGTAACTAATCAATGGTCGATTCAAACTGAACCAGCAGAGGTCTTGATTTATCTTTGACAAGATAAGAATCAGAAAAATCTTAGTGTCGATTTAACTGAACCAGAAAAAGGTCTTGGATTATGTGCAACTGGAATAGGAATCAGAGAGATCTTAGTATCGATCTAACTGAACCAGAGGAAAATATTGATTTAACTTTGACTGGAATGGAAATTAGAAGAATCTTAGTATCAATTCAACTGAACCAGAAAAAAGTATTTAAATATCTTCAACTGGAATAGAAATAAGAGAGATCTTAGTTTCGATCTAACTGAACCAAGGAAGGTCTTGGATCAACTTTGACTGGAATGGAAATCAGGAAAATCTTAGTATCGATTCAACTGAACTAGACAAAAGTCTTAGTATATCTTCAACTGGAATAGGAGTTAGGGAGATCTTAGTGTAAATCTGACTGAACCCGAGAAGGTCTTGGATTAACTTTGATTGGAATGAAAATCGGGAAAATCTTAGTATCGATTCAACCGAACCATACAAAAGTCTTGGAATATCTTCAACTGGAATAGGAATCAGAGAGATCTTAGTGTCGATCTGGCTGAACCAGAGAAGGTCTTGGATCAACTTTGAATTAAATAGAAATCAGAAGAATCTTATGATCAATTCAACTGAACCAGACAAAAGTCTTGGAATATCTTTAACTGGAATAGAAATTAGAGAGATCTTAGTGTCAATCTAACTGGACCAGGGAAGGTCTTGGATCAACTTTGACTGGAATGGAAATCAGAAGAATCTTAGTATCGATTCAACTGAACCAGACAAAAGTCTTGGGATATCTTCAACTAGAATAGAAATCAGAGAGATCTTAGTGTCGATTTGACTGAACCAGAGAAGGTCTTGGATCAACTTTGACTGGAATGGAAATTAGAAGAATCTTAGTATCGATTCAATTGAACCAAACAAAAGTCTTGGGATATCTTCAACTGGAATAGAAACCAAAGAGATCTTAATGGAGATCTGACTGAACCAGAGAAGGTCTTTAATTAACTTTGAATGGAATGGAAATCAGAGGAATCTTAGGATCGATTCTAGTGAACCAGACAAAAGTCTTAGAATATCTTCAACTAGAATAGAAATCAGAGAGATCTTAGTGTCAATCTGACTGAACCAGAGAAGGTCTTTAATTAACTTTGACTGGAATGGAAATCAGAAGAATCTTAGGATCGATTCAACTGAACCAGATAAAAGTCTTGGGTCATGTTCAACTGGAATAGGAATCAGAGAGATATTAGTGTCTATCTGACTGAACCAGAGAAGGTCTTTGATTAACTTTGACTGGAATGGAAATCAGAAGAATCTTAACATTGACTCAACTGAATCAGATAAAAGTCTTGGAATATCTTCAAGTGGAATAGAAATCAGAGAGATCTTAGTGTCAATCTGACTGAACCAGAGAAGATATTTAATTAACTTTGACTAGAATGGAAATCAGAAGAATCTTAGGATCGATTAAATTGAACCAGACAAAAGTCTTGGGTCATCTTCAACTGGAATAGGAATCAGAGAGATCTTAGTGTCGATCTGATTGAACCAGAGAAGGTATTTAATTAACTTTGACTGGAATAGAAATAAGAAGAATCTTAGGATCGATTCAACTGAACCAAACAAAAGTATTGGAATATCTTCAACTGGAATAGAAATCAGAGAGATCTTAGTGTCGATCTGACTGAACCAGAGAAGGTCTTGTGAGGACATCTTTTTGAGGAGAATACTGAAATAGCCCTTCGTTAGATATAGCTTTCGAGAATACTACCATGTCACATAAGTAGTCAACTGTGTTTGTTGATTTGATCTTCTCCCTGAAAAAGGCAAAGAGTTATTTGTATGCAATGTCATGATGTATGAAATGAATTATGATGATGTTCTCAAAATAAAATGAGATTATGCTATATGCGATGTGTATGCACATGACATGATGTATGAATATAGGATTCTTTTGAGATGTTTCCTAGTCTAGGAAAATAAATCCCGGACTACTGTTGGAGAGTATTAGGAAGTTGAATCGATCATTTCCGCTGGGATGATGAATGGATATGATTTGTCGGGGATTTCCTCTTTCTGTTTGAGGATATTCTGCCGGGGATTAACTCTGCTTGAGAACAAATATATGGAGGGAGGATGCTTTATTGGAAGATTATGCTGTTGTAGAGAAATAAACTTTGTTGGGGAATGAACATCCGTAGTTAGAGAAATAAACTCTACCTGGGAGGAGGTTTTATAACTGTTTGAAATTATAAAACTCGGCTGGGGGATACAAATTTCAACTCTCTGAAGGAACTTCGTTGGAGGAGGTAATTCCTGCTAGGGGAAGAAGGAGATCAAAAATTTGGTTATTTCTGCTCTGTGGGGAAAATAGATGTCACGGGGTCATATGTTGAGGACGTAGTGGTGAATTCCCATCAGGAAGTTTCTGCCCCTGTACCCGTTGGATAAAGTACATGTGGAGGTTTTGTGGATGGTTTGAGTGTCGTCCCAACTCATGGGGCGCTGGGTAAATGCTCATCAGGATGATATGTCTTCTACTAATAGGCAAGTGACAAGATGACGGGACATAGTCGTACGCTTTAATCCCTAACTTTTGCCTGGACAACCCTTTCAAGTTTTCAGTCCACCGGGATACCCTTTTTGCCCAAGCCGCCTTTTCAGGTTTTCAACTTGCCGGGTGTACAGTCTTTTTCATATGTATATTCCTAACTTTTGCCCGAACCTTTTTGGTTTGCCGGGATGCCTTATTTTTTCCTAGGCCAGTCAACCTAGTGAGTATTTTTCATACGTAGTCTTTTCTGACTATGTCCATGTTCACCGGGTGCGAAGAATTTTCATTGTCCTTAGTAGTAAGTGGATTCACACTTCCAGAAGGTGTTTATTTGATCGTACAGGATTCGTTACTGGAATTCATGTCCAATGCCCCAAGTGATTCAGATGGAGTTCTGCCTCTGGCTATTTGAAATTTTTAAGAGATTCTTTGAACCTTGACTTGACTGCCACAGATCAGCTGGACACCATGCTATGCCCCTTGGTTATGAATGGCCTATCACTGGAATGTCTTTCCATCTGAGAGGATTTATGTTCATCGAATATCCGTCGTGCAAATTTCTCTGCTGTTGAACAAATAGTCATATGCAAATAATGGTATTTTAAGAATGCAAAGCTTATGTCTGTCTTGAAGTTTGAAAATTCATTTTTTATTAAAACAAATAAATTTTGTAAAAGTGTGATGTCAGCTCAGGATTTATAGAGAACCCTACAGGAGTCAGGATACCTTTTGTAACAATATGCTTTCGAACAAACCCATGCTTCAACTAGGACTTTGAAGGGTTATAACGTGGCCTAGTTCGTGGTTCAAGAAACAAAGGATAAAGGCTCAAATTTTATTTGTACCCAACCCGCTCTTCATGATGTTCTTCAGTCCTATGCTCAATTAATTGTGCGTTTAAATCCCAATTGAGTCTAGAATCTTTGCTCTGATACTTGGTGATGGTTCAGAAATTGAATGTTTGTTTGAGAAGGCAGACATTTTTGTAACCTTTTCTTTTGTTAAGGATTTGTAGGACCATTTTATTTATTTATTTTGTTATCCCTACCTTTGCCTGAACTGTTTCTTTTGTAATTACAGTCAGCGGGATGCCCAAGTTTTTTCTTAAGTCTCCTTCATAGGTTTTGACTTAGCGGGCTTTTCTTTTGAAAAATAATGAATGCCTGCTTTGATGATTATGCGGAACCATCACCATCTTTTGGAAGGTATCTTCTATACTATTTGTCGTGTATGAAGGATGAGCTTACGACTGAATGCGCCTCTGAATTAACTGAGAAAACTACCCTGCCCCATGTTATGATTAAAGGGTTTTAATTTGTGTGAAAAGAAAACTTCCTACTTCTTAGGCTCAAAGGGGTTGACTAGGGATTATCTTCCTTATACATCCACTGTTTAGGATTTGAAACAATGCATGTACATCGTTAGCGGGGTCTGTTCGAAAGCATACTGTAGAGATTGTGGTATCATTTTCGTCATCCTCCCTCTAAAGGATCAGAGCTTTTGATCGAGAGTTGAATATCACAAAAAGGAAAGCAGTTAAAATATAGTGAATTCGAATGAATTGATTCAAAACAGACATATGCAATGCATTGATAAAGTAACAAAGTTTGACATGAAACAAATGTTCGAACAATCAAAAGAAAATTACAATTAAGAATTCAAATGAACAAAAAAGCCTCTTTGTATAATCTTGTCACTTCATATGGCATGCCTTGGAGGGAGGGCAGAAGAACTCAGCCTGACCGTCTTGTGTAAACTCTAACACTCCTTCATCAATCAAGTTTGGAATTTTATATTTCAACCTCCAACAATCATCAGTATTATGCCCCAGACTATTGGAGTGATATGCACACCTTGCATCAGGATTATAGTTAGGGGAAGAAGTCTTAGGATTCAGATGAGGCCCTATCAACGTAACCAGATTCATCCTCAACATGTGTTGAAAAGCTTGAGACATCGGCATGTCGAGTTTGGTAAACTGCCTCTTGGGTGTATCTGGCTTACTCTGATTAACCTGTTGTTTTTGGCGAGGTTGTTGTTGGACCCGTGATGTAGTAGCAATTTGGAAAGGTCCAACCTCTTGTCTTCTCGGAGGTTGATCAATGACTTGGTCCCTAACCTTGACTGTTTTCTTCTTACGGTTGCATCCGTCTTGATGAAGTTTGGTGATAATGGCCCTTAACTATTCTTGTCCCCGAGCCAGGCCTTGGATAAGAGCCATCTGCCCCAGCATCTGGGTTCTCATTACTTCAACCTCAGCTTGCAGTTGTTCCAACCGTTCATCCTTATCGTCTTCAGAATTTTTCTTGGCCAAGTTCCCAGCGAGGAGTGCTTTCAAATCTTCCTGTCCCTTAGATAGGTTCAGGAACATTTCCATGAATTTAGCTTCTTGAGTTTGGAGGTCTCTGTTGTCTTGTTTGAGAGCCATTGCTGAAATAAACAGCGAGAACATGAGAGACCTTCTTTGAAACCTGCTTATGCAATGATATGTATGATATATGTATGCAATGTTTTCAAGGATTTATAAGACATAAAATTTCTTAAAGAGAGAAAATATTAATTGTATTAAGATATTTTATTGATCACAATAATGCCTCTTGGGCTCACAAAGGGAACAAAGCAACAATAAAATTATCCAAGCAAAAGAAGACTCAAGTTTCCCACAGGCGCATCCTCTTTGGTGCAATGTAGGCATTTATATTCCTCTCCTCGTGAAGTAACTGGGTGAGATCTAGAACCTTCTTCTCACTGGTGTAGAATTGGACTTCGAAAGTATCCCGTTCTTCTTTGAGTTGGATCCAGGATTTCCGTAGCTCCTCAAAATCAGTTGGCATATCAGGATGAAGAACAATGTAAGGAGTGTCTCCTTCAGCAATTGGCTCCACAATCACAGGTAAGATGGCAGGGTAAGGCATCATAAGACATTGTGCACGAGCTTGCACCCATTTGAGGTAAGGCTCAAGAGGGATGGAGTTCTTGTGCCCCGGTGTCTTGCTATCAACCCTGTTTATCATTCTCATAGTCAAACGTGATTCCTTGGACGAGTGTGTCGTGAGGACCATCCCTTCTAGCATAACCAAATTGTCGCAATGCAAAATAAGGATTATAAGTGATTCCTCCCATAATTCCTAAGAGAGGGACATTAGGGAATTCCCCACAGTGATTAATAATGGTAACATTCTCCGAGGATCGCGAACACCAATGAATATCTGAATGTGTAAGGGACATCATCCTATGCGACCATCTCATACCCTGCTCATTTCTCAGAATAGACCGGGGTAGGTGCAAAATAAACCACCTAGCCAATAGAGGAGTGCAACACAGAAGGGCCCCTCTTCTCTTTAGAGTGCGAGTATGCAGAGAGTGTAGAATATCCCCAAGTAAGGTAGGCACCGGATTATGCGACAGAAAAATCGTAACCGTATTCACATCTATGAGTTGGTACGTGTTAGGGAATAGTACCATCCCATAGATGAGAAGAGCCAACATCTCCTCAAAAGCTTGTAAATCCAGGCTATCCCAAAAATAGTGGCTTTCTCAAATAGAAACTTAGCTGGAAATCCTTGGATACTTCTTCTGGTTTCCCAATTTACCACTACATCAGACTGTTGTAAAGATAGAGCTTGAGCAATCTCTCCAGGCTTTGGGTCTCTTTCTGTACCGTTGAGTGGTAGCTGATTAAGGATAGGTACCCCAAATAACTGAGAAAACTCCTCCATAGTAGGCACCAGCTGGTAATCAGGAAAAGTGAAGCAGTGGTGCAACGGGTCAAAGAACTGAAAGTGAACCTTTAACATTTCTTCATCAAGGGTTGAAGTGACCAAGTTGAGAAGTCATCCATGTTTTTCAGTGAAGGGAGAGCTTTCAGGAATACTTGATGCTAACTCCTTGAGTTGAGGATGCACTTTCACAAGGTTCATTTGGATAGTGTTCCTACGAGCGGATGTCATGTCCTACAAAACAAGACAAAGATAAGCCCTAGAAAATCCTTAAAATGGTTAGTATGATATGCCATGTCATGATGTCATGATTATGCTAAGAAATCACATATATAGCAAGCACAAGCAAATCACACAAGAGACCTTAGGTTTAAGGCTTGCATGGGTTTTAAGGTAGCACCCTCTTGAAGTTGGATTGGTTCAACCTGTCCTATAAATAGTAACCGGGTTCTAAGGGATCTCAATATCACTGATCTTTCCCACAAGTTTCATTCAATAGGCGACTAAATCGCAACCAAACAAAACTCAAGAGTCAAACCTCCAAGACTGTAGCATCGAGTATCTGCCGACTTTGGTAATACACCAAAGACGGCCATCTCACTACGTCCTAATGGCCAAGTTGTTCATTTAAAGGTTCTAAGATCAGTTGACGTTGTATGACACCACTCAGCGGCCCCATATTCTCCTTGATTAACTTAAGGGCTACCAATACCAACCAAAGTGTCGCATCAACATAGCCATCGCTTCAACCGTGTCGGTATACCCTGCATAATTTCCACGATCTATTTCTACTTACCTAAAAGGTTTCCCCAAATCCGAGTGTAGGATCTATAGTAACCCAGAAAATCCCTTAGAAGTAAAGAAAACAAACAAGAAAACAATTAAGAAATGATCTAGACCCTAAGGTAAACCCCCACTTTATAATTTCCCCAGCAGAGTCGCCAGTTCTGTGATACGGTGGCAGAACTAACTGTTATATACTGGTTTTGCATTTTTTGATCGCAAATGTCGCAGTAAGCAAGAGTCGCCACCGACTTTTCTTTTATCCAACAAAGGAAAGGGTGAAAAGAACAGAAAAAGACATTTTTTGAGATTTTCTGAGTAAGGGGGGTATATTATATAAAGGGAAGTTGTTAGCACCCTTTCCATCAGTGGTTTTCCACGAGCTCTTAGGTACTTGCTCATTTTTGAAAACTGTTTGTGTTTGTGTGTTTTGAAAGATTTTTGTTTGCTTTATGGTAACTCTTGTATCAGTCCTCAAGAGTGTGATAAAGCGCTTTTGAAAAGATTTTTGAAAAGTGTGTAAGTGTGAAAAGTTCAGGTTTGAGCAAGTACTTAAGAACAGTCTACCTACTCGAAAAAGGATATTCTTTTCCTCCTTTCCTTTAGATAGTGCTACCCTACTGTGATACGGTGGCAGAACCGATTGTTATACTGGTTTTACGTTTTTGTTCGCAAATTTCGCGGTAAGCAAGAGTCGCCATCGACTTTTCTTTTATCCAACACAGGAAAGGGTTAAAAGAACAGAAAAAAGACCTTTTTCGAGATTTTCTGAGTAAGGGGGGTAGATTATGGAAAATGAAGGTGTTAGCACCCTTTCCATCCATGGTTTTTCATGGGCTCTTAGGTACTTTCTCATTTTGAAAACTGTTTGTGTTTGTGTGTTTTGAAAGATTTGTTTGAAAATGCCTTAGTGCGGCGATTCGCTTTATGATAACTCTTGTATCAGTCCTCAAGAGTGTGATAAAGCATTTTGAAAACTTTGTTTGAAAAGTGTTTGAAAGTGTAGTGTGTAAAAATTTGTTCTTGAGTAAGTATTTAAGAATTATCTACCTACTCGAAAAAAGTTTGTTCTTTTCCTCCTATCCTTTAGACAATGTTATCCTACTATTAGTGAGTAGGTAGCCCTAGTCGTCGGATGTTGAGGGACTATCGAAAGGGACGTTACGGTCACTAAGGCAACTGGGCAAGAACTCTTATTAACTATCCTAAAGCCCTAATATCACTTTTAAACCGAGGCAACAGTCGAGAGGGTCATCGAGGGACTAGTGATCTCTTTAGACTTAAGGACAACCACTAAGAATTCTCAAGTTTCGAGAATTATGACCGTTATTTTACGAGGCAACCCAGTGAGGTATACCCTAAGGGTGCAAGTGTGCAACAGTGTGCTTTTTCCCCGATATTTATCTTGCAATTAGTGATCTATTGATTAATTGATTAATCTTGTCATGCACGCCTAAGTTACTAATAATTATATACAAGCATATAAGAAATATAAAAGCGAGAAATTAAAGTTCCTACGCTATTACATGGCTTTGGTGTAGATACATAAATAATGACTGAAACGTAAAGTGCGGAAATTATAAATCCTAATTAAACTATTATAAACTGGGCGCAGTTACATCAATAATAAAAAATACTCGTATGGAAAAATAATAACGCGCGGGAATTAAAACTGGAAAAAGGCTCTAAACCCTAAAAATCTAATTTGATCATTAAAGTATTATTGGGATTTTTTATGAAAAAGATTTGAAGTATAACCTAATCTCTAATTAATTTTAAATTAAGGAAAACAAATTAAAGTTAATTAAATTAATTAATTTGCAGAAAATTAATTTATTAAGAAAAAAACTAAGTCCTAATTTTCTTGATGATTTTTGATTTTATGATTTAAAAAAAATGATTTAAGATAAAAAAACAAATAAAATAATTAAACAAAATAAAATAGTGAAATTAAAAAAGAAAAGGAAAGTAATGGGTCTGAGGAGGTGTGAACCCAATTGGAGGGGTATGCTGCTGAATTTTTCAAAGCCCAGCCAGCCAGCCCAATTGCCCTTGCGTGTGATTCAGTGTGGAGCAAGCTTGGAGGTCCACCATGTAGGTTTGAAGCTGAAGCATTTGATCTGGTGTTGATTCATCTGAGGGTGATGAATTTGAGGCATATGGTATGCGCGTTGGGCAAGAAGCGCATTGGATCTGGAAATAAATTGTTAGAAAAATAATATGCAGGAGGCAGGGGTCGAACCCCTGACCTCCCACACACGTGCGCCTTAAGCCCTTCACCTTTGCCATCTGAGCCAGCTTGTCATTCCCTACATAAACTGAGCACAATATAATATATTTTGATAATGGTCAGTATTTAAGACAAAAATGCACGCAATTCAAATGATCCAATCCTGATATGCCACGCCATCGTCTTCCCCAATAGGCTGTCGTTATAGCCAAAGGACTTTTACCTACAGACAACACTGTCACTACAGGACCTGCACATTTCCAAAATCTTAACCAAGAAACATAATTTCAATGTAAAGGCATGGATCAATTGGGTTTGATCTCGTGAGCACGAAGGTACTCTTCTTTTGGCCTAATTTTACCTGTATTGGAAAATCCTAAAACAAACCTCAAAACCCTAACAATGACAATTAGTCATATATGCATCAAAATAAGCAATCAATCATTCACACACATTCTAAATACTCATACAAACATCAATGTATACTAAAAATTCATTTATAACGTGTGTATGATCAAAAATCAAATTTTTAAAAAGAAGAGAAAATCGTGGTGATGTGAATGCTGATTCTGGATGCGTTGATGCGTGAGAATGATCCTGCTAGCTTCCAAATGTTCCCAGGAATTGATTGTAAACATCCAAAGTCTTTGAATCTCTCTGTAATCCAAAATTCCGATTGCCACTTTTTGTAAAAAAATTGGAGCTTCTAATGTCAGTTTCGTGCGGCCAACCCCTGTCTTTTGGTCTGGGAATGTTACACATATATATATGAGAACGTGTTAGGTTAACAAAGTTCGATGGGATCTTGGAGAATTATGGAGAGAAGATTTGATTTGACTATGGGATTTTAAGTTTCCAAACATGGCCAAAACATGCTTTTTTCTTTCCAATCAACCCCTGCACGAAATCTAGACCCATGATATGATCCTAAAACAAATCTTTGGATTTTATTTCATTATTTCACTATTTTATTTGATTTATTTTGGTTGAAATGAATGAAAATTAAAATAAATAAAAACAAATATCATAAAAATAAAATAATGAATTTAAATATCCTAAATAAGTTCATGGATATGCTTGAGATCCAAAACCCACGCCTATTTGTCCAAAAGATCCAATTTGCTCATATTGACTTTTGTGCATTTTCCTAAAATTGGTCAAATTTAGCAATGCATATCTTTCTAAATTTTAACCCTATGAGGGTGTTCTTGGACTTTCTAGAGAGCTTAAGATGTCTGATAAACAACCCTTTTGGTTTCATCTCAATTGAACCTTCCATGTTCATGTAAGGAGCTTTGACCCAAAAGGTATTTTTGTTGACTTTTTGAAAAGACTTATAATGTATGAGCTTGTATCTTTTGATTGAGGAATTTATTGAACTTGAGGGCTGAAGAGAAGTTGTAGGGAATTGGATTCTCTTTAAAATGATCCTTAGAGGAAAACTTTCTGATAAAGTATGAGAAAGTTATCCCTGGTCAAAATTTTGGTTGACTTTTCCTATAGAAACCCTAATTTGCCATTTTTTACTTTTGACGAGTTATGAGCATTTCTTGAGGAATCATGATCAACCCTTGATTAAATGATGGGTATTACTTCAAAATGTTGACCAAAAATCTTGAAGTTTGACTGTATTTGGGCCACAGTTGACTTTTGACCTAGTAGAGTTGATTTCCAGGCATTTGAGCAGTTGACTGAGCAAACTTGTTGTTCAAGGCATGAAATTTGGCATGGATGATCTTGAGGACATATTAGGATATTGGAGAACATTTTGGACCCTTTGGACTCAGACATCTTGCTTAAAATTGAAACCCTAGTTGAGGTTTGTTGCCTTAGGAGGAGAATTTGTCTGGTCAATTCTTGGTCATCCTTGAGCAATTGAGGACCTCTAGAGGCATGCCTTGAGTGAAAATGGGGGGGGGGGGGGGGAATTTTAGGGTACAACACCTACTATTAGTGAGTAGGTATCCCTATCGTCGGATGTTGAGGGACTATCGAAAGGGACACTATGATCATTGAAGGCAACATGTAAGGATATCTTAACATTTGAAGGGACGATCATCATATAAGCAACATCAAGGGACAAGATCATTTCTTGTAGGCAACTCGAGGGACATTAGGGACCATGATCTTTTATGATGACTTTTATATTGAGGGTATTTACTAAGATATCCCCATGTTCGAGGGACATGACCATTTCTGAGGCAACCAAGTGAGGAGTACCCTAAGGATGCAAGTGTGAGAAGTGTGTTTTTTTCAGTTATATTATCTTGAGGTTAGTGATCTAACGTATAATTAATTAATCTTGTCATGCACACCTAATTTACAAGCAGTAATATATACAGAAAAATAAAATGCGGAAAATATAAATCTAGACTATTACATGGTTTCGGGGAAGGGGATTTACATTCCAAACCAAATGGGGAAAAGAAAATAAGCAATAAAGTAAATTCCTATTAACTATTACATCCCGTATAACAATTACATGATTATAAAATGCAAAAGTTAAAAGTACGCCTGAAAACATAAAATAAAATCTTTTTGTTGTTGGTTTTTATTTAAAAAAAAGTTAGGTTAAGAAAAATAATTAAATTAATTATTCTAAAGTCTACTTAGAAAATTAAATTAAGAAAAATAAACTAAGCCTTTTTTGTGGTTTTTTTAATTATGAAAAGAAAGTAATTAGACTTAAATTCTAATTCATTTTTAATTAAGAAAAATGTTAAAGTTTTAATTAATTAATTAATTAAAGAAATTAAATATTTAATTAAAAATATAAGCCTATTTTTTGTGAGTTTTTATTATTATTATAATTAAAATGAATAAGAGATGAAATAATTAAATAAAGCAAAAATAAAATGAATTGGGCTTGACGGCTAAAGTAGAATGGGGGGGAGGGGTGCAATTGAAATTTCACTAAGCCCGATTGTGAAGTCTAGGTCCATCCTTGGATCCAGTGTGGGCAGTACTTGATGGTACATGGTATCTCATCTTCTAGATATCATGTATTCCATGTAATTCCCCAAACTTGCTCTAAGGATATCCAGGAACTCATATACACACATTAGAACATTCAACAATTAATAAAAATAGAGATTCGAATTTGAGATTATACCGAAATGGTGATAGCTTGGATCTGGTGATCTGGGACTTTGCAAGCTTTGAGGATGGTTGGAACAAGTCCCTGGGAACCCCAAGAGCAATGTATGATTACTAGTTCAGACAAAAAGTACCTGCAAAGTGGGTTTCAAATTTTTACCACTTTTGATAATTTTTCCAAAATGGTAGAGCTCTCTCTAGGCTGTGTAGGCCTCTTTAAATGCTTGCTAGATGCTTGTTTATATAGAGAGGAATGAGGAGACAAGAAAATAAAGGTTTAAACAACCTTAAAGCAAAGGTTTAAACAACCTCTTCAAACGTTTCAAACCTTTGCACGAATTTTATAGGCCTAGGCTGTCCAAAACATCAACCCAAAGCTCAAAGCCCATTTCCAATTATTTTATATATTTTATTTTATATTTATTTGAAATAAATTAAAATAAATATGAATAAAATAGTTATCAAATACAAGGCATGGCAAGAATAATTTTAGAGGTCCTCTATAAACTTAGGAATATGCTTGAAGTCCAAGAAATTGAGCCCTTGCCTTAAAACTTCAAATTTGCTCAATGCATAATTCTTGAAAATTCCCAAATTTTCCCAACTTGGGAAAGCCATAACTTGCTCAATTTTTATCTCATGATGATGGTCTTTGACTTTTTGGAAAGCCCAAGATGTCTACTTAAATCCCCCTTTTGATCAATTTTGAAATTTGAAGATTTTATCTTGATGTAAAAGGTCTTGGCAAAAAGTGGCTTTTGTTGACTTTCTGAAAATGACTTGTAATGTATGAGCTTGTATCTTTCAAATTGTGCATTTCTTGGACTTGAGGGATGAAGAGAAGTTTTAGGGAATGAGATTATCTTCAATATGAGCTTTGGTTAGGTAAAATGGATGAAGTATGTGAAAGTTATTCCTGATCAAAGTTCAGTTGACTTTTCCTACAGAAACCCTACTTTTTCCATTTTGACTTTTGATGGGTTAGGAGCATTTATTGAGGAATCATGATCATCCCTTGATCAAATTATGGACATCACTTCAAAATGTTGATGTTGAACAAAAATCTTGAATTTTGACTGTATATAGGCCACATTTGACTTTTGACCTAACATAGTTGATTTTTCAATACTTGAGCAATTTACTGAGCAAACTTATTGTGCAAGGCATGAAATTTGGCATAGATAATATTGAAGTCATATTATGACCATGGAGAAAATTTGAGACCTTTGGAGCTCACCCATCTTGATAAAAACTGAAACCCTAGTTAGAGGTTCATTGTCTTAGGAGGAGAATTGTCTGGTCAACCTTGAGCAATTGAGAACCTCTAGGAGTATGTCTTGTGTGAAAATGGGAGGGGAAATTTTGGGTTACAACAACAGGTAGATGAAGACCTCTTCTGGTTGGATTTAGTTCTTTCAGTTAATGATAGGAAAATAGACAAACCTCTTCTGGTTAGAATTGTTTCTTTTAGTCAATGACAGGTATTCAATAGACCTCTTCTGGTTAGATTCATCTCTACCAGTTAATGACATGCAATCAATAGACCTCATATGGTTAAGATTATTTCCCCAGTGAAGTCACCAAACAACAAACCTCTTCTGGTTAAATTTATCTCTTCCAGTTAAAAACAGGCAAAAGACATCTATTGTTTCAGTATAAATCGACCAAAGATTTATTCTGATACTTCTTCCAATTTCTTACAACAGCCACTCTGGATGGCATCTGTAAGCCCATCTCAGACGAATTCTTTATCACTTCTACAAATGGCATATTTAAGCCCATTCCCGACACAATTAACTAACACATCACCAAATGCAAAATTCTTGGCACTCTAATGTTCAATCATCTTCCACCTTCAAGTCACGAATGGCGGACCCGCCAATCTAACTCTTCAGGTTTAAGAAGAATGAACAGGGACAGCTGTTGTACCCCAAAATTTTCCCTCCTTTTTCTCAAGATATTTCTCACAAAGATCTTCAATGATTCAAGCTTGCAAAATTATCGACTAGGTTAAGCCATCTCCTTAACACTGATGCTTCAAATTAGGGTTTGAGTTTGCACAAAGACAATTGGACTTCTAATATTTCAAATTACTTTCATGGATCATTAGGGACACTCAAGATTTCTCATGTCAAGTTTCAAGTCTTGGATCACAAAATTGCTCAGTCAATTGTTCAGATGGCCTAAAATCAGCTGTATTGGCAAAAAGTTAATCGTGGTCAACCTACAGTCAAACTTCAAGATTTTAGACCAATATCAACATTTTAAAGTCATATGTATCATTTGATCAATATTGGATTTCAATTCTCTAAGAAAATTGTTCAAATCATCAAAAGGGCAAAATGGTCAGAATTAGGGTTTTGACTGAGAATGACCAATCTTTGACTTTTGACCTAGTATATGACTTATTGGTTTGAAACATGATCTCAAGGATTCAAGTACATCATTTTGACCTAATCACATATTGCAATTCACCTCCCGAGATCAGTGGATTGATAGATGAAATTTGGTCAACTGATGAAAAAAGTCAATTGTACACTAAAAAGTCAAACTTTGACTTTTTGATCAAATTTGAGTTTCAAAGATCACATTCCATCAAGACATTCAAAATATGAAATTTGATCATCAAGAAAGTCAAAAGTCATTTTGAAAAGTCAAACTTTGCAAGACTTAGAAATTTTTCTAGGTGTTTTTTATACATGTTAATTTCATTACTTCATGACATCTTTTCACCATAATTCAAGATAATTCAAGTTGTTACAAGTTTTCAAGTAAACAACAAGGCTACATTTTTAAGTTAAAAATTGCAAGTTAAAAATCATAAGCTTTGTCTTGTTTGAACTTTTCCCTTTGACTCAATCTTCAAACTTTGATACTATGCTGTCCACAAATATGCCTTGTGTTTGTTGCAAGCTGCATAAATATGTCTACAAAACCAAACCTACATCATGCTACATATCTTGCTGTCCAAAACCTGCATAGTAATGCTAAGAAAATTGTCAAAACCTGCTCTAAAACCCGCAATGCTGCCCTGCAAAATCTGCATCATATCAGCCACATATTTACACAAACTTAGCAAATAAGAGCTGCATCTAAAAAGCAATTAAATAGTGTACCCAAACAGTTTAAAAAGTTATCTATTTCCCTCCCAAATTTCAGTCAATTTCATCTATAAATAAGCTATTTCACAACATACAAAAGAGAGGTCATTTGCAAGCTAAAGAGGCCAAATTCTTGTGTGTTAAAAAACCCTCACACCCCCCTTATACTCTAAAAACCAGAATGGTCCACAAAAACCTCCATTTCCGAGCTTTGAAACCAAAATATTCAAATCTCTCAAACCTTGCAAATCATGTCCAAACAAACCATCCAAATACTTCATATACATCGTGTAACACGGTGGGAGAACTGACTTGGTTGTTTTGCGTTTGATCGCAATTGTGCGGATAGCAAGAGTCATCACCGACTTTTATTTTATCCAAAAGGAAAGGCTGAAAAGAATAGGAAAGACCTTTAGAGATGTTTTCTTGAGTTCGGGGGGTAGGTTATGAAAAGGGAAGGTATTTGCACCCTTTTCATCCGTAGTTATCTATGGGCTCTTAGTTGCTTGCTAGATCACTTGCTTTTGTTTGAGAATGTGCTTGTGATGTGGGTTTTGAAAGTATTTTGTAAAAGAATGTATTTTTAATGGTTCTCGTCTCTATAAGAATGCGTACAAAGTGTTTTTTCTTTTAAAAAATGTTTCAAAGTGAAGTGTTGGTGTATGAAACGTTTTTGTTGTGAACAAGCGAGCAACTAGGAGTAACCTACCTACTCGAAAGGTTTTAAATGTTCTTTTCCTCCTCCTTTAGATGCTGTTATCTTACCATTTTTTGGTAAGAAACCCCATCGTTGGATGTGAAGGGACGGGCGCGGGACGTTTGTATAGTCATAGAAGGCAACCTATGGGACGTTTTAGCAATGTCGTTTTGGGACGAGATCATTTACGAAGGCAACATTGAGGGTCATTGAGGGACTATGATCTTTTATCGAGGGTCTTTGCTAAAACACCCATATTCGAGGGGCATGACTAATTTCCAAAAGGCAACAAAGCGGGATTAACCTAAGGGTGCTAGTGTGTAAGTGTGTTAGATTTACATGCATTTTGTGTTGATTAGGGTTATCTATTTGTTGATTTTATGTCTTGCCATACACACCTTAATTACTAGCATTTATACTTGAAAACAATAAATTGCGGAAATGTAAAGGTCTTACGCTATTACATCATTTAGGGATGGGGGTACAAATTTACAAATGGGGGGTTACAAGAATTTAAATCCTATTTAACTATTACAACCATATTGAAATGTACAATATAAGAAGAAAACTGACTTGTTTTGAAAAGGGTTTTTTGTCTTAATGAATAAAAAAAAGAAATTAATTAATTAATAAAAAGGAAATATTTTTATGTCTTTTTTATATTAATAAAAAGAGTATTGATATTGAAAATGATAAAAAGGGAAAATAATGAGTGATAGAATTAGCGCGCTGCTGCAAGCAAAACAAAAAGGATCAGAAGTTCTGATGCCAGACGCGCTGTGACTCAGAAAGAAATGTCAGTGGGAATCAAAAGTTCTAGATTGATACACTCTGAGGTCCTTCAAGAAACGTTAGAGGGAAAGAAAATAGAGGTTCTGGGTGGTGTTTAGACAGTGAGAAAAATGTCATATGTTCTATGTCGTGTTAAACAGTGGGTGAAAAGTTAGAAGTTCTGTGTTGTGTTAAAAGTGAGTAAAAAGTCAGAAGTTCTGTTATCGTATCATAACAGTGCAAAAACCTATGAATTATGGTGTGTTAAAATAGTGAGAAGAACTCAGAAGTTATGTGTTGTGCTAAGCAATGAGTGAAAATATGATGTTCTATGTTGTGTTAAGCAGTGAGTGAAAATCATAAGTTATGTGTTGAAACAATAAGAAATCCTAGAAGTTTTCGTGTTAAAACTGTGAAGAGAAACTTAGAAGTTCTGTGTTACATTTCAACTCTTTCCTCATATTAATCAGCATATCAGCAATTTATTCAGTTCTTAACAGCAAATCAAAAGGATAAAAGCACAACAATTTATTGAAGTTTTAATTCTAATTCCGAGCCTAGCTTTATTCAAGAAGTTCAGGTCCATAGTTTTTTTACTTATTCAATGATATGGAAAGCATCAATACTATGATATTTACATATTTAATGATGTTCTGAATGAAAATATGCAAAGTCAGTAAGGTTTACCTTGAATCTGGAGCGTGTGCTTGGAACTTGAGCTGCTTCCTTCAGATGTTCTGGAGTTAGTGTGAGCAACAGAATAATGGTTATGTTCTTTGATTCAAAGGGAAGAACAAAGGTTTTGTTTAGGATTTGCGAAGGTTTTTACTGTTTCCTTTTCTCTCTTTGATAATTCCCTCTCTCTCTCTCTCCAAAATCCATCCCCTTGAACGTGTGATGGAGCAACTTATTTATAGATGGGTTTGTTGTGGTTTTAGGGGGGAAACAAATGGGATTTTTAACCTTTTTGGCATACTATTCCATTGCTTTTTAAACACAGTTTTTGCATGCTAATTTGGTGCAGTTACGGGGTTCGAGAAAAACGTAGGCGTGGACTGGATCAGCAGCACCTTGGAGTGTTATAGAAGCTGGTGGCAGAATTGTACTACACTAGTGCAGTAGGTTGCTCAAACGAGGTTTTGGGATTTGGTGATGTTCTGATCGCGGAAGACCAGAGGGAGATTCGAAGGGTGAGGCTCTGATCGAAGCATTGCACATAGCCTCCATATGCTGAAGAGTCACATTCTGATTGAAGGATATAGTTTCCATACGTTCTGATTGATGAGTCATGTTCTAAACCATGTTTGCAAATTCTGATTGCACTTGCGTGAAGGCTAGCCCAGAAGTTCTAAAGTATCATATTCTCTTAACACTTAGAAAAATTTCTAAATGTTTAGAAATTTGATTTTTTTCAAAGTAATTTCTGACTTCTGATTTTTGATGAACCAATTTCATGTCTTGATGAAATATAATTGTTGAAAATTTATTTTTGATTTAAAAGTCAAAGTTTGACTTTTCAATGTGCTTTTGACCATTTTGCCCTTGTGAATGATTTTCTTAGAAAATTGTAATTCAAGACTTGAAACTTGATAGAAACAAACCTGAGGGTCCAGGATGATCCTTTGAGAAACGAGAGGGTACATTTTGGGGTACAACAGCTGCCCCTGTTCAATTTTCTTAAACCTGAAGAGTAAGATTGGCGAATCTGCCATTCGTGACTTAAAGGTGGAAGATGATGGAACACTAGAGTGCCCAGAAATTTGCACTCTGGTGATTTTGAGGTTGAAGTGTAAGGAATGGTCTTAAAGATTCCATTTGGAGAAATGTTGGAGAGTTGGCGGAGATGGGTTATAGATGCCATCCAAAGGTGATTGTTGACATAAATTAGGCTGAGTCTAAGTTTGACTTCAATTGGGACAAGAATCAGAGTAAACCTTTGGATCGATTTATCTGAACCTAAGAAGATGTCTAATGGGTAAAGAATCAGGATAAACCGTTGAGAGATTTAAACTGAACCAACAAGGGTCTGGAAAAGAATCAGAATAAATCTTGGAGCGATTTATCTAAACCATAGAAGATGTCTGCGGGGAAGAATCAGGATAAACCGTTGAGAGATTTAAACTAAACCAACAAGGGTCTAGAGAAGAATCAGAGTAATTCTTGGAGAGACTTATCTGAACCAGAGAAAGTGTCTGTGGGAAAGAATCAGGATAAACCGTTGAGAGGTTTAAACTGAACCAACAGGGGTCTGGAAAATAATCAGAATAAATCTTGGAGCAACTTATCTGAACCAGAGAAAGATGTATGCGGGAAAGAATCAGGATAAACCGTTGAGAGATTTAAACCGAACCAACAGGGGTCTGGAGAAGAATCAGAACAAATCTTGGGGAGACTTTTCTGAACCAGAGAAGATGTCTGCGGGAAATAATCAGGATAAACCGTTGAGAGATTTAAACTAAACCAATAGGGGTCTGGAGAAGAATCAGAGTAAGTCTTGGAGCGACTTATCTGAACCAGAGAAAGTGTCTGTGGAAAAGAATCAGGATAAACTATTGAGAGGTTTAAACTGAACCAGCAGGGGTCTGTAGAAGAATCAGAGTAAGTCTTGGAGCGACTTATCTGAAACAGAGAAAGTGTCTGTGGGAAAGAATCAGGATAAACCGTTGAGAGGTTTAAACTGAACCAGCAGGGGTCTGGAAAAGAATAAGAATAAATCTTGGAGTGACTTATCTGAACCAGAGAAAGATGTGTGCGGGAAATAATCAGGATAAACCGTTGAGAGATTTAAACAGAACCAACAGGGGTCTGGAGAAGAATCAAAGTAAGTCTTGGAGCGACTTATCTGAACCAGAGAAAGTGTCTGTGGGAAAGAATCAGGATAAATCATTGAGAGGTTTAAACTGAACCAGCATGGGTCTGGAGAAGAATCAGAGTAAGTCTTGGAGCGACTTATCTGAACCAGAGAAAGATGTCTGCAGGAAAGAATCAGGATAAACTGTTGAGAGATTTAAATCGAACTAGCAGAGAATTGAAGGGGAGTATTTGTCATGTAGACAATCAATTTAGTCCTGTTTCGAGAATTGATCTACGATTTATTTGTTCATAGATATTTGTCTTGTCTCGTTGAAAATTTGATAATAATTTTCTGTTGATTGATCTTTCCTGAAAAAGGTAAATAGTTAGTTGTATGCGATGCCATGATGTATGAAATTCGTGGCATGAGATTATGCTATATGCATTTGTGTTGTCAATGCTATGACGTATGAATGCAATGTATGAACATATTAATTGTTCTGCTGCAATGTTGTTGGACTCGTGGAAAATAAATCCCTGAGTACTGTTGGGAATGTAAGTCTTCATATTTTGAAGTTGAAGCGTTGATGGATGAGTTTCCATTTAGAGACATAAACTCTGTTGGGGAATGGATACGTCGTGCATCACTTTTCGACTTCGTGAAATCCTATTGGAGAATCCCAAGAAGCTGGGCGACTTTTGCTGGGGAATATTTGAAGTGGTAATTGGAAGTTTTTCTTCGTCGGGGATTTGAAGGCAAAAAGGCACCATTAGGCTACCTGCTGGGGATATGACAAAGATCCTGTAACAAGAAGCTCTTGCTTCTGCTATGTTGGAGAAAGTACCTGTGGGGTTTTGTGGAATAGCACATAGATGTTATCCTATTTCTTAAAGCCATTAGTAATTGTCTTTATGTTTTCTGTTCCTTATTTTCTTGCGCTCATTTGTAAACACTAATCACGTTCAAATGCATATGTTCAAAAATAATCATTGGACATTTTTGCAAACAAAACAGGGAAATAAAAGAAAAACAGATAGTTTTGCACTTTTAAAGGAATATCTTTGTATTAACTTGAATAAGTATTTTGGTACAAAGAGACAAACATCCTAGTAAGAGAATGTTGCCGTAGAAAATGAAAACTGATACAAAGAAAAGATAGCTATCTGAAATAATCCCATGGGGTTCCCACTCTGCTATAGCCTTCGTGTCTCTGAGCGTCTCATCCACCTGCTGCTTTGTCCGAGGCCGATTGGATTAGAACCGTTTGAACCGATACTAAAGGTTGTCTGTAAGGTGATCCAACAGGACATAGTCATACGCTTTCAATCCCTAACTTTTGCCTAGACCGCCCTTTTGGGTTTTCAGTCCACCAGGATACCCTTTTTTGCCCAAGCCGCCCTTTCAGGTTTTCAGCTTGCCGGGTGTACAATTTTTTTTTGTATTTTATCCCTAATTTTTGCCCGAACTTTTTTGGTTCGCCGGGATGCCCTAATTTTTGTCTAGTCCAGTCGACCTAGCGGGTCTTTATTCATGTGTAGTATCTTTTAACTATGTACACGTTTACAGGGTGCGGAAGGTCATCGCTGTCCATAGTGGTTAAGATCATTGCTCCACTAGAGAATATGCTTTTGATCACAAATGGTCCTTCGTATGTAGGAGTCCATTTGCCCCTGGGATCACCTTGTGGCAATATGATACGCTTGATTACCAAGTCACAAACTCGATATACCTGATGTTTGACCTTCTTGCTAAAAGTTTTGATCATACGTTTTTGGTACATCTGACCATGACAGACAACTGCAAGCCTCTTCTCATCAATCAAGTTCAACTGGTCAAGTCGAGTTTGAATCCATTCATCTTCATCCAACCCTGCATATTTTATAATTCTCAGAGAAGGTACTTGGACTTCAATTGGTAGGACAACTTCCATGCCATATACCAAAGAGAAAGGAGTTGCCCCGATTGATGTGTGCGCCATGGTACGGTAACCAAGGAGAGCAAATGGTAACATCTCATGCCAGTCCTTGTAGGTCACTGTCATTTTTTGTATGATCTTCTTGATGTTTTTATTTGCGGCTTCTACAACGCCATTCATCTTCAACCGGTAAGGAGAAGAGTTATGGTGCTGGATCTTGAATTGCGCGCATAGTGCGGTAATCACAATATTGTTGAGATTGGTACCATTATCTGTGATGATTCTCTCCGGGATACCGTACCGACAGATGAGATTCTGTTTGATGAAATGGGCCACAATGTTCTTGGTAACAGAAGCGAATGAAGCTTCTTCGACCCACTTCGTGAATTAATCAATGGCAACTAAGATGAAGCGGTGTCCGTTAGAAGCTGTGGGTTTGATCTTTCCAATCTTGTCAATGCCCCATATTGCGAAGGGCCAAGGAGCAGTCATGACCTTTAGGGGAACCAGAGGCACATGTACTTTGTCAGCATAGATCTGGCACTTGTGACAAGTTCGTGAATGTTGATAATGATCCGCTTCCATGGTGGACCAGTAGTATCCTGCCCGTAAGATCTTTTTAGCCATCGTGTGTCCACAAGAATGAGTGCCAAAGGTACCTTCGTGTAAATCAGCCATAATCTTTTCTACCTCACTCTGGTCTACGCAACGAAGCAAAGTAGAGTCGTGGTTGCGTTTATAGAGGATTCTGTTACCGAGGAAGAATTTAGCAGAAAATCTTCTCAAGAACTTCTTATCATTGACTGAAGCTCCCTTCGGATATTCTTGGGTTTCGAGATATCTCTTAATTTCATGGAACCAACGTTTGGCCACTACTTCTTCAGTATCAATCTCGTGACAGTGAGCTGGTTCGTCCATCCTCTCTATGGTGATATGAGGAGCCTCATTATCCCACCTAACTTTGAACATGGATGACATAGTTACTAGTGCGTCTGCTAGTTGATTTTCCTCTCGAGGAAAATGCTTAAAGGTGATTTCTTCTAAATATGGGATTAATGTCAACACATGTTCTTTGTAAGGGATGAGATTAGGATGCTTCGTGTCCCATTCTCCTTTGATCTGACTGATGACTAAGGCTGAATCTCCAAATACATTTAAGGACTTGATTCCCAAATCTATGACGGCTTTGAGACCCATAATACACGCTTCATATTCCGCCATATTATTGGTACAGTTGAAACACAGCCTAGCAATGAAGGCAGTGTGACATCCATCAGAGGATATGATCACAACGCCTATGCCGTTGCCGAGTGCGTTGGAAGCTCCTTCAAAAACCAAGGTCCACCGGGGTCCTTGTTCAGGTCCGTCATATGGTCTGAGTTCTTCACAATTGTTTACCAACATGATGTCTTCATCTGGGAACTCGAATTTCATGGACTGGTAGTCATCTACAGCCTGATGAGCAAGGTAATCGGCTAGCACATTGCCCTTTATTGCTTTTTGGATAGTGTATTGAATGTCGTATTCAGTCAGGATCATCTGCCATCTTGCTATTCTTCCAGAGAGGGCGGGCTTCTCGAATATGTATTTAATTGGATCCATCTTGGATATCAATAAGGTAGTATGGGTTAACATATACCGTCTTAGCCGGCGAGCAGCCCATGCCAGAGCGCAACAAGTTTTCTCGAGCAGTGAATATTTGGTTTCACAGTCGGTAAACTTTTTGCTCAGGTAGTATATTGCATGCGCATTTCGGCTAGACACGTCATGCTGGCCCAACACACACCCCATTGAATTTTCCAAGACAGCTAGATACATGATAAAAGGTCTTCCCTCGACTAGCAGCATCAAAACAGGAGGCTCTTGAAGGTACTCTTTGATCCTGTCGAAGGCAGCCTATCAGTCGTCGTTCCAATCCAACACTTGATCTTTCTTCAGTAATTTGAAGATTGGTTCACAAGTAGCGGTTAGGTGAGAAATGAATATGGAGATGTAGTTTAGCCGTCCTAAGAATCCTCTGACTCCCTTCTTGGTGTGAGGAGCAGCATTTTTTGTATTGCTTTTACCTTTGCAGGTTCCACTTTGATATCTTTACCGCTGACAATGAATCCTAGGAGTTTAACGGACCTCACTCCAAAAGTGCACTTTCTCGGGTTCAACCTTAGTTTGTATTTCTCTAGTCTTTCAAACAGTTTTTGCAAATGGTCAAGGTGTTCCTCTTCAGTTTGAGATCTGGCTATCATGTCATCCACATAGACCTCTATCTCCTGATGGATCATATCATGAAACATAGCTACCATGGCACGTTGATAAGGTGCCCCAGCGTTCTTCAACCCGAATGGCATAACTTTCTAACAAAACGTACCCCACTGTGTGACGAAGGTCGTTTTCTCCATGTCCTTAGGTGCCATTTTGATTTGATTGGACCCGGAGAAACCATCCATGAAGGAGA
This sequence comes from Vicia faba, assembly GCA_948472305.1. Taxonomy (NCBI): domain Eukaryota; kingdom Viridiplantae; phylum Streptophyta; class Magnoliopsida; order Fabales; family Fabaceae; genus Vicia; species Vicia faba. The sequence continues at coordinate 345,655,494 of OX451739.1, forward strand.
ATACTTTATGTTGTGCGGTGTTGTCAACCAGAATATCGATGTGGGGAAGCGGGAAATCATCCTTAGGGCTTTCCCTATTCAAGTCTCTGTAATCCACACACATGCGTAATTTACCGTCCTTTTGAGGCACTGGAACAACATTGGAAATGTAACACCCCAATTCTACCCCGGCGAATTATATAAATAAATAAGAGTTATAATAATCATTCATGCAAACGAATCGGGATGCCACAAATTCTTCTATCAAAATTCATTGCATTCATCGTGGATATATAACACTTTTAAAATATCAGATGAACCATCATCATAACATCTTTAGTTAAATAATTCAACATCTACGCAGCAGAAATTCTTAATAACATCTCTGTCATCATTACAACAACTCCAAAACAACAAATACTTAATAATAATCAACTAAAAAGTTCAACAACTGAATAATCAACAATCAAAAGCAACAAGCGTTCATCCCCCCGAGTGTTACATATCAGAGCAAAGACACCGACTCAACTATTGAAGGTATACAGCCTTCACTCTTGATTACCTGCACGTTACCAACATAAGGGCAACATTTAAACAAAAGGGGTGAGATATCTAACAATATAATAAAGCGCATGATAATTAATATATTAAATTAGATCACATAACATCACCATTTCTCATCTCATAATCAACAATAATAATACACATTCACCACATCAATACACACTTCTTTATGCAGTCATATAATGCGACTCAATACTATGCAAATGTATGTGGTACCATTTGGAGCAGAACTCCCATCTCAAAAATTTGCCAATTAATAGAGGCATTAACAAGGCATAAGCCTTCATCTCAATATTCGCCAATACAGGCCATCTCAACGAGCATAAGCTCAATCTCAAAATGCAATGTATACAACATAATCATGAATGTAATAACAACACCACAATTTATAACATCTCAATACAACATCATCGTTGGCCAAAGGCCTACGTCTCAAAAGCATCTCAACATCTCTTCATCAACATCTCATATCATCCATAATAATTTATCATTTATCCATTAAACATCATTTATTCATCATAAATTATCAACACAACATCATTAATAACGTCTCATCAACAACTCAGTTGTACATTAATAAGATAGTAATTCACACCGCTATTCTATAATCTTACATCATTACTATCATTACTCCTACTGTTACAAATCAAACAGCAGCCTATAAACATTTCATCCTCATCATTCTGCATAAAAACCAACATAACGATCAACACGGGAACTAACTCTAAATCCTAAATTGGCTACTACGATTACACTTCCTATTCTTCATTTTAATCCTCTAGAATAAAGTTCATCGCGTTAGCTATTCAACGCTTTGAACGACATCTCAAAAGGCATCCTAAATCTCAAGTTACAACATTTTCTAAGCGATTCTGCCAAAAACCAGACAACATGGGTGGACACATATCTCCTTGGATCGACGCGTACTACACTGAACTCGCAACATGAGTCGACGCATCCTCTCTTGGATCGACTCATCCTGAGTATAACACACAGCATGTATCGACACATGCTCCTATGGATCGACTCATAATGAGTCTAAAAGCACTCATGTATCGATGCAAAATCTCTTCGTGTCGACTCATCCTGAGTCTCTCAACCTTCTTGTATCGACACATCATGTTTAAGGTCGACGCATCATGTTACATCCTGCATAAATTCTGCGATTTTTCTCTGCGTTTTCAATACAGGATTCATACTTTAAGCCCTAAAAACTTAATCTAATCATGGATAATCATCACTTACAATTATCCTATAATTCTACATCAATTAAACAACACCGGGACATCATTATTCATCTAAAATTCATCAATTTTTCATCATACAACATCACATATATTCAATTCATGAACAGGACAACAATCACCTCTAATCCCACATACCAATCATCATGAACCCAATTAAAGAGTCAGAACCCCACCCTTACCTTGGATTGAAGGTTGCTCTATAATCTTCCGGTCGAAACCTCATTCTTCTTCTCAATCCTTATTCTTCTACTGCCTCCTCTTTTCTATTCTTTCTAGCAACAATAAAATAACCTATTATTCTCTTTATTCCTTATTAGGCTCAAAACTAATACACCCCCTTATTACTTCTATTCCTTTAAAACAAGCCCGCATCATATAATATTATACTTCTAATATTATTTCACCACTTAATAGAATAATTTAATCCAATTAAACGTAACACAACTTCATAAATATTCCAAAAATAATTTAATTAAATAATTAATTAAATTACGGGCGTTACAGGCAACCCATTGTGGATAGGAGGTGACGACTAAGAATCTGGAATTGAACTCCTTCACGACTTCAGTCTTGATCTTCTATGAAATTTCTGGCCGCATGCGACGTACCTTCTGTTTTACCGGAGGGCAGCCTTCTTTTGTCAGCAGACAACGGACCACGATATCAGCGTCGAGTCTTGGCATGTCTTCGTATGACCAGGAAAAGACCTCAACATAGTCATGTAGTACTTGAATTAAGCGCTTCTCAACACTAGGTTCCAGATTGGAACCTACCTTGACTTCTTTCTTGTCCTCTTCGGTACCTAAGTTAACCGTGTCAACCGGCTCTTCGTGGGACTGTATGGTCCTTTCTTCCTGTTGTAGTAACCTGGCTAGTTCCCTTGGTACATCACAATCTTCCTCACCTTCGTCTTCAGCTTGGTAGATCGGATTTTCAAAATCACAATAGGCCATAGCAGAATCGTTACCCATGGGATCCTGAGTGGATGTGGATCTGCATTTTGATATGTGAGTGTGTGTAAGAACATAGCTATCTTTGAAAAAAATAAAAATGTAGAAAAGAAGAACAAAGAGTGTAAAATTTTCATGCAAAAACGTCCATGATTTATTGATGACATATGAAAATGAAGTAACAACCCTCACAAATGGACCGTTGTGCCTCGGGTAAGAAACAAGGTTTTAAAGTCTAAACTATTTAATTATTACAAGTCCGACAAAATTTTAAAGACAATTACTGTTGGATAAAAGTAATAGGGAAAAATTCTTTGGCTTCCCAGTTGTTGACTCCTCCGCTGATAGTTGGGAAAATCCATTCTTCCAGATCACAGTTGTCATCACTATCTTCCACTGTGTTGACTTCATGGTTGCTGATCCGTAAAGGTGGTCCTCCGACACGAGCATGACGAACAACTTTCTGGGCTTCTGAAGTAAAACCCAAACCAAATTTGCCAGATTTGTAGGGAATATCCGGAAGTTGGCCCTAAATGGTACACCCACCTTCTTCGACTACTGCCTTGGCATCTTTCAGAGAAGCCATCTTTAGTGGAGGTCTAGTAATCTTTGGGACTATGGAAACAGTATTGGTTGTCGGACCTGTTTGTGGAACCTCCTCGAAATTCTGACACGGAGTTTCGATGAACTCACCATCCATTTCCACACACCTGAAGGAGTTCAGGTGACTGACCACATATTCCTCCTCTCCATATACATTGATGATTTTCCCTTGATTGGGTACTTCAAAATCTGATGTAATGTAGAGGTGACGGCACCAGCGCCATGAATCCAAGGTTGGCCCAATAAACAGGAATAGGAAGGGCAGATATCCATCACATAGAAAGTTGAATCAAAGGTCTGAGTTCCAACTTTGATGGGGATGTCCACCTCCCCGTGCCCCATTCTCTTTGAAACATCGAAGGTCCTTACCACTATGTTGTTGGGTTTTAAGGTCAAACCTTCACAGTTTAGTCTATCCAGAGCCTTCTTAGGCAGCACATTCAATGATGAACCAGTATCTACCAGGACATGGGCCAAAGTAGTGCCTCTGTATTCGATAGAGACATGCAACGCATCATTGTGTTTTCTCCCTCTAGGTGTCAGATCAGCATCAGAAAAGCCCAAACCGTTATCAGCTGTCAAACTAACCACATAATCTTCGAATTGGTCAGCAGAGGTTTCCTGTGATACATGGGAAGTTTTAAGAAATTTCACCAAAGCATTCGCATGAGCTTCGGAGCACACAATAAAGCTAGCATAGAAATCTTTGAAGGGGTCTGCCCTAGATGTTCGACTACATTGTAGTCGCTTCTCTTTATAATTTTCAAAATTTCTTCCATATCCTTATTGGAAGCCTCTGGGATAGATACTGACTGCGCCTTCGTCCGGACAGGCACAATTAAAATGCCTTTGCCCCGATTCTCGGTCGACTTGGTGATAGGGGTGTCAGCAGGGGTAATCACAGGAACTATAGTAGTAGTATCAGGAGGAACAAAAGCAGGAATGATCACAGGACCAGTAACAACTTTCGGAGGAGAAATCTCAGGGGAGAACACTCTTCCACTTCTGGTTATTTTGTTGGTTCCTACAATGTTTCCAATGTCGGGGTCATCCTTCTCAAAAACCGGGTCTTCATCAGCCAACCAATCTTGCTTGACGCCGTGGTAGTAGACGTCACCTCATAGTTCCAGGGAACAGTTTTGTCTGAGGAGTATGGGATTGGCCCTGGAATAGTAATTATAAGTGGAGTCACCTTCGGAATAGATGTAATCCTAATGGGTCTTTTGGTGGAGACCATGGGAGGATTGGCGGAAATGGTTATTATTGAAACATCCTTGTAAGAAATGGTTGGAACGGGAGTCTTTTCAAACAAAATCTCTCTGTCATCCATCAGGCGCTGGACACTTGCCTTCAATAAATGACAACCAGTCGGTAGAGCTAAACAGAGGTGGCAACCTTCGCCACAACCCAGAAATAAACCGGCCCTCAACAGGTTCCTCTTGGCGGTTAGAAGAGGAGTAACAAGTTCATCAACAACAGTAAAAAATGCATCATCTTCAACAAAGTTAACACCACGGCCGTGCTTGGGCATAGGAGCAGTGATAACATTTGGGATCACAGGGGCGTAAAATTCAATTTCCTCTGCCTCGAGAAGGTCTTGCACCTTGTTTTTCAAAGCCCAACAGTCGTTTGTATCATTACCTGGACTTTCTGAATGGTAAGCACAACGAGCATTTGGGTTATAATGGGGAGAGGCAGTGTTGGGATTCTTTGGAGCTTCCCGCAAGGTTACCAGATTAGATTTCAACAAATGTGGAAAGACTTGAGATAACGTTATATTTATCCGGGTAAACTGTCTTACCGACCTTTTCGTTCTAGACTAATTGTTCCTTTGTTGAATAGGTGTAGGCTTAGAGATCATGACAGCCCCTACCGCGGGACGACGTTCAGTTCTGTCCTAATTCCTATGGTCATATGCAACACTGGCCTCCTTCTTTCCGGTGAAGGGTTTCTTTATCGTGCTCAAGGACACATCTCTTTGAATTTTGCCACTTTTTATACGCGCTTCTACTCGTTCACCGGTCATAATTAATTCAGTAATCCCAATCGAGGAGCTTCCGATCAGGTGTTTGAAGAATGGACTAGATAGCGTGCCCAAGAACATATACACCAATTCTCTGTCAGATAGAGGGGGTTGGACCCTTCTCGCGAGATCCCGCCATTTTTGAGCATAGGTTTTAAAACCTTCACCTGTACCCATAGACATGCCTTGCAATTTTGTCCGAGTTGGCCGCCAAATCTTCCCAATTGCGAATGTTGGTCCCTTCCAATTGATAGAACCAATCCAACTGCAGTATGATCTCAAATGTAGCTTTGGACAAGAGACACCGTCATATTTAGAGAACGTAGGGACCTTGATTTATGCGGTATGACAACCCCTGAGACAAGTCTTAGATCTTCAAAATCCAACTCGGGTACCCTCTGGATCTCCATAACATTGAGGTGATCTTCCAACTGTTTGTATTTGTCGTCAGCTGGAGGATACTGCTCTTCAGAGTAGTCAACCTCTTCATCCACTTCAGATTCTGGATGGTCACTTCCTTGCTTTTCCCTTCTTGATTATCCCCTTCACCCAATGATGTTGTGAAGTCTAGAGTCCGTATGGATGGTCCTTTGAACCTTCTTTCCAAATTCAAAACACCAATTGATTTCTTCGCTTTCTTCTTCTTTTCTTTGATTAACAGAGTTTTCAACTCCTCTTGTCCTTTTGCCAGAGTCAAGAACATTTGTTGAAACTGAGCGTTCTGCGCCTGAATATCTTTTACTGTCTGTTCAATATCTATCTCACTGAAATAAGCAGTAGAAAGATAAGGAGACCTGTTTTAAGAAACTTGTTTATGTTATGATGAATGAAGATGCATATGCAAATGATTTCAAGGAAATTAGAGATTTAAATTTTCTTTAAACAAAAAAGGAACACACGTTATATTAATAAATCCAAGTTTAAGTACATCATGCCTCTTTGGGCTTACAATGAAAGAAATAAAATACAAAACTCCTAAGACAAAAAAGTTGAATGCATCCTCTTTGGTGCGATGTAGGCGTTCAGACTCTGCTCTTCATGAAGCTGCTTGGTGAGTTCCAGAACCTTCTTCTCACTGTATAGAACCGGGCCTCGAAAGTGTCTCGTTTTTCCTTTAGTTGAACCCAATCTCTTTGCAAGTCTTTGAGAGAGGTAGGCATGTTGGGATAAAGGAAAGTGTACAAGACATCTCCTTCAACAACATGCTCTATGATAACTGGGAGAATGGAGGGGTAAGGCATTGCGATACTCTGAGCGCGAGCCCGTACCCACCTAAGGTAAGGCTTAAGGGGAATGGAATTCATGTGCCCCAATGTCCTACTGTCCACCTTGCTTACCATCCTCCAAGCTCGTATAAACCTCTGACGACAGTCTTGATTGTCGCTTTCGTAGACGAACACCACACCTTAGATGAGCGCGTCATGTGGACCATCTCTTCGTGCATACCCAAACTGCCGCAGAGCTAAACAAGGGTTATAAGTGATGCCTCCCCTAATGCCAAGCAGAGGAACATTATGGAATTACCTACAATGATCGATGATAGTAATATCCTCCAAGGATCGAGAACACCAGTGGATATCCGAACGCCTGAGTGACATCAGCCTATTGGACCACCTCAAACCTTGCTCATTCTTCACAACGGATCGGGGAAGATGCAAAACAAACCATTTAGCCAACTATGATAGGGTGGCAGAACCGGACTGTTTTAGGAAAATGCTGGTTTGTGTTTTGCGTTTGTGTTTGCAAAATGTCGCGGTAAGTAAGAGTCGCCACCAACTTTTATTTTATCCAACTGGAAAGGAAAAAAGCACAGAAAAATTCCTTTTTCGAGATTTTGAGTACAGGGGGTAGATTATAGAAAGGGAAGGTATTAGCACCCTTTCTATCCGTAGTTTTCTACGGGCTCTTAGGTACTTGCTCATCATTTTAAAAATTGCTTATGTGTTTGTGTGTTTTGAAAAGTTTTGGTTTTACTTCGATTTAACCCTTGCTTCTGTCTTCAAGAGTGTTACGAAGTGTTTTTGAATACTTTGTTTGAAAAGTGTAAGTGTGAAAAAGTTTGATTTTGAGCAAGTACCTACTAGCATCTAACCACTTGAAAAAAGAATGTTTCTGTTCTTGTTTCCTTTAGACAACGCTATCCTACTATTAGTGAGTAGGTAACACCTTCGTTGGAGTTTGTAAGGGTCAATTCGAAAGGGACGTACGATCACTAAAGCAATGTTAGGACGTCTTAGTAATAACCCTAATGTCTTAAGATCATATTCGAGGCAACATTTCCGAGGCAACCCTTCTGAGGCAACATTTCCGAACGGCACATTTGATCTTTGTTTAGACAAAATAGCGACCACTAAAATATTCTATACTTAATGATCGTTTACCGAAGGCAACCGAAGTGAAAGTATACCCTAGGAGTGCGCATGTGCGAGTGATTTGATTTCGAGTTATTATCTTTGCACATTTAGGGTTTGCTAACCATTTTAAAATTAGCATACATTCTTGCCATGCAACCCTATTATCATACATGTAACAGTTAATATTTGCGAAAATTAAAATGCGAGAAATAAAAGATACGCTATTACAAGGCTTCGGGGTAGGGGATTATTTACATAGCCAAAAACCCGTAAATCGATAATTAAACGAAAAGTCCTAATTAAACTATTACATCCCATGAACAGTTACATTAATATTTTAAAAATAAATAAACGCGCGATGAATCGAGAACGAGAAAAGAATTAGGGTTTTGACCCCGTCTAAACCTAATTGAGAGAAGAAATATTTTTGGTTGTTTTTGATTATTTTAAGAAAATAAGGTTTTGAATTAAATATGTACAAACCTAATTATTAATTAATTTAAATTAATAAAAAAATTTAATTTTGGCCTATTTTTGTATTTTGGTTATTTTAAGAAAAGAAAATAAAAATTAAATTAAACAAAAACCCTAATTTTCTAATTGATTTTAATTTATTTACAAAAGGTTAAAATTGCCCTAAAATTAAATTAAACTAATTATTAAATTAATTTTTGAAAAAAAAAAACCTAAATCTAATTTGATGAAAATTGATTTTATGATTTTTTTTTGTAAAAAAGAATTAATTTTTATGTGAGAAAATAATTTAAACAAAATTAAATAAATAAAGAAAAATATAGAAAGAAAAGAAAGAATTGGGCCTGGTATGCTAGCAATTTGAGGGGTGTCCATAGAAATTTCTGAGCCGAAAAGCCTTGGTCCACGTTGACCCTCCTGGTTCCAATGTTGCACGTTTGACTAGGCCTTTGGTAGACCCTCACATGCCAAATGTTGGATTTGATTTGCTTTAGATCCAGTGGTTGCAAGCTGATGGCATATGGTGGATATCCTAGAAGCCTGGGCATGGAAACATGTATAGAAAAATAATATTGAAGAATAAGGGGACATGGGGATCGAACCCAGGCCCTTTGGCTTTTTCTCTCTCCCACTGACCAACCCTGCTAGCGTGCCTTGTTGTATATCAAATAACAAATAAACATTATATTAAAAAAACACAAATTAACATATGCCAGCGTGCGAACTTTTGAATGGACGAATGGTGTGTTGCCACACCACCTTCTTCTTCCTTCTTCCGTTGGCAAAAGTCCAATACTTTTACCTACGAACAAAGTCCGTAGCTATAGCCCCTGTGATTTCCCAAAATCTCATACATGCACCATAAATGAAACCCAATGCTACATGCCAGTTCGTCTTGGTCTTGTGAACATCATGGTACCTCTCTTTTGGGCCAATTTCACATGCACAAGAAAACCCTAAAAACGAAACCTAAACCCTAACAATGGTGGATCTCTGTATGGTTAGCAAAAATGCAATTAATCATTACCAATAGCTTGCAAATGTTTCACTGAACAAGAATATAAGGAATTCATGCTACAAATGCCAAAATAATGATATTGGATTTCAAGAAAATTCCAAAGTCGTGTGACACTTACAGTGAGTTTTTGTGCACGAAAATGCTTCTTGGTGATTGGGATAGACTCCTTGAACACCCAGGAAGCGAATGCGATAGCTTGGAAGGCTTGAAATATCTTGGAACTATGAAATCAGATTGCCACTTTTTCTTGATTTTTTGAAAGTTCTCCTTCTCTTTTCACGCCTCTAACGCTTATGCATTTGGTCTGCAAACGTTCTATATGTAGCCTTGAGTGAATTAGGTTGACAAATTTGTTTCAAATCTTCTTCAATTAAGGTGATTGATCAAGATTTGATTCTCTTGTAAATATTTCCAAAACAAGCCAAAAATCAATCTTTTTATGTACAAACAAGCCTTGCACGATTTGATCTCATTGACAGCTACTCATGGACCTAAAATATGCACAAAATCTCAAGGTTTAAATGATTTTGATTTTTTTCATGATTTTATTTTGATTTAATTTGATTTAATTGAAATAAAAATCAAAATAAATGGCAAAAATAAAATAAAGGCAAGTGGGAAGGATCATGGATCGTGGACCATGTTAAAAACTCAATACAATCACAAAACGTTGGGCCCATTTAATAAAAATTGCAATTTGAGGCACTTTTAACTTTTGGCAATTTTGCAAAAAAGGTCAACTTCACCCATGCATAACTTCTTCAATTTTGACCCTAGAGAGGTGTTCTTGGACTTTTTAGAAAGCTTAAGATGTCCTCTAAGCAACACTTTTGGTCTCATATCAATTGAGTCTTCCATGTTCATGTATGAAGCTTTGACAAAAAATGTGTTTTTGTTGACTTTTCAAAGTGACCTATAATGTCCAAATTCATAACTTCTTGTGAGTGCATATTTTAAACTTGGGAGCTGAATATGAATTGTAGGAAATTTCATCTTCTCCAAAATGAGCTTTGGATGGGTCAATTCTAATAAAGAATGAGAAAGTTATGCTTAGTCAAAGTTGAGTTGACTTTTCCTGCAAAACCTTAATTTAACAACTTTTGGGTTTTGATGAATTGTGAGTAATCCTTGAGGAATCATGATAAACCCTTGATAAAATGATGAATAATACTTCAAAATGAGAACATTGACCAAAAATCTTGAAGTTTGACTGCATGTGGGCCATAGTTGACTTTTGCCCTAACACAGTCGATTTTCAGGCCTTTGAGCAATTGACTGAGCAAACTTTCTCTGCAAGGCTTGAAATTTGACATGGATGATCTTGAGAACATATTTGGACAATGGTTAGAATTTTAGACCCTTTGGACTCAATTATCTTGATGCAACATGAAACCCTAATTTGAGGTAGACTGCCTTAGGAGAGAGTTTTGTCTGGTCAACTCTTGGACTTCCTTGGGCAATTTGAGGATCTCACTTGAAATGTATTGAGAAATATGGGAGGGCAAATTTTTGGGTACAACAGATGCCCCTGTTAAATCTTCTTAAACCTGAGGATGTAGATTGGCTTGTCTGCCTTTCGTGGTCCGAAGGTGGAAGATGATTGAACACTAGAGTGCACAAGAAATTTGCACTTGCATGAAGTGGTACTTGTCTTGTGATGTCGGGAATGGGCTTATAGATGCCATTTGGAGATTGATGATGGAAGATGGGCTTAAAGATACAATCCGAAGGAGTGTCGATCGCATAAGAGATTCCTTAGCGAGAGTCTGTATACCTGTTGTTGAGGAAGACTACGCTGGGGAATACTGATCTTTGTCTTGAGGAAAAAGTTGAATTTTAGGAGCTTCGGTCATCCGTTATTCTACTAGGGAATTGTCTCTTGGTCAAAGAGGTAAAATGAACTACTATCTGGTCAGGATCCAGGCTTCATAGTGATAAGATCGACTGCTATCTGGTCATGCTCTAGGCTTTACAGTGACTTACTGGGGAGATGAGATTAAACTTGCTATCCGGTCGTAATCCAGGCTTTGCAATTTCTCAATTCTTATCTTGTCGTACTCCAGGCTTCAGAGGGAATTAAATTGTTATCCGGTCGCATCCGAGCTTCAACTTGAATTTAGGACACACTAATATCCGGTCGACTTCGCGCTTCTAAGTAATTGTCCAGGTAAACTTCTATTTGGTCGAAATCCAAGCTTCGCAGTGTCTTGTACTGTTATCTGGTCGTAATCCCAGGCTTCAGCATCCTTTACCGCTATCTGGTCGTAATCCAGGCTTCACGATGGATTATACCATTATCTGGTCGAATCCAGGCTTCATGGCGTTTGGAGAAATCAAGATATTATCCGGTCGAATCCGGGCTTCATAACTTGCATTAAAGATATACCACTATCTGGTCGACTCCAGGCTTCGTAGTATTCTTGGTTGCTATCTGGTCGTAATCCAGGCTTCACAACGTCTTATACCATTATCTGGTCGAATCCAGGATTTATGGTGTCTTGCATTACTATCTGGTTGTAATCCAGGCTTCACAATAACTTTGCTAAGCTGTTATCCGGTCGATTTCCTGGCTTCACAACTTGTGTTTATGATATACCACTATCTGGTCGATTCCAGGCTTCATGGTGTCTTTGTACTGCTATCTGGTCGTAATCCAGGCTTCACAGTAACTTGCATTGCTATCTGGTCGTTCTCCAGGCTTCACAATAACTTGTTGGGGATTAAACTATTATCCCGTCGAATCCGGGCTTCATAGCTTGAATTTAAGAGATACCACTATTTGGTCGATCCCAGGCTTCGCGGTATTTTGGTACTGTTATCCAGTCGTTCTCCGGGCTTCACGGTATGATGGAGAAATCAAGATATTATCCGGTCAAATCCGGGCTTCATAGCTTAAATTTTGTGAGAATTTGATTGTATCTTTCCCTTAAAGGTAGAGAGTTAGTCGTATGTAATGTCATGATGCATGACATGTATCGAATAAATGATGTTCTCAAAATAAATGAGATTGTGTTGTATGATGCTTATGCATATGCCATGAAGATCTTCATAAGACCAAGCGAAGATCTCAACATAGTCGCGTAGCATCTGTATCAACCATTGCTTGACACTAGGATCCAGATTCGCACCTATCTTGACCTCTTTCTTGTCTTCCTCTGTACCCAAATTTACTGATTCCATTGGCTCTTCATGTGGCTGTATGGCCCTCTCTTCCCGTAGTAACAGTCTAGCAAGTTCCCCAGGCACTTCACAATCATCCTCACCTTCGTCCTCGGCTTGGTTGATCGGATTTTCGAAGTCATAACTGGCAGTAGAAGAGTCATTATCAATGGGATCCAGAGTGGATGTGGATCTGCATTATGATATGTGAGTGTGTGTAAGACAATAGCTGTTTTGATAAAGAATGAAAAAGAAAAACAAGGAGCGCAAAATTTGTAATGCAAGAAAACGTCCAATGCTTTATTGATAATATATGAAAATGACAAATAATGAACCCTCACAAATAAAGCCTAGGTGCCTCGGGTAAGGTACCGGGCCGTAAAGTTTCAAATTGTCTGTTTACAAATCTTAAAACAAAAGTCAATTACTGTGTAATAAAAGAAACGGGCACGAAGTCCTTCGCCGTCCAGTTGTTCAAGCCACCATTGGTTGTAGGGTAGATCCACCTGTCGATATCTGAATCTTCTTCACCATCTTTAATTGCATTCACTCCCTGATTACTGATATGCTGAGGAGGTATTCCAATCCGTGCATGCTGAACAACCCTTTGAGCCTCTGCAGTAAAGCCCAAACCAAACTTGTCAGTTTTGTGTGCAAAGTCAGGGAGCTGACCCCAATTTGCACACCCACCTTTTTCAATTACAGCCCTGGCATCCTTGAGGGAGTCCATCTTCATAGGAGGTTCGTCAACAGCAACTTCAGTCAATGCCAGAGTCTGGGGGACCTCTTCAAATTCTGACACGGGGTTTCGATGAACTCCCCATCCATCTCCACATAGCGAAAGGAATTAAGATGACTCACCATGTACTCCTCTTCACCTTGTACTGTGACGATCTTCCCCTTTACTGGATATTTCAACATCTGATGGAGCGTAGAAGTCACTACCCTAGCCTTGTAAATCCAAGGGAGACCCAGCAAGCAAGAATAAGATAGTCGGATATCCATCACATAGAAAGTAGATGCAAAAGTATGAGAGCCAACTTTAACAGGGACGTCCACCTCCCCGTGCACCATCCTTTTTGACCCCTCGAAAGCCCTAACCACAATATTACTCGGCTTCAGAACCAAACCTTCACAGTCCAGACGGTCTAATGCTTTCTTTGGCAAAACATTTAATGAGGACCCAGTATCCACCAGTACGTGGGCCAGAGTAATGCCCCTGCACTCGATCGAGATGTGCAGAGCATCATTGTAATTTCTTCCTTTAGCAGTCAGATCTGCATCTGAGAAACCCAACTCGTTGTCGGCAATCAAACTAGCTACGTAGTCTTTGAATTGATTGGTAGAAGTTTCCAGCGGCACATGCGCAGTTTTGAGGAAAGCAATTAAAGCCTTTGCATCGGCTCCCGAACATAATAACAAGGACAACATGGAGATTTTTGACGGGGTCAGCCCCAGCTGATCGACTACGTTGTAGTCGCTCTTCTTGATAATCTTCAGAATTTCCTCTATCTCCTGCTTAGAGGTTTCTATAATGATCTTCTTAGGTGCATCCATCCGGGCAGGCTCACCTGTGATTTCTTTGCCCCGAGTGTTAGATGACTCGGCGACAGGGGTGATAACTCGAACAGGAACTGGGACAACAGCTGATGTACTAGAAGATGGAATGACAACAAGTTTGTGAATAGTCGGAGGGGAAATCTTAGGAGAGAAGAGTCTTCCACTTCTGGTGACCTTGCTAAACCCAACAATATTGCTGATATCAGCATCAGCTTCTTCAATCTTTAAGTCTTGCTTAACTCCACGGTAATATACATCAGCCCCATAGTGCCAAGGGACAACCTTATCCGAAGTGTATGGGATAGGACCAGAGATAATAATGATTAACGGAGCGATTCTTGGAACAGATGTAGTCCTAACAGGCTTTCTCGAGGAAGCCTTGGAAGGATTGGCGGAAATGGTTATGATGACAACATCTTCAACTAAAACCAACGAAATCATAGTCTTTTCGAACAAGATCTCTTTGTTATCCATCAGGCGTTGAACACCTGTGTTATACGGTGGGAGAACTGACTTGAGGTTTTGCGTTTGTTTTCGCAAATGTTTCGGTTGAGCAAGAGTCTCCACCGACTTTTTATTTTATCCTAAGGAAAGGTTAAAAAGCACAGCAAAAACCTTTGAGATGTTTTCTTGGGTTCGAGGAGTAGATTATAGTAAGGGAAGGTATTAGCACCCTTTCTATCCATGGTTATCCATGGGCTCTTAGTTACTTGCTTAGATCAACTTGTCTTGATTTTCAATTGTTTGAAATGGTGCTTTCAATTGTTTGAAATGGTGCTTTGTGTGTGGGTTTTGAAAATGTTTTGAAAAGAGGCCAATGTGGTGGAAACCTTTGTAATGACCCATGTTTGCAAGTAACCAAGAGCTATCTACTCTAAATTTACTCAAAGATCTTTGCTATGTTTTAACCCTTTTAACAATTTTGTTCCACCATTGTATTTGGTGGACAATCTTGTGTTTAGGATATGAACGGGACGGGCGCGGGTCATCGTTTATACCATGATTGCAATGGTGCCAAGTGTCTTTGACAACTTTTCCTTTAAGGCACTTGATCATTTTTAGGCAACTTTTGAAAGCGCCATCGAGGGACTATGATCATTTGAATTGTTTTATTTTGCCAAAGACACCTAACATGCAATATGGTCCATTATTGAAGGCAACAAGTGGAGTACCCTAGGGGTGCAAGTGTGATTAGTGTTGTCCATTTTCATGCTTTGTTATCTTTGAGTTAGGTCAAGCTATTTGTTTTGGTTGATTTTTGCATACAAACTCTAAGTCTATCATGGCATATTTAGAAAGCTTTTAAATGCGAAATTTAAAGTCCTAAACTATTACAACATAATAATGGGATGGGGGGTACAAATGTTCAAATGGGGATATTTAGCAAGAAAAGTTAAATCTAAACTATTACATCCAAATTGAATATTCAAATTATTTAATTGCACAATAATTAAATAAAATAAAATAAATATGCAAGATGCAAAAATGATTTTCATATGTATGTAAAAGTATTTTTTATGTGACAAATAAACAAAAATAAAAATGAATAATTTTTGGATATTTTTACATTTTAGGGCAAAACCCTAATTTTCTAAGTAAGAAGTATTTATTATTTATTATATACAATATTTATTAATTATGTACAAAAAATAAATAAAAAGGAAGTATATTGTAAAAAAGTGACTTTTTAAGTTAAATATTAATAAAAATAAAAATGTATTATTTTTTGTATTTTTTCCTAAATATTCTAATAAATATATAAGTATTTATATTATTTACTAAATATATTAAATATGTACAAAAATAAAAATATTTATCATTTACAAAAAAAGTATATTTTTTAGAAAATATTTTCAAAAGATGAAATAAAATAAAATCAGAAAATAAAAATGTATTAGTATTATTTTTAGTATTTTAAATAAAAGGATATATATGTTATTTATATGTATAAACTTCAAATAAAACAAATAAAATTCAAATAAAATGCAAAAATGGTTTAAAAAAAAGTTTTTAATATTTTTTATATTTTGGCAAAAAATAATAAGTCAGAAACAAAAAGAAAAAGTCAAAAAATGATAAAAAATAAACACAATGGGCCAGGGGGGTGTATGTGAAATAAAGTGGTGCAAAAAGGAAAACAAAACTCAGGCCCAGCCCAAGTCTATCTTCTTCAACCTCCAGCCAGTTTGTTTCAAAAAACGCGCGTTTCTCAAGCTGATTCAAACATCCTGATTCTTGGACTTTCAAGCAAAACTTATAACACAAAAAATGTCAAGCATCAAATCACGAATCCATACATACCAAGAACTTGATCTAACTCTCAGAAATGAGAGAGAATTTCTTCTCCCCCAATTCCTGACCTAACTTTTTCCTAATGTTCAGGTTCCAAATACTCTTAGCACACACAATATAAATGCAAAGTAACTATATGGATGGCTTCAGGGCTATGATTAGAACATGTTTTCTTCACAAACTTACACCTAACTATGCCTGGATAGAGAGATAGAAGTTCAAAAACTTACCTGTTCAGCTTGATTCGTGTATGACAATGGAGGTACTTTCAGTGCAATGTGAGGACTTGTACAGCTTGCTTGAGGTCCAGGGATGCTTCCTCTATGCTTAGCTTGCTTTGAATCTTGCTGAATCAAGCTACAGAAGTCAACCTGCAAGAGAGAAAAGTGAAAATGGCAAATGATGTTAGGGATGTTACAGTTCGTGTCCAATGCTTGGGATAGTTTGTATAGGTGGTAGGGAGTGTGTATGAACTGGTTTTGGCCAAGGCGCACGAGTGGATTGAGTTGTGGACCTCAATCTGCAGCAGGTGCCCTGTTTTGTGCAGCAAAGAGGTGTTTCTGTGTTTGAGGAGGTATTGGAGGTGGTTGGCTCGTGTTTTTGCTCAGGTATGATGTATGGAATGTGTTCAATAAATTTTCTTAGGCTTGTGTTGACAGGAACTCAATGTTGTGTTTCAAAATGCAAGTTTCTTCTATGTGAAGCAAAGTTTATCAACTTGGGTTATAGGCTCCTACGGGCCCCTCAAGCATGCTGCAAATGTTAGTCTTGATCAGTGGGATATGTTCCTGAACTTGTGCCAAAATGATCTGCCTTGTACTTCTTGGATTTGTGTTTGACATAAAGTAATGCTTTACAAGAATGGATAATGTGCTTTTTCTAATTATGGCTTAATTCTTCATGTAATGACCAAATGCACAAAATAATGCTAGCACACAATGGATTGAAATTTAATTATTTAGTGTAAATGAGATTAGAGGCCTGTAACTAGCTTGAAACATGCTGAGTTCAAAAATGCAAAGTTATGAACATGGAAATGGCTCATGAACAAGGTGACTTTTGCCCATATTGACAAATTCGATTCTCCCTAACCACAAGGGTGTTTGAGAAGTTCTTGGACATTTTGGAAAGCTTGGAATGTGTACTACAATCCATATTTGTAATGCAAGTTGAAATTCCAAGTGGAAGCATGTGAAAAGTGGCCATGAAGTTAGGCAAAAATCCTGCCTAGAATAGGTTAAAATTTTTCTAAGTTAAGAATGTTTTGCACCCTTGTTCCAAAAATTGTAACTTGAGCTAAAAGCTTCTTTTGAGGAAACTTTGTGAAAAAAGTTGTAGATTTTTCAATGGACTACAACTTTCATGTTTTGAGTTTTGTTTGAATCCAAATGCATCTTGATGAAAAAATGGGACAAAGTTAGGAAAAAATTAGGGATTTTCATAACTTAGAAAATTTCTAAGTTATGAAAATTCTTCATTTTAAACCCTAATTTGCAATTTTTGATTTCTTGATGAACAAGTTCATAATTTGACATGTCTTGATGAAAAATGAATCTTGACACTTGATTTTGACCAAAAAGTCAAAGTTTGACTTTTCAGTATACAGTCAAATTTGCTCAGTTGACTGGAAAATTCATCTGTCAACTTTGTGCATTTGGGATGTTTTGATTTTGTTGAACATGTCAAGACAATGCCATTGGGTCCTTGAGTCCATATGTGAGCTTGGTTTGCCATTGGCTAGGTCAAACAGTCAAAAATTGCCTTTGTGTAGTCAAAACCCTAAAAATGACCATTTTGCCCTTTTGGTGATCTGATCAAATTTCTTGTGGAATTGTGATCCAAACTTGATCAAATGGTCTATATGAGTTCATAATGTTGATGTGGGTCAAAAATCATGAGGTTTGACTGTCAATTGACCACAGTTGACTTTTTTCCCCAATACAGCTGATTTCTAGGTCAACTGTCCAATTGACTGGGCAAAGATTGGAATCAAGGCTTGAAGCTTGGTATGGATAAACTTGTGAGTCCAACATGAAACATGAAAGTCATATTGGGAATTTTAGGTCAAAACATCTTTGTGCAAATTCAAACCCTAATTTGGGCCAACAGTGCAAAGAGGGGTCTTGAGCAGAGCAACCCCTAGCTTGATCTTGAGCTCCAAGGGTCTTGTGATGAGAAAATGTTGAGGAAATAGGAGGGCAAATTTTGGGGTACAACAGTTGCCCCTGTTCAATCTTCTTGAACCTGAAGAGTTAGATTGGCAAGTTTGCCTTTCGCGACTCGAAGGTAAAAGAAGATTGGACACTAGAGTGCCCAGAAATTTGCACTCGCCTAATGGAGTATCAGCAATGTGATGGTGGGTATGGGCTTATAGATTCCATTTGGAGATAGGATGGATAGGAGGATGGGCTTATATATGCCATCTAGAGATGTGCCAGAACCTTGTCGGGAATGAGCTTATAGATGCCACTTGGAAGGGTTGATCACGTAAGAGATTCCTTTGCGAGAACTTGCGTATTTTGAGAAAGGAAGATGGTTTCCTGGCCTGTTACAGGTGTTGATCTTCAAACTCTTCGTGTAGACATGCCCTGGCTAGATACAGGAGTCGAATCCACAATTAGTTGCTCACAGATGTGCCCTGGCTAGATACAGGAATCGAATCTGGAACTTCAAAAGGTTGTTTACAGACGTGCCCTGGCTGGATACAGGTGTCGAATCTGGAAACTCTTCATGCAGATATGCCCTGGCTGGATACAGATATCGAATCTACAATCAATCACTCACAGATGTGCCCTGGCTAGATACAGGTGTCGAATCTGGAAATTGTCGTCTACAGATGTGCCCTGGCTGGATACTGGAATCGGATCTGGAATTTGCAAATGGTTGGTAGAGATAGCTTTCCTGGCTGGATACAGGTGTAAACCTCTGACCTGAGAATGAAAGATAATTTCCTGGCCTGTTACAGGGGTTGATCTTCAAACTCTTCGTGCAGATATGCCCTGGCTAGATACAGGTATCGAATCTAAAATCAATCACTCACAGATGTGCCCTGGCTAGATACAGGAATCGAATCTGGAATTGTGACAGTTGATAGTAATCATCTTTGGATTAACCTTTTCCTGAAAAGGCAAGGCATTAGTTGTATGCAATGTCATGATGTATGAGATGCATGATGTCATGATGATGTCATGATGTTCTCAAAAATAAATGAGATTGTGTGATATAATGCGTATATGCATGCGTCATGGTGTATAAAAATGTGATGAATGTATTTTTGTCTAGGAAAATAAATCCTTGACGACTGCCGGGAGTTTGTGGATTCCTGGGCTGATGTTGAAGAATGGAGTTCTTCGCTTCCGCTGGGGATGATGGTTGCAAGAGTAAACCGGTAGAAGAAGATGACTCCGTTGGGGAATAAACTTGTTGGAGAGATTACTCTGCGGGGAATTACTCTGCGGGAAGAGATACTTCGCTGAGGTTTTGATGAGAGCTTCGCTGGAGATTCCACTAATAAGTTATGTTGGGGAACTTGATGAACTCCGCTGGGGATAGGAAGAACTTCGCCGAGGACGAACTTCCCGTGGTAATTAGCTGAGGATAACCCAGTTATACCCTGGTGGGGAAATAACCTCTGAATAAAGTCGGGAGATGCATTCGTACTCTGCAGGGAACAAGCTTCCAGAATCTACTGGGGATAAGCCTCCAGAAACTGCTGGGGATATGGATTCCACTCTCCTGGGGAAACTTTGGACTGTACTGGGGAATGGTTCCACTGGGGTGTCTTGTATTCCGCCGGGGAACAATCTTGAATTAAGACTGCCGGGGATGCTTGCTGAGGAATGCCTGTACTCCGCTGGGGAATGTTGAGATCTTCTGGGGATACCCAACTTCCTTATGGCTGACAGTAGACTAACTCTGCTTGGGGAGAGCATCGCTGACTTGCTAGGGGAACAAAGTGCCTTTTCGGGGCTGACGGGAGAGTATTGCTGAAATCTGGTCTTACTCTGTGGGGAGTTGAGGTAACTTGATTACGTTCTTCAGCCGAATCTACCTTGGTACTTTGGTGGACAGAGCAACTAGACCGCTTGGACAATTCCAAATTGCCCCTGTTTCTGGTGTCATCTGTAATTAGTCCTTTGTTTCGCATGCAACTATTCATGATTAGCAATTAATGTCAAATGCATATATCAAAAAATGAACATTGGACGTTCTTCGCATAACTAAAACAGAAAAAGGAAAAACAATGGATAATTTGTCTGAAAAATTGAACTTTGTATTGATTTTGAAATTTGCCTGTAAATAGGCGTTTTTGTACAAGAGGCTGACGTCCTAGTAAGAGAACGCCGCCGAGTAAAATAGAGTTTATACAATTTTGTGAAAAGGAAACAAAACAGCTATGTGAAAAATAATCCCACTGGGTTCCAACTCTGCTATCGCCTTTATGTCTTCAAACATCTCATCACTTTGCTGCTTAGTTGAAGATGAAGCTGATTGATAGGAATCATCTGAGCCCGATAGTTGATGCCGAATTCTGGATGCAAGGTGATCCAATAAGACATAGTATTACGTTTTATCCCTAACTTTTGCCTGGACCGCCCTTTCGGGTTTTCAGTCCACCGGGATACCCATTTTTGCCCAAGCCGCCTTTTCAGGTTTTCGACTTGCCGGGTGTACAGATTTTTTTCATTTCATCCCTTATTTTTTCCCGAACCCTTTTGGTTCGCTGGGAAGCCCTTATTTTTGCCTAGGTGTGTCAACCTAGCGGGTCTTTAGTTCATGCGTAGTATCTTTTTACTATGTCTGCATTGGCGGGGTGAGGAAGGTCGTCACCATCCATGGTGGTCAGAATCATAGCTCCTCCCGAGAAGATATGTTTAACCACAAATGGCCCTTCGTACGTAGGGGTCCATTTTCCCCTGGGGTCACCTTGAGGTAGAATGATGCTCTTGATTACCAGGTCTCCGACTTGATACTCTTGTCATCTGACTTTCTTGTTAAATGCCCTGATCATCCGTTTTTGGTACGTCTGACCATGACAAATAGCAGTGAGTCTCTTTTCGTCAATTAGGTTTAATTGATCAAGCCGAGTCTGGATCCAGTCATCTTCGCTCAAGCCTGCATCCTTCATTATTCGGAGAGAGGGTATCTGGACTTCAATAGGCAAGACTGCCTCCATGCCATAGACCAAGGAAAAGGGAGTTGCCCCTGTTGACGTCCGTGCTGAGGTACGGTACCCATGAAGAGAAAACGGTAACATTTCGTGCCAATCTTTGTAGGTCATTGTCATCTTCTGCACAATCTTCTTGATGTTCTTATTCGCTGCTTCTACAGCCCCGTTCATCTTCGGCCGGTAGGGAGAAGAGTTGTGGTGCTGTATCTTGAATTGCTCGCAGAGCTCAGTGATCATCTTGTTGTTAAGATTGGTACCATTATCCGTAATGATCCTCTCAGGTACACCATATCGACAGATCAGATTGTGCCGAATGAAACGTGCCACGACGTTCTTGGTAACGGTAGCGTAGGAAGCTGCTTCAACCCACTTTGTGAAGTAATCAATCGTTACCAAGATGAAGCGATGCCCGTTGGATGCCGTGGGTCGGATTTCGCCGATCATATCAATGCCCCACATTGCAAAAGGCCAAGGTGCTGTCAAGACGTTCAGAGGAACCGGGGGAATATGCACCTTATCAGCATAGATCTGGCATTTATGACAAGTTCGAGAATGCTGATAACAGTCGGCTTCCATTGTGGACCAGAAATACCCTGCCCGAAGGATTTTCTTTGCCATGGTATGTCCACTGGAATGTGTTCCGAAGGTACCTTCATGTAGCTCTGCCATGATCTTTTCTGCTTCAGTCTTATTCACACAACGCAGTAAGGTTGAATCATGGTTTCGCTTGTAGAGAATGCCATTGCTGAGGAAGAACTTTGCCGCAAACCTTCTCAGGAACGTCTTGTCATTAACAGATGCGCCTTCGGGGTATTCTTGAGCTTCCAAGTACCTCTTCACCTCATGATACCAGGGTTTTTCTGTTACCTCTTCAGTTTCGAGATCGCAGCAATGTGCAGGTTCATCCAATTTCCAGATAATGATCCGGGGAGCCTCGTTGTCCCATTTGACTTTGAACATAGAAGACATCGTAGCCAACGCGTCCGCTAACTGATTCTCCTATCTTGGGAAGTGTTCAAAAGTTATCTCCTCGAAGTGGGGAAGCAAAGTCAGCACATACTCCTTGTAAGGAATAAGATTTGGGTGTTTCGTATCCCACTCGCCTTTGATCTGATTGATCACGAGAGCGGAATCTCCGAAGACACTCAGAAACTTGATCCTTAAGTCGATTGCAGCTTGAAGACCCATGATGCATGCTTCATACTCCGCCATATTGTTGGTGCAGTTGAAACATAGTCGGGCGGTGAGTGGAGTATGAGTGCCTTTAAGGGATATGATCACAGCGCCGATACCATTACCCAAAGCGTTCGAGGCTCCGTCAAAGTGCATAGACCATCGGGATCCTTCCTTAGGTCCTTCATCCGGTCCAGGTACTTCACAATCAGTCACTACCATGATATCCTCGTCTGGAAATTCAAAGTTCATCGACTGGTAATCATCCACTGCCTGGTGTGCCAAATGGTCTGCCAATACACTTCCCTTGATTGCTTTTTGAGTTGTGTACTGGATGTCATATTCCGTCAAGATCATTTTCCATCTTGCTATTCTTCCGGACAAGGCGGGCTTTTCAAATATGTACTTGATTGGATCCATTCTTGAAATCAATAGAGTAGTGTGGGTCAACATATACTGTCTCAGCCGGCGAGTAGCCCATACCAAAGCGCAACAAGTTTTCTCGAGCAGTGAGTACCGGGTCTCACAGTCGGTAAACTTTTTGCTAAGGTAATAAATAGCGTGCTCTTTTCGGCCAGACTCGTCATGCTGCCCCAGCACACACCCCATTGAGTTGTCAAGTACTGTCAAGTATAAGATTAGAGGTCTCCCTTCAACTGGTGGCATAAGAATGGGTGGTTCTTGGAGATACTCTTTGATCTTTTCGAAAGCGGCCTGACATTCATCGTTCCAACGTACTACTTGATCTTTCTTCAACAGCTTGAAGATTGGTTCACAGGTAGCAGTTAGATGCGAGATGAATCGGGCAATGTAGTTCAACCGTCCTAGAAAGCCTCTGACTTCTTTCTCTGTCTTGGGAGTTGGCATCTCTTGTATGGCTTTCACTCTGGCAGGGTCCACCTGAATGCCTTTGTCGCTCACGATGAAACCTAGCAGTTTTCCAGATCTTACCCCGAAGGTGCACTTGTTTGGGTTCAACCTCAGCTTGTACAACTTCAGACGGTCAAACAGCTTCCGTAGGTGGTCAAGGTGTTCCTCCTCAGTTTGGGACCTTGCAATCATATCATCGATGTATACTTCTATCTCGTGATGGATCATATCATGAAATAAAGCAACCATGGCACGTTGGTAGGTTGCCCCAGCATTCTTCAACCCAAAAGGCATGACCTTGTAGCAAAAGGTGCCCCACTAAGTAACAAAAGTGGTCTTCTCCATGTCTTCAGGAGCCATCTTGATCTGATTATAACCGGAGAAGCCGTCCATGAAGGAGAATACTTTATGCTGAGCAGTGTTGTCAACCAGAACGTCGATATGAGGCAGAGGGAAATCATCCTTAGGGCTCGCCCTGTTCAAATCCATGTAATCAACACACATTCGAACCTTACCATCCTTTTTCGGCACTGGAACCACGTTGGCAACCCACTGAGGGTAAGAAGTCACAGCCAGAAAACCGGCATCAAATTGTTTCATAACCTCAGCTTTGATTTTCTTGGACATTTTTGGACGCATACGGCGAACCTTCTGTTTAACCGGAGGGCAGTCTTCCTTGGTAGGAAGGTGATGAACCACAATGTCGGTATCCAACCCAGACATGTCTTCGTAAGACCAGGCAAAGATTTCCACATAGTCATGCAGCATCTGAATCAACCGTTGCTTCACACTGAGCTCTAGATTGGCACCAATCTTGACTTCCTTTTTGTCTGTCTCAGTACCCAGATTTACCGTTTCCACTGGCTCTTCATGTGGCTGAATGGCCCTCTCTTCTTGGAGTAACAATCTTGCAAGCTCACTAGGCACTTCACAATCATCTTCACCTTCGTCTTCGGCTAAGTTGATCCGATTCTCGAAGTCATAACCGGCAGTAGCAGAGTCGTTACCAGTGAGATCCAGAGTGGATTGGAACTTGTATAGGTGAGTGTGTGTAAATATAGCTGTTTTGCAATATATAATAAAGAAAGAAAAGGAGCGCAAGATTTTGAAATGCAACAAACGTCCAATGTTTTGATTAATGATATATGAAAATGACATACAAAAGCCCTCACAAATGAAGCCACGATGCCCCAGGTAGGACACCGAGCCATAAAAGTTTCAACATATTGTTTGTTACAAATTGAAAACAAAAGAGTTCATTACTGAGTGACAAAAGTAATAGGTGTGAAGTCTTTGGCAGTCCAGTTGCTTGGTCCACTGTCGGTTGTTGGGTAGATCCAGCTGTCAAATTCAAATTCCTCCACGTCGTCCTCAATAGCATTCACTCCCGGGTTGGTGATGAATACAGGAGGTCTTCCAATCCTTGCCTTACGAACAACCCTCTGAGCCTCTGCAGTGAAACCCAAGCCAAACTTGTCGGTCTTTGGAGTGAAATCAGGAAGTCGGCCCCAGTTTGCACACTCACTGTTGTACCCTAAAATTTGCCCTCCCATATTCTTCAAGATTTGTCAAGGTCAATCTCAATTTGCTCAAGTCTACTCAAGGGTTGCACAGTTCAAACACCCTCCTAAGCCAGTCAAACTAGGGTTTTGGTTCTTGCAAGGAAGTTGAGGTTTTCAAGGGCTCAATCGAGTCCCATATGCCTATAAACATTGTCAAGCATCTACATGCCAAGTTTCAAGGCTCACAAGGTCAAGTTGCACAGTCAAAAACCCTAATTGCTTCACAATCAACTGCAGGGGCAAAATGGTCATTTGGCAGTCAAAAGTAAAAAAATTTGGTCAACATCTTATTTTGAATCCACAATCATCATTTGATCAAGTCTTTATCATGATTCCACAAGAATGGCTCAAAAATCATCAAGATGCAAAAAGTTTCCATTTTTGGACAACTGAAAGTCAACTGTAACTTGACCAAGGCATAACTTTTTCATGATTCATCAGAAAAATCCCATCCAATGCTCATTTTGAAGTGGAGGACATTTCCTACAACTCATATTCACATTCCAGGTCCAAGAAATGCTCTCACAAAAAGTTATCAATTTCAACATTATAGGTCATTTTCAAAAGTCAACAAAAAGGCATTTTAAGTCAAAGACCATAACTTGAGATTGGTAAATCAAAATGCCATGGGACCAAAGGCATTGGTTAGAGGACTTCAAGAACTTTCCAAAATGTCTAAGAACATGTTCATATGATCAAAATTGAGCAAGATATGCATTGGAGAAGTTGGGAAATTTTTGTGAAATGGCAAAAGTCAACTATTCTTGAAACTTCATTTTTTGACAAAAGGGCCCACTTTCTTCCACTTGATTCAGCCTTGTCATGACACCCACGTGTCCCATGATTAATCTCAAGACCAAATAATTATTTTTCTATTTTATTTAATTTTTATTGATTTAATTCATTTTAAATCCATAAAATTCAAATAAAATCTAAAAAAATTAAATGGATAGCATCTTTTGATTTGAATGGCCTTTATGTGTCATGAGCAAGCATACCAAATTCGTGCTAGGGCCATTTTGAGCATAAAATTCAAAATTTGAACAAACTTGGAATGTTCTTTAATGGTGATAAACCAAGAATCCCAAACTTGATTGCACAAGGATACAAGCTCTTAATGTGACCTAATTGCATTCATACATACATATGCAAGTGTTCCATACCTCATTCACGATCCTGAACATCTCTCAAACGGCCAAACCAATTCCAAAAATTCCAAAGAAATTTGAAAACTAAAATCCACTTTTTAGCATGTTTTAAAGTGTTTTCTTGATCCAAACACATTCCTAACACTCCCAGGAATCTATTGCAATCACAAACAAGCCCTAACACTCAAAGAATCACTCACTACAGTCCCACGGTTTGTCCATTTTTTTCAAAATCAAAATGCATGATTCATGAACATTTGACATAATTCAAAGCTTGTTTTACATTGTTTGCATCCCCATAAAGCTGTTGGTATTACTTAATTGAATTTTTATGCAGTGAAATGAAAACCACCATTAACGAATTTTAGGTTTTCTAAAGCTTGAAATTTGGGGATTTAGTAAGCAGGAAAAATTGAACTCCATAACGCCCATGGTTAGATTCAGAGGATCAAGACAAACTCATTGCAACCCTCGCGCCCTTTTTATATAACACGTACTGCTAATCGCTATTTTTTACATTTGCAGTTTGTGGGGGTTAAATACCCCCGCTATCTGCTTTATTTTTTTACAGGCCAGGTGAAGAAGACAATACGTGGAAGAGCATGGTTGGTGCATTCAAACGTAGCGCGCGTTTTTTTGTTAAATTCCAGCATGGACGTTGTTTCTATATTTTATGTTTATTGCATATTATATTAACAAACGTAGCACAATGGCTCAGTGGTTGATGACGCGTCTAGCAATCGTTGGGACCTGGGTTCGATTCCCAGGTCCCCCAAAACTCAATATTATTTTGTCTAACAAATTCCTAGGCAGGCTAGTCAATGTGCTCCACCATACGCCTCACCAATCCACATGCCATATGTCCACAATCAGCCATCCAAAGGCCATGAGAGGAGGAGTACCATGTCCTTTAGTCAAAGCACATGCAGGAAATTGCAAAAGTCAAACGTGGATGAGCTTAGTGGGCCAAAAAACTGCAATCAACACCTCCAAAAAGGGCCCAAACCCCCCATGGTTTTGTTACTTTTTTTATTTTTTCTTTCCCTCATAATTTCTTTTTTTAATTATTATCATTATTGTTAATTAACCTAACAAACTAATTTTTCCCATAAAAATTCAGAAAAACAAAAAAAACATTTTATTATTTATTAACTTATTTTGTAAGTAAATGTAAATTTAATTAAATTAGCTTAATTAATTAACTTTAATACTTTTTTACAATAAATAAAAACAATTTAGAATTAGGTTTTTGCTAACTTTTAATTTCTATTTATTTTCTATTTATTTTCATTAAAAACACAAAAACACAAAAATATCATTTTCTTAATTAATTAATTAATTAATTAGTAATTAGGTTTAATTTCATTTAATTACAAAAAAGAGGACAAAAAATTCAATTCTTTCTTAAAAAAGGGTCAAAATTCCTTAGGACGTCCCGATTCGTTCTTTCGCGCGCAGTTTATTTCTTTTCATTATATTTTTGTATCTGCTCAGGAAATGTAATAATTAATTAGGACCTCCCTTATCGCTTTATTTATTTTCTCGCACTTTATTTCCAAATGGGTTTTTGTTTTTTGGCGATGTATAGACCCGCACCTTGTAATAGTTAGATTTATCTTCCCGCAATTTATTTTCCGCACTCCTAACTGCTATTATGCCTGCAAGAATGTATGAATAATAAAACCAATCCGTAGCTCACAAATAACATGCAAAGACAATTTAACATGAAAACAAAACACAAGCACATGCCACTCTTAAGGTACGCCTCACTGGTTGCCTCGAACGTGGTCATCAAGTATAGGGTGTCTTAGAGGTCGCCCTTCTGTCTAAAAAGATCCAGTTGCCTCAAAACGGTTGCCTTGGATACAAAAAGGATCTAGGGCATTAGGGTTATTTCTAAGGTGTCCTACTATTGCTTCGGTGACCACACTGTCCCTAATCATTGAATTGACCCGAATAACTCCAACGATGGTGCTACCTGCTTCTCAATAGTGGGATAGCACTATCTAAAGGACTCTTACACAGCTTAATTCCTTAGAGTAGGTAGATTCTCATGGGTACTTGCTCTCTCAAAAACAAACAAAACAACTTTTCACATTTACACTTTCTAAAAGTTTTCAAACAAATTTTTCATACACTCTTGAGGACAAATACAAGAGTTACTTAGAAATTTTTCAAATGAAACTTTTTCAAAACCCACACACACTTGAAAAGCAAACCGTTTTGAAAACATAAGAGCAAATACCTAAGAGCCCATGGATAACCATGGATAGAAAGGGTGCTAACACCTTCCCTTTCTATAAATCTACCTCCCGAACCGAGAAACATTCTCAAATAAGGAATTTTGATGTGCTTTTTTCCTTTCCATGTTGGAGAACATAAAAGACGGTGGCGACTCTTGCTTACCGCGACATTTCGTGAAACCAGCTAAAAAACAGTCAGTTCTATTTCCACCGATCACAGAACTGGCGACTCTGCTGGGGAGAAATAAAAGTGAGGTGTACCTTAGGAATTAGACCACTCTTATGTTTTCAACTGCTTGCTTTGATTGCTTTAACATTGTGGGCCTGCTTTGGGAGTTTCATAGATCCTAACCCGGATCTGGGGGATACCTTTTAGAAAGTAGCAACAAACTGTGAGGGAACTGTGTGGGGTATACCGACACGGTTGAAGCAGTTTGCTACATTGATGTGGCACTTTGGTGAGTACCGGTAACCCTTGAGTCAAGTCAAGGAGAGTACGGGGCCGCCGCGTGGTGTCATGAAGCATCAACTGACCTTAGGAACCTTACTTGACCATCCTGGCCTCTATAGGGGTAGTGAGATGACCGACTTTGGTGCAGTCCGAAGTTGGTTGATACTTGATACTACACTCATTGAGGGTTGTTTTCTTGGAATATTTTGATTGCCAATTCAGTGGCTAAATCAAAACAGTGAACATAGAAAACAACCCAATGATATTGAGCTCCTTAGAACCTGATTACTTTTGATAGGACAATTTTTTTTTGAGCCCACCAACTTCAAGAGGTTAGTATCCCAAACTTCATGCTGGCCTAAACTCTAAGGGCTCTCTGTGTGACTTGTGTGCCTTCAAACTTGACTACTTGCATGCTTGTTATCTGACACTTGAGTTTCTTGCAGGTGTTGTTTACAGTCCTTAATCTGGACTCATAACAGGGTTTACCTACATTACTCCATGCATAGCATAACATCATACCATCATACCATTGCATACATCCTACATAAGGATTAATCCATTTCAAGGATCTCAAGGGTTTGTGATGCAGGTCATGATGAATCAAAATGTCTAGCAAGGGGAAAAGGGGATTTATTTTCCTCTTAGCCAAGTTTAACATCTTGAGTCAGGGGCTATGACCCACTCGATATGGTGAGCCTTGACTCTTGAAGAAGGACTCTCAACAACATGAAGTTCCTTCAATCAAGCTACCCAAATTCAAATTCTAACAAGTTTCTCAGTTTACCCCGCGAGATCCTTGAAAACATCGCACGCATACATACATATCATTGCATTACAGGTACTCTGTTCTACAGGTTGCTTAATCATCTTCGCTGTTTATTTCAGCCATCATCATGAATCCTGAATCATCCAATGAACGAGCTATCAAGGCCCTCCAGGCCCAGAACGCCCAGTTCCAGGAGCTGGTCATGAGCTTAGCCCAGGGACAACAGGAATTGAAGACTTTGCTTTTGAAGAAGAAGAAGAAAAGGACTGTTTTGTTCAACCCTAGACGCAGATCTGGGAATGGATCACAAAATGAGGCTGAGCTGACCACCCCATATGCTGGGAAAGACAGCCCACAAGGGAGAGAGGTTCCTAGTCTCGTGGTCTCCGACAACGAGACAGATTTCAATTATGAACAGTACCCTCCTACTGAGGACAGGTACAAGCAACTAGAGGACCGTCTAAATGCCATGGAGATTCAACAGGTGACCGGGTTGGACTTTGGAGACCTAGGCTTATCTTCTGGGGTGGTGATCCCTCACAAGTTCAAGGCACCTGCCTTTGCAAAATACGACGGGGCTTCCTGTCCTAAGTTGCACCTCCGTTCATACGCAAGGAAGATCCAGCCCTACACGGCAGACAAGAATCTATGGATCCATTTCTTCCAGGAAAGTCTTTCAGGGACTCAGCTCGAATGGTTCTATCAGCTGGATGGAACCAGTATTCGTAATTGGGAGGACTTGGCAACTGCTTTTTATAAGCAGTACCAATATAATACCGACCTCGCTCCTACGCGTACCCAACTCCAGGGTATGTCACTGGGGACGGGTGAAGGTTTTAAGGAGTACGCGCAAAAGTGGAGAGACCTGGCTGGCAGGGTGCAGCCACCGTTGACTGACCGTGAGCTCGTTGACATGTTCTTAGGGACCCTGTCTGGTCGGTTCTTCAACCATCTGATTGGGAATTCTTCTGCCGGGTTCACAGATCTGATCTTAACTGGTGAGAGGATAGAAGCGGGCATCAAAAGTGGGAATATTCAAGAGGCCACATCTCCTGACACTCATAAAAAGCCTTACACGGGGAAGAAAGAGTCCAATGTTGCGTACAGTCAGAAGAGTCGTCGTGACCAACATGTAGGGGCAGTCCTGATCTCTGGTTCTACACCATGCTGACAACAGCAGAAGGGAAATCAGTGAAGGCCGGACGAGCCTAAAAGACAGTTCACCAACATCAATATGCCGTTGTCACAAGCTTTGCAGCACATGTTGAAAATGAACCTGATTGCGGTGATCAACCCTCCTGCAAATCCTAAGACTTCTTCTCCAAGCTACAACCCAAATGCGAGGTGTGCTTATCATTCTGGAAGCCCGGGGCACGATACTGAGGATTGTTGGGCGCTGAAATACAAGATTCAGAACATGATTGACGCCAAGGAGATCGAATTCGAGCCTGCTGAGACTCCCGATGTGATCACTTCTCCCTTTCCAAAACATGGCTAGGATTGAGAGACTCTTGTTCATTTAAATTCTGATATTGTATTTTTCTATGCTTATTCAAACAATTATTATGTCAAACTCTATTATTTCAGTAATGCATTACACGTGTCTGTTTTGAATTAATTGTGTTCTCTATATTCAAAATTGCCTTTATTTTTTCTTGGTGTTCAACTCTCGATTGAAAATTCTAAAGCCTCTTGAGGGAGGATGACGAAAACGATACCACAACTTACAGTATGCTTTTGAACAGACCCCGCTGATGAGGTACATGCATTGTTTCAATTCCTAAACACTGGAGTTATAAGGAAGATAATCCCTCGTCAACCCCCTTGAGCCAAAGAAGTCGGAGTTTTTCTTTTCAAAAATTAAAACCCTTAATCATAACCTGGGGCAGGGTAGTTCTCTCAGTTGATCCAAGTGCACAACGAATGGCACCAAAGAAATCCTTAAAAAACAAAAGACAGTGATGGTTCCGAATGATCACAAAGACAAGCAGTCATCATTTCTCAAAATAAAAGCCCGACAAGTCAAAACCTATGAAGGAGACTTGCAAAACTGGGGCATCCCGCTGACTGTAATACAAAAAGAAACAGTTCAGGCAAAAAATAGGGATAATAAAATAAAAAAGAAAGAGGTCACACAAACCCTCAACAAAAAGAAATGACTGCCTATTCAAAATAAATTGTCAACATTCGAACCATCACCGGAACATCATAGCAAAGACTCAAACAAGGTCTGACGCACGATCAACTGAGTTTAGGTTTGAAGAACATCACGAAGAGCGGGTGGGTACAGATAAATTTGAGCCTTTATCCTTTGTTTCTTGAACCATGAACCAGGCCACGTTATAACCCTCAAAAGTCCTAGCTGAAGCATGGGTTAATTCGAAAGCATACTGTTACAAAGGTATCCTGATTCCTTAAGGCTCGCTGTAAAATCTTGAGTTGACGTTACATGTTACATAATTTGCTTGTTTTACTGAAAAAATGCATTTTCAAAAAACTTCAAGACAGACATAAGCTTTGCATTTTTGATATAACATTGCTTGGATATGACTATTTGTTTGAACAACATAGAAGTTCGCACGACGAATGTCTAATGAACAAAAGCACCTCCAATCAAGGGGCATGGCATGATCATTGTCCAACATCTGGGGCAGTTAGGTCAAGATTCGGAGAATCTCTCAAAAGGCCAACCAGCTTGGGGCAAATCTCCATCTGGATCACTTGGGGCATTGGACGATCAAACGAAGATCTTCGGGTGGCATGGAAACACTGCACTACTGACAGTGACAAATTCCCTGCATCCTGAGAGCACAGACATAGTCGAAAAAACACTACGCATAAGTAAAGACCCGCTAGGTTGACACACCTAGGCGAAAATAAGGGCTTCCCGGCGAACCAAAAGGGTTCGGGCAAAAATAAGGGATGAAATGAAAAAAATATGTACACCCGGCAAGTCGAAAACCTGAAAAGGCGGCTTGGGCAAAAATGGGTATCCCAGTGGACTGAAAACCCGAAAGGGCGGTCCAGGCAAAAGTTAGGGATCAAAAGCGTACGACTATGTTCCGTCATCTCGTCACTTTCCTACCAGAAGAAGATTTGTCAACCGGCAGTCATCTAGCGCCTCCACAGGTATCTTCTCCCACAGAAACAGGGGCAATATGAGTTGTCTAAGCGATCTAGTTGCTCTGTCCACCGAGGTACCAAGGTGAGTTCAGCTGAAGAACATGACCAAGTTACCTCCGCTCCCCGCAGAGTAAGACAGGTTTCAGCAATGCTCTTCCCAAGCAGAGTTGGTCTCTCATCAACCCCGAAGAGGCACAGTATCTCCAGCAAGCCAACAACGCTCTCCCCAAGCGGAGTTAGCCTACAGTAAGCCTTAAGGAAGTTGGGTATCCCCAGAAAATCTCAATATTCCCCAGCGGAGTATACAGATGTTCCTAGGCAAGCATCCCCGGCAGTCTTAATCTAAGATTGTTCCCCGGTGGAATACCAGACACCCCAGTGGAGCTATCCCCCAGTACAGTCCAAAGTTTCCCCCAGGAGAGTTGAATCAATCTCCCCAGTAGATTCTTGAAGCTTATCCCCAGTAGATTCTAGAAGCTTATCACCTGCAGAGTACGAACGCACCTCCCCGACTTTATTCAAAGGTTATTCCTCACCAGAGCTTATAACTGGGTTATCCTCAGCTAATTACCACGGAAAGATCGTCCTCGGCGAAGTTTTTCCTACCCCCAACGAAGTTTATCAAATTCCCCAACATAACCTATCAACGGAATCCCCAGCGGAGTTCTCATCAAAACCTCAGTGAAGTATCTCTTCCCACAGAGTAATTCCCCGTAGAGTAATCTCTTCGCCAAGTTTATTCCCCAACGGAGTCATCTTCTCTTACCGGTTTATTCTTGCAACCATCATCCCCAGCAGAAATGAAGAACTTCACTCTTCAACATCAGCCCAGGATTCAACTTCCCGGCATTCGTCAAGGATTTATTTTCCTAGACGAAAATACATTCATAAACATCACATCTTCATACATTATAGCATGCATACGCATCATACAACATAAATCTCATTTATTTTTGAGAACATCTTAAAATCATGCAATTCATGCATCATGACATTGCATACGACTAATACTTTGCCTTTTCAGAAAAAAGTCAATCAAAAGATGATTACCATCTACCTTTACAGTTCCAGATCAAACCCGGTAACAAGCCAGGAAAATTCTGTGGACGACTGATCGTGGGTTAATATCCGAAACCAAACAGGACAATTATCTACTTGATCATCCTCAGGCAACCCTACACCGGTTCCTTTTCTTTCAGAAGAAGTCTTACACGGGCTCATCAACAGGAAACCCTACACCGGTTCCTTCTCAACCTCAGATGTAGTTTTACACGAACTCATCATCAAAAAAAGTCTTACACGGACTTATCTCAAAGTAACCTTACCCCGGTTCCTCCAGAAGTCTTACACGGACTTATCTCAAGATGACCTTACCCCGGTTCATCAAGAAGTTTTACACGAACTCATCATCAGAAAAGTCTTACACGGACTTATCTCAAAGTAACCTTACCCCGGTTCATCCAGAAGTCTTACACGGACTTATCTCAAGATGACCTTACCCCGGTTCATCAAGAAGTTTTACACGGGCTTATCTCAAAGTAACCTTACCCCGGTTCCTCCAGAAGTCTTACACGAACTTATCTCAAGATGACCTTACCCCGGTTCATCAAGAAGTTTTATACAGACTTATCATCAAAGTAACCCTACACCGGTTCCTTTTCTTCCTCCAGAAGTCTTACACGGACTTGTCTCAAGATGACCTTACCCCGGTTCATCCAGAAGTTTTACACGAACTTATCCTGCAGTAACCTTACCCCGGTTCCTCCAGAAGTCTTACACGGACTTATCCCGAAGTAACCTTACCCCGGTTCCTCCAGAAGTTTTACACGAACTTATCCCGAAGAAACCCTACACAGGTTCTCTCTCTCCAGACGTAGTTTTACACGGGCTCATCGTCAAAGAAACCCTACACAGGTTCTCTCTTCCCAAAGATGCAGTTTTACACGGACTCGTCATCAGAAACCCTACCCAGGTTTTACTTCTTCCAGGATGCAGTTTTTACACGGGCTCATCATCAAAGTAACCCCACACAGGTTTCCTTCTCAGCTCTAGATGCGGTTTTACACTGACTCGTCATCAAAGTAACCCTACACAGGTTCCTTCTCCATTTCAGATACAGTCTTATACGGACTCATTATCAATAAACCCTACACAGGTTTCCTTCCTCCAAAGATGCAGTTTTACGCGAGATCATCATCAGTCAACCCTACACAGGTGTCCTTATTTCCAAGATGTAGCTTTACACGAGCTCAACATCAGGCAACCCTACACAGGTTCCCTCTTTCAACTTACAAAAATTACATCTCCAGATGGCATCTATAAGCCCATCCTCCCATACCATCTTTCCAAATGGCATCTATAAGCCCATTCCCGATAAAGTTCTGTCACATCTCCAGATGGCATCTATAAGCCCATCCTCTTATCCACCATCTCTCCAAATGGCATCTGTAAGCCCATTCCCGCCATCACCTTGCTGATATTCTACTATGCGAGTGCAAATTTCTGGGCACTCTAGTGTTCAATCATCTTCCACCCTCGGATCACGAAAGGCACACAAGCCAATCTACATCCTCAGGTCTAAGAAGATTGAACAGGGGCAATTTTTGTACCCCAAAATTTTCCCTCCCATATTCTTCAAGATTTGTCAAGGTCAATCTCAATTTGCTCAAGTCTACTCAAGGGTTGCATAGTTCAAACACCCTCTTAAGCCAGTCAAACTAGGGTTTTGGTTCTTGCAAGGAAGTTGAGGTTTTCAAGGGCTCAATCAAGTCCCATATTCCTATAAACATTGTCATGCATCTACATGCCAAGTTTCAAGGCTCACAAGGTCAAGTTGCACAGTCAAAAACCCTAATTGCTTCACAATCAACTACAGGGGCAAAATGGTCATTTGGCAGTCAAAAGTCAAAATTTTTGGTCAACATCTTATTTTGAAGCCACAATCATCATTTGATCAAGTCTTGATCATGATTCCACAAGAATGGCTCAAAAATCATCAAGATGCAAAAAGTTTCCATTTTTGGACAGTTGAAAAGTCAACTCTAACTTGACCAAGGCATAACTTTTTCATGGTTCATCAGAAAAATCCCATCCAATGCTCATTTTGAAGGGGAGGACATTTCCTATAACTCATCTTCACATTCCAAGTCCAAGAAATGCTCTCACAAAAAGTTATCAATTTCAACATTATAGGTCATTTTCAAAAGTCAACAAAAAGGCATTTTAAGTCAAAGACCATAACTTGAGATTGGTAAATCAAAATGACATGGGACCAAAGGCATTGGTTAGAGGACTTCAAGACCTTTCCAAAATGTCCAAGAACATGTCCATATGCTCAAAATTGAGCAAGATATGCATTGGAGAAGTTGGGAAATTTTTGTGAAATGGAAAAAGTCAACTATCCTTGAAACTTCATTTTTTGACAAAAGGGCCCACTTTCTTCCACTTGATTCAGCCTTGTCATGCCACCCACGTGTCCCATGATTAATCTCAAGACCAAATAATTATTTTTCTATTTTATTTAATTTTTATTGATTTAATTCATTTTAAATCCATAAAATTCAAATAAAATCTAAAAAAATTAAATGGATAGTATCTTTTGATTTGAATGGCCTTTATGTGTCATGAGCAAGCATACCAAATTCGTGCTAGGGCCATTTTGAGCATAAAATTCAAAATTTGAACAAACTTGGAATGTTCTTTAATGGTGATAAACCAAGAATCCCAAACTTGATTGCACAAGGATACAAGCTCTTAATGTGACCTAATTGCATTCATACATACATATGCAAGTGTTCCATACCTCATTCACGACCCTGAACATCTCTCAAATGGCCAAACCAATTCCAAAAATTCCAAAGAAATTTGAAAACTAAAATCCACTTTTCAGCAGGATTTAAAGTGTTTCCTTGATCCAAACACATTCCTAACACTCCCAGGAATCTATTGCAATCACAAACAAGCCCTAACACTCAAAGAATCACTCACTACAGTCCCACGGTTTGTCCATTTTTTTTCAAAATCAAAATGTATGATTCATGAACATTTGACATAATTCAAAGCTTGTTTTACATTGTTTGCATCCCCATAAAGCTGTTGGTATTACTTAATTGAATTTTTATGCAGTGAAATGAAAACCACCATTAACGAATTTTAGGTTTTCTAAAGCTTGAAATTTGGGGATTTAGTAAGCAGGAAAAATTGAACTCCATAACGCCCATGGTTGGATTCAGAGGATCAAGACGAACTCATTGCAACCCTCGCGCCCTTTTTATATAACACGTACTGCTAATCGCTATTTTTTACATTTGCAGTTTGTAGGGGTTAAAAACCCCCGCCATCTGCTTTATTTTTTTACAGGCCAGGTGAAGAAGACAATACGTGGAAGAGCATGGTTGGTGAATTCAAACGTAGCGCGCGTTTTTTGTTAAATTCCAGCATGGACGTTGTTTCTATATTTTATGTTTATTGCATATTATATTAACAAACGTAGCACAATGGTTCAGTGGTTGATGACGCGTCTAGAAATCGTTGGGACCTGGGTTCGATTCCCAGGTCCCCCAAAACTCAATATTATTTTGTCTAACAAATTGCTATGCAGGCTAGTCAATGTGATCCACCATACGCCTCACCAATCCACATGCCATATGTCCACAATCAGCCATCCAAAGGCCATGAGAGGAGGAGTACCATGTCCTTCAGTCAAAGCACATGCATGCAATTGCAAAAGTCAAACGTGGCTGAGCTTAGTGGGTCAAAAAACTGCAATCAACACCTCCAAAAAGGGCCCAAACCCCCCATGGTTTTGTTACTTTTTTTATTTTTTCTTTCCCTCATAATTTATTTTTTTAATTATTATCATTATTGTTAATTAACCTAACAAACTAATTTTTCCCATAAAAATTCAGAAAAACAAAAAAAACATTTTATTATTTATTAACTTATTTTGTAAATAAATGTAAATTAAATTAAATTAGCTTAATTAATTAACTTTAATACTTTTTTACAATAAATAAAAACAATTTAGAATTAGGTTTTTGCTAACTTTTAATTTCTATTTATTTTCTCTTTAGTTTCATTAAAAACACAAAAACACAAAAATATCATTTTCTTAATTAATTAATTAATTAGTAATTAGGTTTAATTTCATTTAATTACAAAAAAGAGGACAAAAAATTCAATTCTTTCTTAAAAAAGGGTCAAAACCCCTAGGACGTCCCGATTCGTTCTTTCACACGCAGTTTATTTCTTTTCATTATATTTTTGTATCTGCTCAGGAAATGTAATAATTAATTAGGACCTCCTTTATCGCTTTATTTATTTTCTCGCACTTTATTTCCAAACGGGTTTTTGTTTTTTGGCGATGTATAGACTCGCGCCTTGTAATAGTTAGATTTATCTTCCCGCAATTTATTTTCCGCACTCCTAACTGCTAATATGCCTGCAAGAATGTATGAATAATAAAACCAATCCGTAGCTCACAAATAACATGCAAAGACAATTTAACATGAAAACAAAACACAAGCACATGCCACTCTTAGGGTACGCCTCACTGGTTTCCTCGAACGTGGTCATCAAGTATAGGGTGTCTTAGAGGTCGCCCTTCTGTCTAAAAAGATCCAGTTGCCTCAAAACGGTTGCCTTGGATACAAAAAGGATCTAGGACATTAGGGTTACTTCTAAGGTGTCCTACTATTGCTTCGGTGACCACACTGTCCCTAATCATCGAATTGACCCGAATAACTCCAACGATGGTGCTACCTGCTTCTCAATAGTGGGATAGCACTATCTAAAGGACTCTTACACAGCTTAATTCCTTAGAGTAGGTAGATTCTCATGGGTACTTGCTCTCTCAAAAACAAACAAAATAACTTTTCACATTTACACTTTCTAAAAGTTTTCAAACAAATTTTTCATACACTCTTAAGGACAGATACAAGAGTTACTTAGAAATTTTTCAAACAAAACTTTTTCAAAACCCACACACACTTGAAAAGCAAACCATTTTGAAAACATAAGAGCAAATACCTAAGAGCCCATGGATAACCATGGATAGAAAGGGTGCTAACACCTTCCCTTTCTATAAATCTACCTCCCGAACCGAGAAACATTCTCAAATAAGGAATTTTGCTGTGCTTTTGTC
Source organism: Vicia faba (assembly GCA_948472305.1). Classification (NCBI taxonomy): domain Eukaryota; kingdom Viridiplantae; phylum Streptophyta; class Magnoliopsida; order Fabales; family Fabaceae; genus Vicia; species Vicia faba. The sequence continues at coordinate 345,694,368 of OX451739.1, forward strand.
CTTTCCATGTTGGAGAACATAAAAGACGGTGGCGACTCTTGCTTACCGCGACATTTCACGAAACCAGCTAAAAAACAGTCAGTTCTATTTCCACCGATCACACTCACCCTTCTCAATCACAACCTGGGCATCCTTTAAGGAATCCATATTCAAAGGAGGGTCTTCAATCACAGTTTCAACTGATGCCAATGTCTGAGGCACCTCTTCAAAGTGCTGGAATGGAGTCTCAATGAATTCCCCATCCATTTCTATGTACCGGAACGAGTTTAGGTGGCTGACCATATACTCTTCCTCCCCCTGAACTGTAACAATTTTCCCTCTAACCGGGTACTTAAGCTTCTGATGTAGTGTGGAGGTTACCGCTCCAGCCTTGTGGATCCATGGACGACCCAGAAAACAAGAATAGGATGGACGGATGTCCATCACATAGAAAGTTGAATCAAAAACTTGAGAACCAACCCTGATTGGAATGTTAACTTCACCATGTACCATCCTTTTCAAACCGTCAAAGGCTCGGACAACAATGTTACTGGGCTTGAGCTCCAGACCCTCACAATCCATCCTGTCTAGGGCCTTCTTGGGCAACACATTCAATGAAGAACCGGTGTCTACCAACACATGGGCAAGAGTAGTGCCCATGCATTCAATGGAGACATGCAGGGCGTCGTTATGGTTCTTTCCCTTGGCGGTCAGATCGGCGTCAGAGAAGCCCAAACCATTATCAGCAGTCAAGTTGGCCACACAATCAGTAAATTGATCAGCAGATGTTTCTTGTGGCACATGGGCCATCTTCAGGAAGGAGATCAGAGCCTTGGCGTGGGCCTCTGAACACAACAACAGTGATAGCATAGAAATCTTTGATGGGGTGTGCCCCAGCTGCTCAACTACGTTGAAATCACTCTTCTTAATGATCTTGAGAATCTCTTCCATTTCTTGTTGGGAAGCTTCAACATTGGTTGTCTTTGGTGCCTCCGTCAGGGCAGGCAAATCAGTAGCAATCCCTTTGCCCCGAGCGTCAGATGACTCGGCAGCAGGGGTAGAAACAGGAACTTGATTTGGAAGGGAAGCAGGCATACTTGTAGGTGAAATGACAAGAGGTTTCTGAATAGATGGTGGCGCAATATCTGGTGAGAACAGCCTACCACTGCGAGTAATTTTGGCAGGCCCGGTGATGTTACTGACACCGGTAATTGTATCAAACTCTTGTTTTATTCCAAGAACATAAACATCTTCCCCATAGTGCCATGGGACAGCTTTGTCGGATGTATAGGGGAAGGGCCCCGGAACAGTGATGATGATAGGAGCAATCTTCTGAGTGGACATGATTTTGATAGGCTTCTTTGAGAGAGCCTTAGGAGGTTTGTTGAAAATAGTGACGATAGAAACTTCTTCAGTAGGGACAGCAGGAACAACAATCTTCTCGAACAAGATCTCTTTTCTATCCATCAGGCTTTGGATACCTGATTTCAACAAGGGACAACCAACAGGTGAAACAGCACAAAGAAGGCAACCTTTGCTACATCCCGGAAATAAACCGGCTAGCAACATATTCCTTTTAACAGTCAACAATGGAGTAACAATAACTTCCACAGAGGCTACATACCGGTCTTCTTCCACAACATTCACTCCATGCTGGGGCATGGGAGCAGTTACAACATTGGGCCTTTCGGGTGCCTCAAACTGTATTTCTTTAGCATCAATAAGGTCTTGAACCTTATTCCTCAGAGCCCAGCAATCGTCCGTAGTATGCCCCGGGCTATCAGAGTGATAAGCGCAACGGGCGTTGGGGTTGTACTTTGGAGAAGCTGTGTTCACTACCTTCGGAGCTTCTTTGACAGTTACCAGATTGGTTGACAGTAGTTGCGGCAAAATCTGAGACAACATCATGCTGAGCCGAGTGTACTGCCTTTTGGGCCTCTCACCCGTTGGTTGGTTGAACTGCTGAGGAGCAGCAATAGGCTTTGAAATTACCAATGCATTGACAGCTTGGTGGCGTTCCGGCTTAACTTGTCTTCTAGGACCATAAACAGCACTGGCTTCTTTCTTGAAGGGTTTCTTTCCAGTACTCGCGGAGGCACGTTTTTGTATCTTCCCTGACTTGATACCAGCTTCTATTCTCTCACCAGTCAAGATCAAATCTGTAAACCCAGCAGAAGAATTACCAATCAAGTGGTTGAAGAACGAACCAGACAGGGTCCCTAAGAACATGTCAACAAGTTCACGGTCAGTCAGCGGTGGCTGCACCCTGCCAGCCAGGTCTCTCCACTTTTGCGCATACTCCTTAAAACCTTCGCCCGTCCCCAGTAACATACCCTGGAGTTGGGTACGCGTGGGAGAGAGGTCAGAATTGTACTGATACTGTTTATAAAATGCAGTAGCCAAGTCCTCCCAGTTTCGGATACTGGCTCCATCCAGCTGATAGAACCACTCGAGTTGAGCCCCTGAAAGGCTATCCTGAAAGAAATGGATCCACATGTTCTTGTCTGCAGTGTAAGGTTGGATCTTCCTTACATATGATCTGAGATGCATCTTCGGACAGGATAACCCGTCATATCTTGCAAAAACTGGCACCTTGAACTTCGGGGGGATCACAATTCCAGCAACTAATCCCAAATCTTCGAAATCTAAGCCGGGAACTCTCTACAGTTCCATAGCTGCCAACCTGTCTTCCAAGCCTTTGTACTTATCATCGGCGGGCGGGTATTGTTGCTCTGAGTAGTCTTCGTCTTCTTCAGCCTCTCCTTCTTCAGCTTCGGATTCGGAAGGTACCGCAGCTGCATTCCCTTTACTGGTTCCCTCTTCAGATGTAGGGGGAAATTCAAGAACTCTTCGGGCTTCACCCTCAAACCTTCTTCCTAAGGTAGCCACCCCGATTCTTTTCTTCTTCTTCTTCACTTGCTCTTTGTTCCCAAGCAGGGCTTTTAGATCCTCCTGACCCTTTGCCAAGGTCATCAGGAGTTGTTGAAACTGTGAGTTTTGAGACTACAAGTCCTTGACCGTCTGTTCGAGATCCATTTTACTGAAATAAACAGCAGAAAGATAAGGAAACCTGGTGTAGAGACCTGCTTATGCGCATGATGAATGATATGCTTATGTATGCAATGCATTCAAGGATTTAGAAAATTCAAAATTGTTGCAAACAAAAAGAACGCACGTCATATTAATAAGAAGAAATTTGTCAGTACATAAATTCCCCATGGGCCAAATATTACAAAAAACTTCTCAAGGTAAAAAGACGTTGCGCATCCTCTTTGGTGCGATGTAGGTGTTGAGGGTCTCTTCCTCATGGAGTCGGCGGGTAAGCTCCAAAACCTTCTTCTCACTGGCGTAGAAGCTGGTTTCAAAAGTGTTTCGTTCCTCCTTGAGTTGGATCCAACTCTTCTGCATCTCCTCCCACGATGTAGGCATGTCAGGATATAGGATGGTGTAGGGAACCTCTCCTTCCTTAACGGGCTCTTTAATCACAGGGAGAACATGAGGGTAAGGCATCATTAGACTCTGGGCTCGGGTTCGTACCCACTTGAGATAAGGCTCAAGAGGGATGGAGTTCTTGTGCCCCAGTGTCTTGCTGTCTACCTTGTTAGGCATCCTCCAAGCTCTGATGAACCTTTGGCGAAGTCCTTGCGCATCGTTGTCGAAGTCAAAAACTAGGTCAGGAATCAACATGTCGTGAGGGCCATCCCTCCGTGCATATCCAAATTGTCTCAAAGCTAGACAAGGGTTGTAAGTAATGCCTCCTCAAATGCCAAGAAATGGAACATTAGGTAACTCTCCATAACGATCGACGATGATGACATTTTCTCTGGACCGAGAACACCAATGTACATCAGAGTGTGTAAGGGTCATCAACCGTTGTGACCACCTTAGGCCTTGGTTATTCTTCAAGACAGATTGTGGAAGGTGCGAAATAAACCACCTTGCAAGGAGAGGAGTACAGCACATGAGAACACCCCTCTTTCTCATTGTTCGTGTGTAAAATGAGTGAAGAATGTCCCCAAGCAATGTTGGTATTGTATTCCTGGATAAGAAGATTTTGACGGCGTTGATATCTACAAGCTGGTCAGGATTTGGGAACAAGACCAACCCATAAATGAGAAGTGCCACAATTTCTTCAAAGGCTTGTAGATCCAATGAATTCCAACACTCTTGTGCCTTCTCAAACAAGAATTTTTCTAAGAAGCCTTTGACACCGCTTCTAGTTTCCCAATTCCCCTTGATGTCAGATGGTTGCAAGTGTAGTGCTTGAGCAACATCTTCAGGCTTTGGTTCTTTTTCCGTACCGTTGTAGGGTAGTTGATTAAGAATAGGAATTCTCAAGAGTTAAGAAAATTCCTCCAAAGTGGGAACCAACTGGTAGTCGGGGAAAGTGAAACAGTGGTGAAGGGGGTCAAAGAACTGGAACAACACCTTTACCATGTCCTCTTCAATGCTGGTGTTGACTAGGCTGAGCAGTCTACCATGTCTTTCACTGAAGGGAGAGCTTTCCGGAATTCTGGATGTGAGCTCCTTGAGTTGAGGAGGGATTCTCACAAGGTTGACTTGGATAGTTTTCCTGCGAAGAATTTCCATGACCTACAAAACAAGAACAAAGATGAAGATCTAAACCCTTGAAATGGTTAGTGTATGCATATGATGCTTTATGATGTTCATGATGTATGCACAAACACATGTACAAGCAATTCACACCAAACCCTAGTTTCAGGCTTGCATGGGGTTTCATAGGTAAGTACCCTCTTGAGTGTAGTTGGCTTAAAAACCTGTCCTATAAATAGTAACTGGGTTCTAAGGAGCTCAAAATCATTGGATTGTTTTCCATGTTCATTGTTTTGGTTTAGCCACTTAACTAGCCACCAAAATATTCCAAGAAAACAACCCTCAATGAGTGTAGTATCGAGTATCTACCAACTTCGGACTGCACCAAAGCCGGTCATCTCACTACCCCTAATGAAAGGACAAGAGGGTCAAGTAAGGTTCTAGGTCATTAGTGCTTAGTGACATCACTCAGCGGCCCCGTACTCTCCTTGATTGAACTCAAGGGTTACCGGTACTCACAAATATGTCGCACTAATATAGCTATTTCTTCAACCGTGTCGGTATACCCCGCACAGTTTCCACAACATATTGCTATGTATGAATGTTTCCCCAAATCCGGGTGTAGGATTTCAAGCCCAAACAAGAGAACCAAGATATAAAGCAATCAAAGAAAACAATTGGTCATGCAAGAGGGTGATCTAAGCCCTAAGGTTACTCCACTTTAAAAAATCTCCCCAGCAGAGTCGCCAGTTCTGTGATACGGTGGGAGAACTGACTTGAGGTTTTGCGTTTGTTTTTGCAAATGTTTCGGTTGAGCAAGAGTCGCCACCGACTTTTTATTTTATCCTAAGGAAAGGTTAAAAAGCACAGCAAAAACCTTTGAGATGTTTTCTTGGGTTCGGGGAGTAGATTATAGTAAGGGAAGGTATTAGCACCCTTTCTATCCATGGTTATCCATGGGCTCTTAGTTACTTGCTTAGATCAACTTGACTTGATTTTCAATTGTTTGAAATGGTGCTTTCAATTGTTTGAAATGGTGCTTTGTGTGTGGGTTTTGAAAATGTTTTGAAAAGAGGCCAATGTGGTGGAAACCTTTGTAATGACCCATGTTTGGATGTATACAAAGGTGTACTTATCTTTTGAAAAGTTTTCAATGTTTTTGAAAGTTGTTTTGAAAGTGTGTTGTGATGTGTGGTTTTGAAAAATAGGCAAGTGTTTTTTGTTTTGCAAGTTGGCAAGTAACCAAGAGCTATCTACTCTAAATTTACTCAAAGATCTTTGTTATGTTTCAACCCTTTTAACAATTTTGTTCCACCATTGTATTTGATGGACAATCTTGTGTTTAGGATATGAACGGGACGGGCGCTGGTCATCGTTTATACCATGATTGCAATGGTGCCAAGTGTCTTTGGCAACTTTTCCTTTAAGGGACTTGATCATTTTTAGGCAACTTTTGAAAGCGTCATTGAGGGACTATGATCATTTGAATTGTTTTGTTTTGCCAAAGACACCTAACATGCAATATGGCCCATTATTGAAGGCAACAAGTGGAGTACTCTAGGGGTGCAAGTGTGATTAGTGTTGTCCATTTTCATGCTTTGTTATCTTTGAGTTAGGTCAAGCTATTTGTTTTGGTTGATTTTTGCATACAAACCCTAAGTCTATCATGGCATATTTAGAAAGCTTTTAAATGCGAAATTTAAAGTCCTAAACTATTACAACATAATTATGGGATGGGGGGTACAAATGTTCAAATGGGGATATTTAGCAAGAAAAGTTAAATCTAAACTATTACATCCAAATTGAATATTCAAATTATTTAATTGCACAATAATTAAATAAAATAAAATAAATATGCAAAAATGATTTTCATATGTATGTAAAAGTATTTTTTATGTGACAAATAAACAAAAATAAAAATGAATAATTTTTGGATATTTTTACATTTTAGGGCAAAACCCTAATTTTCTAAGTAAGAAGTATTTATTATTTATTATATGCAATATTTATTAATTATGTACAAAAAATAAATAAAAAGGAAGTATATTGTAAAAAAGTGACTTTTTAAGTTAAATATTAATAAAAATAAAAATGTATTATTTTTTGTATTTTTTCCTAAATATTCTAATAAATATATAAGTATTTATATTATTTACTAAATATATTAAATATGTACAAAAATAAAAATATTTATTATTTACAAAAAAAAGTATATTTTTTAGAAAATGTTTTCAATAGATGAAATAAAATAAAATCAGAAAATAAAAATGTATTAGTATTATTTTTAGTATTTTAAATAAAAGGATATATATGTTATTTATATGTATAAACTTCAAATAAAACAAATAAAATTCAAATAAAATACAAAAATGGTTAAAAAAATGTTTTTAATATTTTTTATATTTTGGCAAAAAATAATAAGTCAGAAACAAAAAGAAAAAGTCAAAAAATGATAAAAATAAACACAATGGGCCAGTGGGGTGTATGTGAAATAAAGTGGTGCAAAAAGGAAAATAAAACTCAGGCCCAACCCAAGTCTATCTTCTTCAACCTCCAGCCAGTTTGTTTCAAAAAACGCGCGTTTCTCAAGCTGATTCAAACATCCTGATTCTTGGACTTTCAAGCAAAACTTATAACACAAAAAATGTCAAGCATCAAATCACGAATCCATACATACCAAGAACTTGATCTAACTCTCAGAAATGAGAGAGAATTTCTTCTCCCCCAATTCCTGACCTAACTTTTTCCTAATGTTCAGGTTCCAAATACTCTTAGCACACACAATATAAATGAAAAGTAACTATATGGATGGCTTCAGGGCTATGATTAGAACATGTTTTCTTCACAAACTTAAACCTAACTATGCCTGGATAGAGAGATAGAAGTTCAAAAACTTACCTGTTCAGCTTGATTCGTGTATGACAATGGAGGTACTTTCAGTGCAATGTGAGGACTTGTACAGCTTGCTTGAGGTCCAGGGATGCTTCCTCTATGCTTAGCTTGCTTTGAATCTTGCTGAATCAAGCTACAAAAGTCAACCTGCAAGAGAGAAAAGTGAAAATGGCAAATGATGTTAGGGATGTTACAGTTCGTGTCCAATGCTTGGGATAGTTTGTATAGGTGGTAGGGAGTGTGTATGAACTGGTTTTGGCCAAGGCGCACGAGTGGATTGAGTTGTGGACCTCAATCTGCACCAGGTGCCCTGTTTTGTGCAGCAAAGAGGTGTTTCTATGTTTGAGGAGGTATTGGAGGTGGTTGGCTCGTGTTTTTGCTCAGTTATGATGTATGGAATGTGTTCAATAAATTTTCTTAGGCTTGTAGTGATATGAACTCAATGTTGTGTTTCAAAATGCAAGTTTCTTTTATGTGAAGCAAAGTTTGTCAACTTGGGTTATAGGCTCCTACGGGCCCCTCAAGCATGCTGCAAATGTTAGTCTTGATCAGTGGGATATGTTCCTGAACTTGTGCCAAAAGGATCTGCCTTGTACTTCTTGGATTTGTGTTTGACATAAAGTAATGCTTTACAAGAATGGATAATGTGCTTTTTCTAATTATGGCTTAATTCTTCATGTAATGACCAAATGCACAAAATAATGCTAGCACACAATGGATTGGAATTTAATTATTGAGTGTAAATGAGATTAGAGGCCTGTAACTAGCTTGAAACATGCTGAGTTCAAAAATGCAAAGTTATGAACATGGAAATGGCTCATGAACAAAGTGACTTTTGCCCATATTGACAAATTCGATTCTCCCTAACCACAGGGGGGTTTGAGAAGTTCTTGGACATTTTGGAAAGCTTGGAATGTGTACTACAATCCATATTTTTAATGCAAGTTGAAATTCCAAGTGGAAGCATGTGAAAAGTGTCCATGAAGTTAGGCAAAAATCCAGCCTAGAATAGGTCAAAAAGTTTCTAAGTTAAGAATGTTTTGTACCCTTGTTCCAAAAATTGTAACTTGAGATACAAGCTTCTTTTGAGGAAACTTTGTGAATCAAAGTTGTAGATTTTGCAATGGACTACAACTTTCATGTTTTGAGTTTTGTTTGAATCCAAATGCATCTTGATGAAAAAATGGGACAAAGTTAGGAAAAAATTAGGGATTTTCATAACTTAGAAAATTTCTAAGTTATGAAAATTCTTCATTTTAAACCCTAATTTGCAATTTTTGATTTCTTGATGAACAAGTTTCATAATTTGACATGTCTTGATGAAAAATGAATCTTGACACTTGATTTTGACCAAAAAGTCAAAGTTTGACTTTTCAGTATACAGTCAAATTTGCCTAGTTGACTGGAAAATTCATCTGTCAATTTTGTGCATTTGGGATCTTTTGATTTTGTTGAACATGTCAAGACAATGCCATTGGGTCCTTGAGTCCATATGTGAGCTTGGTTTGCCATTGGCTAGGTCAAACAGTCAAAAATTGCCTTTGTGTAGTCAAAACCCTAAAAATGACCATTTTGCCCTTTTGGTGATCTGATCAAATTTCTTGTGGAATTGTGATCCAAACTTGATCAAATGGTCTGTATGAGTTCATAATGTTGATGTGGGTCAAAAATCATGAGGTTTGACTGTCAATTGACCACAGTTGACTTTTTTCCCCAATACAGCTGATTTCTAGGTCAACTGTCCAATTGACTGGGCTAAGATTGGAATCAAGGCTTGAAGCTTGGTATGGATAAACTTGTGAGTCCAACATGAAACATGAAAGTCATCTTGGGCATTTTAGGTCAAAACATCTTTGTGCAAATTCAAACCCTAATTTGGGCCAACAGTGCAAAGAGGGGTCTTGAGCAGAGCAAACCCTAGCTTGATCTTAAGCTCCAAGGATCTTGTGATGAGAAAATGTTGAGGAAATGGGAGGGCAAATTTTGGGGTACAACAACCTGATTTCAATAAGTGGCTACCAGCAGGCAGAATTGAACATATGTGGCACCCTTCATCACAACTCGGAAATAAACCGGACAACAATAGATTCTTCTTAACTGTCATTAAAGGAGTATAAATTTCTTCTACGGAAGTCACAAATAAGTCATCGTCCACAACATTTAAACCATGACCATGCTTGGGCATATGAGCAGTTATGACGTTGGGTTTCTCTGGAGCGTCAAACTCAATCTCTTTAGCTTCAATCAAATCTTGCACCTTATTCTTCAAGGCCCAACAGTTGTTTGTATCATGACCTGGGCTATCTGAGTGATAGGCACACGGGCGTTTGGATTATATAGCGGAGATGTGGTGCTGGGATTCTTTGGGGCTTCCCTCAGAGTTACCAGATTGGTCTTCAACAATTATGGTAGAATTTGAGACAAGGTCATATCAAGCCGAGTGTACTGTCTCTGCGGTCTCTCCATTCTTTGATGATTGTTGCATTGTAGGGTAACAGTGGGTCTTGATATTACTACTGCGTTTACTGCTTGACGGCGTTCAGGTCTGTTTTGGCTCCTCGAGCTGTAAACTGCACTAGCTTCTTTTTTACCAGTGAAAGACTTCTTTTCTGCACTTGATGAAGCGCCTTTCTGTATCTTACCACTTCGGATACCAGCTTCTACTCTCTCCCCAATCAAAATCAATTCAGTAAACCCAGATGACGAACTGCCGATTAGATGATTGAAAAATGGACCAGACAACGTCCCTAGAAACATGTCAACCAACTCCCTGTAAGACAAAGGGGGTTGGACTCTTCCAGCCAGATCTCTCCATTTCTGAGCATAGTCCTTAAAACCTTCACTTGCACCCATAGACATACCCTGAAGCTGAGTATGAGTGGGAGCAAGGTCGGCGTTATACTGATACTGCTTGTAAAAAGCAGCAGCAAGGTCCTCCCAGTTGCGGACATTAGCTCCTTCCAATTGATAAAACCATTCAAGCTGAGTCCCTGACAGACTATCTTGAAAGAAATGCACCCACAAATTTCTATCAGTGGTGTAAGGTTGGATTTTTATGACGTACGAGCGGAGGTGGAGTTTTGGACAGGATACTCCATCATACTTGGAGAAAACCAGAGCTTTAAACTTATGAGGGATCACCACCCCAGATGCTATTCCTAGATCTCCGAAGTCCAAACCAGGTATCTTCTGAATCTCCATAGCGCTCAGACGGTCTTCGAGTTGTTTGTACCTATCCTCAGCAGGAGGATACTGCTCATCATCAAAATCAATATCATTATCATAGACCACAAGACTGGGACCCTTTTCTTCCTCTTGATCCTCCTCTCCTTTGGATGGAAGAGACAAATCAGCTTCCTGTCGCAACCTATTCCCAAATCTGTTACCCATATTCAGAAGAACCACCTTCTTCTTCTTCTTCTTCTTCTTCTTCTTCTTCTTCTTCTTCTTCTTCTCCTTCAGGATGAGAGTCTTCAAATCCTCTTGTCCTTTAGCCAAGTTCAAGAACATCTCTTGGAATTGGGCATTCTGTGCCTGAAGAGCTTTGATGGCTTGATCAATAGGTATTTCAGAAGACATTTTGTGCTGAAATAAACAGCGAAGGAGATGAGAAACCTGTAATGATACCTGTAATGATGTGCATGATAATGGGATGCGTATGTAATGAGTTCAAAGACTTTGGGAGATTTAAATTTTCAAACCAAGAAATAAACAAACTTTATTAGATTAAACTTGTAAAAGGTTCAACAATGCCTCTAAGGCATTTACAAAGTTGTAAATAAAAAAACAAATCTAAACTAGAAAAAGCAGAATCAGAAATCCCATGGACGCTTCCCCTTCGTGCTGACGTAGTCATTGATCGTTCTTTCATTCCCAAGTTGCCTGGTGAACTTCAAGATCTTCCTTTCTTGCTCATGGTACTTCTCTCAGTAGGTATCCCTTTCCTCTTTCAGCTGAATCCAGGATCTCTTCAATGCCCCAAGATCAGTGGGCATATAGGGATAAAGGACTATATAAGGAACACCCTCTTCATTGGTGGGCTCCACAATCACTGGCAACACAGCTTCATAAGGCATCCCAAGCTTCTGGGCTCGAGCTTGGACCCACTGGAGATAAGGTTGCATAGGGAGAGAATTATTTGGTCCTAGATCTTAAGGGTCAGACCTGTTAACCATGCCCCGGGCTCGTATAAACCTTCGGCGATGCTCGTCAACATCCTCCTTGTAGTCAAATGCAATATCTGTAAGAAGTAACTCATGAGGACCAACTCCCCGAGCGCGACCAAACTGTCGTAAAGCTAGGCATGGGTTGTAGGTTATACCCCCTCTGATTCCAAGCAACGGAACATTAAGGTATCCCCCACATCGATCAATGACAATAATGTTTTCTAAAGCCTTAAAACTCCAAAGAATGTCTGTATTTGCAAGGGACATTATCCTGTAAGACCATCCTAAACCTTCCTCATTCTTCAACACGGACTTGGGGAGGTGCGAAATAAACCACCTCGCCAACAACGGCATACAACACATGAGGGTCCCTCTTCTACGCACAGTACGAGTGTAGAGGGCATGCAAGATATCACCCAGAAGAGTAGGCACAGGATTGCGGGACAAGAAGATCTTAACTGCATTCACATCTATGAAGGAATCGGGATTAGGGAAAAGAACCAAATTATAGATAAGGAGAGCTAAGATGTCTTCAAATGCCTGAAAATCCAGGTTATTCCAGAATAGTTGAGCTTGATCTATCAGAAACTTGGCTAAGAAACCTTCAACCCCGCTTCGTGTCTCCCAGTTGGATGCTACATCAGCCCTTTTTAGATGCAAAGCTGAAGCAATGTCTTCTAGTCTAGGAGTCTCTTCCAAACCTGTGAAGGGCATCTGCTCAAGGATGGATATGCCCAATAAGTGAGAAAACTCTTCCAAAGTGGGAACTAGATGATAATCCGGGAAGGTGAAACAATGATGCACCAGATCGAGGAACTGGAAAATCACACTCATCATCTGCTCATAAAACTTTGAGGTAACCAAGCTAAGAAGTTGACCATGTCTCCTAATGAATGAAGAAGTATCAGAAACTCTCGAGGCTAAATCTTTGAGTTGAGCAGGTATTTGCACAAAGTTAACTCAGATAGTGTTTTTGCGCATGGAAGCCATAATCTGCAAAACAGAACAAAGATAAATCCCCTCGGTCTTTGAAATGGTTAGTATAATGAAGTATGCATGCTATGTTATGATGCATGATGTCATGATGCATGATGTCATGATAAAACACACAACAAGTATAGCAGATAACAGACATGGTAAAGGCAAACAAGTCACACAAGAGCCCTTAAGTTTCAGGCTTGCATGGGGTCTAGGTATTACCCTCTTGAAGTTCAGTTGGTTTCAACCTGTCCTAATAATAGTAACCAGGTTATAGAGGTTCTCAATATCACTGACCATCCTTCATCGGTCATGGTTTCAGCTCACGCAATCTTTTCTTGCGGCCGGAACTATCTCGAGAGTATGATCTCAATGAGTGTAACATCGAGTATCAACCAGTTCTCAGCTTTACACCAAGGCCGGCTATCTCGCTACTTCCTAATGGCCAAGTTGGTCAATTATAGGTTCTAAAGTCAGTTGATGCTTAACGACACACATAGCAGCCCCATATTCTCCTTGTTTCTCCACAAGGGATACCAGTACCAACCAATGTGCCACATCAACGTAGCTACTGCTTCAACCGTATCGGTTTACGTTGTACAGTTCCCTCACAGTTTATTGCTACTTACCTAAAAGGTGTTCCCCAGATCCGTGTTAGGCTCTATAGTAACTCCCAATACAAAACCTTTAAAAGTAAAGCAATCAAAACAAACAAGAGAAGCAATTTATGATGAACTAATCCTAAGGTATACCCCACTTATTCTCCCCAGCAGAGTCGTTAGTTCTGTGATACGGTGGCAGAACCAGACTATTTTAGGAAAATGCTAGTTTGCGTTTTGCGTTTGTGTTTGCAAAATGTCGTTGTAAGCAAGAGTCTCCACCGACTTTTATTTTATCCAACTGGAAAGGAAAAAAGCACAGAAAAATTCCTTTTTCGAGATTTTGAGTACGGGGGGTAGATTATAGAAAGGGAAGGTATTAGCACCCTTTCTATCCGTAGTTTTCTACTGGCTCTTAGGTACTTGCTCATCATTTTAAAAATTGCTTCTGTGTTTGTGTGTTTTGAAAAGTTTTGGTTTTACTTCGATTTAACCCTTGCTTCTGTCTTCAAGAGTATTACGAAGTGTTTTTGAAAACTTTATTTGAAAAGTGTAAGTGTGAAAAAGTTTAATTTTGAGCAAGTACCTACTAGCATCTAACCACTTGAAAAAAGAATGTTCCTGTTCTTGTTTCCTTTAGACATTGCAATCCTACTATTAGTGAGTAGGTAGCACCGTCGTTGGAGTTTGTAAGGGTCAATTCAAAAGGGACGTACAATCACTAAAGCAATGTTAGGACGTCTTAGTAATAACCCTAATGTCTTAAGATCATATTCGAGGCAACCCTTTCGAGGAAACATTTCCGAACGGGACATTTGATCTTTGTTTAGACAAAAGAGCGACCACTAAAATATCCTATACTTAATGATCGTTTACCGAAGGTAACCGAAGTGAGAGTATACCCAAGGAGTGCGCATGTGCGAGTGATTTGATTTCGAGTTATTATCTTTGCACATTTAGGGTTTGCTAACCATTTTAAAATTAACATACATTCTTTTCATGCAACCCTATTATCATACATCTAACAGTTAATATTTGCGAAAATTAAAATGCGAGAAATAAAAGCTACGCTATTACAAGGCTTCGGGGTAGGGGATTATTTACATAGCCAAAAACCCGTAAAACGATAAATAAACAAAAAGTCCTAATTAAACTATTACATCCCATGAACAGTTGCATTAATATTGTAAAAATAATTAAACGCGCGATGAATCGAGAATGAGAAAAGAATTAGGGTTTTGACCCCGTCTAAACCTAATTGAGAGAAGAAATATTTTTTGGTTGTTTTTGATTATTTTAAGAAAATAAGGTTTTGAATTAAATATGTACAAACCTAATTATTAATTAATTTAAATTAATAAAAAAAAAATTTTGGCCTATTTTTGTATTTTGGTTATTTTAGGAAAAGAAAATAAAAATTAAATTAAACAAAAACCCTAATTTTCTAATTGATTTTAATTTATTTACAAAAGGTTAAAATTTCCCTAAAATTAAATTAAACTAATTATTAAATTAATTTTTGATAAAAAAAAAACCTAAATCTAATTTGATGAAAATTGATTTTATGATTTTTTTTTGTAAAAAATAATTAATTTTTATGTGAGAAAATAATTTAAACAAAATTAAATAAATAAAGAAAAATATTGAAAGAAAAGAAAGAATTGGGCCTGGTATGCTAGCAATTTGAGGGGTGTCCATAGCAATTTTTGAGCCCAAAAGCCTTGGTCCACGTTGACCCTCCTGGTTCCAATATTGCACGTCTGACTAGGCCTTTGGTAGACCCTCACATGCCAAACGTTGGATTTGATTTGCTTTAGATCCAGTGGTTGCAAGCTGATGGCATATGGTGGATATCCTAGAAGCCTGCGCATGGAAACATGTATAGAAAAATAATATTGAAGAATAAGGGGACCTGGGGATCGAACCCATGCCCTTTGGCTTTATCTCTCTCCCACTGACCAACCCTGCTAGCGTGCCTTGTTGTATATCAAATAACAAATAAACATTATATTAAAAAAACGCAAATTAACATATGCCAGTGCGCAAACTTTTGAATGGACGAATGGTGTGTTTCCACGCCACCTTCTTCCGTTGGAAAAAGTCCAATACTTTTACCTACGAACAAAGTCCGTAGCTATAGCCCCTGTGATTTCCCAAAATCTCATACACGCACCATAAATGAAACCCAATGCTACAAGCCAGTTCGTCTTGGCCTTGTGAACATCATGGTACCTCTCTTTTGGGCCAATTTCACCTGCACAAGAAAACCCTAAAAACGAAACCTAAACCCTAACAATGGCGGATCTCTGAATGGTTAGCGAAAATGCAATTAATCATTACCAATAGCTTGCAAATGTTTCACTGAACAAGAATATAAGGAATTCATGCTACAAATGCCAAAATAATGATATTGGATTTCAAGAAAATGACAAAGTCGTGAGACACTTACAGTGAGTTTTTGTGCATGAAAATGCTTGTTGGTGATTGGGATAGACTCCTTGAACACCCAGGAAGCGAATGAGATAGCTTGGAAGGCTTGAAATATCCTGGAACTATGAAATCAGATTGCCACTTTTTCTTGATTTTTTGAAAGTTCTCCTTCTCTTTTCACGCCTCTAACACTTGTGCATTTGGTCTGCAAACATTCTATAAGTAACCTTGAGTGAATTAGGTTTACAAATTTGTTTCAAATCTTCTTCAATTAAGGTGATTGATCAAGATTTGATTCTCTTGTAAACCTTTCCAAAACAAGCCAAAAATCAATCTTTTTTTGTGTACAAACAAGCCTTACACGATTTGATCTCATTTCCAGCTATTCATGGACCTGAAATATGCACAAAATCTCAAGGTTTAAATGATTTTGATTTTTTTCATGATTTTATTTTGATTTAATTTGATTTAATTGAAATAAAAATCAAAATAAATGGAAAAAATAAAATAAAGGCAAGTGGGAAGGATCATGGGTCGTGGACCATGTTACAAACTCAATACAATCACAAAAAGTTGGGCCCATTTGACAAAAATTTCAATTTGAGGCACTTTTGACTTTTGGCAATTTTGCAAAAAAGTCAACTTCACCCATCCATAACTTCTTCAATTTTGACCCTAGAGAGGTGTTCTTGAACTTTTTAGAAATATTAAGATGCCCTATAAGCAACCCTTTTAGTCTCATCTCAATTGAGTCTTCCATGTTCATGTATGAAGCTTTGACAAAAAAGGTGTTTTTGTTGACTTTTCAAAGTGACCTATAATGTCCAAATTCATAACTTCTTGTGAGTGCATATTTTGAACTTGGGAGATGAATATGAATTGTAGGGAATTTAATCCTCTCCAAAATGAGCTTTGTATGGGTCATTTCTAATAAAGTATGAGAATTTTATGCTTGGTCAAAGTTGAGTTGACTTTTCCTGCAAAACCCTAATTTAGCAACTTTTGGGTTTTGATGAATTGTGAGCAATCCTTGAGGAATCATGATCAAAACTTGATAAAATGATGAATAATATTTCAAAATGAGAATGTTGACCAAAAATATTGAAGTTTGACTGTATGTGGGCCATAGTTGACTTTTGCCCTAGCACAATCAATTTTCAGGCCTTTAAGCAATTGACTGAGCAAACTTTCTCTGCAAGGCTTGAAATTTGACATGGATGATTGAGAACATATTAGGACAATGGTGAGCATTTGAGACCCTTTGGACTCAAGTATCTTGATGCAACATGAAACCCTAATTTGAGGTAGACTGCCTTAGGAGAGAGTTTTGTCTGGTCAACTCTTGGACTTCCTTGGGCAATTTGAGGATCTCACTTGAAATGTATTGAGAAATATGGGAGGGAAAATTTTGGGGTACAACACCAAAAAATGAGTACAACACATGAGGGTTCCTCTTCTCTTCATGGTGCGAGCGTGGAGAGAAGGTAAGATATCTCTCAATAAAGTAGGAACTGGATTGTGAGATAAAAAGATTTTGACAGCATTCACATCTATAAGTTGGTCAGGATTTGGAAATAGTACCAACCCATAGATGAGAAGAGCCAAAATTTATTTGAAAGCTTGTAAATCCAGGTTGTTTCAACAATCTTGAGCTTTTTCCAGTAAGAACTTGGCTAAGAACCCTTTTACACCACTTCTTGTTTCCCAATTAGTCGTGACGTCAGATTGTTGCAAGTGCAAAGCTCGGGCTACCTCTTCAGGGCTTGGGTCTCTTTCGGTACCGCTGAAAGGTAGTTTATTGGGGATAGGAATTCCCAAGAGCTGAGAGAACTCTTCCATAGTTGGTACAAGCTAGTAATCGGGGAAGGTAAAGCAATGGTGCAACAGATCAAATAACTGGAAAAGCACCTTCATCATATCTTCATCAAAGCTCGAGGTAACCAAGTTGAGAAGTCGTCCATGTCTATTGGTGAACGGATAATTCTCAGGGACCCTCGATGCTAAATCCTTAAGCTGAAAAGGTACTCATACAAGGTTGACTTGGATTGTGTTCATGCGAGTGGGATTCCTATCCTACAAAACAGAACAAAGATGAATCTCAAAATACTTGAAATGGTTAGTCTAAAATGCTATGGCATGATGTCATGATGTTATGTACTAGCATATGCACAAGTTAAATAAAACAAATCCTTAGGTTTAGGCTTGCATAAGGTTTTATAGGTAAGTACCCTCTTGAAGTTTGGTTAGCTTGACCTATCCTAGTAATAGTAACCGAGTTCTAAGGGATCTCAATATCACAGATTTGTCTTCTCAGGCATTGTTTCAGCGCAAGCCTCTTTCACGGCGACCAAAATATCCAAAAAATCCAAACCTCATTGAGTGCAGTATCGAGTATCTACCATCTTCGGACTGCACCAAAGTCGGTCATCTCACTACATCCTAATTGCCAAGTTGGTCAAGTAAGGGTTCTAAAAGTCAGTTAGTGCTTCATGACATCACTCAGCGGCCCCGTATTCTCCTTGACTACTCAAGCGCTACCGGTACCCACAAATATGTCACACTAACGTAGCTATTGCTTAGACCATGTTGGCATACCCCGCACAGTTTTCACAATGTATTTCTACTTACCTATAAGGTATCCCAAATCCGGGTAGAGGATTTAAGCCCAAACAAAGAACCAAAATGTAAAGCATATAAGTCAAACAAAGAAAGCAAGCAAAGGTGATATAGCCCTATGGTAACCCCACTTTTTAGTTAATCCCCAGCAGAGTCGCCAGTTCTGTAACACGGTGGGAGAACTGACTTGGTTATTTTGCGTTTGATCGCAATTATGCGGATAACAAGAGTCGCCAGCGACTTTTCTTTTAACCAAAAGGAAAGGCTGAAAAGAACAGGAAAGACCTTTAGAGATGTTTTCTTGAGTTCGGTGGGTAGGTTATGAAAAGGGAAGGTATTAGCACCATTTTCATCCGTAGTTATTTACGGGCTCTTAGTTGCTTGCTAGATCACTTACTTTTGTTTGAGAATGTGCTTATGATATGGGTTTTGAAAGTATTTTGTAAAAGAATATCTTTGTAATGGTTCTCATCTTTATAAGAACGCGTACAAAGTGTTTTGTCTTTTGAAAAATGTTTCAAAGTGAAGTGCTGGTGTATGAAACATTTTTGTTGTGAGCAAGCGAGCAACTAGAAGTAACCTACCTACTCGAAAGGTTTTAAATTTTCTTTTCCTCCTCCTTTAGATGTTGTTATCTTACCATTTTTTGGTAAGAAATCCCATCGTTAGATGTGAAGGGACGGGCACGGGACGTTTGTATAGTCATAGAAGGCAACCTACGGAACATTTTAGCAATGTCGTTTAGGGACGAGATCGTTTACCGAAGGCAATATTGAGGGTCATCTAGGGACTACGATCTTTTATCGAGGGTCTTTGCTAAAATGCCCATATTTGAGGGACATGACAATTTCCTGAAAGGCTACAAAGCGGGATTACCCTAAGGGTGCTAGTGTGTAAGTGTGTTTGATTTACATGCATTTTGTCTTGATTAGGGTTATCTATTTGTTGATTTTATGTCTTGCCATACACACCCTAATTACTAGCATTTATACTTGAAAATAATAAGTTACGGAAATGTAAAGGTCCTACGCTATTACATCATTTAGGGATGGGGGTACAAATTTACAAATGGGGGGTTACAAGAATTTAAATCCTATTTAACTATTACAACCATATTAAAATATACCATATAAGAAGAAAAAGGACTTGTATTGAAAAGGGTTTTTTGTCTTAATGAATAAAAGAAAGAAATAAATTAATTAATAAAAAGGAAATATTTTTATGTCTTTTTTATATTAATAAAAAGAGTACTGATATTGAAAATGATAAAAAAGGGAAAATAATGAGAGATAGAATCAGCGCGTTGCTGCAAGCAAAACAAAAGGGATCAAAAGTTCTGATGCCAGACGCGCTGTGACTCAAAGAAACGTCAATGGGAATCAGAAGTTCTAGATTGATACACTCTGAGGTCCTACAAGAAAAGTTAGAGGGAAAGAAAACAGAGGATCTGGGTGGTGTTTAGACAGTGAGAAAAATCGCAGACGCTCTGTGTCATGTTAAATAGTGGGTGAAAAGTCAGAAGTTCTGTGTTGTGTTAGTAGTGAGTAAAAAGTCAGAAGTTTTGTTACCGTATTATAGCAATGCAAAAACCTAGGAATTTTGGTGTGTTAAAATAGTGAGAAGAACTCAGAACTTCTGTGTTGTGCTAAGCAATGAGTGAAAATATGAAGTTCTGTGTTGTGTTAAGAAGTGAGTGAAAATCAGAAGTTCTGTGTTGAAACAATAAGAAATCCTAGAAGTTTTCGTGTTAAAACAGTGAAGAGAAACTCATAAGTTCTGTGTTACATTTCAACTCTTTCCTCATATTAATCAACATATCAGCAAGTTATTCAGTTCTTAACAGCAAATCAAAAGGATAAAAGCATAGCAGTTTATAGAAGTTCTAATTCTAATTCTGAGCCTAGCTTTATTCAAGAAGTTCTGGTCCATAGTTTTTTTACTTATGCAATGATATGGACAACATCAATACTATGATATTTACATATTTAATAATGTTCTGAATGAAAAGATGCAAAATCAGCAAGGATTACCTTGAATCTGGAGCGTGTGCTTGGAACTTGAGTTGCTGCCTTTAGATGTTCTGGAGTCAGTGAGAGCAACGGAACAGTGGTTATGTTCTTTGATTCAAAGGGAAGAACAAAGGTTTTGTTTAGGATTTGTGAAGGTTTTTACTATTTCCTTTTCTCTCTTTGATAATTCTCTCTCTCTCTCTGTCTCTCTCTCTCTCTCTCTCTCTCTCTCTCTCTCTCTCTCTCTCTCTCTCTCTCTCTCTCTCCAAAATCCAGCCCATTGAACGTGTGATGGAGCAACTTATTTATAGATGGGTTTGCTGTGGTTTTGGGGGGAAAACAAATGGGATTTTTAACCTTTTTGGCATACTGTTCCATTTCTTTTTAAACACAGTTTTTGCATGCTAATTTGGTGCAATTATGGGGTTTGAGAAAAACGCAGGCGTGGACTGGATCAGCAACACCTTTGAATGTTGTGGGATCTGGTGGCAGGACTGTACTACAGCAGTGCAGCAGGTTGCTCAAACGAGGTTTTGGGATTTGGTGACGTTCTGATCGCAGAAGACCAGAGTGAGATTCGAAGGTTGAGGCTCTGATCGAAGCATAAAACATAGCCTATATATGCTGAAGAGTCACGTTCTGATTGAAGGACATAGTTTCCATACATTCTGATTGATGAGTCATGTTTTAAACCATGTTTGAAAATTTTGATTGCACTTGCGTGAAGGCTGGCCCAGAAGTTCTGATGTATCATATTCTCTTAACACTTACAAAATTTTCTAAATGTTTAGAAATTTGATTTTTTCAAAGTAATTTCTGACTTGATGAAATATAATTGTTGAAAATTGATTTTTGATCTAAAAGTCAAAGTTTGACTTTTCAGTGTGCTTTTGACCATTTTGCCCTTGTGAATGATTTTCTTGGAAAATTATAATTCAAGACTTGAAACTTGATAGAAGCAAACCTGAGGGTCCAAGATGATCCTTTGAGAAACGAGAGGGCAAATTTTGGGGTACAACACATCGTATAGAAGTTGTTTAAACACAAGAGCAACTTCTGTAACATCACTATCACCATTCTCCAAACTCAAAAACAACCACTTGACTTCTCCAAGACAATACAACAACTTTAAATCAAAACATGAATTTATGTTTCAAGGTCAGTTTTATTAACTTTGAACTCTTCATACAAACATCATTAGTGTTTCATTTGTGAAGATAAAATATAGATATCATTTCCCTGAAGCTAACCATTTGCTTACTTTTCATTTTCATTAACCATGTGTTGAGAACTGACGTGTATATGTAACAGAAAAGTGTTAGAAAGAAAAAACAACAGTATGAGTCGATGCATATCTCTAGGAGTCGACTCATATTAGGTACAAAACAGGTTATGAGCCGATGTAAACCATTATGCATCAATACATACTGTTATCAAGACACATTACAGAAAGAAAAAATGTGTATGATTCGATACAAAACACGAATGAGTCGATGCATAACAGAAATGAGTCAATGCAAACCATTATGTGTTGACTCATACTGAGTTGGTTTTGACTTCCAGGGGCAAGAAATGATATGTATTAATGCAAAACAGAAATGAGTCGATGCAAACCATTATGTGTTAACTCATACTGAGTTGGTTTCGACTTCCAGGGGCAAGAAATGATATGTATTGATGCATAAGAGCATGCGTCAATGCATAAAAGTTTTCGTATCAAAGCATAAGTGCATGCGTCAACGCATAAAAGTTTCGTATCAATGCATAAGTGCATGTATTAATGCATAAAAGTTTTAAAAAAACAATTTCCCCTTTTTTATCTATCTTTATATTCTTGTACATTATTTATTCATTCAATATGGTTGTAATAGTAAAATTAGGTTTTATTTGCTTTTACCTCCCCATTTGTAAATTTGTACCCCCATCCCCAAATAATGTAATAGCGTAGAACTATACAATTTATCGCTTTCAATATAAAATGCTAGTAATTAGGGTTTGTATGGCAAGACATAAAATCAACAAATATAAAGCCTTAATTCAAAGACAAAAAAAAGCATAAAAAATAAATACTTTTCACACGCGCACTTCTAGGGTAATCTCAATTGTTTCCTATGAATAAATAGTCATGTCCCTCGAATGTGGGACGCTTTAGCAAATACCCTCGATAAAAAATATCGTAGTCCCTCGATGACCCTTCGATGTTGCCTTCAGTAAAACGATCTTAGTCCCTTACGAAAATTGCTAAAGCGTCTCATAGGTTGCCTTTTATGACTATACGACGACCCACGCCCGTCCCTTCACATCCAATGATGGGGATTCTTATCAATCAATGATAAGATAGAAATATCTAAAGGAGGAGGAAAAGAACTAACACTTTTTGAGTAGGTAGAATGTTCATAGTTGCTTGCTCATAATCATTTTCAAAACAACATTTTTCAAACACACCAACACTTTCAAAAATTGAAATATTTTCAAAAGTCAACACCTTTTATACATTCTTATAGAGACGAGAATCATTATAAAGTTCTCCTAAAAAAAGGCGCTTTCAAAAGTACTTTCAAAACAATCACAAACACATTTTAAACAAAGCATTTCAAAGTGAGCTAGCAACTAAGAGCTCGTAGATAACTACAGATGAAAAGGGTGCTAACACCTTCCCTTTTCATAACCTACCCCCTGAACTCAAGAAAATTCTCAAAAGTTCTTTCCTGTGATTTTCACCCTTTCCTTTAATGGATAAAAGAAAAGCCAGTGGCGACTCTTGCTATCTGCAACAATTAGGATAAAACACAAAAAAAAAGTCAGTTCTCCCACCGTATTACACAGTCCATCACCCACGGTCGGGAATATCCAGTTATTGAAGTCACAATCACTATCTGTATCCTCTATAACCTTGACCCCAGTGTTGCTGATGCAGAATGGAGGTCTCCCAGCACGAGCTCGACGAACATCCCTCTGACCTTCTGCAGTAAAGCCCAGACCAAACTTGTTAGACTTTAAAGGGATATCTGTAATATCAAGCTTCTCAAATGATTCTCAATGCACTTTGTTTTGATGAAGACAAACTATATTGGCAAGAAGGAAAAGATTTTGATCAAGCTAAAAGCATCATTCGATAAAAGACTTTGTCTCAAGTTCTTATCAAATTTCACAAGGTATAATGATAATAATTACTTTAAACTTAAGTCTTAGATGCTCAATGATCAAAAGAAGTGTTTTATCTTGTCCAAACTTTTTCTCAAAGTTTTCTAGGCAAAAAAATAAATTTTCACTTATGTGCAATCGATTTGCATGTTGGTGCAATCGATTGCATGTTTCACGTTTTCAAAGTGTTAGCTATTGTTTCTAAGTGCAATCGATTTGCATGTTTGTGCAATCGATTGCTCTCTATCAAATTTTGCTACTGTTTTAAAGTGAAATTGATTTACACACATGTGCAATCGATTGCTCACTGAAAATATTTGAATTTTTTAGCTGTTAAAACCCGTGCAATCGATTTACACAAGGGCGCAATCGATTGCATGCTGAATGTTTTTGAAAATCAGCAGCTTTGAACATACCTTTTCATAACACCATTTCATGGAAAATTTTCATTGAATCTTGGCAATTGTTCATGATTCATTTGCAGAAATTTATGTTGTTTCAAAGAGGTGCTATGAACATATAAATACTGAATTTTCAAAATCATTTTGTACCTCTTCCAATCAATAGTTTCTGAATTTTAAAATATTAAAACTCAAGCTTTTTCTTCACTTTCATACACAAAGTTTTTCTGCACATTTTCATATATTGTTAAACAGAAAACTTTGAGCATTCTATAGTCTTGAGTCATTGTATATTATTGTTATTGGAAGATAAGATCAAGTCATTGATAAAATCACTCAAAGTGATTATTGCACTACAAACTCTATCAATCAAATATTACTATACACTTTCTTATTTTTTAGGATTGTTGAAAATAAGTTCAAGTGGTTTTGTAATCTTGTTTTTCCAGGATTGTTGGATACAAGTAAGGTCACCTTGAGAGGATTGTTCTCATTGTTGACATAGTGAAAATCCAAGAGGATTGTTCTTGGTCCAAGAGGATTGTTTTTGGTTTTGGTAGTTCTTGTTTTAAGTTTGCCACTATAAGGAAATATCTTTCATGTTGAAAGGGGACTGGAGTACTCTCGGACTGTGAGGGGAACCAGGATATATCGCGCGTGTCTCTTTATTTTTATGCATTTTACTCTTTCATAAACACACCATAAACCAGAAAAATATTATCCATCATCACTAAAAATCAGAATAATTTTAAAGTGCCTAATCCCCCCCCCCCCCTTAGGCGCACTTCGTACTTATAATTGGCATCAGAGCAGGTTATAGGTAACCTATTCCTAAAAGATCCAGAATGGCTTTCGCAAATCAAAATCCCATTTTCAGAGATGGTGGTAGTAACAACAAGCCTCCTCTATTTTGTGGTGAATATTTTGACTTCTAGAAAATACGCATGAAGGCACATCTAGAAGCACAAGGAGAAGAAATATGGGATGCCTTCGAGAATGGTCCATTTATTCCTATAACCGTGATCAATGGTGCTGGCTCATCAAAGCCTAAAACTGCACGGGATGGAGATGATAAAAAAAAGTCCTCTATGATAAAAAGGCAATAAATCTTCTTCAAGGTGCACTTAGCATGGATGAATTCTTCCGTGTCTCAGCATGCAAAACAGCGAAATAAATATGGGATACCTTGGTACAAACTCATGAAAGAACTGTTGAATTTAAAAGATCATGACTAAATACTTTGAGTCAAGAATACGAGTTATTTCGAATGCAGCCTGAAGAAACCATCCTTGAATTGCAAAATAGATTTGTGCACTTGATAAATCATCTAAGTGCTCTTGGTAAGACTTTGATGAATGATGAACTAAATCTGAAAGTACTTAGATCCTTAACTAGGGAATGGCAACCAAAGGTAATGTCAATTTCGGAAAATAAAAGTCTTTCTTCAATGACTTCCACAACGTTGTTTGGAAAACTTCAATAATATGAAACGGAACTCGGAAGACTTGAAAAGCATGAAAATCAAGAGAATAAATCCAAGAATATTTCCTTAAAGATTGATTCCAAGGAAGTTGAAAAGGAAGACAATCCGGAAGAAGATGAAAATTTCATGCTTCTTGTTAAAAGGCTTGGTAAGTTCTTTGGTAAAAATGACAAATCCCTTTCTCATGCAAAAAGAAAGAAACAATTTAATAAAAAGGGAAGCTTCCACATCAACACAAGAAGTCACATGTTATGAATGCGGTAAGCAAGGTCATACCAAGCCGGATTGTACAAAACTCTCCAAGAAAGGTGGCTACAAGGAAAAAAATAAAAACAAAAAGGCCTATGTCGCATGGGAGGATAATGAGATAAGTTCTTCGTCTGATTCCGATAGTGATAAAAGTGAAAATCTAGCATTGATGGTCTCACCCCATTCCGATAGTGAAGATGATGAGGTTAGTAATGAATTTTCTCTTTTTGATAATGATGCACAAGGTGTTATAGATTAACTATTAAATGAATTCAAAATTTTGTACAAAACTATTTCACCTCAAAAGAAACAAATTTCATCTTTAGAAGAAAAATGCGAGTCTATGGAAAAAGATCTCAAAGATGAAAAACAAAAATTTAGTGAGAAAAAGCAGAATTTTGTATGAAGAAAATGTGAATCACTCTCTTTCCAAATTGTCCAATTAAAAAGAGTTATTGAGAGATATGAAAAAGGTCAAATTGGATTGGAAGGTTTTCTTAGCCAACAAAGATATTTCAATGATAAAAGTGGACTTGGATATTCAATGTTTTCAAAACCAAGTTCTAATAAAACTATCTTTGTTAAGGCTAGTGATCAATCATCCAAAGTGAAAGTGAACAAACCTAAAGTAGTTCATCATTATCCTAAAAAAAAAATTCCTAAGAAGAAATCTTATCCTTCTATGTTAGAAACTTTAGTGTGGCAAGTTGGAATTATGTGTGGGTGTTGTACCCTAAAATCTGCCCTCCCATTTTCATACAAAACATACTCCTAGAGGTCCTTAGTTGCTCAAGTTGACTAAGGATTGACCAGACAAATCCTCCTCCTAAGACAATGAGTCTCAAACTAGGTTTTCAATTTCAAGCAAGATGGTTGAGTTCCAAGGGTCCAAAATGGTCTCCATTACCCAAAATCGTGCAAGGCCAAATAGGACACAAAATCTTCATATATGGTAATTTTTCAAGATTTGATTTTCTTCTAAAACCATGCAATTATATCTTTGATTCTTTCCAATTATAATTACCTAATTTGATTCAGTACATATACACAATGCACTGCTACCCTAGAGAAGGAGAATTCGTGTGCAGCCATTCGCAAAAAGAGAAATAAAAAGCTTCCAAAAATTCAAAGAAAAACTCAAATTGGATTCCACATTGCAGCCCTCCTCAAGGGGATTTGAAGATTGAAATACGTTCCTTGGTACTCCCAGAAGCTTTACCAATCGTTTCCCAGCCTCAAAGCATCAAGAATCACATGCTACCACCTTCACGGTTTGCAACTTTTTTCTAAATTCATTTTCATTGATTCTTTCATTATCAACATGTTCTAAGTATATATTCATGCTTGTAATCATGTTTGCAATCTGTTTGGATGATTTAATTTGAGTTTACGCGCAGGAATTGTGAAACACCATTCTTAGGGTTTCAAAGCACGTTTTAGGTTTTTTTGATATAGGCAAAATCAAGTTTGATTATGGGTTACATGGTGTTCAGGGCCTTAAACCCAGTTGATCCATGATCTTCATTTGAATTTATTGTGTGTGTGCTGCATTTTTGAAGTTGGCAGGTTTACAACTACAGACGTTAGACCGTAGGTAAAGGTCATTACCTAAAACGACAGTTCTAACAAGGAAGATGAAGGCGTGTCAACACCTGATTGGTCAATTTGAATCTCACACATTTTTTCTATAACACTGAGTGATTATCCATTATATTATTTGTTGTTTGTTTCTATTAACAAAAGGCCAATTGGCCTAGTGGCAAGCAGAGAAGGTTTCTGGGAGCGCGCGTGTAGGAGGTCAGGGGTTCGATCCTTGCCTCCTACATAATATTTTTCCTAACATTTAACTGAAGATCTGGTAGTATCATTCTAAACGCGCCTATCATGCACCTCAACATCTCATCATTGGATAAATCTGTATCCAGATCCCATGGCTCAAGCATGCAGGCGCATGGTGAACTCTCTTGGAAAGCTTCCCACTGGACCAGACGCAGGCAGACAGGCCAACTATTCTGGGCCTGGAGAAATTCCAATTCACACCCCACCAGAGTTACCTCAAGCATCAGGCCCATTCTTTTTATTTTTGTTTTAATTTCTCTTTTATTTCTTTATTTGTTTTAAAAATCTTTTTAATTGAATCTTAAAATCATAAAAACACAAAAAAAATAGAATTAGTTTTTTTTCATAAAATATTTAATTCCATTAATTAATTAGGTTAATTAGGATAACTAAAAATTCCTTTTTTTTCATAATTAAAATTAATTAGAAATTAGGTTAATTTGCAAAATTAATCATTTCTTCTCAAGAATCCAAAAAATATTTTCTCTTTATTCTCTAATTAAATGTTTTTGAATTTAGCTTTAATTCCTCATTTAATTTATTCTTGCGCGCATTTATTTATTTATTTTTCCAATTAATGTAATTGCTCCGAGTTTGTAATAGTTAATTAGGTATTACTATTTTCATTTACTGTTTTCCCCCGGTTTTTGATTATGTAACCCCCCTCCCCAAAGCCTTGTAAT
Organism: Vicia faba; assembly: GCA_948472305.1. NCBI lineage: Eukaryota > Viridiplantae > Streptophyta > Magnoliopsida > Fabales > Fabaceae > Vicia > Vicia faba. The sequence continues at coordinate 345,722,390 of OX451739.1, forward strand.
AGCTAGGTTTAAATATCTCGCACTTTTCCTTTCCGTCATTATAAACTGTTAGATGATTGATAATAGGATTGTATGCAAAATATCATAATTTAAAGCAGTAGAAAACCCTAACTGTGCAAAGATAATTAACTGAAAAAACAAAAACTTGCACATGCTCACTCCTAGGGTTTGCTCCACTTCGGTTGACTTTGGTAAACGGTCATGAAGTATAGGGAGTTTTAGTGGTTGCCCTCTAGTCCCAAAAGATAAAAAATGACCCATTCGAATGTTGCCTCAGAAAGATCTTTAGGGCTCTAGGGTAACTACTAAGGTTTCCTAATCATTGCTTTAGTAATCGTACTCGTCCCTTTCGATTGTCCCCTTAAAATCCAACGATGGAGCTACCTGCTCCTTGATAGTAGGATAGCGCTGTCTAAAGGAAATAAGCAAACAAACAACCTTTTTTTTAGTAGGTAGAAACTCTTAAGTACTTGCTCAAAATAAAAAATTCTTACACTTACCCTTTCAAACAAACTTTTCAAACTAAAGTTTTCAAAAACACTTTATCACACCCTAGAGGATTGATACAAGGGTTACCATAAAGTGAAACGCCGTACTAAGTCTAATTTCAAAACTTTTTTCAAACACACAAACACACAAAAGCAATTTAAGAATGAGCAAATACCTAAGATCCCGTGGAAAACCACGGATAAAAAGGGTGCTAACACCTTCCCTTTCTATAATCTATCCCTCCGTACTCAGAAACATCTCGAAAAAGGTTTTTTCTGTTCTTTTTTCCTTTTCCTTTGTTGGATAAAATAAAAGACGGTGGAGACTCTTGCTTACCGTACATTTGTGAACAAAAAACGCAAAACTAGTAGTAACAAAAACAATCGGTTCTGCCACCGTATCACAGAACTGGCGACTCTGCTGGGGACAAAGCTTAATAAAGTGGGGTTTACCTTAGGATCTAGGTCATCATTAAATTGCATTCTTGTTTGATTTTCTTGCTTTATCTTTAAGGGTTTTTGCTTGGGTATTGTTTAAGATCCTACACCCGGATATGGGGACACTTTTTAGGTAAACAATAATAGATCGTGAAGACTGTATGGTGTAGACCGATATGGTTTAAGGGATGGTTGTGTTGGTGTGACACTTTGGTTGGTACCAATATCCTTCGTGTTGAAATGAGGAGAATACGGGGCGGCCGTGTGGTGTCGTGAAGCACTAACGGACCTTAGAACCTCAGTTGAACAAACTTGGCCATTAGAAAGTAGTGAGATAGCCGGCCTCGGTATAAAGCTGAGAATTGGTTGATACTCGATGCTACACTCATTGAGATCAGACTTTCGGGATATTTTGGCTGCAAGAAAAGATAGTTTGAGCTGAAACAATGCTCGATAAAGGATGATCAGTGATATTGAGAATCCTTAGAACCCGGTTACTTTTCTAAGACAGGTTTGAAACCAACTAAACTTCAAGAGGGTACTTACCTTTAACCTCATGCAAGCCTTTGAACCTAAGGTCTATTGTGTGCTTTGCTTGTGTGTGATTTACTTTGTTTGAACATAGCATCATGCATCATAACATAGCATCCATTCTCATTACACTAACCATTTCAAGGACCAAGGGAATTTATCTTTGTTCTGTTTTGAAGATCATGGCTTCCGCTCGTAGAAACACTATCCTAATTATCTTTGTGAGAATACCTCTCCAACTCAAGGAGCTAGTATCAAGGGTTCCTGAAACTTCTTCGTTCACTAAGAGATATGGTCGACTTCTCAACCTGGTTACTTCGAGCTTTGATGAAAAAATGATGGGTGTACTCTTTCAGTTCTTTGATCCCAAGCACCACTTCTTCACCTTTCCAGACTATCAGTTGGTGCCTACCATGGAAGAGTTCTCTCTGTTATTAGAGCTACCTATTCTTGATCAGATGCCTTTCACAGGTTTAGAAGAGGTTCCTAAGCCAGAAGTCATTGCCTCAACTTTACATCTGAAACGGGCCGACGTGGTATCCAATTGGGAAACAAGAAGCGGAGTCAAGGGTTTTCTAGCCAAGTTCCTAATAGAGAAGGCCCAGTTGTTTTGGGATGATTTGGACTTTCGGGCTTTTGAGGAGGTCTTGGCTCTTCTAATTTATGGGTTAGTGTTGTTCTCTAATCCAGACTTACTCATAGATGTGAATGCTATCAAGATCTTCCTCTCTCGCAACCTTGTGCCTACTTTGCTCGGAGATATCTTGCATGCTCTCCATACTTGTACCATGAAGAGAAGATGGGTTCTTATGTGTTGCATGCCATTACTGTCGAGGTGGTTTATTTCTCACCTCCCTAAGTCATTGCTGAAGAATGAAGAAGGTTTGGGTTGGCCACAAAGGATAATTTCACTTTCTCACGCGGATATTCTCTGGTATTCCCGATCTATGGGAGTTATTTCTATTATCGACCGCTGCGGGGAGTTCCCTAATATTCCACTACTTGGCATTGGGGGAGGCATAACTTACAATCCTTGTTTGGCTCTGCGACAATTTGGTTAGGCTCGAAGGGATGGTCCTCATGAGATGCTTATCCAGGGCATTATGTTTAACTATGAGGATGATGTTCAAGGGTATCACCAGAGGTCCATACGAGCCTGGGGCATGGTAAACAAATATGACGTCAAGACTTTTGGTCCCAAGACTTCCATTCCTATGGAACCTTATCTCTAATGGGTACAGGGTCGTGCTCAGAAACTTATGATACCATACGTAGATGTTTTACCATTGATTGTGGAACCCATTACTGAAGGGGATATTCCCTACACGAATCTTCATCCTGATATGCCCACCGATCTTGAAGAATTACAGAGGTCCTGGATTCAGTTGAAAAAGGAGCGGGATACTTATAGGGACCAGTTCTATGCCCAGGAGAAGAAAGTTTTATAGCTCACAAAGCAGCTTCGTGAGGAAAGAAGCCTTAATGTCTATCTCAGCACGAAGAGGAAACATCCATGGGAAACTTGAGTTTTTTTAGTTTCTAGAATTTTCAATTGTAACGCCTAAAAGGCAATTGTACTTTGAATTCTACTAATAAAATATTTGTTTCATTTTGGTTCGCAAATTTAAGTTTCCCAAAGTCCTTGAAATCATTGCCTACACATGCCATACATATCAATGCATAAACATGTATCATAAAAGGTTTCTCATATTCTTCGCTGTTTATTTCAGCAATAATGTCTTCTGAACAAAGTATCAAGGATCTCCAAGCACAAAAAGCTCAATTTTAGCAAATGTTCGTAGCTTTGGCTAAAGGGAAGGAAGATCTGAAGGCCCTTATTCTGAAAGATAGAAAGAAGAAGACAAAGAAGACCGATGGTGTCCTGAATCTGGGCAGAAGATTCAAGGGACCGTTGAAGCAACCGGTTAATCTGACCTCCTCATCCAAAGAAGGGGAGAATCAGTAGGATGAGACAAGGGAGGAAGACCCTAGTCCAAGGGTTTCTGAGGATGAATCTGATTACAATGATGAACAGTATCCTCCGGCTGATGAAAGGTACAAACAATTAGAGGATCGTCTGAGCGCAATGGAGATTCAAAGGGTACCAAGTTTGGATTTTGGAGAGTTGGGTTTGGTATCTGGGGTTGTCATCCCACCGAAGTTCAAGGCTCCGGTATTTGCAAAGTATGATAGGGTTTCTTGCCCTAAGCTTCATCTCCGTTCTTATGTGAGGAAGATTCAGCCTCACACAGCTGATAGGAACTTGTGGGTCCATTTCTTTCAAGATAGTATGTCCGGGACTCAGCTTGAGTGGTTCTATCAGCTAGAGGGAACCAATGTCCATAACTGGGAAGATCTGGCTGCTGCGTTTTATAAGCAGTATCAATATAACGCTGACCTTTCTCCTACCTGTACTCAACTCTAGAGTATGTCCATGGGTGCAAGTGAAGGTTTCAAGGACTACGCTCAGAAGTGGAGAGATTTGGCGGGGAGAGTCCAACCACCTTTATCTGATAGGGAGTTGGTGGACATGTTTCTTGGTATGATGTCTGGTCCGTTCTTCAATCACTTGATTGGTAGCTCCTCAGGTGGTTTTAATGAGCTGATATTAAGTAGAGAGAGGGTAGAAGCTGGGATCCAAAGTGGCAAGATCCAGAAGTACACCTCTTCAAGTACAATGAAGAAGCCATTCATGGGTAAGAAGAAGATAAAAGCAGAGGTTATGAAACAGTTCAACGTTGGGTTCTTAAATGTCACCTCTTATCCGCAGTGGGTTACTAACGTTGTTCCGGTACCTAAGAAAAATGGCAAGGTACGGATGTGTGTGGACTACAGAGACCTGAACAGGGCAAGCCCCAAGGATGACTTCCCGCTTCCCCACATTGATTTTCTGGTTGACAACACCGCACATCACAAGGTCTTTTTCTTCATGGATGGTTTCTCTTGCTACAACCAGATCAAGATGGCTCTCGAAGACATAGAGAAGACAACCTTCGTCACACAGTGGGGCACTTTCTGTTACAAGGTGATTCCTTTTGGGTTGAAGAATGTTGGGGCAACTTATCAGCGAGCCATGGTAGCTTTGTTCCATGATATGATTCACCATGAGATAGAGGTTTATGTTGATGACATGATAGCTAGGTCTCAAACTGAGGAAGAACACCTTGATCATCTACAAAAGTTATTCGATAGGTTGAAGACGTACAAGTTGAGACTGAATCCGAACAAATGCACCTTCGGGGTAAGGTCTGGTAAACTTTTGGGGTTTATTGTTAGTGACAAGGGTATTCAGGTAGACCCTGCAAATGTGAAGGCTGTACAAGAAATGTCGGCTCCCCGTACTGAGAAGGAAGTTAGAGGTTTCTTGGGACGCCTAAATTACATCGCCAGGTTCATTTCACATCTGACTGCTACTTGTGAGCCGATCTTCAAACTCCTAAAGAAAGGTCAAGTGGTAAAATGGAATGATGAATGCTAGACTGCCTTCGAAAGAATAAAGTAATACCTTCAAGAACCACCAATTCGGATGCCTCGGATTGAAGGAAGACCTTTGATAACGTACTTAACAGTATTAGACAATTCAATGGGGTGTGTGCTGGGGCAGCATGACGAGTCTGGTCGAAAAGAGCATGCAATATACTACCTTAGCAAAAAGTTTACCGACTGTGAAACACGGTACTCACTGCTCGAGAAAACTTAATGCGCTTTGGCATGGGCTGCTCGCCGACTAAGACAATATATGTTGACCTACACTACTTTGTTGATATCTAAGATGGATCCAATCAAGTACATCTTTGAGAAGCCCGCTCTCTCTAGAAGAATTGCAAGACGGCAGATGATCTTAACCGAATACGATATCCAATATACAACCCAGAAAGCAATCAAGAGAAGTGTATTGGCTGATCATTTGGCTCATCAGGCCGTGGATGACTACCAGTCCATGAATTTTGAGTTCCCGGATGAGAATATTATGCTAGTGACTGACTATGAAGAACCTGGACCAGATGAAAGACCTGAAGAAGGATCCTGATGGACTATGGTTTTTAACGGAGCAACAAACGCACTCAGTAATGGAATTGGTGCCGTAATTATATATCCTGAAGGCTAGCATACTCCTTTTACTGCCCGACTATGATTGAACTGTACCAACAACATGGCGGAGTATGAAGCATGCATCATGGGTCTCAAAGCTGCTATCGACTTAAGGATTAAATTCTTGAGTGTCTTCAGGGATTCAGCCTTGGTAATAAGTCAGATCAAAGGAGAGTAGGATACGAAGCATCCTAATCTCATCTCGTATAAAGAGAATATGCTGACATTGCTCTCACACTTTGAGGAGGTAACCTTTGAACATTTCCCACGAGAGGAGAATCAGTTAGAGGACGCACTAGCCACCATGTCTTCTATGTTCAAAGTCAGGTGGGACAACGAAGCTCCCCGGATCACCATGGAGAGGTTGGACGAATCAGCATACTGCTATGAAATTAATACCTAAGAGGTAGCAGACAAACCTTGGTTCCACGAAGTAAAAAGGTATCTCGAGGCTCAAGAGTATCCCGAGGGGGCATCTGTCAATGATAATAAGTTTCTGAGAAGGTTTGCCGCAAAATTCTTCCTCAGTAATGGAATCCTCTACAAGCGCAACCATGACTCTACTCTACTTCGGTGCATAGACAAGAGCGAAGCAGAGAGGATTATGGCAGATCTACACGAAGGTACCTTCAGAACCCATTCAAATGGACATACCATGGCTAAGAAGATCCTACGGGCAGGATACTACTGGTCCACTATGGAAGCAGATTGTTATCAGCACTCTCGAACTTGCCACAAGTGTCAAATCTACGTTGATAAGGTGCATGTTCCTCCGGTTCCCTTGAATGTCTTGACGGCTCCCTGGCCCTTTGTAATGTGGGGCATTGACATGATCGGAGAGATTAAACCTATCGCTTCCAATGGGCATCGCTTCATCCTGGTGGCCATTGATTACTTCACGAAGTGGGTGGAAGCTACCTCCTTTGCTACCGTTACCAAGAATGTTGTGGCGTCGTTTATCAAGCATAACCTGATATGTCGTTACTGTGTCCCCGAAAGAATCATCACTGACAATGGTACGAATCTCAATAACATGATGATCACCGAACTCTGTAAGCAATTCAAGATACAGCACCATAACTCTTCTCCTTACCGGCCAAAGATGAATGGCGCTATCAAAGCTGCTAATAAGAACATCAAGAAGATCATACAGAAGATGATGGTGACATACAAAGACTGGCATGAGATGTTACCATTTGCTCTTCATGGATACCGCACCTTCGCGCAAACATCGACAGGGGAAACACCCTACTCTCTGGTATAAGACATGGAGGTTGTTCTTCCTATTGAGGTCCAGATCCCTTCTTTGAGGAATATGAAGGATACAGGTTTGAAAGAAGACGAATGGATCCAGACTCGACTTGATCAACTGAATCTGATCGATGAGAAGAGACTTACTGTTGTCTGTCATGGTCAAATGTATAAAAAATGAATGATCAAGGCTTTCAACAAAAAAGTTAGACACCAAGAATATCAAGTCGAGGATCTAGTGATCAAGCGCATCATACTTCCGCAAGGTGATCCCGGGGGAAAATAGACTCCAACATATGAAGGGCCATTTGTGATCAAAAACATTTTCTCTGGTGGAGCCATGATTCTGACCACCATGGACGGTGAAAACCTCCCTCACCCTGTCAATGCGGACATAGTAAGAAAATACTACGCATAATTAAAGACCTACTAGGTTGACTGGCCTAGGAAAAAATAAGGGCTTCTCGGCGAACCAAAAGGGTTCGGGCAAAAATTAGGGATGAAAACGAAAAAATCTATACACCCGGCAAGTCGAAAACCTAAAAGGGTGGCTTGGGCAAAAAAGGGTATCCCAGTGGACTGAAAACCCGAAAGGGCGGTCCAGGAAAAAGTTAGGGATTTAAAGTGTATCACTATGTCCCATTGGATCACCTTGCGACCAGACTTCAGTATCAACTATCAAGCTCGAACGGTACCGATCAATTCAGTCACCTTTGGACAAGCAGCAAAGTGATGAGATGCTCGAAGACATAACGACAATAGCAGAATTGAAACTCAATGGGATTATTACACATAGCTATTTACTTCTCTTTGTACATAATTATTGTATAGATTTCATTTTCACGGAGGCGGTCTCTTACTAGAGCGTCAACTTCCTTGTACAAAAACGCCTGTTATAGGCCAACTTCAGAAATTAATACAAGTCATTTTTACAAAACCATTTGTTTTTATTTTTCTATTTTGTTTTGCAAAGACGTCCAATGATTTATTCCTGACATATGCATTTGAATATAATTGCTATTCACAAATATTTGCATATGAAATAGAAAGACAGTTGCTCATGACTTAAGGAACGGGGCAAAGTCTAAAAAACATGTTGAGCCTGACAATTACTCCTTCCAGCAGGTACAGGGGCAGATCCAGTTTTGAAACAAGGTCACCATTACATGCGACCCCGTGATGTCTACACTCCCCATAGAGTAGAGGCAACCAAAGCTTTAACATCGGCTTCCGCAAACAGGAGTTACTTTCCCATCAAAGTTCCTTCAGAGAGCCGACGTCTACATTCCCCAGCCGAATTTTATTTCTCTAAATACAGAAGCTCAATCCCCAATATTGTTATTCCCCCGTAGAGTTATTATCAAGAAGAGTATCTCCCCGACAGAATATTCAAAAACAGAAAGGAGTAAATCCATGGCATAGTCATCACCGTTCACCATCCCTAGCGGAAGTAGAAGAACCACTTTTTCTACAACGGCCAAGAATTCAATCTCCAGCACTCTCCGGCAGCAGTCAGGGATTTATTTTCCCAGACTCAGATATATCACAATAGCATTTCATGTCCATACACCATGACGTGCGCATACATATTGCATACATAATAGTCTCATTTACTTTGAGAACATCATCACACAATGCATTTCATGCAACACATATAATTAATCCTGTACCTTTTCATGAAAGATAGTTATCATCAACTATTCCAACAGTTCAAGGTTAAATCCATGAAGCTATACATGTCATATCTGCAGATAACTAATGGAAAATCAGTTCCCGAAATCAAACGGGTCAACTAATCTACATGATCAAATGAGGTAGCCCTATTATCCAGGCTTTGATTCCGAAGAAACCCTACTATCCAGGTTCCTTCTTATAGCCCTACTATCCTGGCTTTCATTTTGAAGTAACCCTACTATCCAGGTTCCTTCTCACAGCCCTACTATCCAGGCTTTCATTTCGAAGTAACCCTACTATCCAGGTTCCTTCTCATAGCCCTACTATCTAGGCTTTCATTTCGAAGTAACCCTACTATCCAGGTTCCTTCTCATAGCCTTACTATCCAGGCTTTTATTTCGAAGTAACCCTACTATCCAGGTTCCTTCTCACAGCCCTATTATCCAGGCTTTCATTTCGAAGTAACCCTATTATCCAGGTTCCTTCTCATAGCCTACTATCCAAGCTTTCATTTCGAAGTAACCCTACTATACAGGTTTCTTCTCATAGTCCTACTATCCAGGCTTTCATTTCGAAGTAACTCTACTATCTAGGTTCCTTCTCACAGCCCTACTATCCAGGCTTTCATTTTGAAATAACCCTACTATCCAGGTTCCTTCTTGTAGCCCTACTATCCAAGCTTTCATTTCGAAGTAACCCTACTATCCAGGTTCCTTCTCATAGCCCTACTATCTAGGCTTTCATTTCGAAGTAACCCTACTATCCAGGTTCCTTCTCATAGCCCTGCTATCCAGGCTTTCATTTCGAAGTAACCCTACTATCCAGGTTCCTTCTCATAGCCCTACTATCCAGGATTTCATTTCTAAGTAACGCTACTATCCAGGTTCCTTCTTATAGCCCTACTATCTAGGCTTTCATTTCGATGTAACCCTACTACCCAGGTCCATTCTCATAGCCCTACTATCCAAGCTTTCATTTCGAAGTAACCCTATTACCCAGGTCCCTTCTCGTAGCCCTACTATCCAGGTTCCTTCTCTTTTATCTCCGGACAATAGTTTACAACATTGTAACCCTTGGACCCGACCAAATACGGGAAATTTCATATTCCCCAGTAAAGTAATGGACAACCGAAGCTCTTATACTCTATTTCCCAGGACATAAATCAACATTCCCCGGTGAAGTCCCCCTCAATGGAAGGTACAAGAATTCTCGCAAAGGAATCTCTTATGAAACAAATATCTTTTCTGAATGGAATCTGTAAGCCCATTCCCGATACTACCTATACAAATCAAGCATCATTTCAGACGAGTGAAAATTTCTGGGCACTCTAGTGTTCAATCATCTTCCTCCTTCAGATCACGAAAGGCAGACCAACCAATCTACATCCTCATGTTTAAGAAGATTGAACAGGGGCAGCTGTTGTACCCTAAAATTTTCCCTCCCATTTTCACACAAAACATACTCCTAGAGGTCCTCAGTCGCTCAAGTTAACTAAGGATTGACCAGACAAATCCTCCTCCTAAGACAATGAGCCTCAAACTAGGGTTTCAGTTTCAAGCAATATGGTTGAGTTCTAAGTGTCCCAAATGGTCTCGATTACCCTAATATGTTCTCAAGATCATCCATGTCAAGTTGCATGCCTTGCACAAGAAGTTTGCCCAGTCAATTGCTCAAGTTCCTGAAAATCAACTGTACTAGGTCAAAAGTCAAGTGTGACCCACATACAGTGAAACTTCAAGATTTTTGGTCAATATCAATATTCTGAAGTGATATCCATCATTTGATCAAGGGTTGATCATGATTCCTCAAGGAATGCTCCTAATTCATCAAAACTCAAAAGTTGCTAAATTAGGGTTTCTATAGGAAAAGTCAACCAAACTTTGACCAGGCATAACTTTCTCATACTTTATCATAAATTTATAATCCAAGGCTCATTTTTAAGAGAATCCAATTCCCTGCAACTCATCTTCATCCCTCAAGTTCAAGAAATTCACTCATGAAAAGATATAAATTCAGACATTATAGGTCCTTTTCAAAAGTCAACAAAAACACCTTTTGGGTCAAAGATTCTTATATCAACATGGAAGATCCAATTGAGATGAAACTAAAAGGGTTGTTTATAGGACATCTTAAGCTTTCTAAAAAGTCCAAGAACACCCTCTTAGGGTCAAAATTGAGAGAGATATGCATTGTCAAAGTTGGCCATTTTTGGAAATTTGCACAAAGTCAACAATGCCCAAAATTTCATTTTTTCCACATGGGCCCATCTTTTCAAGATTGTATCTCAGTCCTAGCATGGTCCACGATATATGGGACCCTTCATGCCTTATTCACTCATTTATTTAATTTATTTTGATTTTTATTCATTTAAAAATAAAAATAAAATCAAATAATTCCAAATAAATCATATAATTTGTTTTAAGATTGATTGTTGCATTGAAGGGAGATCTTATATGCTGTCAAATAACCGGGAAATCGTGCAAGGCCAAATAGGACACAAAATCTTCATATATGGCAATTTTTCAAGATTTGATTTTCTTCTAAAACCATGAAATTATATCTTTGATTCTTTCCAATTATAATGACCTAATTTGATTCAGTACATATACACAATGCACTGCAAAAAACGCAAAACCAGTAGTAACAAAAACAGTCGGTTCTGCCACCGTATCACAGTGGGTAAAGAAAGGTACTAATTATGGAAGAGCCAAAGCAACTTGGGTACCTAATAAAACCTAATTTTTTTTGTAGGTAATACCACATGCAATCTGTGGTATCTTGATAGTGGTTGTTCAAAGCATATGACGAGAGACATAAACCAATTTTCAAATCTAGTGCTAAAGGCCAAGGGTTTTGTCACTTATGGAGACAATAATAAGGGAATAATTCTTGGCAAAGGCAAAGTTGGTGTTACACCTTTCACATCCATTGAAGATGTTCTTTATGTTGAAAGTAAAATGTATCATGGCGAACAACGATGATTCATGGATTTGGCACAAAATAATTGCTCATATTCATATGGAATACTTGAATAAATTAATCAAGCATGATTTTGTCATTGGGTTTCCTAAGAGAAATTTTGTCAAATATAGAGTTTGTGATGCTTGTCAAAAATGGAAACAAACAAAATAAACTTTAAAATCTAAGAATGTGGTGTCTACTACAAGACCACTACAATTATTACATATGGACTTATTTGGTCCATCAAGAACAAGAAGTTTCGAAGGTAATGTATATGCTTTGGTTATTGTTGACTATTTCTCTAGATATACTTGGACATTCTTTTTAGTGCAGAAAAGTGATGCATTCAAGGCTTTCAAGAAGTATGCTAAACAAATTTCAAATGAGAAATCTCTAACAATTACCTCCATAAGAAGTGATCATGGCGGAGAATTTCAAAATGCTCTCTTTGAAGAATTTTATGGAGAACATGGAATATCTCACAACTTCTCGGCACCAAGGACTCCTCAACAAAATGGAGTGGTGGAAAGAAAGAATAGGTCTCTTGTAGAGCTTGCAAGAATGATGCTTAGCGATTCAAATCTTCCAAAATATTTTTGGGCGGATGCGGTGAGCACAACATGTTTTGTTAGCAATAGAGTTAACATAAGACCAATCTTGAAGAAAACTCCATATGAAATTTTCAAAGGGAGGAAACCAAACATTGCCTTCTTTCACATTTTCAGTTGCAAATGCTTTGTCTTAAACAACGAAAAAGATAACCTTGTTGATGAAGCCTTAGGCGATGACCAATGGATTATTTCTATGCAAGAAGAGTTAAATCAATTTGAAATGAATCAACTTTGGGAACTTGTCCCTAGGCCAAGCAACAAATACATCATTGGAACAAGATGGGTATTTAAGAACAAACTTGACGAAAATGGTATAATTGTTCGGAACAAAGCAAGATTGGTAGCACAAGTCTACAATCAAGAAGAAGGAATAGACTTTGAAGAAACTTTCGCTCCGGTTGCAAGGTTAAAAGCTATTCGTCTTTTACTTGCCTATGCTTGTTCATTAAATTTCCAGCTTTTCCAAATGGATGTCAAAAGAGCATTCTTGAATGGATATATCAATGAATAAGTCTATGTTAAGAAACCCCTGGGGTTCGAAGATTTCAAGAATCCATCTTATTTTTTTAAATTGAGAAAAGCTCTCTTTGGTTTGAAACAAGAACCAAGGGCATGGTACGATCGACTAAGTAATTTCTTATGCAAAAAAGGCTTTGAAAAAGGTAAATTTGACAAGACTTTGTTTATCAAGAAAATCAAATGTGACACTTTGATAGTTCAAGTCTATGTTGACGATATCATCTTCGGCTCGTCAAACAAAGAAATGTGTGAAGAATTTTCATCAATGATGCAAGGCGAATTTGAGATGTCCATGATGGGTAAAATGAATTATTTTCTTGGACTTCAAATCAAGCAATTAAAGGATGGAATTTTCATCAACCAATCCAAGTATTACAAAGAATTGTTGAAAAGATTTGACATGGATAATTGTGAACTATGACTGCACCAATGGGTTCCGGTACATACGTTGATCAAGATAAATCGGGTGTCTCTATTAACATTATAAAACATTGAGGTATGATTGGCTCCTTATTATATTTGATGGCAAGTCGTCCTGACATAATGTTCAGTGTTTGTCTATGTGCTCGCTTTCAAGCAAATCCAAAGGAACCACATCTCATGGCGGTAAAACGGATCATGAAGTATCTCAAAGGAACAACAAATGTTGAATTATGGTATCCTAAAGGTAGTTTTTTCAATTTAGTTGGTTACTCTGATGTGGATTATGCAGGTTGTAAAACTGATAGAAAAAGCACAAGTGGTACTTGTCACATCCTTGGAAATGCATTAGTATCATAGGCTTGCAAGAAACAAACATGTGTTTCTCTTAACACGGCCAAAGCAGAATATATTGCAGCGGGTAGTAGTTGTGCTCAAATATTGTGGCTCAAGTAACAACTTTGTAACTACGGACTCGATCTAGGATGCATTCCTCTTCGGTGCGACAATACAAGTGCAATAAACATTACAAAGAATCCGGCCATGCACTCAAAAACCAAACACATTGATATATGACATCACTTTCTTCGTGATCATGTACTTCAAGGAGATGTCGAGGTCACATTTGTAGATACTCATAATCAATTTGCCGATATCTTCACTAAACCTTTGGCAAGAGAACCATTTTACAAGATTCGACGAGAACTTGGCATTCTTGATGAACACGACGTATAAGGTGCTTTCTATCCTTTTTATGCTTTCACATACTTGTCTTAACTTGGTTATATGTAAAAATTCATGATTATATGATGCCTTTAAATGCTATATATGTTAAGTGTTGTTAAAATTTAAGAAAAATGTGCTTTTGAGCTTTCTATGTGTTTGTTATTCTACTATGACATATATGTCTATGATTATGTTTAATTAGTGCATGTTTTGGTTAAGTTTTCAATGTTATCCAATTTTATTGCATCTTTCCCTTCTTTTTGATAATGTCAAAGGGGGAGAAGGATGTGGCACTTTATGCTTGTTTATTTCTTGTCTTAAACTTCTAAGGTACTCTTCAAAAAGATGAACAATTTCAAGAGTTTCCAATCTTCTCATACAAAGGGGAAGTTATACATCTTAGGGAGAAAAGTCTCTTTCCAGAAATAACAAAGCTTCAAGAAATATTGTTTGTCGTTATCAAAAGGGGAGAATGTAATATCAAGCTTCTCAAATGATTCTCAATGCACTTTGTTTTGATGAAGACAAACTATATATGCAAGAAGACAAAGATTTTGATCAAGCTAAAAGCATCATTGGATAAAAGACTTTGTCTCAAGTTCTTAGCAAATTTCACAAGGTATAATGACAATACTTACTTTGAACTTGAGTCTTAGATGCTCAATGATCAAAAGAAGTGTTTTATCTTGTCCAAACTTTTTCTCAAAGTTTTCTAAGCAAAAAAATAAATTTTCACTTATGTGCAATCAATTTGCATGTTGGTGAAATCGATTGCATGCTTCACATTTTCAAAGTGTTAGCTACTGTTTCTAAGTGCAATCGATTGCTCTCTATCAAATTTTTCTACAGTTTTAAAGTGCAATCGATTTACACACATGTGCACTCGATTGCTCACTGAAAATATTTGAAATTTTTAGCTGTTAAAACCCGTGCAATCGATTTACACAAGGGTGCAATCGATTGCATGCTAAATGTTTTTGAAAATCAGCAGCTTTGAACATACATTTTCATAACACCATTTCATGGAAACTTTTCATTGAATCTTGGCAATTGTTCATGATTCATTTGCAGAAATTTATGTTGTTTCAAAGAGGTGCTATGAACATATAAATACTGAATTTTCAAAATCATTTTGTACCTCTTCCAATCAATAGTTTCTGAATTTTAAAATAATAAAACTCATGCTTTTTCTTAACTTTCATACACAATGTTTTTCTGCACATTTTCATATATTGTTAAACAGAAAACTTTGAGCATTCTATAGTCTTAAGTCATTGTATATTATTTTTATTGGAAGATAAGATCAAGTCATTGATAAAATCACTCAAAGTGATTATTACACTACAAACTCTATCAATCAAATATTGCTATACACTTTCTTATTTTTCAGGATTGTTGAAAATAAGTTCAAGTGGTTTTGTAATCTTGTTTTTCCAGGATTGTTGGATACAAGTAAGGTCACTTTGAGAGGATTGTTCTCATTGTTGACATAGTGAAAATCCAAGAGGATTGTTCTTGGTCCAAAAAGATTGTTCTTGGTTTTGGTAGTTCTTGTTTTAAGTTTGCCACTATAAGGAAATCTCTTTCATGTTGAAAGGGGACTGGAGTACTCTCAGACTGTGAGGGGAACCAGGATATATCGCTCGTGTGTCTTTATTTTTCTGCATTTTACTCTTTCATAAACACACCATAAACCAGAAAAATATTAGCAATCATCACTATAAACCAGAAAAATTTTAAAGTGCCTAATTCACCCCCCCCCCCTCTTAGGCGCACTTCGTACTTACAATTGGCATCAGAGCAGGCTATAGGCAACCTGTTCCTAAAAGATCCAGAATGGCTTCCGCAAATCAAAATCCCGTTTTCAGAGATGGTGGTAGTAACAACAAGCCTCCTCTATTTTGTGGTGAATATTTTGACTTCTGGAAAATACGCATGAAAGCATATATAGAAGCACAAGGAGAAGAAATATGGGATGCCATCGAGAATTGTCCATTTATTCCTATAACCGTGATCAATGGTTTTGGCTCATCAAAGCCTAAAACTGCATGGGATGAAGATGATAAGAGAAAGGTCCTCTATGATAAAAAGGAAATCAATCTTCTTCAAGATGCACTTAGCATGGATGAATTCTTCTGTGTCTCGGCATGCAAAACGGTAAAAGAAATATGGGATACCTTGGTACAAAATCATGAAGGAACTGTTGAAGTTAAAACATCAAGACAAAATACTTTGAGTCAAGAATACGAGTTATTTCGAATGCAGCCTGGAGAAACCATCCTTCACTTGCAAAAGAGATTTGTGCACTTGATAAATCATCTAAGTGCTCTTGGTAAGACTTTGCTGAATGATGAACTAAATCTAAAAGTACTTAGATCCTTAACTATGGAATGGAAACCAAAGGTAACCTCAATTTCAGAAAAGAAAAGTCTTTCTTCAATGACTTTCACAACGTTGTTTGGAAAACTTCAAGAATATGAAACGGAACTCGGAAGACTTGAAAAGCATGAAAATCAAGAGAATAAATCCAAGAATATTGCCTTAAAGATTGATTCCAAGGAAGTTGAAAAGGAAGACAATCCGGAAGAACATGAAAATTTCATGCTTCTTGTTAAAAGGCTTGGTAAGTTCTTTGGTAGAAATGGAAAATCCCTTTCTCATGCAAAAAGAAAGAAACAATTTAAGAAAAGGGAAGCTTACACATCAACACAAGAAATCACGTGTTATGAATATGGTGAGCAAGGTCATATCAAGCCGGATTGTCCAAAACTCTCCAAGAAAGGTGGCTACAAAGGAAAAAAGGAATTTAAAAACAAACAGGCCTATGTTGCATGAGAGGATAATGAGATAAGTTCTTTGTCCGATTCCGATAGTGATGAAAGTGAAAATCTAGCATTGATGGCCTCACACCATTCCGATAGTGAAGATGATGAGGTTAATAATGAATTTTCTCTTTTTGATAATGATGCACAAGGTGCTATATATGAACTATTAAATGAATGCAAAATTTTGTACAAAACTATTTCATCTCAAAAGAAACAAATTTCATCTTTAGAAGAAAAATGTGAGTCTATGGAAAAAGATCTCAAAGATGAAAAACAAAAATTTAGTGAGAAAAAGCAGAATTTTGTATGCAGAAATTATGAATCACTCTCTTTCCAAATTGTCCAATTAAAAAGAGTTATTGAGAGATATGAAAAAGGTCAAATTGGATTGTAAGGTGTTCTTAGCCAACAAAGATATTTCAATGATAAAAGTGGACTTGGATATTCAAAGTTTTCAAAACCAAGTTCTAATAAAACTATCTTTGTTAAGGCTAGTGATCAATCATCCAAAGTGAAAGTGAAAAATCCTAAAGTGGTTCATCATTATCTAATAAAACTTCTAAGATTGGAAACTCTTGAAGGACTAAAGATCAATCTTCTAAGTATTAGCCAACTTTGTGACAAAGTCCTCAAGATCAAGTTCACCAAAGATGAATGCTTGATAGAAGACGAAATCACACATGAGGTTATACTTAAAGGTAAAAATATTAATAATATATTTATGATTTCCCTTGATGATCCATCTTTGAAGGTAAAATGTTTCATGGCGAACAACTATAATTCACGGCTTTGGCACAAAAGAATTGTTCATATTCATATGGAACACTTGAATAAATTAATCAAGCATGATTTTGTCATTGGGTTTCCTAAGATAAATTTTGTCAAAGATAAAGTTTGTGATGCTTGTCAAAAAGGGAAACAAACAAAATCAACTTTCAAATCTAAGAATGTGGTGTCTACTACAAGACCACTATAATTGTTGCATATGGACTTGTTTCGTCCATCAAGAACAAGAAGTTTCGGAGGTAATGTATATGCTTTGGTTATTGTTGACGATTTCTCTAGATATACTTGAACATTCTTTTTAGTGCATAAAAGTGATGCATTCAAGGCTTTCAAGAAGTATGCTAAAAAAATTTCAAATGAGAAATCTCTAACAATTGCCTCCATAAGAAGTGATCATGGCGGAGAATTTCAAAATGCTCTCTTTGAAGAATTTTGGAGAACATGGAATATCTCACAACTTCTCAGCACCAAGGACTCCTCAACAAAATGGAGTGGTGGAAAGAAAGAATAGGTCTCTTGTAGAGCTTGCAAGAATGATGCTTAGTGATTCAAATCTTCCAAAATATTTTTGGGAGGATGCGGTGAGCACGGCATGTTTTGTTTGCAATAGAGTTAACATAAGACCAATCTTGAAGTAAACTCCATATGAACTTTTGAAATGGAGGAAACCAAACATTGCCTTCTTTCACATTTTCAGTTGCAAATGCTTTGTCCTAAACAACGACAAAGATAACCTTGTTGATTGAGCCTTAGGCGATGACCAATGGATTATTTCTATGCAAGAAGAGTTAAATCAATTTGAAAGGAATCATGTTTGGGAACTTGTCCCTAGGGCAAGCAACAAACACATCATTGGAACAAGATGGGTATTTAAGAACAAACTTGACGAAAATGGTATAATTGTTTGGAACAAAGCAAGATTGGTAGCAAAAGGCTACAATCAAGAAGAAGGAATAGACTTTGAAGAAACTTTCGCTCCGGTTGCAAGTTTAGAAGCTATTCGTCTTTTACTTTCCTATGCTTGTTCATTAAATTTGAAGCTTTTCCAAATGGATGTCAAAAGCGCATTCTTGAATGGATATATTAATGAATAAGTCTATGTTAAGCAACCCCCGGGGTTCGAAGATTTCAAGAATCCATCTTATGTTTTTAAATTGATAAAATCTCTCTTTGGTTTAAAACAAGCACCAAGGGCATGGTACGGTCAACTAAGTAATTTCTTATGCAAAAAAGGCTTTGAAAAAGGTAAAGTTGATAAGACTTTGTTTATCAAGAAAATCAAAGGTGTAACTTTGATAGTTCAAGTCTATGTTGATGATATCATCTTCGGCTCGTCAAACAAAGAAATGTGTGAAGAATTTTCATCAATGATCCAAGGAAAATTTGAGATGTCCATGATGGGTAAAATGAATTATTTTCTTGGATTTCAAATTAAGCAATTAAAGGATGGCATTTTCATCAACCAATCCAAGTATTGCAAAGAATTATTGAAAATATTTGACGTGGATAATTGTGAACTATGACTACACCAATGGGTTCCGGTACATACGTTGATCAAGATGAATCGGGTGTCTCCATTGACATTACAAAACATCGAGGTATGATTGGCTCCTTATTATATTTGATGGCAATCCGTCCTGACATAATGTTCAGTGTTTGTCTATATGCTCGCTTTCAAGCAAATCCAAAGGAATCACATCTCATGATGGTAAAACGGATCATGTAGTATCTCAAAGGAACAATAAATGTTGAATTATGGTATCCTAAAGGTAGTGTTTGCAATTTAGTTGGTTACTCTGACGTGGATTATGAAGGTTATAAAACTGATAGAAAAAGCACAAGTGGTACTTGTCACATCCTTAGAAATGCATTAGTATCATGGGCTTGCAAGAAACAAGCATGTGTTTCTCTTAACACGGCCGAAGCAGAATATATTGTAGCGGGTAGTAGTTGTGCTCAAATATTGTGGCTCAAGAAACAACTTTGTGACTATGGACTCGATCTAGGATGCATTCCTCTTTGGTGCGACAATACAAGTGCAATAAACATTACAAAGAATCCGGCCATGCACTCAAAAACCAAACACATCGATATACGATATCACTTTCTTCGTGATCATGTACTTCAAGGAGATGTCGAGGTCATATTTGTAGATACTCATAATCAAATTGCCGATATCTTCATTAAACTTTTGGCAAGAGAACCATTTTACAAGATTCGACGAGAACTTGGCATTCTTGATGAACACGACGTATAAGGTGCTTTCTATCCTTTTTATGCTTTCACATACTTGTCTTAACTTGGTTATAAGTAAAAATTCATGATTATATGATGCCTTTAAATGCTATATATGTTAAGTGTTGTTAAAATTTAAGAAAAATGTGCTTTTGAGCTTTCTATGTGTTTGTTATTCTATTATGACATATATGTCTATGATTATGTTTAATTAGTGCATGTTTTGGTTAAGTTTTCAATGTTATCCAATTTTATTGCATCTTTCCCTTCTTTTTGATAATGTCAAAGGGGGAGAAGGATGTGGCACTTTATGCTTGTTTATTTCCTGTCTTAAACTTCTAAGGTACTCTTCAAAAAGATGAACAATTTCAAGAGTTTCCAACCTTCTCATACAAAGGGGGAGTTATACATCTTAGGGAGAGAAGTCTCTTTCCGGAAATAAAAAATCTTCAAGAAATATTGTGTTTTGTCATCAAAAAGGGGAGAATGTAATATCAAGCTTCTCAAATGATTCTCAATGAACTTTGTTTTGCTGAAGACAAACTATATTGGTAAGAAGGAAAAGATTTTGATCAAGCTAAAAGCATCTTTGGATAAAAGACTTTGTCTCAAGTTCTTAGCAAATTTCACAAGGTATAATGACAATACTTACTTTGAACTTAAGTCTTAGATGCTCAATGATCAAAATAAGTGTTTTATCTTGTCCAAACTTTTTCTCAATGTTTTCTAAGCAAAAAAATATGAAATTCTGGCAACAGATACTTAATGTCACAGTGAATGTTATGACACCGTATCTGACAAATTGTACACAAACCAAACAGTAATTTAAAAGACAGTAAAGAACACAATCAATTGTTAACCCAGTTCAGTGTATAACAACACCTACATCTGGGGGCTACCAAGCCAGGGAGGAAATTCACTATAAGAGGTATTAATTTAGGAATAAACCAATCGGTTTATCTCCTTCACTTAAGACCTACCCAATACAACTTCAATCTAAGTCCTACTTAAACCTGAGTTCCTACTCACTCCCCCTCAATCACAGCAGTGATACTAATATACTGATTAATCAGATTATGAAGACATTCTCCAATACACACACTTGATTTTTCTTCAAAGCTTTAATCAAGAGACACAATACTCGTGCTTCAAAGCTTTGAGTGATAAACAACCCTTACAACCAAATCCTACTCCAAGTCACTTATCAAGTGATAATTGCTTGGCTCAGAGTAATTACTAAAACTATCACAAGTACAAAATGCCTTATTGATCTTCTCTAAAAAGCACTGCACACCATTAGGATTCGTGAGAAATATATATGCAGTCTATTCTTCATTTTGGGCTTCCATAAAAATAGCTAGGGTTAACCAAAGTTAACCTAAAGACTTGGTCTTGGGCTTTCGTCATAACAGATTAGGGTTAAGCAAGGTTAACCTAATATCCACGTGAGCATCTGATCTAGCCAATATACTTCAACTCAGAATAGCACACCAGATTCCTGAAAATTCTCAGGAATAATAAATCTCCACAACAACTTGATCAGTACAAGATGTCTTAACATTGGTTATGACATCATGTATCCTGCTCACTGATTTTGGTAGAATTCAGTACATATGATCATAGCTTAATCATCATGATATTCACTCATACTGAGTTGTTCCTGTAGAGCATTCCTTCTGCAGAATTTGTCTTTATCCCAGAATGTTATGACATCAGTCATGACATTCGCAAATCTGGTTTTACCAAAAATTAATGCCAACAAGCAAACACTTACAAACTCCCCCTTTGGAAATTTTTTGGCTAAAACCCCTAAACAATCAGAGATTAGAATGCAGAAGCAACATGCAGAAGCAACATGCAGTAGAACCTATAACATGCAGAAACCAAATGCAGATGAAACAATCAGATGCAGATAAAACTATCAGAGATCAAAATGCAGCAGAATTTTTAATAATAGCTAATCTAACTACCAATATCCAATTCTACCAAAATTACCACAATTACTTCTCCCCCTTTTTAGCCATAAAGAAGCCAAAGGATATAGTACTTCAAGTGATACTGTCATCAAAAGGAAATCCAAAATACACAAAAACAGAGAGAAGGTATCAAATAGCAGCAGCAAGTTCCAGCATCAATCTTTACAACTCAGCAAACACAGACCTTCAGGTACTGTCATCCCCTGAGGAAGCACTATTTTCAGCAGCATCTTCTGGTGAGCTTCTTGCAGAACCATCATGTTGTTCTTCATCAGCATCTTCTTCCCTCATTTGTTCTTCATTCTCCTCCTGTTCTAGATTAGTAATCAGCTCTTCAAGAGTCCTTTTTCTTGCATTAAGCTCTCTGTAGGTTTCTTTTAGAACAACTATAACATCAACTTTCTTGGAATGAGCTTTGACATTTGATGTCTCAGCAGATGTCATAACAATGTCAGGGACATGTGTTCCCTGAAACAGCTTATAGTGAAAACCAAGTGCAGAGGCTATTTTGCACACAAAGTCCTTTTCAACCAGAATATCGGGATACTGATCAATGATTATACAACACATGAGAGAGGGAAAAGCAATAGGGTCTTTAATAGCACAACTCTCAGCATGTTTCATTGTTTGATCAAAGATGTAGTTGCCATAATCAAAGTTTGTTCTGGTTCCAACAACATAGATAAATCTTCCCAAACCAGTAGAGATGGTGGATTTGTGGTTGGTGGGGACCTAGTTAGCTGCACCAATTTTGTGCAGCATGGAAAACTTCACACTCAGCTTGCTTGCAGTTAGCTTCCCTTTCAAGGGCCAGTGCTTGACTTGCTTGGCAGTGATGGTTTGACAAACCTGGTTGTTAGTAACTTCAAGCTCAGGCTGAGCATCATCAGGCCTCCCTAGGTATTTGTTTATCACAGTAGGAGAGAAATTTACCTTCCTTCCTCTCACATAAACACTCTTAAAATCAGCTGACTTTCCATTAGCACATCCACCAGACAAATTTACTATGAATTCTTTGACAAGAATCTCATAGCAGTTGGAAAACTTGACCACTGTTTTCATCAAGCCAGCAGCCTTGATGAGATCCATGACTTACACTCAATAGAACTTTTGTTTAGCTCCCTCTCTAAGGCAATCCTTTTTAGAAACACATACTTCCACCTGCTTGCATTTTCTGGATGGTGAAAGGAGATGTTGTCAATGGCAACCTCAGGAACCTTAGGCAGTTTGCTAGAAGAGGGTTTCTTCCTGGGAGGAATGTCTGGAACATTGCTCTCAACATCAAAATCAAAGTTTGATTCGTCATCAGATTCAGAGGGTTCAGGAGCCTTTCTTTTCTTGGCTATAGGTTGTCTCAAGGGTTTTGAGAGACTACCAACAGATACCCTAGCTTTTACCTTACCCTTCCCTTTGGAAGTTCCAGCCTTTTGATCCTTCTCAGCTTCTTCTCTAGCCTTGTTCTCAGGCCTAGCTTTCTCATGAATAACTTCAGTAGCCTTCTCTTTGGAGGGGATTTGGGCAGCACTCTGCTTTTCTTTTCTACTCATCATCCTTCTTGCTATGCTAGGGTTGACATTAGCAATTAAATCATTGTCAGAAAATTCCTTATCAACATCAATGACAGGAGGTTCAACAGCCTTGTCAGTAGGGGTCTGGTGATCATCAGAATTCTCTGGAGATTTCTCAATGTTGTCATCAGGTGTCTCAACATTCTGAGTGACATTGGGATCACTTTCTAAATTAGGGCTAGCAATTTCTTGGTTCATTGGTACAGATACACCAGGAACAGAGTGATTCTCATTAAGAATCCTAGTGACTAGTCTGGCAATAGCTTGACGCACATAAGTAGAACCTTCCATATTAGCTATCTCTGGAGGAACAGAGGATGATGGTTGAGAAGATTTACCAGAGGGAGAACCTTGTGATATTATTGCATGTCTGGTTCGCATCTTCTTGACCTTAGTAGGATCAGCTGCCATTGCACGAAGTGGAGTTACCTCAAGAACATCAGCATCCATGGGGTTTACGTTTGCCTTAGGTTCGGTGTCAGTGGATGAGGAAGATGCAGTTGTCTTTGATGAAGATGATGACACAGATTGTTGAGACATCTTGAGAGATTGACAATACAAGTGACAGCGAGTGTGAAATTTTATTTTGAGGGAATGGAAAGTGATGCATCAAACTGAGAAGAGGGAGATATAAATATGTCTATTCCTCTTAAACTTTTGGAAAGAAAGAGGGAAACAAATGATTAGCCCAATCAGAATAAACTTGATTAAAATATCTATTTCAAACCTTGTATTAAGCAAAATTAATTGCTACATCTCTTCATATTGGCAAATACCTAGCTTTCCCCTTAAATTCTCAAACTGACTAGCATCAAGTGCCTTGGTAAAAATATCAGCCAGTTGTAGTTCAGTGGCAACATGTTCCAGCTTAATCACCTTCTCCTCCACAAGATCTCTGATGAAGTGATGTCTAATGTCAATATGCTTAGTCCTGCTGTGCTGTATAGGATTCTTGGATATGTTAATAGTACTCAAATTGTCACAGTACAATGTCATGACATCTTGTGTGACATTATACTCAGTCAGCATCTGTTTCATCCAGATCATTTGAGAATAGCTGCTACCAGCTGCTATGTATTCAGCTTCAGCAATAGATAGAGACACACAGTTTTGTTTCTTGCTGAACCAAGAAACAAGATTATTTACCAAAAAGAAGCATCCTCTAGAGGTGCTCTTTCTATCATCATCACTACCAGCCCAATTAGCATCACAATAACCAGACAAAATTGGTTCACATCCATGAGAGTACAGCATGCCATAATTGTAAGTTCCACTCACATACTTCAGAATTCTTTTCACCTGGTTGATGTGACTTACTTTGGGTTCAGCCTGGTATCTTACACATACTCTAACTACAAAGCAATGTCAGGTCTGCTGGTTGTTAAGTATAGCAGACTTCCTATCATGCTTCTGTACAAGCTTTGATCCACATTTGCCCCACTTGCGTCTTTGGACAACTTTAAATGAGTAGGTGCAGGAGTCCTTTTATGACTGGCATTCTCCATCCCAAACTTCTTGACAATATTCTTTGCATACTTGCTTTGAGACAGAAAAATTGAGTCTTCCATCTGTGTGACTTGTAGTCCAAGAAAGTAGGTCAATTCTCCCATGAGGCTCATTTCAAATTCAGCTTGCATCTGGTTAGCAAAATGTTTAACCATTTTATCTGACATTCCTCCAAACACTATGTCATCAACATAAATTTGAGCTACTGTTGTACCCCAAAATTTGCCCTCCCATTTCCTCAACATTTTCTCATCACCAGACCTTGGAAGATCAAGATCCAGTTAGGGTTTCCTCTGCTCAAGACTTCTCCTTGCACTGTTGACCCAAATTAGGGTTTGTGTTTGCACAAAGATGTTTTGACCTAAAAAGCCTAAGATGACTTTCATGCTTCATGTTGGACTCCCAAGTTTATCCATACCAAGTTTCAAGTCTTGATTCCAGGTTTTACCCAGTCAATTGGACAGTTGACCTAGAAATCAGCTGTGTTGGGGAAAAAGTCAACTGTGGCCAATTGACAGTCAAATATCATGAAAATTGACCCACATCAACATTATGAACTCACATGGACCATTTGATCAAGTTTGGATCACAAACCCACAAGAAATTTGATCAGATCATCAAAAGGGCAAAATGGTCATTTTTAGGGTTTTGACTGCACAAAGGCAATTTTTGACTGTTTGACCTAGCCAATGGCAAACCAAGCTCACTTATGGACTCAAGGATCCCATGGAATTATCTTGACATGCTCAACAAACTCAAAAGATCCCAAGTACACAAGATTGACAGTTGGCATCGGCTGAGGCAGTAGTTGAAGAAGACTTTCCGTTGAAGATGGCGTCCTTGAGGGATGCCCGGGCTGTAATCGAGAAAGGCAATTGTGCAAACTGGGGTCAGCTTCCTGACTTCACTCAAAAGAACGACAAGTTTGGGCTGGGCTTTACTGCAGAGGCTCAGAGGGCTGTGCGCAAGGAAAAGATCAGAAAGGCTCCGGTGTTTATCTCCAACCCGAGGGTGAATGCTATCGAGGAGGACGTAGAGGAAGCAGAGTTTGACAGTTGGATCTACCCGACTACCAGCAACGGACCGAGCAATTGGACGGCAAAGGATTTTACACCTATCACATTTGTCACGCAGTAATTATTTCTTTTGATTTCCAATTTGTAACAAACAATGTGTTAAAACTTTTATTAGCTCGGTGTCCTACCCGGGGCATCGTGGCTCCATTTGTGAGGGTTTTTTGTATGACATTTCCATATATCATCAATCAAAACATTGGACGTTTGTTGCATTTCAAATCTTGTGCTCTTTTTCTTTCTATGTTATATATATTGCAAAACAGCTATATTTACACACACTCACTTATACAGGTTTCAATCCACTCTGGATCTCACTGGCAACAGCTCTGCTATCGTCGGTTATGACTTCGAGAATCCGATCAACTTGGCCGAAGACGAAGGTGAAGATGATTGTGAAGTTCCTGGTGAGCTCGCAAGACTGCTACTCCAGGAAGAGAGGGCTATTCAACCACATGAAGAGCCGGTGGAAACAATTAACCTGGGTACTGAGACAGATAAGAAAGAGGTCAAGATTGGGGCTAATCTAGAGCTCAGCGTAAAGAAACGATTGATCCAGATGCTACAGGATTACATGGAGATATTTGCTTGGTCCTATGAAGATATGCCTGGTTTGGATGCCGACATTGTAGTTCATCACCTGCCAACCAAGGAAGACTGTCCTCCGGTAAAGCAAAAGGTCCGCCGTATGCGCCCAGAGATGTCTGAAAAGATCAAGGCTGAAGTTATGAAGCAATTCGACGCCGGGTTTCTAGCAGTAACTTCTTACCCTCAGTGGGTCGCCAATGTGGTGCCAGTGCCGAAGAAGGACGGTAAAGTCAGAATGTGTGTCGACTACAGGGATTTGAACAGGGCCAGCCCCAAGGATGATTTTCCTCTACCTCACATTGACGTCCTCGTTGACAATACTGCTCAACACAAGGTGTTCTCCTTCATGGATGGTTTTTCAGGGTATAATCAGATCAAGATGGCTCCGGAAGATATGGAAAAGACTACCTTTGTGACTCAGTGGGGCACTTTCTGTTACAAGGTCATGCCATTCGGGTTGAAAAATGCTGGGGCAACCTACCAACGCGCCATGGTTGCTTTATTTCATGATATGATCCATCATGAGATTGAGGTATATGTTGATGACATGATTGCAAGGTCTCAAACTAAGGAGGAGCACCTTGATCATCTGAGGAAGCTATTTGACCGACTAAAGTTATATAAGCTGAGGTTGAATCCCAACAAATGCACCTTTGGGGTAAGGTCCGGAAAATTGCTAGGATTCATTGTAAGTGATAAGGGTATTCAAGTGGACCCTGCCAAGGTTAAAGCCATTCAAGAGATGCCAGTTCCTAAGACAGAGAAAGAAGTCAGAGGCTTCCTGGGACGACTAAATTACATTGCCCGATTCATCTCACATCTGACTGCTACTTGTGAGCCAATCTTCAAATTACTGAAGAAAGATCAAGTAGTACGCTGGAACGATGAATGTCAGGCTGCCTTTGAAAGGATAAAGGAATATCTCCAAGAGCCCCCCATTCTTATGCCACCAGTGGAAGGAAGACCTCTACTATTATACTTGAAAGTACTTGATAATTCAATGGGGTGTGTGTTGGGGCAGCATGACGAGTCTGGCCGAAAAGAGCACGCTATTTATTACTTGAGCAAAAAGTTTACCGACTGTGAGTCTCGTTACTCACTGCTTGAGAAAACTTGCTGCGCTCTAGTATGGGCTGCTCGCCGGTTGAGACAGTATATGCTGACTCACACTACTCTATTAATTTCAAAGATGGATCCCATCAAGTACATATTTGAAAAGCCTGCTCTGTCTGGAAGGATAGCGAGATGGCAAATGATCTTGACAGAATACGACATCCAATATACAACCCAGAAAGCAATCAAGGGGAGTGTATTGGCAGATCATTTGGCACACCAACCTGTGGACGATTACCAATCATTGAACTTTGATTTTCCGGACGAAGACATCATGGTGGTAACTGACTGTGAAGTACCTGGACCGGATGAAGGACCTGAAGAAGGATCCCGATGGTCTATGCATTTTGAAGGAGCCTCCAATGCTCTGGGTAACGGCGTCGGCACTGTAATCATATCTCCCAAAGGAACTCATACTCCACTCACCGCCCGATTGTGTTTCAACTGCACCAACAACATGGCAGAGTATGAAGCATGTATCATAGGTCTGCAAGCTGCAATCGACCTAAGGATCAAGTTTCTGAGTGTCTTCGGAGATTCCGCTCTCGTGATTAATCAGATCAAGGGCGAGTGGGATACGAAACACCCAAATCTTATTCCTTACAAGGAGTATGTGTCAACCTTGCTTCCCCACTTTGAAGAAATAACTTTTGAGCACTTCCCAAGAGAGGAGAATCAGCTAGCAGACGCACTAGCTACAATGTCTTCAATGTTCAAAGTTAAGTGGGACAATGAGGCTCCCCGGATCATTATCTGGAAGTTGGACGAACCGGCATACTGCTGCGATCTCGAGGCCGAGAAGGTGACTGAAAAAGCCTGGTATCATGAGGTGAAGAGGTACTTAGAAGCTCAGGAATACCCTAAAGGGGCATCTGTCAATGACAAGAAGTTCATGAGAAGGTTTGCGGCGAAATTCTTCCTCAGCAACGACATTCTCTACAAACGGAATCATGATTCAACTCTACTACGTTGTGTGGATAAGGCTGAAGCAGAGAAGATCATGTTAGAACTGCATGAAGGTACATTTGGAACACATTCCAGTGGACACACCATGGCGAAGAAAATCCTTAGGGCAGGATATTTCTGGTCCACATTGGAAGCCGATTGTTACCAATACTCTCGAACTTGTCACAAATGCCAGATCTATGCTGACAAGGTGCATATTCCTCCAGTTCCTCTGAACGTCCTGACGGCACCTTGGCCTTTTGCAATGTGGGGAATTGATATGATCGGTGAGATCCGACCGACGGCATCCAATGGACATCGCTTCATCTTGGTGGCGATCGATTATTTCACAAAGTGGGTTGAGGCAGCTTCTTACGCCACGGTAACCAAGAGCGCCGTGGCACGTTTTATCCGGCATAATCTGATCTGTCGGTACAGCGTCCCGAAAAGAATCATTACGGACAATGGTACCAATCTCAACAACAAGATGATCACTGAACTCTGTGAACAATTCAAGATACAGCACCACAATTCTTCTCCCTACCGGCCGAAGATGAATGGGGCTGTAGAGGCAGCCAATAAGAATATCAAGAAAATTGTGCAGAAGATGACAGTGACCTATAAAGATTGGCACGAGATGTTACCGTTCGCTCTTCATGGGTACCGTACCTCAGCAAGGACGTCACCCGGGGCAACTCCCTTCTCCTTGGTCTATGGCATGGAGGCAGTCTTGCCAATTGAAGTCCAGATACCCTCTCTCCGGATAATGAAGGATGCAGACTTGAGTGAAGATGACTGGATCCAGACTCGACTTGATCAATTAAATCTGATTGACAAAAAGAGACTCACCGCTATCTGTCATGGTCAGACGTATCAAAAACGGATGATCAGGGCATTTAACAAAAAAGTCAGACCACAGGAGTATCAAGTTGGGGACCTGGTAATCAAACGCATCATCCTTCCTCAAAGTGATCCCCGGGGCAAATGGACCCCTACTTACGAAGGGCCATTTGTGGTTAAACATGTGTTCTCAGGAGGAGCCATGATCCTAACCACCATGGATGGGGACGACCTTCCTCACCCCGCCAATGCAGACATAGTGAAAAGATACTACGCATGAATAAAAGACCCGCTAGGTTGACATACCTAGGCAAAAATTAGGGCTTCCCGGCGAACCAAAAGGGTTCGGGCAAAAATAAGGGATGAAATGAAAAAATCTGTACACCCGGCAAGTCGAAAACCTGAAAAGGCGGCTTGGGCAAAAATGGGTATCCCGGTGGACTGAAAACCCGAAAGGGCGGTCCAGGCAAAAGTTAGGGATAAAGCGTAACACTATGTCTCATTGGGTCACTTTGCATCTGGAATTCGGCATCAACTATCTGGCTCAGACTTCGGCATCGACCAATCAGCTTCATCTTTAACTAGGCAGCAAAGCGATGAGACGCTTGGAGACATAAAGGCGATAGAAGAGTTGGAACCCAGTAGGATTATTCACATAGCTGTTTTGTTTTCTTTTCAAAATTGTAAATTCTGTGTTATTCGGCGGCATCCTCTTACTAGGATGTCATCCTCTTGTACAAAAAACGCCTATTCACAGGCAAAATTCAAATCAACACAAATTCATTTGTCCATACGAATTGCCATTTGTTTTTTTTTTTCTTTCTTTCTGTTTTGTCTTGCGAAGAACGTCCAATGTTCATTTTTGATATATGCATTTGACATTAAATTGCTGATTCATAAATGTTTGCATAAGAAACAAAAGATTAATTACAGGTGACATCAGAAACAGGGGCAATGTGAAATTGCCTGATGCAGTCTGGTTGCTTTGTCTGCCAAGGTACCAAGGTAGATTCGACTGAAGAATGTGACCAAATGATCTCAGCTCCCCGCAGAGTAAGGCAAGATTCAACAATACTTCCCCCAGTGAAGTCGTCAACTTTCCCCGGCAGGTCTAAAAGCTTATCCCCAGTAGATTCTGGAAGCTTGTTCCCTGCAGAATACGGACATCTCTCCCGAGCTTTATTCAGAGTTATTCCTCACCAGGGCTTATAACTGGGTTATCCTCAACTATTTGCCATGGAAGATCGCCCTCGACAAGGTTCTTTCAGTCCCCGGCAGGAGTTTGTCTTTGGTATTCCCCAAGCAGAGTTTATCATCATTATCCCCAGCGGAATCCATCATTGAAGTCCTCAGCAGGCCTCTCGTCAAACTTCAGCAAAGTATCTCTTCCACAGAGCAATTCCCCGGCCGATCGTCAAGGATTCATTTTCCTAAGACAAAAATATATTCATAAACATTTCACATTTTCATACATCCTGTTTACATACATGATAAGTGCATACAACACTATCTCATGTTAAAGCATCACGCATATCATACATCATGACATTGCATACAACTTATGTTTTGCCTCTTCAGGGAACAAGACAATCCTAAAGACAACTACCTTCAATTGTCACAAATTCCAGACTCAACACCTGTATCTAGCCAGGGCACATCTGAGAGTGATCAGTTTCCAGACTCGATTCCTGTATCTAGCCAGGGCACGCCTAAAGAGTTCGAAGATTCGATTCCTGTATCCAGCCAGGGCACATCTATCAACTACAACATTTCCAGATTCGACTCCTGTATCCAGCCAGGGCATATCTGTTGACCACATTTCCAGACTCGATTCCTGTATCTAGCCAAGGCATGTCTGAAGAGTTCGAAGATTCGATTCCTGTATCCAGCCAGGGCATATCTGTTGACAACTATCTCGAAGATTCGATTCCTGTATCCAGCCAGGGCACATCTATCAACTACAACATTTCCAGACTCGATTCCTGTATCCAGCCAGGGCATATCTGTTGACCACATTTCTAGACTCGATTCCTGTATCCAGCCAGGGCCCATCTGTGAGCAACCATTTGCAGACTCGACACCTGTATCTAGCCAGAGCATATCTGCATAAAGAGATTGAAGATCAAACACCTGTAACAAGCCAGGAAAACATCTGTCTTTCTCGAATACACAAGTACTCGCTAAGGAATCTCTTATGCGATCAACACTTCCAAATGGCATCTATAAGCCCATTCCCGACAAGTTTCTGTCACATCTCCAGATGGCATCTGTAAGCCCATTCCCGACATCACATTGCTGATACTTCAACATGCGAGTGCAAATTTCCGGGCACTCTGGTGTCCAATCTCCTTTTACCCTTGAGTCACGAAAGGCAAACTTGCCAATCCAACTCTTCAGGTTCAAGAAGATTGAACAGGGGCAACTGTTGTACCCCAAAATTTGCCCTCCCATTTCCTCAACATTTTCTCATCACCAGACCTTGGAAGATCAAGATCCAGTTAGGGTTTCCTCTGCTCAAGACTTCTCCTTGCACTGTTGACCCAAATTAGGGTTTGTGTTTGCACAAAGATGTTTTGACCTAAAAATCCTAAGATGACTTTCATGCTTCATGTTGGACTCCCAAGTTTATCCATACCAAGTTTCAAGTCTTGATTCCAGGTTTTACCCAGTCAATTGGACAGTTGACCTAGAAATCAGCTGTGTTGGGGAAAAAGTCAACTGTGGCCAATTGACAGTCAAATCTCATGAAAATTGACCCACATCAACATTATGAACTCACATGGACCATTTGATCAAGTTTGGATCACAAACCCACAAGAAATTTGATCAGATCATCAAAAGGGCAAAATGGTCATTTTTAGGGTTTTGACTGCACAAAGGCAATTTTTGACTGTTTGACCTAGCCAATGGCAAACCAAGCTCACATATGGACTCAAGGACCCCATGGAATTATCTTGACATGCTCAACAAACTCAAAAGATCCCAAGTACACAAGATTGACAGTTGAATTTCCCAGTCAATTGATCAATTTTGACTGTATACTGAAAAGTCAAACTTTGACTTTTTGGTCAAAATCAAGAGTCAAGATTCATTTTTCACCAAAACATGCCAAATCATGAAACTTGTTCACCAAGAAACCAAGAAATGCAAATTAGGGTTTGAAATGGAATTTTTCATAACTTAGAATTTTTCTAAGTTATGGAAAACCCTAATTTTTTCCCAACTTTGCCCCACTTTTCACCAAGATTCATTTGGATTCAAACAAAAGTCAAAACATGAAAGTTGTAGCTTGTTGCATAATATACAACTTTGATTCACAAAGTTTTCCCATTTGAAGCTTGTATCTCAAGTTACAAATTTTTGAATAAGGGCACTAAACCATTCTTAACTTAGTGAAAATTTGACCTATTTTGGACAAGTTTTTACCTAACTTCAAGACCATTTTCCATACACTTCCACTTGGAATTTCAATTTGCATTTCAAAGATGGATTGTAGTACAAATTCCAGGATTTCCAAAATGTCCAAGAACTTCTCAAACAACCTCATGGTTAGGGAGAATCGAATTTCACAAAATGGCAAAAACTCACTTTGTTCATGACCAAGTTACATGTCCATAACCTTGCAATTTGAACTCAGCATGCCTTAAGCTAGATTACAGGTCCTTAAACCATCCAACAATCATAAATTTAATGCATATTCTTTGTGCCAAGACCATGTTCTTTGAGTTCAAGCATTGTCTAAAGGTTTAATCCCAAAGTAGATAAAGCAAATTAGCCATTTTTGTAAAAGGTAGCTTTATGTCAAATTGAAAATCCAACAAGTACATTGCAAATCTGATTGGCACAAGATTATGAGCATAACACACTGATCAAGGAGGGATTATGCAGCACATTAGGGGGTCCTCTACATGCCTAGAAACACAAGTTGGCTTTTGTTGCTTAAGAAAGAAGAAAAGTGTCATAACATCACACAACTCTCATATTAGCTTAGGCACACTTAGACAAACTTATAAAACACATTCCAAAGATCAGAACCAAGCTTTTGCACGACCCTAACACCTCTCAAACACTCCCCTTGCCATAATCACTCTCAAACTGCAAAAACAGGGCAAGGCCTGCAGTTTGAGTGCTATCTTTCATTTCTCTCAAGCTTTCTTGCCCAAACCAGTTCACATACCTTCCTTACCATCTATGCAAGCTATCCCAAAGCTAAAACACGATCTGTAACATCTCCAAGCCACTTCACCATTTTTATTTTTCTTTTTTGCAGTTGAAGTCCTCTAGCACGATTCAGGGAGTTTCAAGACAAAGTAGAACTTGGAATAGCATCCTTACACTTCAAGGAAGCTATACAAATCATCATCTTGCTCTGAAAACTCCTCCATTGCAAAGCACGATTCCAACTGAACATGTATCTTCATGAAGTTCTATATCTCTTATTAGGCATTGTTAGCTTTAGGTTTGTGAACAAAATATGTCACAATCATAGCCCTGAACATGCCCATATAGTTAGATTTCATTTATATTATGTGTGCTGCAAGAATTTTGAGTCTGAACATGGCATAAAAGTTAGGTCAGAAATTGGGGGAGAAGAAATTCTCCCTCATCTTAGAGAGTTAAGTCAAGTTCTTTACATGGTTGAATTCGTCTTCTCATGCTCTACACTTTTCATGTTATGAGTTTTGCTTGAAAGTCCAGGAATCAAGAGATAGAAAACGCGTGAGTGATGTTGTTCAGAGGTTGAAGATGACTGGTTCTGGGCTGGGCCTGGAATATTTTTCTTATTTGCACCACATAATTGCTTCTGAACCCCCTGAGCCCATTTTGTTTATTTCTTTGACTTTTTGACTTTTTCTTTTTTTGATTGACTTGTTTATTTTTTTCTCATGAAATTAAAAATATAAAAATATTTTTTCTCAACATTTTTGATTTTATTAGGCATTTATTTAATTTTCTTTTAGTTTATACATAAATAGATAAATATATATATTTTGTTTAAAATACTAAAAAATAGTACAAATGCATTTCTATACATTTTTATTTTTGTTTTACTTTCTGAAAATATCTTATAGAAAAATTACTTTTTTTATTAAATATTAAATATTATTATTTTTTATATATAATACATATTTAGAACTTAATACATAAATATATATATTTATTAATATACTTAGAATAAAATACTAAAATATACATATTTTATTTTATTAATATTAAACACTAAAAAAAATCATTTTTGACAAATACTTCACTTTATTTTATTTGTATATAATAAATAAATACTTGTATTAAATTAAATAATAATACATTTCATTTAATAAAAATTAGGGTTTTGCCCTAAATTCAAAAATACTCCAAAAAATAATATCTTTTTATTTTCTTTTTATTGTACATAAATAATACCTTTTTTCATACACATAAAAAACCTTTTTTTGCATTCTTGCATATTTGTTTTATTTCTATTTTATTTATGCAATTAAATTATCTTGTAAATAATTCAAATCTTGATGTAATAGTTTTAGGTTTAAATTCCTTGTCAAAATCCCCATTTGAAACATTTTACCCCCTCCCTATATTATTGTGTTGTAATAGCGTAGGAGTTTAAATTTCGCACTTTATCGCTTTCTAAATATACAATGTTAGAATTAGGGTTTATATGCGAATAAAATGAACAAAATAGTTATGACCTAATCTCAAGACAAACAAGCATGAAAGTGGACACACAAAACACACTTGCACCCCCTAGGGTATTCCACTTTGTTGCCTTCAAATAAATGGGCCATATTGCATGTTAGGTCTCTTTGGGCAAAACAAACAAATTGAATGATCATGGTCCCTCGATAACACTTTTCAAAATATTTCCAAACAAATCATCAAGCCCCTTAAAGAAAATGCCCAAAGATACTTGGCATCATTGCAATTATGGTCCAAACGATGACCCGCGCCTATCCCTTTCACATCCTAACATGAGATTGTCCACCAAATACAATGGTGGAACAAACTTATGAAAAGGGTTAAAACATAGCAATAGTCTTTGAGAAATTTAGGAGTAGATAAACTCTTAGTTACTTGAATCAAACTTGCAAAAAATGAAACACTTGCCTATTTTCTAAAACACACCTCACAACACTTTCAAAACAATTTTAAAAAACAAATGAAAACCTTTTCAAAAGACATACACCTTTGTATACATCCCCACATGGATCATTACAAAGGTTGCCACCACATTGGCTTCTTTTCAAAACATTTTCAAACCCACACACACACAAGCACCATTTAAAACAATTGAAAAATAAGGCAAGTTGATCTAAGCAAGTAACTAAGAGCCCATGGATAACCATGGATAGAAAGGGTGTTAATACCTTCCCTTTCTATAATCTACTCCCGGAACCCAAGAAAACATCTCAAAGGTTTTTGCTGTGCTTTTTAACCTTTCCTTAGGATGAAATAAAAAGTCGGTGGCGACTCTTGCTCAACCGAAACATTTGCGAAAACAAACGCAAAACCATAGTCAGTTCTCCCACCGTATCACAGAACTGGCGACTCTGCTGGGGAAGTTTTTAAAAGTGGAGTAACCTTAGGGCTTAGATCACCCTCTTGCATGACTAATTGTTTGAATTGTTTGCTTTATACTTTGGCTCTATTTGTTTGGGTTTGCAATCCTACACCCGGATTTTGGGAAACATTCATAGATAGCAATACGTTGTGGAAACTGTGCGGGGTATACCGACACGGTCGAAGCAATAGCTATATTAGTGCGACATATTTGTGAGTACCGGTAACCCTTGAGTTCAATCAAGGAGAGTACGGGGCCGCTGAGTGATGTCACTAAGCACTAATGACCTAGAACCTTACTTGACCATCTTGGCCTTTTATTAGGGTTAGTGAGATGACCGGCTTTGGTGCAGTCCGAAGTTGGTAGATACTCGATACTACACTCATTGAGGGTTGTGTTCTTGGAATATTTTGGTCGCTAGTTAAGTGGCTAAACCAAAACAATGAACAATGAAAACAATCCAGTGATATTGAGCTCCTTAGAACCCGGTTACTATTTATAGGACAGGTTTTTAAGCCAACTACACTCAAGAGGGTACTTACCTATGAAACCCCATGCAAGCCTGAAACTAGGGTTTGGTGTGTTTTGCTTGTACATATGTTTTGTGCATACATCATAAACATCATGAAACATCATATGCATTCACTAACCATTTCAAGGGTTTTGGATCTTCATCTTTGTTCTTGTTTTGTAGGACATGGAAATTCCTCGCAGAAATACCATTCAAGTCAACCTTGTGAGAATTTCTCCTCAACTCAAGGAGATCACCTCAAGAATTCCGGAAAATTCATCCTTCAGTGAAAGACATGGTAGATTGCTCAGCCTAGTCAACACCAACATTGAAGAAGACATGATGAAAGTGCTATTCCAGTTCTTTGACCCTCTTCACCACTGTTTCACTTTCCCTGATTATCAGTTGGTACCCACTTTGGAGGAGTTTTCTCAACTCCTGAGAATCCCTATCCTTAGTCAACTACCATTCAACGGTACGGAAAAGGAACCAAACCCAGAAGATGTTGCTCGAGCATTACATCTACAACCATCCGACATCAAGGGGCATTGGGAAACCAGAAGCGGCGTCAAAGGATTCTTAGCAAAATTCTTGTTTGAGAAGGCACAAGAATGTTGGAACTCATTGGACCTACAAGCCTTTGAAGAGATTGTGGCACTCCTTATCTATGGGTTGGTCTTGTTCCCAAATCCTGACCAATTGGTAGATGTCAACGCCGTCAAAATTTTCTTGTCCAGAAATCCAATACCGACATTGCTTGGGGACATTCTTCAGTCATTTTACACACGAACAATGAGAAAGAGGGGTGTCCTCATGTGCTGTACTCCTATCCTTGCAAGGTGGTTTATTTCGCACCTTCCACAATCTGTCTTGAAGAATGACCAAGGTACAAGGTGGTCCCAACGGTTGATGACTCTTACTCATTCTGATGTGCATTGGTGTTCTCGGTCCAGAGAAAATGTCATCATTGTCGATCGTTGCGGAGAATTTCCTAATGTTCCTTTACTTGGAATTAGAGGAGGTATCACCTACAACCCTTGCCTAGCTTTGAGGCAATTTGGATATGCACGGAGGGATGGCCCTCATGACATGTTGATTCCTGACCTAGTTTTTGACTTCGACAACGATGCGCAAGGACTTCGCCAAAGGTTCATCAGAGCTTGGGGAAAACTCAACAAGGTTGATAGTAAGACTCTGGGACACAAGAACTCCATCCCTCTTGAGCCCTATCTCAAGTGGGTACGAGCCCGAGCCCAAAGTCTAATGATGCCTTATCCCCATGTACTCCCAGTGATTAAAGAGCCCGTCAATGAAGGAGAGGTTCCCTACACCATCCTACATCCAGACATGCCTACATCGTGGGAGGAAATGCAGAAAAGTTGGATTCAGCTGAAGGAGGAACGAAACACTTTTGAAGCTAGCTACTACGCCAGTGAAAAGAAGGTTCTAGAGCTTACCCGCTGACTCCACGAGCAAGAGGCCCTCAATACCTACATCGCACCAAAGAGGATGCACAATGTCTTTTTGCCTTAAGAAGTTTATTTTGTAATATTTGGCCCATGGGGCATTTATGTACTGACAAATTTCTTCTTATTAATATGACGTGCGTTCTTCTTTGTCTAAAACAATTTTGAATGTCCTAAATCCTTGAATGCATTGCATACATAAGCCTACCATTCATCATGTGCATAAGCAGGTCTCATTCCAGGTTTCCTTATCTGTCTGCTGTTTATTACAATAGGATGGATCTCGAGCAAACAATCAAAGACCTATAGGCTCAGAATGCACAGTTCCAGCAACTCCTAATGACCTTGGCTAAGGGTCAGGAGGATATCAAGACTCAATTAGGGAACAAAGACCCAGTGAAAAAGAAGAAAAAGAGACTCGGGGTGGCTACTTTGGGGAGAAGATTTGACGGAGAAGCTCGAAGAGTGCTTGAATTTCCTCCTACTTCTGATGAAGGGACCAGTAAGAGAGATGGAGCTGCGGTGCCTTCCGAGTCTGATGCGGAAGAAGAAGAGGTTGAAGAGGATGAAGATTATTCTGACCAGCAATACCCTCCAGCTGATGATAAATACAAAGGGCTGGAAGACAGGTTGGCCGCCATGGAGCTACAAAGAGTACCAGTTTTGGATTTTGAAGATTTGGGTTTGGTTGCCGGGATTGTGATTCCCCCAAAATTCAAAGTGCCAGTGTTTGTAAGGTATGATGGGCTGTCCTGTCCAAAAATGCATCTTAGGTCCTACGTGAGAAAGATCCAGCCTTATACGGCAGATAAAAACCTCTGGATTCATTTCTTTCAAGACAACCTTTCTGGAGCTCAGTTGGAGTGGTTTTATCAGTTAGAGGGAACCAGTGTCCGAAATTGGGAAGATTTGGCCACCGCTTTCTACAAACAATACCAATACAATTCTGACCTTGCCCCTACTCGTACCCAACTTCAGGGTATGTCATTAGGAACAAGCGAAGGATTCAAAGAGTACGCACAAAAATGGAGGGATTTGGCTGGCAGGGTGCAGCCTCCTTTGACCGATCGTGAGCTTGTTGATATGTTTCTAGGGACCCTATCGGGGCCATTTTTCAATCATCTGATTGGTAACTCTTCCGTGGGGTTTACCGATTTGATCTTAACGGGCGAAAGAATAGAAGCTGGCATCAAGTCATGAAAGATTCAGAAGGGTGTTGCTGCAAGTACCAAGAAAAGGCCTTTTAAGAAAGAAGCAAGTGCCGTCTATGGTCCTAGAAGACAAGTCAAGCCCGAAAGTCGCCAAGCCGTCAATGCTTTGGTCATTTCAAAACCTGCTGCTGCTCCTCAGCAGTACAATCAACAAAGAAGTGAAAGGCCCAAGAGGCAGTATACTCGGCTGAGCATGACCTTATCTCAAATTTTACCCCAACTGCTATCAACCAATTTGGTGACCACCAAAGAAGCTCCTAAGGTCGTCAACACTGCGTCTCCTAAGTATAACCCAAATGCCCGGTGTGCTTATCATTCTAATAGTCCCGGGCACACTACTGATGACTGCTGGGCCTTGAGAAACAAAGTGCAAGATCTTATCGACGCAAAGGAAATTCAGTTTGAAGCGCCTGAGAGACCGAATGTTGTAACTGCTCCTATGCCCCAACATAGAGTAAATGCCATTGAGGAAAGTTTGTATGCTGTGTCAGTGAATGAAGTTGTTACCCCTCTTTTGACTGTTAAGAGGAACTTACTACTAGCCGGTTTATTTCCGGGTTGTAGTAAGGGTTGCCTCCTGTGTGCTGTTATCCCTACCGGTTGTCCACTGCTGAAATCAGGCATCCAAAGCCTGATGGATAGCAAGGAAATTCTATTCAAGAAAACTGTTGTTCCGTATGTTTCCGTTGAAGAAATATCTGTTGTCACAATCTACAATCCTGCCAAAGCTCCCGTAAAGAAACCCGTCCAAATTATGTCTGTTGCACCCATCACTATTACTGTCCCGGGGCCTCTCCCGTATGAGTCTGATAAAGCTATTCCATGGAATTATGGAGCCGACGTGTATGTGCTTGGGGTGAAGCAGGAGTTCGACACCAATACCAGTATCAGTAACATCACTGGTCCCGCCAAGATTACCCGCAGTGGCAGGCTCTTCTCGCCTGACATTGCACCGCCAGTTATCCGAAAACCTCTCACCATCACACCCGCAAGTGTGCATGTTCCAGTCAAAGTTCCTGTGTCTACTACTGCCGCCGAATCCTCTGGTACTCGGGTGAAAGAAGTTGCTACCGATTCGCCTGCCAGGACGGAGGCACCAATAAAGAAGACTGCTGTGGAAGCCTCCCAACAAGAAATGGAGGAAATCCTTAAAATCATCAAAAAGAGTGACTTTAATGTTGTTGAACAGTTGGGGCATACTCCCTCCAAAATCTCTATGCTATCACTACTGCTATGCTCAGAGGCCCATGCAAAAGCCCTGATTTCATTTCTGAAAACGGCCCATGTGCCGCAGGAGACCTCCGCAGATCAATTCACCGACTGTGTGGCTAATTTGACGGCTGACAATGGCTTGGGGTTCTCAGATGCTGACCTTATCGCCAAAGGGAAAAATCACAATGATGCCCTGCATGTTTCCATAGAATGCAGGGGCACTACTCTCGCACACGTGTTAGTAGATACCGGCTCTTCCCTGAATGTTTTGCCCAAGAAGGCATTGGATCATCTGGATTGTGAGGGTTTGGAGTTGAAACCTAGTAACATCATTGTTAGAGCCTTCGATGGTTCTAAGAGGATGGTGCACGGTGAAGTAGACATTCCTATTCGTGTGGGTTCCCAAGTTTTCGACTCAACATTCTATGTAATGGATATTCGTCCATCTTACTCCTGCTTATTGGGTCGACCCTGGATTCACAAAGCTGGGGCAGTAACCTCCACTTTACACCAAAAGCTCAAATACCCTGTCAAAGGGAAGATTGTTACTGTGCAGGGTGAGGAGGAATACATGGTGAGTCATTTGAATTCATTCCGATATATCGAGATGGACGGGGAGTTTATTGAAACCCCCTTTCAGCATTTTGAGGAAGTACCTCCAGTGTTGGCATCGGCTGAGGCAGTAGTTGAAGAAGACTTTCCGTTGAAGATGGCGTCCTTGAGGGATGCCCGGGCTGTAATCGAGAAAGGTAATTGTGCAAACTGGGGTCAGCTTCCTGACTTCACTCAAAAGAACGACAAGTTTGGGCTGGGCTTTACTGCAGAGGCTCAGAGGGCTGTGCGCAAGGAAAAGATCAGAAAGGCTCCGGTGTTTATCTCCAACCCGAGGGTGAATGCTATCGAGGAGGACGTAGAGGAAGCAGAGTTTGACAGTTGGATCTACCCGACTACCAGCAACGGACCGAGCAATTGGACGGCAAAGGATTTTACACCTATCACATTTGTCACGCAGTAATTATTTCTTTTGATTTCCAATTTGTAACAAACAATGTGTTAAAACTTTTATTAGCTCGGTGTCCTACCCGGGGCATCGTGGCTCCATTTGTGAGGGTTTTTTGTATGACATTTCCATATATCATCAATCAAAACATTGGACGTTTGTTGCATTTCAAATCTTGTGCTCTTTTTCTTTCTATGTTATATATATTGCAAAACAGCTATATTTACACACACTCACTTATACAGGTTTCAATCCACTCTGGATCTCACTGGCAACAGCTCTGCTATCGCCGGTTATGACTTCGAGAATCCGATCAACTTGGCCGAAGACGAAGGTGAAGATGATTGTGAAGTGCCTGGTGAGCTCGCAAGACTGCTACTCCAGGAAGAGAGGGCTATTCAACCACATGAAGAGCCGGTGGAAACAATTAACCTGGGTACTGAGACAGATAAGAAAGAGGTCAAGATTGGGGCTAATCTAGAGCTCAGCGTAAAGAAACGATTGATCCAGATGCTACAGGATTACATGGAGATATTTGCTTGGTCCTATGAAGATATGCCTGGTTTGGATGCCGACATTGTAGTTCATCACCTGCCAACCAAGGAAGACTGTCCTCCGGTAAAGCAAAAGGTCCGCCGTATGCGCCCAGAGATGTCTGAAAAGATCAAGGCTGAAGTTATGAAGCAATTCGACGCCGGGTTTCTAGCAGTAACTTCTTACCCTCAGTGGGTCGCCAATGTGGTGCCAGTGCCGAAGAAGGACGGTAAAGTCAGAATGTGTGTCGACTACAGGGATTTGAACAGGGCCAGCCCCAAGGATGATTTTCCTCTACCTCACATTGACGTCCTCGTTGACAATACTGCTCAACACAAGGTGTTCTCCTTCATGGATGGTTTTTCAGGGTATAATCAGATCAAGATGGCTCCGGAAGATATGGAAAAGACTACCTTTGTGACTCAGTGGGGCACTTTCTGTTACAAGGTCATGCCATTCGGGTTGAAAAATGCTGGGGCAACCTAC
This sequence comes from Vicia faba, assembly GCA_948472305.1. Classification (NCBI taxonomy): domain Eukaryota; kingdom Viridiplantae; phylum Streptophyta; class Magnoliopsida; order Fabales; family Fabaceae; genus Vicia; species Vicia faba. The sequence goes on from OX451739.1 coordinate 345,764,532, forward strand.
CAACGCGCCATGGTTGCTTTATTTCATGATATGATCCATCATGAGATTGAGGTATATGTTGATGACATGATTGCAAGGTCTCAAACTAAGGAGGAGCACCTTGATCATCTGAGGAAGCTATTTGACCGACTAAAGTTATATAAGCTGAGGTTGAATCCCAACAAATGCACCTTTGGGGTAAGGTCCGGAAAATTGCTAGGATTCATTGTAAGTGATAAGGGTATTCAAGTGGACCCTGCCAAGGTTAAAGCCATTCAAGAGATGCCAGTTCCTAAGACAGAGAAAGAAGTCAGAGGCTTCCTGGGACGACTAAATTACATTGCTCGATTCATCTCACATCTGACTGCTACTTGTGAGCCAATCTTCAAATTACTGAAGAAAGATCAAGTAGTACGCTGGAACGATGAATGTCAGGCTGCCTTTGAAAGGATAAAGGAATATCTCCAAGAGCCCCCCATTCTTATGCCACCAGTGGAAGGAAGACCTCTACTATTATACTTGAAAGTACTTGATAATTCAATGGGGTGTGTGCTGGGGCAGCATGACGAGTCTGGCCGAAAAGAGCACGCTATTTATTACTTGAGCAAAAAGTTTACCGACTGTGAGTCTCGTTACTCACTGCTTGAGAAAACTTGCTGCGCTCTAGTATAGGCTGCTCGCCGGTTGAGACAGTATATGCTGACTCACACTACTCTATTAATTTCAAAGATGGATCCCATCAAGTACATATTTGAAAAGCCTGCTCTGTCTGGAAGGATAGCGAGATGGCAAATGATCTTGACAGAATACGACATCCAATATACAACCCAGAAAGCAATCAAGGGGAGTGTATTGGCAGATCATTTGGCACACCAACCTGTGGACGATTACCAATCATTGAACTTTGATTTTCCGGACGAAGACATCATGGTGGTAACTGACTGTGAAGTACCTGGACCGGATGAAGGACCTGAAGAAGGATCCCGATGGTCTATGCATTTTGAAGGAGCCTCCAATGCTCTGGGTAACGGCGTCGGCACTGTAATCATATCTCCCAAAGGAACTCATACTCCACTCACTGCCCGATTGTGTTTCAACTGCACCAACAACATGGCAGAGTACGAAGCATGTATCATAGGTCTGCAAGCTGCAATCGACCTAAGGATCAAGTTTCTGAGTGTCTTCGGAGATTCCGCTCTCGTGATTAATCAGATCAAGGGCGAGTGGGATACGAAACACCCAAATCTTATTCCTTACAAGGAGTATGTGTCAACCTTGCTTCCCCACTTTGAAGAAATAACTTTTGAGCACTTCCCAAGAGAGGAGAATCAGCTAGCATACGCACTAGCTACAATGTCTTCAATGTTCAAAGTTAAGTGGGACAATGAGGCTCCCCGGATCATTATCTGGAAGTTGGACGAACCGGCATACTGCTGCGATCTCGAGTCCGAGAAGGTGACTAAAAAACCCTGGTATCATGAGGTGAAGAGGTACTTAGAAGCTCAGGAATACCCTGAAGGGGCATCTGTCAATGACAAGAAGTTCATGAGAAGGTTTGCGGCGAAATTCTTCCTCAGCAACGACATTTTCTACAAACGGAATCATGATTCAACTCTACTACGTTGTGTGGATAAGGCTGAAGCAGAGAAGATCATGTTAGAACTGCATGAAGGTACATTTGGAACACATTCCAGTGGACACACCATGGCGAAGAAAATCCTTAGGGCAGGATATTTCTGGTCCACAATGGAAGCCGATTGTTACCAATACTCTCGAACTTGTCACAAATGCCAGATCTATGCTGACAAGGTGCATATTCCTCCAGTTCCTCTGAACGTCCTGACGGCACTTTGGCCTTTTGCAATGTGGGGAATTGATATGATCGGTGAGATCCGACCGACGGCATCCAATGGACATCGCTTCATCTTGGTGGCGATCGATTATTTCACAAAGTGGGTTGAGGCAGCTTCTTACGCCACGGTAACCAAGAGCGTCGTGGCACGTTTTATCCGGCATAATCTGATCTGTCGGTACGGCGTCCCGGAAAGAATCATTACGGACAATGGTACCAATCTCAACAACAAGATGATCACTGAACTCTGTGAACAATTCAAGATACAACACCACAATTCTTCTCCCTACCGGCCGAAGATGAATGGGGCTGTAGAGGCAGCCAATAAGAATATCAAGAAAATTGTGCAGAAGATGACAGTGACCTATAAAGATTGGCACGAGATGTTACCGTTCGCTCTTCATGGGTACCGTACCTCAGCAAGGACGTCAACCGGGGCAACTCCTTTCTCCTTGGTCTATGGCATGGAGGCAGTCTTGCCAATTGAAGTCCAGATACCCTCTCTCCGGATAATGAAGGATGCAGACTTGAGTGAAGATGACTGGATCCAGACTCGACTTGATCAATTAAATCTGATTGACGAAAAGAGACTCACCGCTATCTGTCATAGTCAGACGTATCAAAAACGGATGATCAGGGCATTTAACAAAAAAGTCAGACCACAGGAGTATCAAGTTGGGGACCTGGTAATCAAACGCATCATCCTTCCTCAAAGTGATCCCCGGGGCAAATGGACCCCTACTTACGAAGGGCCATTTGTGGTTAAACATGTGTTCTCAGGAGGAGCCATGATCCTAACCACCATGGATGGGGACGACCTTCCTCACCCCGCCAATGCAGACATAGTGAAAAGATACTACGCATGAATAAAAGACCCGCTAGGTTGACATACCTAGGCAAAAATTAGGGCTTCCCGGCGAACCAAAAGGGTTCGGGCAAAAATAAGGGATGAAATGAAAAAATCTGTACACCCGGCAAGTCGAAAACCTGAAAAGGCGGCTTGGGCAAAAATGGGTATCCCGGTGGACTGAAAACCCGAAAGGGCGGTCCAGGCAAAAGTTAGGGATAAAGCGTAACACTATGTCTCATTGGGTCACTTCGCATCTGGAATTCGGCATCAACTATCTGGCTCAGACTTCGGCATCGACCAATCAGCTTCATCTTCAACTAGGCAGCAAAGCGATGAGACGCTTGGAGACATAAAGGCGATAGAAGAGTTGGAACCCAGTAGGATTATTCACATAGCTGTTTTGTTTTCTTTTCAAAATTGTAAATTCTGTGTTATTCGGCGGCATCCTCTTACTAGGATGTCAGCCTCTTGTACAAAAAACGCCTATTCACAGGCAAAATTCAAATCAACACAAATTCATTTGTCCATACGAATTGCCATTTGTTTTTTTTTCTTTCTTTCTGTTTTGTCTTGCGAAGAACGTCCAATGTTCATTTTTGATATATGCATTTGACATTAAATTGTTGATTCATAAATGTTTGCATAAGAAACAAAAGATTAATTACAGGTGACATCAGAAATAGGGGCAATGTGAAATTGCCTGATGCAGTCTGGTTGCTTTGTCTGCCAAGGTACCAAGGTAGATTCGATTGAAGAATGTGACCAAATGATATCAGCTCCCCGCAGAGTAAGGCAAGATTCAACAATACTTCCCCCAGTGAAGTCGTCAACTTTCCCCGGCAGGTCTAAAAGCTTATCCCCAGTAGATTCTGGAAGCTTGTTCCCTGCAGAATACGGACATCTCTCCCGAGCTTTATTCAGAGTTATTCCTCACCAGGGCTTATAACTGGGTTATCCTCAACTATTTGCCATGGAAGATCGCCCTCGACAAGGTTCTTTCAGTCCCCGGCAGGAGTTTGTCTTTGGTATTCCCCAAGCAGAGTTTATCATCATTATCCCCAGCGGAATCCATCATTGAAGTCCTCAGCAGGCCTCTCGTCAAACTTCAGCAAAGTATCTCTTCCACAGAGCAATTCCCCGGCCGATCGTCAAGGATTCATTTTCCTAAGACAAAAATATATTCATAAACATTTCACGTTTTCATACATCCTGTTTACATACATGATAAGTGCATACAACACTATCTCATGTTAAAGCATCACGCATATCATACATCATGACATTGCATACAACTTATGTTTTGCCTCTTCAGGGAACAAGACAATCCTAAAGACAACTACCTTCAACTGTCACAAATTCCAGACTCGACACCTGTATCTAGCCAGGGCACATCTGAGAGTGATCAGTTTCCAGACTCGATTCCTGTATCTAGCCAGGGCACGCCTGAAGAGTTCGAAGATTCAATTCCTGTATCCAGCCAGGGCACATCTATCAACTACAACATTTCCAGATTCGACTCCTGTATCCAGCCAGGGCATATCTGTTGACCACATTTCCAGACTCGATTCCTGTATCTAGCCAAGGCACGTCTGAAGAGTTCGAAGATTCGATTCCTGTATCCAGCCAGGGCATATCTGTTGACAACTATCTCGAAGATTCGATTCCTGTATCCAGCCAGGGCACATCTATCAACTACAACATTTCCAGACTCGATTCCTGTATCCAGCCAGGGCATATCTGTTGACCACATTTCCAGACTCGATTCCTGTATCCAGCCAGGGCCCATCTGTGAGCAACCATTTGCAGACTCGACACCTGTATCTAGCCAGAGCATATCTGCATAAAGAGATTGAAGATCAAACACCTGTAACAAGCCAGGAAAACATCTGTCTTTCTCGAATACACAAGTACTCGCTAAGGAATCTCTTATGCGATCAACACTTCCAAATGGCATCTATAAGCCCATTCCCGACAAGTTTCTGTCACATCTCCAGATGGCATCTGTAAGCCCATTCCCGACATCACATTGCTGATACTTCAACATGCGAGTGCAAATTTCCGGGCACTCTAGTGTCCAATCTCCTTTTACCCTTGAGTCACGAAAGGAAAACTTGCCAATCCAACTCTTCAGGTTCAAGAAGATTGAACAGGGGCAACTGTTGTACCCCAAAATTTGCCCTCCCATTTCCTCAACATTTTCTCATCACCAGACCTTGGAAGATCAAGATCCAGTTAGGGTTTCCTCTGCTCAAGACTTCTCCTTGCACTGTTGACCCAAATTAGGGTTTGTGTTTGCACAAAGATGTTTTGACCTAAAAATCCTAAGATGACTTTCATGCTTCATGTTGGACTCCCAAGTTTATCCATACCAAGTTTCAAGTCTTGATTCCAGGTTTTACCCAGTCAATTGGACAGTTGACCTAGAAATCAGCTGTGTTGGGGAAAAAGTCAACTGTGGCCAATTGACAGTCAAATCTCATGAAAATTGACCCACATCAACATTATGAACTCACATGGACCATTTGATCAAGTTTGGATCACAAACCCACAAGAAATTTGATCAGATCATCAAAAGGGCAAAATGGTCATTTTTAGGGTTTTGACTGCACAAAGGCAATTTTTGACTGTTTGACCTAGCCAATGGCAAACCAAGCTCACATATGGACTCAAGGACCCCATGGAATTATCTTGACATGCTCAACAAACTCAAAAGATCCCAAGTACACAAGATTGACAGTTGAATTTCCCAGTCAATTGATCAATTTTGACTGTATACTGAAAAGTCAAACTTTGACTTTTTGGTCAAAATCAAGAGTCAAGATTCATTTTTCACCAAAACATGCCAAATCATGAAACTTGTTCACCAAGAAACCAAGAAATGCAAATTAGGGTTTGAAATGGAATTTTTCATAACTTAGAATTTTTCTAAGTTATGGAAAACCCTAATTTTTTCCCAACTTTGCCCCACTTTTCACCAAGATTCATTTGGATTCAAACAAAAGTCAAAACATGAAAGTTGTAGCTTGTTGCATAATATACAACTTTGATTCACAAAGTTTTCCCATTTGAAGCTTGTATCTCAAGTTAAAAATTTTTGAATAAGGGCACTAAACCATTCTTAACTTAGTGAAAATTTGACCTATTTTGGACAAGTTTTTACCTAACTTCAAGACCATTTTCCATACACTTCCACTTGGAATTTCAATTTGCATTTCAAAGATGGATTGTAGTACAAATTCCAGGCTTTCCAAAATGTCCAAGAACTTCTCAAACAACCTCATGGTTAGGGAGAATCGAATTTCACAATATGGCAAAAACTCACTTTGTTCATGACCAAGTTACATGTCCATAACCTTGCAATTTGAACTCAGCATGCCTTAAGCTAGATTACAGGTCCTTAAACCATCCAACACTCATAAATTTAATGCATATTCTTTGTGCCAAGACCATGTTCTTTGAGTTCAAGCATTGTCTAAAGGTTTAATCCCAAAGTAGATAAAGCAAATTAGCCATTTTTGTAAAAGGTAGCTTTATGTCAAATTGAAAATCCAACAAGTACATTGCAAATCTGATTGGCACAAGATTATGAGCATAACACACTGATCAAGGAGGGATTATGCAGCACATTAGGGGGTCCTCTACATGCCTAGAAACACAAGTTGGCTTTTGTTGCTTAAGAAAGAAGAAAAGTGTCATAACATCACACAACTCTCATATCAGCTTAGGCACACTTAGACAAACTTATAAAACACATTCCAAAGATCAGAACCAAGCTTTTGCACGACCCTAACACCTCTCAAACACTCCCCTTGCCATAATCACTCTCAAACTGCAAAAACAGGGCAAGGCCTGCAGTTTGAGTGCTATCTTTCATTTCTCTCAAGCTTTCTTGCCCAAACCAGTTCACATACCTTCCTTACCATCTATGCAAGCTATCCCAAAGCTAAAACACGATCTGTAACATCTCCAAGCCACTTCACCATTTTTATTTTTCTGTTTTGCAGTTGAAGTCCTCTAGCACGATTCAGGGAGTTTCAAGACAAAGTAGAACTTGGAATAGCATCCTTACACTTCAAGGAAGCTATACAAATCATCATCTTGCTCTGAAAACTCCTCCATTGCAAAGCACGATTCCAACTGAACAGGTATCTTCATGAAGTTCTATCTCTCTTATTAGGCATTGTTAGCTTTAGGTTTGTGAAGAAAATATGTCACAATCATAGCCCTGAACATGCCCATATAGTTAGATTTCATTTATATTATGTGTGCTGCAAGAATTTTGAGTCTGAACATGGCATAAAAGTTAGGTCAGAAATTGGGGGAGAAGAAATTCTCCCTCATCTTAGAGAGTTAAGTCAAGTTCTTTACATGGTCGAATTCGTCTTCTCATGCTCTACACTTTTCATGTTATGAGTTTTGCTTGAAAGTCCAGGAATCAAGAGATAGAAAACGCGTGAGTGATGTTGTTCAGAGGTTGAAGATGACTGGTTCTGGGCTGGGCCTGGAATATTTTTCTTATTTGCACCACATAATTGCTTCTGAACCCCCTGAGCCCATTTTGTTTATTTCTTTGACTTTTTGACTTTTTCTTTTTTTGATTGACTTGTTTATTTTTTTCTCATGACATTAAAAATATAAAAATATTTTTTCTCACCATTTTTGATTTTATTAGACATTTATTTAATTTTCTTTTAGTTTATACATAAATAGATAAATATATATATTTTGTTTAAAATACTAAAAAATAGTACAAATGCATTTCTATACATTTTTATTTTTGTTTTACTTTCTGAAAATATCTTATAGAAAAATTACTTTTTTTTATTAAATATTAAATATTATTATTTTTTATATATAATACATATTTAGAACTTAATACATAAATATATATATTTATTAATATACTTAGAATAAAATACTAAAATATACATATTTTATTTTATTAATATTAAACACTAAAAAAAATCATTTTTGACAAATACTTCACTTTATTTTATTTGTATATAATAAATAAATACTTGTATTAAATTAAATAATAATACATTTCATTTAATAAAAATTAGGGTTTTGCCCTAAATTCAAAAATACTCCAAAAAATAATATCTTTTTATTTTCTTTTTATTTTACATAAATAATACCTTTTTTCATACACATAAAAAACCTTTTTTTGCATTCTTGCATATTTGTTTTATTTCTATTTTATTTATGCAATTAAATTATCTTGTAAATAATTCAAATCTTGATGTAATAGTTTTAGGTTTAAATTCCTTGTCAAAATCCCCATTTGAAACATTGTACCCCCCTCCCTATATTATTGTGTTGTAATAGCGTAGGAGTTTAAATTTCACACTTTATCGCTTTCTAAATATACAATGTTAGAATTAGGGTTTATATGCGAATAAAATGAACAAAATAGTTATGACCTAATCTCAAGACAAACAAACATGAAAATGGACACACAAATCACACTTGCACCCCCTAGGGTATTCCACTTTGTTGCCTTCAAATAAATGGGCCATATTGCATGTTAGGTCTCTTTGGGCAAAATAAACAAATTGAATGATCATGGTCCCTCGATAACACTTTTCAAAATATTGCCAAACAAATGATCAAGTCCCTTAAAGAAAATGCCCAAAGATACTTGGCACCATTGCAATTATGGTCCAAACGATGACCCGCGCCTGTCCCTTTCACATCCTAACATGAGATTGTCCACCAAATACAATGGTGGAACAAACTTATGAAAAGGGTTAAAACATAGCAATAGTCTTTGAGAAATTTAGGAGTAGATAAACTCATAGTTACTTGAATCAAACTTGCAAAAAACGAAACACTTGCCTATTTTCTAAAACACACCTCACAACACTTTCAAAACAATTTTCAAAAACAAATGAAAACCTTTTCAAAAGACATACACCTTTGTATACATCCCCACATGGATCATTACAAAGGTTGCCACCACATTGGCTTCTTTTCAAAACATTTTCAAACCCACACACACACAAGCACCATTTAAAACAATTGAAAAATAAGGCAAGTTGATCTAAGCAAGTAACTAAGAGCCCATGGATAACCATGGATAGAAAGGGTGCTAATACCTTCCCTTTCTATAATCTACTCCCCGAACCCAAGAAAACATCTCAAAGGTTTTTGCTGTGCTTTTTAACCTTTCCTTAGGATGAAATAAAAAGTCGGTGGCGACTCTTGCTCAACCGAAACATTTGCGAAAACAAACGCAAAACCATAGTCAGTTCTCCCACCGTATCACAACTACCATTATCTTTCCTCCTTCATCCTTGACAAAAAGAGTTTTATCCAAACCTCCTTTCCTGTATCCTTTGTCAGTAAGGAACTTTGTCAACCTTTCATACCAAGCTCTAGGAGCTTGTTTCAGACCATATAATGATTTCCTCAATTTGTAGACATGATCAGGACAGTTTGGATCCACAAATCCTTTAGGCTGTTCCACATACACTTCCTCATTTAAGTACCCATTTAGGAAGGCACTCTTTACATCCATCTGAAACAGCTTGAACTTAAGGAGACAAGAAACTCCCAAGAGAAGTCTGATTGATTCCAGTCTGGCTACAGGAGCAAAAGTCTCATCAAAATCAACCCCTTCAACTTGAGTGTATCCTTGAGCAATAAGCCTTGCCTTATTCCTGGTGACAAATCCTTCAGCATCTGACTTGTTCTTGTAGATCCACTTTGTGCCAATGATGTTTGTTCCTTCTGGTCTAGGAACTAACTCCCATACTTCATGTTGCTTGAACTGGTTCAATTCATCTTGCATTGCTCTAATCCAGTATTCATCAGTCAAAGCCTCTTTAACATTTTTTGGTTCAATCTTAGACACAAAACAAGAGTTTGTGATGATTTCTCTAGATCTTGTAGTGACTCCACTGTTAGGATCTCCTATAATGAGTTCCTTAGGATGATCTTTCTGAATTCTGATGGAAGGATCTTTGTTAGCTTCCTTTGATTCAGACTCTGATGGAGTAGGATTAGGCACATCATCCTTTTTAGACACTTGAGTTGAAGTCTCAAAGAATGTCTCAACATCATATGGAACATTTGTTTCCTCATGGTGATCATCAATTATGACATTTATAGACTCCATCATAACTTTGGTCCTGGAATTGAACACCCTATATGCTCTGCTGTTGGTAGAGTATCCTAGGAATATGCCTTCATCACTTTTAGGGTCCATCTTTCTCCTTTGTTCACGATCTGTCAGAATATAGCATTTGCTCCCAAAGACATGGAAGTACTTCACTGTAGGCTTTCTTCCTTTCCATAGTTCATAAAGGGTGGATGATGTTCCCTTTCTCAAGGTGACCCTGTTGTGGACATAACAGGTTGTATTCATAGCTTTAGCCTAAAAATGAATAGGAAGCTTCTTGGCATGTATCATTGCTCTGGCAGATTCCTGTATAGTCCTGTTTTTCCTTTCCACAACTCCATTTTGTTGAGGAGTTATAGGTGAAGAGAACTCATGATTGATTCCTTCTGAGGAACAGAACTCATCAAACTTACTATTTTCAAATTCCTTACCATGATCACTTCTGATTCTGACAATGCATCCTTCTTTTTCTCTTTGAATTCTTTTGCACAATTCCTTAAATACATCTAATACATCAGACTTTTTCCTAATGAAGTTTATCCAAGTGAATCTGGAAAAATCATCCACAACAACATAGGCATATCTCTTTCCACCAAGACTTTCCACCTGCATGGGACCCATCAGATCCATATGTAGAAGTTCTAGCACCTTAGAGGTGGTCAGATGTCTTGTCTTTGGATGTGACATTCTAGTTTGCTTTCCAACCTGCCATTCACCACAGACTCTCCCTTCATCAATCTGAAGCCTTGGAATCCCTCTAATAGCCTCCATGGATATGATCTTTTTCATCCCTCTAAGATGTTAATGACCAAGTTTTTGGTGCCACAGTTTCACTTCCTTTTCTTCTTTGCCTATAGAGCATACAGAAGAGTTGTTAGTGTTCTCAGACTCCCATAAGTAACAATTGTCTTTTTATCTGACTCCTCTCATTACAACTTCTTGTTTTTCATTAGTTACAAGACATTCAGACTTGGTGAAGTTGACCTTGAATCGTAGATCACATAATTGACTGATACTTATGAGATTAGCAGTCAAACCATTTACCAGCAACACTTCATTTAGGTTTGGAACTCCAGGGCAGTCCAAGTTTCCAACTCCTTTGATTTCTTCTCTAGCACCATCTCCAAAAGTGACATAACTAGTAGTATGAGGTTTGACATCATTCAGCAGATTCTTGATTCCAGTCATGTGTTTAGAGCATCCACTGTCAAAGTACCAGTCTTCCTTGGCAGAAACTCTAAGGGAGGTGTGAGCTATCAGGGATGCAGTCTTTTTCTTCCACTGTTGAGTATATGGTGCCTTGTTAGTCTTAGGTTAGACATATGGGGTCTGATTAGGATATCCATATAATCTGAAGCAGAATGGCTTTATGTGACCAAACCTCCCACAATAATGACATCTCTATCTTTGATACTTTTTCTTCATATTTCTCTGTTCTTGATGTTGAGTCCTATGTTGTGACATTTGCTTTGACATTTGTTTATCAGGCTTGGTCTTCTTCTTGTCAACAACAGATTTCTTTGCAGCCAAAAATCCTAGACCAGACATGTTTCCTTTATTTTATCCAGCCTGAAGGATTTCTTCCAACTTGTCAGTTCCAGTTGTTAACATCTTGACAGACTTAGTCATCTGATCAAGTTTGGAGTTCAACATTAGAACTTCACCTTTGAGATGGCTTATAGTAGCAGTGTCTGCCTTCTTCTCAACCTCCAACTTTACTATGAGCTTTTTCTATTTCTCATTTTGCTGACAGACTTCAACACTTCTTATACATAGCTTCTTGTAGGAGTCAGCAAGTTCTTCAAATGTCACTCCCTCATCACTAGAATCATTATCAGAGTTACAAACACCAGATAATGCAGTAACTAGTTTAGCAGATTCTTCTTCAGAGTCACTTTCTGAGTCACCATCAGACCAAGTAACAGACATTCCTTTCTTTTGTTTCTTTAGAAAGGTAGGACATTCAGCTCGAATGTGCCCATATCCTTCACATCCATGGCATTGGATTCCTCTGCTTTGATTTCCCTTTTCTTCAGACTTAGTTCTTCTGCTGGAGTCATAGGATCTACTAATGTTAGAGGAAATGTTCTTGACATTTGACCTTGACTTTGGGTCCATTCTCTTGATGAGTTTGTTGAACTGCCTTCCAAGCATAGCTATAGCTTCTGATATATTCTCTTCATCACTCTCCTTGCTTTCATCTGCAGTATTGGATACAAGGGCTATGCTCTTGTTTTTCTTGTCAGCATTGTCACTGATCCCCATCTGAAATGTCTGAAGTGACCCAATGAGTTCATCAACCTTCAAGTTGCAGATATCCTGAGCTTCTTCTATAGCAGTCACTTTCATTGTAAACCTTTTAGGCAAGGATCTGAGAATCTTTCTCACCAGCTTTTCTTCTGACATCTTTTCTCCCAATGCTCCTGAGGTGTTGGCAATTTCCAAGATGTTCATGTGAAACTCATGAATGGTCTCATCTTCCTTCATCCTTAGATTCTCAAATTTGGTAGTGAGCATCTGAAGTCTTGACATTTTTACTTTCGATGTACCCTCATGGGTGGTTTTGAGAGTGTCTCAAACATCCTTGGCCAGTTCACATTGATGTACTAGTCTGAATATATTTCTATCAATTCCATTGAACAAGGCATTCAATGCTTTAGAGTTACCCAGGGCTAACTCTTCTTCTTCTTTGCTCCATTCTTCCTCAGGTTTCAGACTAGTCGTCCCATCTTTCCCAGTTATAGTGGGATGGTTCCATCCTTTGTCAGTAGCTCTCCAAGCTTTATTGTCCAGTGACTTCAAGAAGGCAATCATACGAGGTTTACAGTAGTCATAGTTTGATCCATCCAGAATAGGTGGTTTGTTCCAAAATCCTCCTTCCTTGTCCATAGCGCCAGAAAATAATATCCCTAGATCTCACCCAGAAAGACAGGCAGGGTTCCTGCTCTGATGCCAATTGAAATTCTGGCAACAGATACTTAATATCACAGTGAATGTTATGACACCGTATCTGACAAATTGTACACAAACCAAACAGTAATTTAAAAGACAGTAAAGAACACAATCAATTGTTAACCCAGTTCAGTGTATAACAACACCTACATCTGAGGGCTACCAAGCCAAGAAGGAAATTCACTATAAGAGGTATTAATTTAGGAATAAACCAACCAGTTTATCTCCTTCACTTAAGACCTACCCAATGCAACATCAATCTAAGTCCTACTTAAACCTGAGTTCCTACTCACTCCCCCTCAATCACAACAGTGATAATAATCTACTGATTAATAAGATTATGAAGACATTCTCCAATACACACGCTTGATTTTGCTTCAAAGCTTTAATCAAGAGACACAACACTCGTGCTTCAAAGCTTTGAGTGATAAACAACCCTTACAACCAAATCCTACTCCAAGTCACTTATCAAGTGATAATTGCTTGGCTCACAGTAATTACTAAAACTATCACAAGTACAAAATGCCTTATTGATCTTCTCTAAAAAGCGCTACACACCATTAGGATTCGTGAGAAATATATATGCAGTCTATTCTTCATTTTGGGCTTCCATAAAAATAGCTAGGATTAACCAAAGTTAACCTAAAGACTTGGTCTTGGGCTTTCATCATAACAGATTAGGGTTAAGCAAGGTTAACCTAATATCCACGTGAGCATCTGATCTAGTCAATATACTTCAACTCAGAATAGCACACCAGATTCCTGAAAATTCTCAGGAACAATAAATCTGCACAACAACTTGATCAGTACAGGATGTCTTAACATTGGTTATGACATCATGTATCCTGCTCACTGATTTTGGTAGAATTCAGTACATATGATCATAGCTTAATCATCATGATATTCACTCATACTGAGTTGTTCCTGTAGAGCATTCCTTCTACAGAATTTGTCTTTATCCTAGAACGTTATGACATCAGTCATGACATTCGCAAATCTGGTTTTACCAAAAATTAATGCCAACAAGCAAACACTTACAAAATAAATTTTCACTTATGTGCAATCAATTTGCATGTTGGTGCAATCGATTGCATGCTTCACGTTTTCAAAGTGTTAGCTACTGTTTCTAAGTGCAATCGATTTGCATGTTGGTGCAATCGATTGCTCTCTATCAAATTTTGCTACAGTTTTAAAGTGCAATCGATTTACACACATGTGCACTCGATTGCTCACTGAAAATATTTGAATTTTTTAGCTTTTAAAACCCATGCAATCGATTTACACAAGGGTGCAATCGATTTCATGTTGAATGTTTTTGAAAATCAGCAGCTTTGAACATACCTTTTCATAACACCATTTCATGGAAAAAATTCATTGAATCTTGGCAATTGTTCATGATTCATTTGCAGAAATTTATGATGTTTCAAAGAGGTGCTATGAACAAATAAATACTGAATTTTCAAAATCATTTTGTACCTCTTCCAATCAATAGTTTTTGAATTTTAAAATAATAAAACTCAAGCTTTTTCTTTACTTTCATACACAAAGTTTTTTTGCACATTTTCATATATTGTTAAACAGAAAACTTTGAGCATTCTATAGTCTTGAGTCATTGTATATTATTGTTATTGGAAGATAAGATCAAGTCATTGATAAAATCACTCAAAGTGATTATTACACTACAAACTCTATCAATCAAATATTGCTATACACTTTCTTATTTTTCAGGATTGTTGAAAATAAGTTCAAGTGATTTTGTAATCTTGTTTTTCCAGGATTGTCGGATACAAGTAAGGTCACTTTGAGAGGATTGTTCTCATTGTTGACATAGTGAAAATCCAAGAGGATTGTTCTTGGTCCAAGAGGATTGTTCTTGGTTTTGGTAGTTCTTGTTTTAAGTTTTCCACTATAAGGAAATCTCTTTCATGTTGAAAGGGGACTGGAGTACTCTCGGACTGTGAGGGGAACCAGGATATATCGCTCGTGTCTCTTTATTTTTCTGCATTTTACTCTTTCATGAACACACCATAAACCAGAAAAATATTATACATCATCACTAAAAACCAGAAAAATTTTAAAGTGCCTAATTCACCCCCCTCTTAGGCGCACTTCGTACTTACAATTGGCATCAGAGCAGGTTATAGGTAACCTGGTGGAAAGAAAGAATAGGTCTCTTATAGAGCTTGCAAGAATGACGTTTAGCGATTCAAATCTTCTAAAATATTTTTGGGCGTATGCGGTGAGCACCGCGTGTTTTGTTAGCCATAGAGTTAACATAAGACCAATCTTGAAGAAAACTCCATATGAACTTTTCAAAGGGAGGAAACCAAACATTGCATTCTTTCACATTTTCGGTTGCAAACGCTTTGTCCTAAACAACGACAAAGATAACCTTGTTGATGAAGCCTTTGGAGATGACCAATGGATTATTGCTATGCAAGAAGAGTTAAATCAATTTGAAAGGAATCAAGTTTGGGAACTTGTACCTAGGCCAAGCAACAAACACATCATTGGAACAAGATGGGTACTTAAGAACAAACTTGATGAAAATGGTATAATTGTTCAGAACAAAGTAAGATTGGTAACGACTACTTTCACTACGACTCTTCTGGCCATAGACAACATTGACCTCCTTTTTCCCTCCAAGTGACTTCTTCACAGCATTTGAATATGCAGCCATCGGGATCTTCCCGCTCTTGATACCATTTTCTATTATTTCCCCAGTCAGAATCATCTCTGTAAAACCAGACGAGGAACTCCCGATCAGCAGATTAAAGAATGGGCCTATCAGAGTGCCCATAAACATATCTACCATTTCCCGATCATTCATAGGAGGTTGCACACTTCCAGTTAAGTCCCCCCATTTCTGAGCATATTCCTTTAACCCCTCATTAGAGCCCATGGACATGTTCTGCAGTTGCACTCGAGTTGGTGCCAGGTCAGCATTGTATTGGTACTGCTTATACAAAGTAGAAGCCAAGTCGTCCCATGTGTGAATATTGGTTCCCTCCAGCTGATAGAACCATTCCAGTTGTGTGCCAGGAAAACTTTCTTAGAAGAAATGGACCCATAACTTTCGAATAGCAGTGTGAGGCTGTATCTTCTAAACATACGACCTCAAGTGGAGCTTAGGATAAGAGACCTCATCGTACTTAGCAAAAATAGGGAACTTAAACTTAAGTGGGATGACCACCCCTGAAACCCTACCTAAATAACCAAAATCCAGTCCAGGCACCTTTTGGAGTTCCATTGCCTTGAGCATGTCCTCCATCTGCTTATATCTGTCATCCGCAGGAGGATACTGTTCATCAGCAAAGTCTTCGTCTTCAGGAGTATTCTCATAATCCTGCTTGTCCTTGACATCTTCATCATTGTTGTCATCTTATTCAGAGGAGTCATCTTCTACATGGACTGGTTGAACAGGACCCTTGAATCTCCTCCCCAAGTGGAGGACAACAGGCTTCTTGGTCTTCTTTTTCTTGGCGACAAGCGCCAATAGATCTTTTTGACGTTGGGCCAGATTCATGACAGTTTCCTGGAATTGGGCGTGTTGAGCCTGGAGATCCTTTATGGTTTGTTTGAGGTCCATCTTTACTGCTGAAATAAACAGCGAGAAAATGAGAAACTTGTATGAAAAACCTGTTACAAAATGATGCATGATATGTAAATGCAATGATTTCAAGGACCTTAGGAAATTTAAATTTGCTAGACAGGAGGAAACAAGAAACAAAAATTATATTAGCAAAGTTCAAATTACAAATGCCTTTTAGGCTTACAAAAGCTTTTAAAGATAAAATGAACTCCTAAAATCTAATAATCAAATCTCCCAGGGACGCTTCCTCTTTGTACCGATGTAAGCATTAAGACTCTGCTCCTCCTGAAGTTGCCTTGTGAGTTCCAACACTTTCTTCTCACTTGCATAGAATTGGGTCTCAAAGACGCCCTGTTCTTCCTTCAGTTGAATCCAGAACTTTTGAAACACTTCAAGGTTAGTAGGCATACCAAGGTGGAGAATGGTATAAGGAACATCCCCCTCAACAACAGGCTCTACAATTATTGGTAGGATGGCTGGATATGGCATCATGAGACTTTGAGCACGGGCTCATACCCATTTGAGATAAGGCTCAAGAGGGATATAATTCGTATGCCCAAAAGTCTTGCTATCAACCTTGCTTACCATGCCCAAAGCATGTACGAATCTTTGATGATAACCTTGGACATCATTCTCGTAGTCAAATATAATACCTTGAATGAGTGCATCGTGGGGATCATTTCTTCGAGCATAGCCAAATTGTCGTAGAGCCAAAGAAGGGTTATAAGTAATACCTCCCATAATTCCTAAGAGCGGAACATTAGGGAACTCCCCACACCGGTAAACGATAGTAATATCATCTTGAGATCGAGAGCACCAATGGACATTTGTATGAGAAAGCGACATTATCCTTTGAGACCAACCCAATCCTTGTTCGTTCTTCAATACTGATTGAGGGAGGTGTGAAATAAAACACCTGGATAGAAATGGTATAAAACACATAAGAACCCATCTCCTCTTCATGGTACGAGTGTGAAGAGAGTGTAAAACGTCTCCGAGCAAAGTAGGCACAGGGTTACGAGAGAGGAAAATTCTGATAGCATTCACATCTATGAGTTGGTCTCAACTGGGGAATAGTACTAACCCATAGATTAGAAGAGCCAGGACTTCTTCAAAAGCCTAAAACTCCAAATCATCCCAAAACAGATGAGCCTTTTCTAATAGGAAATTAGCTA
The DNA here is from genome assembly GCA_948472305.1 of Vicia faba. Classification (NCBI taxonomy): domain Eukaryota; kingdom Viridiplantae; phylum Streptophyta; class Magnoliopsida; order Fabales; family Fabaceae; genus Vicia; species Vicia faba. Next base: position 345,782,055 of record OX451739.1, read on the forward strand.
GAAAACCCTTGAATTTGCTCCTTATTTCCTAGTTGGATATAATGTCGGACCGTTTCAGATGTAAGGCTGCTGCAATGACTTCTGGCTTTGGAGCTTCCTCTAAACCGGTGAAAGGAATCTGATCAAGAATGGATACTCCCAGTAATTGAGAGAACTCTTCCATAGTGGGTACCAACTGATAATCGGGAAAGGTGAAGCAATGGTGTTTATGGTCAAAGAACTGAAAAAGCACACCCATCATATTTTCTTCAAAGCTTGAGGTAACCAAGTTGAGAAGTCGACCATATCTTTCAGTGAACGAGGAGTTCTCAGGAACCTTTGATGCTAACTCTTTGATTTGAGGAGGAGCCTTTACAAAACATATTCGAATGGTATTGCTGCGAGTGGAGGCCATGGTCTACAAAACAGAATAAAGATAAATTCCCTTAGTCCTTGAAATGGTTAGTGAAAATGAATATGGATGTGATGATGCATGATGTCATGTTTGAACAAATAATCACACACAAGTAAGACACACAAGGCCTTCAGTTTAGGCTTGCATGAGATTTGTAGGTAGGTACCCTCTTGAAGTTTGTAGTTTAGGCTTGCATAAGGAATCTCAATATCACTGATCTTTCTTCATCGGACATTGTTTCAGCTTAAGCGATCTTTTCTCGCGACTGAAATATCCCGAAAGTCTGATCTCAATGAGTGTAGTATCGAGTATTAACCAATCCTCAGTTTTGCACCGGAGTTGGCTATCTCACTACTTTCTAATGGCCAAGTTTGTTCAACTAAGGTTCTAATATCAGTTAGTGCTTCATGACACAACACAACGGCCCCGTATTCTCCTTGATTCAACACAAAGGATATCGGTACCAATAAATGTGTCACACTAACATATCCATTTCTTCAACCATGTAGGTATTATGCCGCATAATCCCCACAATCTATTGCTACTTACCTAATGTGCCCCAGATTGAGGTATATGATCTTTACAAGTAATAAACCCAAGCATTGCCCACAAATGTAAAGCAAAAAAATCAAGCAAGTAAAGCATTTAGATGTGAACTATCTCTAAGGTAACCACACCTTTAGTGTCATGTTCCCCAGCAGAGTCGACAGTTCTGTAATACGGTGGGAGAACTGACTTTACTGGTTTTGCATTTTTATCGCAAATGTTGAGGTTAGAAAGAGTCACCACCGAATTTTCTTATCCAACAAAGGAAAGGGTGAAAAGAACAGGAAATACCTTTTTAAAGATTTTGAGTTCGGGGGGTAGGTTATGGAAAGGGAAGGTATTAGCACCCTTTCCATCTGTAGTTATCTACGGACTCTTAGTTGCTAGCTCACTTTGAAAATTCTTTTTTTGTGTAAGTGTGTTTGAAAATATTTTTGAAAAGACGCCTTAGTGCAGCGAACTTTATAATGTTTCTCATATCATTGAGAACGTATAAAAAGTGTTTTTTATCTTTAAAAATATTTAGAAAAAAAGAGTTTGTGTATGTGTGAAAAATTTGTTTTGTTTTGTTTGTTTTTATGAGCAAGCAACTATAAGTGGTCTACCTACTCGAACGGTCTTTGTTCTTTTCATATTTTTCTTTAGATAGTGTTATCCTACTATTAGTCAGTAGGTATCCCCATCGTAGGATGTTTGAGGGATGGGCGCGGGTCATCGTACAATCATAAAGGCAACTTGTAGGATGCTTTAGCAATTTTATCGTAAGGGACTAGATCGTTTATCAAAGGCAACATCGAAAGGGTCATCGAGGGACTACGATCTTTTTGTATTGGAGGGGCTTTGCTAAAGCATTCCCACATTCGAGGGACATGACTGTTTATTCGAAGGCAACAAGTGGAGGTACCTTAGAGGTGCGCGTGTGTGAGTGTGTTGCGTTTCAATTATTTGTCTTGGATGTTAGGTTTTCTACCGTTTGCTTTTAAATCTTGTCATGTAAACCTATTAGCATACATCTAGCTGTTAAATATATACCAGTGCCGAAAAATAAAAATGCAGAAATTAAACTACGCTATTACATTGCTTTGGGATGGGGGGGAATACAAACCAAAATGGGGGGGGGGGGGGGAATGTAAATATCCTAAATTAAACTATTACATCCTTTGTACAGTTACAATAATATGATAATGCGGAAATAAGTAAATGCGCAAAGAATGGAAAATAGGTAAAATCTAAAACCCTAAAAATTCAAAGTGATAAAAGAAATATTTTTGTTGTTTTTTATTTATGAAAAATAATAATTAAATTAATGAAAACCTAATTCTAATTAGTTTAATTAATTAAGACAAAGATGATTAAATAATTAATTAAAACTTACAATAATTAAATTAATTAGAAAAAACTTAAGTCTAATATTTTTTGTGATTTTATGATTTTTAAATTGAAATAAATTGATTATTAAAAGAAAAGAAAAATGGAAAATGAAATAATAAATAATAATTAAAAAAAAGAATGTAAATGGGCTGCTGCAAAAAAAAGAGTTAGGGGGTGTAAATCAGATTTTTGCAAGGCCCAACTTGGCAAAGTCCAGCATTGTGCAGAATCTAGTGGGGATGGCCTTTGAGGGTCCATGATGGGGAGCGTACGTTTGAGGCACTGAATCTAATGTACATTGAGGTTTGATGGTCAAGATGCGAGTTACATCCTGCATGCATTATCCATGCATACACTAGATCTGAAGAGAAAATATTGGAAAAGAAAAATGCGAAACTCGGGGATCAAACGCAGGCTCATAGGCTTCACACATGCATGCTTTACCGATGGACCAGTTAACTCATTCATTTACATTAGTTCAAATAAAACAAAATAAAATAAAACGAGGGCTAGGTCCAGATCAGCAAGTACGCGCGTCATAGTGGGACCCTGGATGTTTAAGCGAACCAATCAAAAGTGTAGGTGTTTAGGTATTGGCTTGCATTTTTGGTAAATCCCAAGTGTATGTGTGGATGTCATGACTGATGTCATAACATTCTAGTTCAGGTTGTACTAACTCATTAGGTACATTTGCAGAAAAATATTGTAATTCAAATACTGATGTTTATAAGTGTGTATCTGAGCATTTTTGCAAAATGATCACATTTTGCTAAATCAGTAGACAGGTTTTCTCAGATGTCATAACAGATGTTATGACATCCTGTTCTGAACTAACAGGTTTGCAGGATTGGATAAGTCTGAGTTTTTTCAGGAAATAACTCAGTCCTTTCTGAACAGAATCCTGCATTTTCTGAGGAGTAACCTAGCTCAATCCTAACCTGATCAATAAAGTACTGTGACCTGGTCTTTAGGTCAAACGGAATCAACCCTAGGTTTTGGAAACCCTAACTGAAGTTACAGCTGCTATATATTCAACAGAGCTGCGGTTTTTCAAGATATCCCTGCTGATTGATTAGAAGATCAATTTTGTAATCTGTATAGATTTGTTTATTGTACTCCAAGCAATTATCATTGTGATAAGTGCCTTGGAATAGGTTTCAATTGTAAGGGTTGTGTAGCACTCAAAGCTTTGAAGCAAGAGTGTTTGAATGTTACTTGACTAAAGCTGTGAAGCAGAGTCAAGTTAGTTGTGTACATCACTCAAAGCTGTGAAGCACGAGTGATTGTGTTACTTGATTAAAAAGCTGTGAAGCTTAATCAAGTGTGTATTTTGAAGAGTGTCTTCATCAATTCTTAAGTCAAATTTGTTTATGTATCACTGCTGTGATTGAGGGGGAGTGAGTAGGAACTCAGGTTTAAGTTGTACTTAGATTAGAATTGCATTGGGTAGGTCTTAAGTGAAGGAGATAAACTGGTTGGTTTATTCCTGAATTAACATCTCTTATAGTGGATTCTCTCCCTGGCTTGGTATCCCCCAGAGTAGGTGTTGTTGCACACTGAACTGGGTAAACAATTGACTGTGTTATTTACTGCTTTTGTATTTACTGTCATATAGTAAGTCAGATACGGTGTCATAACATTGGACGTGACATTGAGTATCTGCAGCCAGAATTTCAATTGGCATCAGAGCAGGAACCCTGCCTGTATTACTGGGTGAGATCTAGGGATATCACTTTCTGGCACTATGGACAAAGAAGGAGTTTTTGGAAATAGACCACCCATTCTGGATGGAACTAATTATGACTACTGGAAACCTCGTATGATTGCCTTCCTAAAATCTCTGGACAAAAAGGCTTGGAGAGCTGCTGACAAAGGATGGATTCATCCCACCATAACTGAAAGAGATGGGACAATCAGTCTGAAGCCTGAGGAAGATTGGAGTAAAGAAGAAGATGAGTTAGCTCTGGGAAATTCAAAAGCTTTAAATGCCTTGTTCAATGGAATTGATAGAAACATCTTCAGACTAGTACATCAATATGAACTGGCCAAGGAAGTTTGGGACACTCTCAAAACTACTCATGAGGGCACTTCCAAAGTAAAAATGTCAAGGCTTCAGATGTTGACCACTAAGTTTGAGAATCTAAAAATGATGGAAGATGAAACCATTCATGAGTTTCACATGAACATCTTGGAGATTGCCAACACCTCAGGAGCACTGGGAGAAAAAATGTCAGAAGAAAAACTGGTGAGGAAGATTCTCAGATCCTTGCCTAAAAGATTTGCAATGAAGGTAACTGCCATAGAGGAAGCCCAGGACATTAGCAAGTTAAAAGTGGATGAACTTATTGGGTCTCTTCAGACTTTTGAGATGGGGATCACTGATAATGGTGACAAGAAGAACAAAAGCATAGCACTTGTATCCAACACTGATGTTGAATACAAGGAGGATGAAGAAGAAAACATATCAGAAGCCATTGCCATGCTTGGAAGACAGTTCAACAGGCTCATCAAAAGAATGGACCCAAAGTCAAGGTCTAATGTTCATAACATTCCTTCTGACATTGACAGTTCCAGCAGAAGACCAAGGTCAGAAGATAAGGGAAACCAAGGCAGAGGTATTCAATGCCATGGATGTGAAGGATATGGACATATTCGAGCTGAATGTCCTACCTTTCTTAAGAAGCAAAAGAAAGGAATGACTGTTACTTGGTCTGACTATGATTCAGAAAGCAATTCTGAAGAAGAATCTGCCAAACTAGTTACTGCCCTAACTAGTGTGTGTACTTCTGAAAGTGACACCAGTGATGAAGAAGTGACATTTGAAGAACTGGCTGATACCTACAAGAAATTGTGTATCAGAAGTGGTGAAGTCTGTGTGCAAAATGAGAAACAATCAAAACTCATTGTAAAGCTGGAGGCTGAAAAGAGGGCAAATCTTGAAACTATAAGTCATTTAGAAGGAGAAGCTCAACTGCTGAACTCACAACTGAATCAAATGACCAAATCTGTCAAGATGTTGACCAATGGAACAGACAAATTGGAAGAGATCCTTCAGGCTGGACAAAATATGGGAAATAAATCTGGCCTAGGATTTGTGGAAACAAAGAAATTTGGTACCGGGAAGCAAATGTCAAAACGGATGTCTCAACATTACTCTCAACATCAGGGACAGAGACATATGAAGAAGAGGTACCAAAGATGGAGATGTCATCATTGTGGGAAATATGGTCACATAAAGCCCTTCTGCTTCAGATTACATGGATATCCTAATCAGAACTCAGATGTCAAACCTAAGTCTAAAAAGGTACCACACGCTCCTCAATGGAAGAAAAAGGCTACTGCACTGATAGCTCACACTTCCCTGAAGATCTCTGCAAAGGAAGATTGGTACTTTGACAGTGGATGTTCCAGACACATGACTGGATTCAAAAATCTCCTCAATAATTTTATGCCTCACACCACCAGTTTTGTGACCTTTGGAGATGGTGCTAAAGGAGAAGTCAAAGGAGTTGGTAATTTGGACTACCCTGGAGTTCCAAGTCTGAATAAGGTACTGCTGGTAAGAGGGTTGACTACAAATCTCATTAGCATCAGTCAATTATGTGATCTAGGATTCATGGTCAACTTCTCAAGATCTGAATGTCTAGTATTTAATGAAAAACTAGATGTTGTAATGAGAGGAATCAAATCCAAAGATAACTGTTATGTGTGGCAGCCTGAGAACACTGATATCTCCACTATGAGTCAAATCATCAAAGAAGAAAAAGAGATGAAACAGTGGCAGCATAAGCTTGGAAGAATGAAAAGAGCTATTCCTATGGAAGCTGTCAGAAGAACTCCAAAACTACAGGCTGATAATATATGTGATGTGGCAAATAAACTTGAAGAAGAATGTGTTGTCAGAACCTTAAGTCATCTTGACAAGGATGTTGGAAAGAACAAGTCTCATAAATTCTGTTCTCAAAACATCTGGTCAAAACAGATGCTACCTGAGTACAATGTTACACAAGATGTTGTGACATTGTGGTGTGATAATCTGAAAACATTCAACATTTCCTTGAACCCTATTGACTTTGAAGAGAAGAAGTCATTTGAACTGGAACATAGTTTCTCTAAGCTTCAGCTGACTGATTCTTCTACCAAGGCGCTTGTTGGAAATAAACTTGAAAATTTGAGGGGCAGATTGGGTATTCACCAACATGAGAAATTATAGCAATTAGTTTTGCTGAAAACAAGGGTTGAAGGGATTAATTTTATTAAGTCTATATTTAGTGGGTTAATCATATTCATTCAAAATTCCTTCAAAAGTCTTAAGAAGTTGAAGAGACTCCCTTTTACTCCCTACCTCTCTCATCCTTGCAACCTGTTTCCTCCTCCCAATCAAAGAGTTTTCTCAAACTGCTACTACTACTCAAAGTTAAACAAAATGTCTCAGACATCGTCTTCCACCATGGCGGCTTCGTCTTCCTCATCATCGTCATCATCTGATCAAGATTCTAGGGCAATCACTACATGCATAGAATCTGAAGTTCTTGAGGTCACTCCTCTCAGGGAGATGGCAACTACCCAGCCAGAATCAAAAAGCTCAGAACCAGACATGCAGGAAGAGCTCAAGCTACAGTCTCTGGTAATTCTTCTCATCCTTCGTCTTCTATACCTAATAAAGAAGGATCAGTTCAAGTACACCAAGCTATTGCTAGACTGGTTACTAGCATTCTGAGTGGCAACCAATCTGTACCGGGGATTTCTATCCCTTTGAATCAATCAGAAAGTCCAAATGTGGAAGGTTCTGAAAATGTAGATGTCATTGAGGATGTTGTGACACCAAAAGACAACATTCAGAACCCCTCTGAAAAGGCTGCTGATCCACCTATCATTGATGTGGATGAAGATTACTCAGACAATGAACTGATTGCTAATGTGAACCCTAGCATTGCTAGGAGATTGATGAAAAGAAAGAGTAGTCAGAATGTTAAACCTGATGCTAAGAAATCCAAGGCTGAAGGGATGGCTGAGAAAATACAGACAAAAGGGAAAAAGGCACAGGTGCAGACTGCTAGACAACCAATCTCTAAGAAAAGTAAAGAACCTGAAACTTCTGATTCTGATGATGAATCAGAATTTGAGATTGATATTGAAGATACTCCCATCAGAAGGAAGCTCCCCTCCAGCAAGATTGCTAGAGTACCTGAAGTGCCAACAGACAACATCTCCTTTCATCATCCTGACAATGCAAACAGATGGAAGTATGTTTGCTTGAAGAGAATAGCCTTGGAGAGAGAACTCAACAATGATGCCTTGGAGTGCAAAGACATCATGGATCTGATCAGGAATGCTGGGCTAATGAAGACAGTGATGAAGTTTAACAAATGTTATGAAAATCTGGTTAAGGAGTTTGTAGTGAACTTGTCCAATGATTGTGCTGAAGGGAGGTCAGCTGACTTTGAGAGTGTGTTTGTTAGAGGAAGAAGGGTCAAGTTCTCTCCATCAGAAATCAACAAGTTTCTTGGAAGAACAAATAAGGACTGTCCTGATCTAGAGGCAACTGACAATGAAGTGTGTTTAACCATCACTGCCAGGCAAGTAAAGTGCTGGCCATTGAAAGGAAAGCTGAATGCTAGTAAACTCAGCATGAAATTTGCCATCTTGCATAAAATAGGTGCAGCAAACTGGGTGCCTACAAATCACAAATCAACCATCTCCACAGGATTGGGGAGATTTATCTATGCTGTAGGAACCAAGACTGCCTTTGACTATGGAAGGTACATCTTTGAACAAACTTTGAAGCATGCTGGCAGTTATGCTGTCAAAGGACCAATTGCTTTTCCCTCCCTCCTTTGTGGAATCATCCTTGCACAATACCCTGACATCCTTGTAGCAAGAGATACAGTCTGCAAAAGAGCTCCTGCCCTTGGCCTGCACTACAAACTGTTTCAGGGATCTCATGCTCCAGACATTGTCATAACATCAGCTGAGACATCGTCTGCAAAGACCCAGTCCAAGACATCAGATGTCATAGCTATTTTAAAAGAAACTTGTAAAGATCTGGATGCTAGAAAAAGGACCCTAGAAGCTCTAATTGCCAGGCTAGAAAAGGAGGAAGCTGAAGAAAGCAGAAGGGAAGAAGGTATAGAAGCTGAAGGACAGCTCAACATTGAAGAAATTGGCTCCTCTGAGTCTGATGACAGTGCTTGAAGGTTGATTGCTGCTTGGTGGTGTTGCTGGTGGAGTTTGGAAGTGTATTCTGGTGTTTTCTGCTGCTGATCTCATTATTTTGTTTTGGATAACTGTATAACTTTATGAACATGTATCTTTGGCCCATTTGTGGCTAAAGAGGGGGAGAATATTTTGGTACTTGCTTAATTAGTACTTGACATTATATTTTTCTGCTGTCACTTATTTCTGCTGCTATCTATCTCTGATTGTTTAGGGTCTTTAGCCAAAAATCTGCCAAAGGGGGAGTTTGTAGGTGTTTAGGTATTGGCTTGCATTTTTGGTAAATCCCAAGTGTATGTGTGGATGTCATGACTGATGTCATAACATTCTAGTTCAGGTTGTACTAACTCATTAGGTACATTTGCAGAAAAATATTGTAATTCAAATACTGATGTTTATAAGTGTGTATCTGAGCATTTTTGCAAAATGATCACATTTTGCTAAATCAGTAGACAGGTTTTCTCAGATGTCATAACAGATGTTATGACATCCTGTTCTGAACTAACAGGTTTGCAGGATTGGATAAGTCTGAGTTTTTTCAGGAAATAACTCAGTCCTTTCTGAACAGAATCCTGTGTTTTCTGAGGAGTAACCTAGCTCAATCCTAACCTGATCAATAAAGTACTGTGACCTGGTCTTTAGGTCAAACGGAATCAACCCTAGGTTTTTGGAAACCCTAACTGAAGTTACAGCTGCTATATATTCAACAGAGCTGCGGTTTTTCAAGATATCCCTGCTGATTGATTAGAAGATCAATTTTGTAATCTGTATAGATTTGTTTATTGTACTCCAAGCAATTATCATTGTGATAAGTGCCTTGGAATAGGTTTTAATTGTAAGGGTTGTGTAGCACTCAAAGCTTTGAAGCAAGAGTGTTTGAATGTTACTTGACTAAAGCTGTGAAGCAGAGTCAAGTTAGTTGTGTACATCACTCAAAGCTGTGAAGCACGAGTGATTGTGTTACTTGATTAAAAAGCTGTGAAGCTTAATCAAGTGTGTGTTTTGAAGAGTGTCTTCATCAATTCTTAAGTCAAATTGGTTTATGTATCACTGCTGTGATTGAGGGGGAGTGAGTAGGAACTCAGGTTTAAGTTGTACTTAAATTAGAATTGCATTGGGTAGGTCTTAAGTGAAGGAGATAAACTGGTTGGTTTATTCCTGAATTAACATCTCTTATAGTGGATTCTCTCCCTGGCTTGGTAGCCCCCAGAGTAGGTGTTGTTGCACACTGAACTGGGTAAACAATTGACTGTGTTATTTACTGCTTTTGTATTTACTGTCATATAGTAAGTCAGATACGGTGTCATAACATTGGACGTGACATTGAGTATCTGCAGCCAGAATTTCAAAAAGGTTATTTTCGTCCATGCATGCCCTGGCCAGAGTCAAAGAAGCTCGGGGACGCCAGAGTCAAACTCCAGTCGTCTTCTCCGACCATGGGCAATCTCAAACCTACAAAAAACGCATCAATTAAAATGTATGATCTACCCTATCCCCCTTAAAATCTTCCACTGAGTCCAAATCTGGCATTGATTTGGGCTAAAAGTCCTTGTATCACCCAGATCAACGCTTAACAACTTTGAAACCCTAGCAACGGAAACCTGCGTTTTAAGCTTCAAAGCTCACAGGAGTTACGTCTAACCTGTTATAAATGACCTCACAAACATATATCAATGCACAAAAATAATTTATATGACATGAATAAAAAGTTTGAGATCTAAGAGCATGAACAGACCAGAGCGATTTGGCTGGTGAATTCTAGGGTGCTTCAAGCTTTGGAAAGGACTGGAATGAGCTCCTGGGAGTCTCAGGGACGTGATACAGGGCTTGGTTTTGATTGATGCTGGCTAGAAGGTTGAGTTTTGAATTTTGCAACTTTGATAATTCTTGTGAAATTTTGAGAGCTTTTGTGATACAGCCTATGCCTCTTCTTGCTTCTGAGTTGTGTCCTTATATAGAGGGAGGGAGTGAAGTGAACAATCATTGAAAGAATCAAACCATAAATCATGGTTTTAAAACAAAAATCAAAATTTTAAAAAGTTGCCATATTTGATCATTCTTGCCATCCTTTTGCTTACATGAACTGAGACATTTTTTTGGTGGGCTAGCACGAATTAATGGGCTTCAAGGTTGATCAAATCAATCTCATATGCATAGCCCATGTTTTATTGTGTTTTTATTCAATTTATTTGATTTTAAATAAAATAAAATAAAAATAAAAATAAATAAAAATCACAGCCATGCATAAATGGACTTAGAGGTCCTCTAATATTTGGTAAACATGTTTGAACACCAAAAATTAGGCTCATTAGCTTAAAGTTTCAAAATTGGCCAATTTGAACTTCATGAATTTCTTCAAAATCTCCCAACTTGTGTAACTCATAACTTGCTCAATTTTTTATCTTTTGAAGATGATCTTTGACTTTTTTTAAAATCTCAATATATCCTCTACAATCTCTATGTTGATCATTTTTTTTCTTTTGAAGATATTATCTTGATGTAAGTTGCCTTGACAAAAAGTGTCTTTTTGTTGACTTTTGAAAATGACCTATAATGTATGAGCTCATATCTTTTAAATGAAACATTTTTTGGTCTTTAGAATAAAAGAAAAGTTGTATAGAATTGAATTTTATTCAAAATGGGCTTTGGTTGGGGAAAAGTTGATGAAGAATGTGAAAGTTATGCTTGGTCAAAGTTCAGTTGACTTCTCCTAAGGTAACCCTAATTTGACAATTCTTGGTTTTTGATGATTTGAGGGACTTCCTTTGGGAATCATGATCAACCCTTGATCAAATGATGGATATCACTTAAAAATGTTGATGTTGACCAAAAATCTTGAAGTTTGATTGTATGTTGACCATAATTGACTTTTTTATCAATACAATTAACTTTCAATCATCTGAGCCATTGACTGAGCAAACTTGTGATGTAGGGCTTCAAACTTGACATGGACCTTGTTAAGGACCTATGAAGAACCATGGAAGACACTTGAGAACTTCTCAATCCAAATTTCCTTGATAAAATCCAAACCCTAGTTGTGGGCTTTTGACTTAGGAGGTGCATATTGACTAGTCAACCCTTGAGTGTCTTGGGTATTTGAGAAGCGTTAAAAGAAATTATTGAAAAGAAAGGGGGAGGGAAAATTTTGGGGTCCAACACATTCCAATAGAGAAGGCAAGAGAAACTGTAAATCAAGTATCTTCACTTAAATTATATATATATATATATATATATATATATATATATATATATATATATATATATATATATATATATATATATATATATATATATATATATATATATAATCTGAACCTGCAGTACTTTGTAAACTTCAACCTTAATTGACTTCCACCTCTTAAAGCTTTTGTGTCATGCTTATCATATCCATTCTCATTGAAAAATTAGGTGCTACCCAGCCGTCCGTTGAAAAAGACTTAATTTCACCGGCAATCCTTTGAAGATAGAAAATATTAATAACAAAAATCTACAGCAGTATCCCTATTCCCCTTTCTGCAACCAACCGTGAGGGTCACTTCAATCACATCCAAACCGCAGCCACAACTACCACAACCTTATTCCCCTTTTTGATTTCATGTTCTTCTTCAATAAAGAATCTACCACTTTTGAACCTCCTATCACCGTGAAGAGGAAGAAGGAAGATGAGGAGGAAGAAGCTTGAAATAAAAATAGTTCTTACAACATTGAAACGCTCCCTAAATGCCATGACTGATAAAACAACGTAACCGCCATATAGAGGTAGTGGAATAAGGAGAAGTGGAAACAAACAGTTGTGTAACCGGAAATCTTAAGGTTCGACGAAATAAGAAATAGGGAGAAAGGGATTAATTATGGAAGAAAATATTTGTTGGAACAAAAATTTGGTTTGCCTAACACACATGAAGCCACGTGTTGTGTTTTTGGAACAAAAGGATAAAACATGATTTTTGGTTAGATTGAGTTTTCTTATATTATATATTTACTATTCAACTCAATTTAGCATATAATTATTTAAACATAAATAACTTCACGTTCAACTTACTTTTAATCACAATCAATTTTACATAATAAATTTAATCAAATCGTTTTTTCATCGCGGAATCAAGCATAGGCTAGTTTTTGCATAATCATCCTTATAGAAATAATTCATAAAAGTAATAATTTTTTATTGGAGAATGAAATAAACACTTATATTAACAAATATCTATTCTAGGTTGAGCAAAGGTCCAAAGCAAAGACTCAATCATATGTAAGCTTAATCAAAGTAATTCATCATAAAAATTCAGCACACGTGAAATTAAAGGTACCCTTTTTTTATATTCACTTTTCATTATACACTTTGTCTGTATAGCATTCATGCATCATGTAATTTGGATATAGGTTGGACTTATGTCCAATGACGAGTTAAGATTTTGGTCCAGTGATGTACTACCATAAAACACACAAACAACAACGCCCAAGTCACCACGATTCTTCCAAACAACATGGTGATATCTCTAAAATCAGGCGCTAACATATTTTTAATTAAAATTGTTTAGGATATAATAACGGTGGATGGTTAGACTGTGGTGATACATTCGAGCTTTCATGGGTTTGAACCTCAGTGCACTGAAAATTTTTATTCCTTTAACATTAAGGTGCACCTTTTCTTTTTTATTTATTTTTAACAAAGAAAAAAATATATCACAACAGTTTTTCTGTCCAATCGTTGTGATCTAACCACTATGGTTCATCTTGTCAACTGTGAGGAAAAGTGATATCTTTTATATATATAAACATCAAACATTTCTTATCAGTCGATTCTCTCTAAAGAAAACTCTAACATATCATATCTCTAAAGGATTCTCTGAAACTGCAGATAAAAACCATCATTTCTCTTGCAACAAGTTGCACAAAAGTGAATGTCCCAAATGTTGCCATGGATGAAAATCACTTGTTTCTGTTGTAACGCCCGTTAATTTAATAAATTATTTAATTAAATTATTTTTGGGTTATTTTTTGAAGTTGTGAGATGTTGAGAATTATTGGTATAAGTTTTTAGATTATTATTAATTAATTAAGTAGTTGATTAATAATGATAATAATGTTGGAATTAATGGAATAATTGTGTTGGACTTATGTTATTGGTTGGAAGTAGTAAAGTGGGGGTGTGTAGGTTAGGCCCAATAGGATTTATGATATAAGGTTAAGCTGACACAGGGATTTGGTTTTTGGAGAATAAGAAGTCTTGTACGCTGACAATGTGAAGCCGCGCGTAGAGAGGAGCAAGTTGCCCGATGTCGAGAAAAACAAAGCAAAGTTATCAGCTATAAATTTTGTAGAGCGACCTTCAATCCAGGTAAGGGTGGGGTTCTAACCTTATAATGGGATTGATGATGATTGTTATGTTGGAATTGGTCGTATTTATAACGGTTACACATCGATGTTCTGAATTTGTTATTAAATTTTCCCGTTTCCTTAGGTCGTGGTCGTTTAGGGAGTTACTGTGTGACTGTCTTACGCGATTAACAAACCTGTTTTAGGAAGTTACCCGATTGTTATGTTGTGGGAGGTTTGAGTTGTTTGTATTATTGCCCGGTAGAATCGGTGATTAGGTTAGGGTAGTTTATCACTGGGTGTTGTGGTCGTTATGATGTTGTGGTGTTTCGAGAAGTCGGCATGAAATTTGGAATTGTTGTTGTGGTCGTTTTAGGAGGGTTTCTGTGTGACTATTTTGTAAAATTAACGAATCTGTTGGTAGGAAATATAGTCTCCTGTTAATGTGGTATTCCGAGCATTTGGTCAGAAGTTATGAATTGTATTGATGTGGTTGTTATTATGTTGTGTTGTTTTGTGTTGTTGGCCAAATTATTGGTCGAGGAGTATACTGAAATGCTAGGTGTCGAGTGAAATTTAGGCTACGAGGTGTGTCGAAGAATATAGTTGTTTGATTGTCGAGTGGAATTAGGGTGCAGGTCGTGCTGAGGAGTATGAGTTAGTTATTATTCTGTCTTGGTTGTTGTACATGTCGAGGGGTACGTAGTTTCCCTAGTCCTATTGGCCGTGTGTGTTGATTTGGTCGTTACAGTGTGTTGTGTAGTTTGTGCTTAATTTAAAATTTGCAGGTTGATGAATTATGTTAAGATGCCTCTAATTTTGGAAGGTATTATGTTGTAGGCTTATGGCTAAACTTTAATTATGCTGAGTTGATGTTGAATTGTTGTTGATTTTGTAGGCTTATGGCCAACGTTGATTTATGTTGAGTTGTTGTTTATTGTTGTTGTTATTGCTACATTCATGTTGTGTCGCGTACATCTGATATCAAGTTGGAGCTGATTATCATTAAGTCGGTCTGGGTTTGCAAAATACTAAGTTGAAGGCTCATGCCTTGTTGATGCCTCTATTTATTGGAAGATTTTTAAGTTGGGAGTTCTGCTCCATTGGTACCACATGCATTTGCATAAAGACAAGTTGCATTCTGTGTTGCATTATGTGTCGTTGTGTGGTTGATTTGATTATGCTTATGTTGTTTTTAATTGTGAAGCAGTGATTTTTGCATGAACTGATTCTAATATAATGTTTTTCACACATCCGATTATATTGTTTGATATCTCACCCCTTATGTTTGAATGTTACCCATACATTGGTAACGTGCAGGTAATCCAAAGTGAAGGCGGTTTACCTCCAGTTGTTCGAGTCGGTGTCATTGCTCTGATACGCAACACTCAGAGGGATGAACGCTTGTTGTTTTATTGTTGTTATTATTTCAGTTGATTGAATTTTAAGTTGTTGCTCGTTAAATACTTGTTATCTGAAGTTGTTTTAGTTAGATAAAGATGGTATATTCCTTTAAGTTGAATATTTGACTCTGTTGCGTAGTTATGGAAGTTGTTGGTTTTAAAAGATTAATCTATGTTGCTGTTGGTTCATCCCATTTTAACGTGTTATGTATCTGTAATGAATGATGTTTTTTTAATTGTCGAGTAGAATTTGGTTGTAAATAAGTGGTATCAGAGCAGGTTGGTTCGTCCGACCAAGTTGTTGAGTCAGTAGAGTAGTATGACAGTTGAATATTGTTGATGTGTTGTTTCTTAGTACGTGACATGTGTACGGCACACCATCGGTGCTTGTTTGATTTTACAATTGATTGTATGTAGGAGTTGGTTTGAAGATAATTGGGGGAGAAGCTTTGATTCTCGGATATGTTTCGGTTGTAATATGTTAGTTCAGTATGTTATTGATGGCGACAATACACGCATTGTTGAAGTTTTGTTATTTCCCGAATCCGAAGGTGACACGAATTCAATATTTTTTTGTTTATCAAGTTGGAGCGTCTTAAGGGAGGATGATCATACATTGTTGATGTTTACTTCTGGAAGGATGAGGAGCAATGTAACAGTTGTTGATATACGAGTAGAGTCTAAATCCCTGATGTTTCTGAAGGAGATTGTTGAGTAACAAGGATAATTTTTAGAAGATGGAATTTAGAAAGTTGTGATGTTTCATCGCTGCTTGTGGACTGTGAAGTTGTCGGTTTGGGTAGCCCTTGCATAAGATGTCGACGTCTGAACGGTGATATAGTGGAAGGTTGTTGTACACCTTGTCGTGGGATCCTTGTGAGTGATTGTAAAAGTTATTGAAGTTGTTAGAATGTTTTGAATCGCGATTCAGAGTCAGAAATGCGAGGAGATGAGTATGACTTCAAGAATGGTAAGTGTTGGTACTGGTACAATGAAACTATGTTCTGATGTTATCGCAAGGTGTGTAATAATATGTCATTGCATGACATCGGTGTTCACATTTTCAGATAACTTCGGAAATTCATATCTCGTGTTCTGAGTATCGGATTGGTGTTCCGTTTGAACCTGTGAGGAGATAAAAATATATTCTATCCTATGAAAATGCTTTCGAATATGGTAGATGCATTCCCATATGGAGGGACTATGAAGTCGGTTACGGAACTAGAGGCTTTTTGGGCATAAATGGTTATTATCGCAATTGTTTGAGACGAGGTCAAGTGTAATATATTATTGGCAAATAAGTTGAGAAAAGGTGTGAAAGTATTGGAGAAGAACATAGAGATGCATCTTATGATGATTAAAAATGATTATAATGAAGATGTCCTTTTAAAGGAAGATGCTTTTAAGAGGAATTATAGTCGTGTTTATGATGCCAAGGTAGTGGCATGTGTAAAAGAAGAATTGGAGTGGTTCTATCACCAAAGCGGTGCGGAACGACATTATTGAGATTTCAAATTGGAATGAGATGACGTGAAATGTACTGTATAGTAGTAATTCTTGAGTTGGAGAATACTTAACCTTCGTGTGAGGCTAAGTGAGTGTAATGTGGACCGTGTATTATGTTGGGCATTGGTGCCTCATCGACAAGATCGAATGAGAGGGAAATTGTGGGAGTATTTGTAGATCTCATTGGAAATTATTGGATTGGTGATTTAGGTGACTTGAGTACAAGTTCTAAAGGAACACTATTATAGTTTGGTAACGATGTTTTATACTCCATTATGGTTGTCTGCTATCTATTGACAGATTGAGGAACTGATCACCCTTAATCTCTTGTTGATAGTAGACGAGATCTTGTTGGATGGTATAGACTTGTCTTTCTATCTTAACGGTGTGTAAAGTAATTGATGTTATATCGTGATGATAGTCGCTCACCAATTTGTGTGAATTAATAGAGGAGTGGCTAGGAAAGAGTTGAGACATATTGAACAATTCAGAGTAACGGGTTTATATGCGAGCTAACATCGCATAGTGAAAGATTGAGAATATCAAGTGAACAACAATTTTATAATGGATGTTAAAGAAAGTACGAAACTAGGTTGAAACTTGTCAACCATATAGTTGACAGAAATTTTAATGAGGACGGTGATGTAAGGTGGATGATCAGAGTTGTGCAGCTGAAGCGTGATGTGGCGCAGTTGCTATGCTTGTACGACTCGTTAGAAGTGAAGGAGTAAATATCAGAAGCTTATGGAATGATATGTCTTAATCTACATGTTTGATTTGGTGTATTGTTGATATAGGGATGATGTGGCATGTGTGATCGGTGGATCTGGAACTGACTGTTTAACGCCGGTTCGCGAAATGTCGCGGAAGCAAGAGTCGCCACCGTCTTTTATTTTCTCCAATTGGAAAGGACAAAAGCACAGAAAAATTCCTTAAAGAGATTGCTCTCGGTTCGGGAGGTAGATTATAGAAAGGGAAGGTATTAGCACCCTTTCTATCCATGGTTATCCATGGGCTCTTAGATACTTGCTCATTTGTGTTTTCAAAATGTTTGCTTTTCAAAGTGTGAGTGGGTTTGAAAAAGTTTCGTTTAAAATTTCAGTTCGACTCTTGTATCAGTCCTCAAGAGTGTTTGAAAAATTGCTTTCGAAAGCTTTTGAAAATGTGTCGGTGTGAAAAGTATTTTTGATTTGTTTTTTAAATCAGAGCAAGTATCTATGAGAACCTACCTACCCTAAGGAATTCGTATGTGTAAATGTCCTTTAAAGTAGTGCCATCCCACCATTGAGAGGTAGGTAGCACCACCGTTGGAGGTGTTCGGGTCAATTCGAGGTTCGGGACATGGTGATCACCAGAGCAATGGGAAGACACCTTAGAAGCTACCCTCATGCCAGGTTCCCGGATCATGAGGACTTACTAAGACATCCTCTACTCGACGATCACCTTTCGAGGCAAGGCAACAGTGAGGCGTACCCTAGGGGTGGTGTGTGCGATTCGTGTGTCGTTTTCATTTGTATTTATCTTGTCATGTTATCGGTGTTCTACGCTTGTTTTTGTTTAAGGCCATTCATTCTTGCATGCTTTGTTTAACAGTTAAAAGTTGCGAGGAAAAGTAAATCTAAAGCTATTACAAATGGCGCGGGTCCACATCGCCAAAATTAACCAGGACCCGATTTGACAGAAAATAAATAAAGGAATTAAAAGTGCGAGAAGTAATTACAAGGCTTCGGGAGAGATACAGAATGTTATAAAGAAATAAAATAAATATGCGAATTAGAATAAAAATTAAGAACGAGGGCGTTGGACCCTTTTGCAAAAATATTAAAATAATAACGGAGTTAATTAATTAAAAGAGAAAGAACTTATTTTTTGGTGTTTTTAGTATTTTAGGATTTAATAGGAAAAATTAATTGCAATTAAACGCTAACCCTAATTCTATTTTATTTTAATTTATTAAGAAGACGTTAAAATTTAACCTAAATTAAACCTAATTTTTACATGCAAATTTAAATATAAAAATAAATAAAATAAATAATATTATTGTGTAAAGGAAAAAAGTTAAAAAAGGAATAAAACACTAATTAAACCTAGTTCTATATTTTTTTAGATTTTTGTTATGAAAGGAATTAAAATTAAAACCCTAATTTAAACTAATTAATTTACATGCATTTATTTACAAGAAAAATTAAAATAAAAATATTTATTCTTTAATTCTTTTTTCTGATTTTTTTTTAGGATGTTTTTTGTATTTTGTGAAAATATTTAATTAAATTGGACAGTAATTAAAAAAATAAAAATTATAATAAGAATAGAAAAAATAGAGAAAATTAAAAGAAGTTGCAAACCAAGGGGGGTGGTAGTCCCCAACATGGAGGTGCAATCATGGAGATTCTGGCCCAATAAGCATGGTCCATTTGACTTTTTCAGACAACCTGCTGGCATTTTGACTAGGGTTTAGGGTGTCCCTCCAATCCATGCCTTTGATCTGATCTTGAGATGGACGTGGCACGTTTGATTTGGCAGTGTATGATGGTCTTCAGTTCAAACGCTATACCTGAACGTTAATTGCAAAATAACAAATGGAAAGGGTGAAGACCTGGGATCGAACCCAGGTCATTAACATTGCCAATAGCTACGCTCGCCACTGAGCCATTCCATGCATTGTTAATATATAATGAATGATAAATATTATAAAAGAAAATCAACGCATTAGTGGACTTTGCGCGCGAGATTCAAAAGAGCCAACCGGCGTGTGCCACGAAATCGTCTTCTTCGCTATTCCTGAAACACAAAATATTAAGCAACGGTTTTATACGCGTTTTGTTAGGTGGCTTTTGGGAAAATAGCGATTAGCACTAGGGCAATCATAAATTAGGCGCGAAGGTATATTTGAGATCGTCCAGAAGCGCTGAGTTGAATGGTGGTAGTCTTGAGTCTCAATTTTTCCTCGTTTCAAAATCCCCAATTTAAAACTCTGCAAACCCTAAAACTCAAACATGGCATATTTGCATACAACACATAAAAAGGCAATTAAGTATATTGGTTAGCTTCAGAATTTTATAAGGAACATGAATCAATGAATAAAATGCTATGAAAATGCTTAGATTTGAGAACACGATTATGAGTTTTTCATGGAATATTTGGAGTTCTGTATACCAATTCCTTGAGCTTTGATGAAGGTTTTTGATTGGAATATGTTCAGTGATCTCCAAGGAAGCTAATGGAACAAGAATTATGCTTTGAATCGCCCTGGAAGTGAGTTTGCAGTTTTGAGTTTTTGGAGAAAAATGTCAAGTTTGATTATGGCCTTCTTGCGCAGCTTAGTGTGTATTCTTATTAGGGTTGTGATCCTGGCATATGTAGTAGTGAATTAGGTCAAGAAAAATCAATCAAATCCATTGCATTCATTGATTTTGGAAATTTGATTTTCTAAGATTTTTTCATATCTTTTTCCATGTGTTTTTGGTTCAAAATCAAGCCAATCAACCCAAATCTTTCCATATTGGTACAAGCACGAAATCTTGAGGCTAAAACATGTACAAAAAGATTTATTAGGTTAATTTAAATATTTTTCACATATTTAATTGATTTAAGTGAATTATTATAAATAAAAATTCAAATAAATAAATAAAAAATGAGAAAATACTTCCCTTTGGGCCAAGTGGTCGTGCACATGCTTGGAATGATGAATTGTGGAAGAAAAATGGGCCCATTAGCAATTTTAGGTCATTTGAATCAATGTTGACTTTTCAAAATATCCAAAAATTTCCCAACTTCCACAAGGCATAACTTGCTCAATTTTTAATCTTTTCTCATGTTCTTAGACATTTTGGAAAGGTCTTTGAGTCCTACAACCAATGCCTTTGGTCCCATGTCATTTTGATTTACCAATCTCAAGTTATGGCCTTTGACTTAAAGTCCCTTTTTGTTGACTTTTGAAAATGACCTATAATGTTGAAATTGATAACTTTTTGTGAGAGCATTTCTTGGACTTGAAGTATGAAGATGAGTTGTAGGAAATGTCTTTCTCTTCAAAATGAGCTTTGGATGGAATTTTTCTGATAATCCATGTGAAAGTTATGCCCTGGTCAATTTCAGTTGACTTTTTCAACTGTCCAAATAAGGAAACTTTTGCATCTTGATGATTTCTGAGCCAAATTTTGAGAATCATGATCAAGCATTAATCAAATGATGTTTGTGGCTTCAAAATGATATGTTGACCAAAAATTTGAACTTTTGACTTCCAAATGACCATTTTGCCCCTACAGTTGACTGTAGTGCAATTAGGGTTTTTGACTGTGCAATTTTGTGCTGAATGCCTTGAAACTTGATATGAGGATACTTGACCATATTTGTAGGCACATGAGACCTGATTGGACCTTTGAAAACTTCATTTTCTTGATCAGAACAAAAACCCTAATCTTGACTGTATAGGAGACCTTTGCACTGTGCAACCCTTGGGGAATTTTGCAGCTTTGATTTGGCAATTTCTTGAAGAATATGGGAGGGCAAATTTTGGGGTACAACAGTTGCCCCTGTTCAATCTTCTTAGACATGAGGATGCAGATTGGCTGACGTGCCTTTCGTAATCCGAAGCTGGAAGATGATTGAACACTAGAGTGCCCAGAAATTTGCGCTCACATAGTAGCGGTGATGGTGGAAATGGGCTTATAGATGCCATTTAGAGGTTGCTGGATAGGATGATGGGATTATAGATGCCATCTGGATGTTGATCGCGTAAGAGATTCCTTAGCGGGAACCCGCATACCTGCAAAAGAAACATGAGTACCTGACACGTTGCAGGAGTTGATTTAAGATACTTGGCATAGATATGTCCTGACTGGTTACAAGAGCTGAATCTGGAGCTTCACAAGATGATGAATGAACCAGAGATGGTCACTACCTTAGCATGAATAGTAAGAGAACCTTGGGTGACTTTAACTTCAACAACGCTCGTTGAGAAAAATCTTAGTGGGAATTACTATCTTTACAGTATCGGGAAGAGAACCAAAGGAAATTATAATATGAAAGGAATTATCACCTCACTCACCGTCGGAGAGGGAACCATCTGAAAAGGAATTATCATCTCACTCACCGTCGGAGAGGGAACCATAGGAGATTATCACCTCACTCACCGTCGGAGAGGGAACCATCTGAAAAGGAATTATCACCTCACTCACCGTCGGAGAGGGAACCATAGGAGATTGTCACCTCACTCACCGTCGGAGAGGGAAACATCTGAAAAGGAATTACCACCTCACTCACCGTCGGAGAGGGAACCATAAGAGATTATCACCTCACTCACCGTCGGAGAGGGAACCATAGGAGATTATCACCTCACTCACCGTCGGAGAGGGAACCATCTGAAAAGGAATTACCACCTCACTCACCGTCGGAGAGGGAACCATAGGAGATTATCACCTCACTCACCGTCGGAGAGGGAACCATCTGAAAAGGAATTACCACCTCACTCACCGTCGGAGAGGGAACCATAAGAGATTATCACCTCACTCACCGTCGGAGAGGGAACCATCTGAAAAGGAATTACCACCTCACTCACCGTCGGAGAGGGAACCAATAGGAGATTATCACCTCACTCACCTTCGGAGAGGGAACCATCTGAAAAGGAATTACCACCTCACTCACCGTCGGAGAGGGAACCATAAGAGATTATCACCTCACTCACCGTCGGAGAGGGAACCATCTGAAAAGGAATTACCACCTCACTCACCGTCGGAGAGGGAACCAATAGGAAAATATAACCTGGGGATAACTTCTACTGAGTCTTTATCAGAAAAATCTGTTGGGAGTCGATTTAGCTGGGCTAGAGAAGGCCTGGGACTGGATAAGAAATCTTTGGAGTCGATTAACTGAACCGGTCTAGGTCTTGAAATATGATTGAGAATTTCAACCGCATCCTTCATGAAAGGTAAAGGTCAGTCATATGCAATGCATGATATGGATCAAGCAATAATGTTCTCAACATAAATGAGATTTGTATGACATAATGCGTCTATGCATGCTATAATGATGTATGTGATGTTTATGTATGTGTTTTTCGTCTAGGAAAGTAAATCCTTGACGGATGCCGGGACGTCATATCCTGGGCTGATATTGAAGAAATAAGCTTTTGCTTCCGCTGGGGATGATAACTGCAAGAATACCGGTAGGAGAAGATGACTCTGTTGCGGAATAAACTTGGCAAATGGAAGATTCTACGGGGAGAAAAGATACTCTAGCGACCATGCTGGGAAGCAATACTCTGTGGGAAGAGGGATGCCTTGTTGAGTGTTGATAATAATTTGCTGGGGATACCCTTGTTGTTGGTAGTGTTGATGGACTTCGCTGGGGTAAGAAGACTTCGTCGAGGATGCTCTTTCCGTGGCTTTTGGCTGAGGATAACCCAGTTATATCCTGTTAAGGAAATAACTCTTTAAATCAAGCCGGACGACGCGTTCGTGTTCTGCGAGGGGATAAGCTTCCAGAATCTACTGGGGATATGCTTATTGCTTGGGGAGATAACTTCCAACTTTCCTGGGGAACTGGATTGGACTCTCTTGGGGAAGTTTTGAACTGCGAGGGAAGTGACTCCTTTGAATGTTTGATATACCGCCGGGGAACAATCTTTAGACCAAGACTGCCGGGGATGCTTGTTAAGAATATGCATGCTGCTGGGGAAGTATTGAGATCTACGGGAGGATACTCAATTTCCTTAAGATTTGATGATTCTGCTTGGAGAGAATGCACTGACTTGCTTACTCTCTGGGGAATTTAAGATGTACTGGTCATGTTCTTTAGCTGAACCTATCTTGGTACCTTGGAGGATAGAACAATTAGACTGCTCGGACAACTCTTTATTGCCCCTGTTTATAGTGTCACCTGCAATTAATTCCTTTGTTTCGTATGCAAATATTTATGAGTTAGCAAACTATTGTCAATGCATATATCACAAATTGAACCTTGGACGTTCTTCGCAAAACAAAACAGAAAAAGAAAAACACTTGGCACGTTTAACTGAAAATATATTTGTATTGATTTTGAATGGCCTGTGAATAGGCGTTTTGTATACAAGAGGCTGACGTCCTAGTAAGAGGAACACCGCCGAACAAGAGAGTTTATACAAGCTTTGTACAAAAGAAAATAAAACAGCTGTGTGAAATATGAATGATCCACTGGGTTTCAACTCTGCTATTGCCTTGATAACTCCGAGCGTCTCATCACTTGATGACCTTGGTTGAAGGTGAAGCTGACTGATCAATGCCGTTTGAACTTGCCGTAGATACCGGACTCTGGATGCAAAGTGATTCAATGAGACATAGTATTACGCTTTTATCCCTAATTTTTGTCTGGACCGCCCTTTCGGGTTTTCAGTCCACCGGGATACCCATTTTTGCCCAAGCCGCCTTTTCAGGTTTTCGACTTGCCGGGTGTACAGATTTTTTTCATTTTCATCCCTTCATTTTGCCCGAACCCT
The DNA here is from genome assembly GCA_948472305.1 of Vicia faba. Taxonomy (NCBI): domain Eukaryota; kingdom Viridiplantae; phylum Streptophyta; class Magnoliopsida; order Fabales; family Fabaceae; genus Vicia; species Vicia faba. The sequence continues at coordinate 345,806,281 of OX451739.1, forward strand.
TTTGGTTCGCCGGGAAGCCCTAATTTTTGCCTAGGCATGTCAGCCTAGCGGGTCTTTTTTCATGCGTAGTATCTTTTTACTATGTCTGCATTGGCGGGGTGAGGAAGGTCGTCACCATCCATATTGGTCAATATCATTGCTCCTCCTGAGAACACATGTTTAACCACAAATGGCCCTTCGTACGTAGGGGTCCATTTGCCCCTTGGATCACTCTGAGGAAGGATGATTCGCTTGATTACCAGATCCCCAACTTGATATTCCTGTGGTCTGACCTTTTTGTTAAATGCCCTGATCATCCGTTTCTGATACGTCTGACCATGACAGATAGCAGCAAGTCTCTTTTCATCAATGAGGTTTAGCTGATCAAGTCGTGTCTGGATCCAATCATCCTCATTCAGATTTGCATCCTTCATTATCCGGAGAGAGGGTATTTGCACTTCGATCGGCAAGACTGCCTCCATGCCATAAACCAGAGAGAAAGGAGTTGCCCCGGTTGACGTCCTAGCTGAGGTACGGTACCCGTGTAGAGCGAACGGTAACATCTCGTGCCAATCTTTGTAAGTCACTGTCATCTTCTGCACGATTTTCTTGATGTTCTTATTTGCTGCTTCTACAGCCCCATTCATCTTCGGTCTGTAAGGAGAAGAATTGTGGTGCTGTATCTTGAACTGTTCGCAGAGCTCAGCGATCATCTTGTTATTCATATTGGTACCTTTGTCTGTAATAATTCGTTCAGGGACGCCGTACCGACAGATCAGGTTATGCCGAATGAACCGTGCCACAACAGTCTTGGTTACCGTAGCATAGGAAGCTGCTTCGACCCACTTCGTAAAATAATCGATCGCCACTAGGATGAAGCGATGTCCATTGGATGCCGTAGGTTTAATCTCACCAATCATGTCTATGCCCCACATTGCAAACGGCCAAGGCGCAGTCAGAACATTTAGGGGAACCGGAGGAACATGCACCTTGTCTGCATAAATCTGGCACTTATGGCATGTCCTGGAATGTTGGTAGCAGTCAGCTTCCATTGTGGACCAGTAATATCCTGCCCGTAGGATTTTCTTAGCCATAGTGTGCCCACTGGAATGTGTACCAAAGGTCCCTTCATGTAGCTCTTCCATGATCCTTTCTGCTTCAGTCTTATCCACACAACGCAATAAGGTTGAATCATGGTTTCGCTTGTACAAGATGTCGTTGCTAAGGAAGAACTTTGCTGCGAACCTCCTCAAGAATTTCTTATCATTGACAGAGGCACCTTCCGGGTATTCCTGAGTTTCCAGGTATCTCTTCACCTCATGGTACCAAGGCTTCTCAGTCACCAATTCAGTCTCGAGATCACAACAGTATGCCGGTTCGTCCAGTTTCCAGATGATGATCCGGGGAGCCTCATTATCCCATTTGACCTTGAACATTGAAGACATTGTAGCTAACGCGTCCGCCAACTGATTCTCTTCTCTTGGAAAGTGTTCAAAGGTGATCTCTGTGAAGTGGGGGATCAGGGTCAACACACATTCTCTGTAAGGAATCAGGTTTGGATGTTTCGTATCCCACTCCCCTTTGATCTGATTGATCACAAGAGCGGAATCTCCGAAAACACTTAGAAACTTAATCCTTAGGTCAATCGCAGCTTGAAGACCCATGATGCACGCCTCATACTCTGCCATGTTGTTGGTACAGTTGAAACATAGCCGGGCAGTGAGTGGAGTATGAGTACCTTGTGGAGATATGATTATGGCGCCGATACCGTTTCCCAAAGCATTAGAGGCTCCGTCAAAGTGCATAGACCATCGGGATCCTGGTTCAGGTCCTTCATCCGGTCCAGGTACTTCACAATCTGTCACTATCATGATGCTCTCGTCCGGAAACTCGAAGTTCATTGATTGATAATCATCTACAGCTTGATGTGCCAAGTGGTCTGCCAATACACTTCCCTTGATGGCTTTCTGGGTTGTATACTGAATGTCGTATTCCGTCAAGATCATTTGCCATCTTGCAATTCTCCCAGACAGAGCAGGCTTTTCGAATATGTACTTTATAGGATCCATCTTTGAGATCAACAAGGTAGTGTGAGTCAGCATATACTGTCTCAGCCGGCGAGCAGCCCATACCAAAGCGCAGCAAGTTTTCTCAAGCAGTGAGTATCGGGTCTCACAGTCGGTAAACTTTTTGCTAAGGTAATAAATGGCATGCTCTTTTCGGCCAGACTCGTCATGCTGCCCCAGCACACGCCCCATTGAGTTGTCGAGCACTGTCAGGTATAATATCAGAGGTCTCCCTTCAACCGGTGGCATAAGGATGGGTGGTTCTTGGAGATACTCTTTGATTTTGTCAAAATCAGCCTGACATTCATCGTTCCAACGTACTACCTGATCTTTCTTCAGCAGCTTGAAGATTGGCTCACAGGTAGCAGTCAGATGTGAGATGAAGCGAGCAATGTAATTCAGGCGTCCTAAAAAGCCTCTGACTTCCTTCTCTGTCTTGGGAACTGGCATCTCTTGAATAGCTTTGACCTTAGCAGGGTCCACTTGGATTCCCTTGTCACTTACCACAAAGCCTAGCAACTTCCCAGATCTTACCCCGAAGGTGCACTTGTTCGGGTTCAATCTCAGCTTGTACTTTTTCAACCGGTCAAACAACTTTTGCAGATGATCTAAGTGCTCTTCCTCAGTCTGGGACCTTGCGATCATGTCGTCAACATACACTTCTATCTCATGATGGATCATATCATGAAATAAAGCAACCATGGCACGTTGGTAGGTTGCCCCAGCGTTCTTCAACCCAAAAGGCATGACCTTGTAACAGAAGGTGCCCCACTGAGTAACAAATGTAGTCTTTTCCATGTCTTCAGGTGCCATCTTAATCTGATTGTAACCTGAAAAGCCATCCATGAAAGAGAACACTTTGTGCTGAGCTGTATTATCAACAAGGACATCAATGTGAGGTAAGGGGAAGTCATCCTTGGGGCTGGCCCTGTTCAGATCCCTGTAGTCGACACACATTCTGACCTTACCGTCCTTCTTTGGCACCGGCACCACATTAGCAACCCACTGAGGGTAAGAAGTCACTGCAAGAAACCCGGCATCAAACTGTTTCATAACCTCGGCCTTGATCTTCTCTGACATCTCTGGACGCATCCTACAGACCTTTTGCTTAACTGGAGGGCAGTCTTCCTTAGTTGGCAAGTGATGGACCACAATATCGGTATCCAACCCTGGCATGTCTTCGTAGGACCAGGCAAAGATCTCCATATAATCATGCAACATCTGAGTCAACCGTTGCTTCACGCTGAGCTCTAGGTTGGCACCAATCTTCACCTCTTTCCTGTCTGCTTCAGTACCCAAGTTTATTGTTTCCACTGGCTCTTCATGGGGTTGAATTGCCCTCTCTTCCTGAAGCAACAGTCTTGCAAGCTCGCCAGGCACTTCGCAACCATCTTCACCTTCGTCTTCGGCTAAGTTGATCGGATTTTCGAAGTCATAACTGGCAGTAGCAGGGTTGTTATCAGTGAGATCCAGAGTGGATTGAAACCTGTATGAGTGAGTGTGTGTGTAAATACAGCTGTTTTGAAATATATGTAAAGGAAAGAAAGACAGAAAAGGAGCACAATATTTGCAATGCGAAAATACGTCCAAGATTTTCATTCATGATATATGAAATGACAATTTATATGCCCTCACAAATGACACCACGGTGCCTCGGGTAAGACACCGGGCCATAGAGTTTATCATTGTTTATTACAAAATAACGAAACAAAGAAATTTATTACTGCGTCACAAAGGTAACATGAGTATGGCCTTTAGCAATCCAATTGTTCAACCCGCCTTCAGCCGTTGGATAAATCCAGCTATTGAATTCAGCCTCATCCACTCCATTGTCTTCCCCAACAGCATTCACTCCTGAACTTGTAATGAATACCGGAGGTCTTCCGATCTTCGCTTTCCTCATAGCTTTCTGACCTTCTGTGGTAAAACCCAGCCCAAATTTATCAGTCTTCTGAGTAAAGTCTGGAAGTCTGCCCCAGTTGGCACTTTCACTCTTCTGAACCACAGCCCGGGCATCCTTTAGGGAAGCCATCTTCAAAGGAACAATTTCTTCTGCTGTTTCTGACGCTGCTGTAATTGGAAGCACCTCCTCGAAATGCTGAAAGGGGGTTTCAATAAACTCCCCATCCATCTCAATGTATCTGAAGGAGTTCAGGTGGCTCACCATATATTCCTCCTCCCCTTGCACAGTGACGATCTTCCCTCTGACGGGGTACTTCAGCTTCTGGTGCAAGGTAGAGGTCACTGCCCCAGCCTTATGTATCCAAGGTCGACCCAGTAGACAAGAGTAAGATGGACGGATATCCATCACATAAAATGTGGAGTCGAACACCTGAGAGCCCACACGAATCGGAATGTCAACCTCTCCATGAACCATCCTCTTTGAACCATCAAAGGCCCTAACGATGATATTGCTGGGTTTTAATTCCAGGCCTTCACAATCTAGACGGTCTAAAGCCTTCTTAGGTAGAACATTCAAAGAAGAACCAGTATCCACCAACACATGTGCCAAGGTAGTGCCCCTGCATTCGATAGAGACATGCAGAGCATCATTATGGTCTCTTCCCTTCACAGTCAGATCAGCATCTGAGAAACCCAAGCCATTGTCTGCCGTCAAATTTGCTACGCAATCAGTGAACTGGATTGCAGATGTCTCATGTGGCACATGGGCCGTCTTGAGGAATGAGATTAAGGCCTTGGCATGGGCCTCGAAGCACAGCAATAAAGAGAGCATGGAGATTTTAGAGGGCGTATGCCCCAACTGTTCCACCACATTGAAGTCACTCTTCTTTATAATTTTTAGAATCTCCTCCATCTCTTGTTGGGAGGCCTCAGCAGTTATAGGTACAGGTGCCTCCATCTGGGCAGACTCAACTTCAATTCCTTTGCCCCGAGCATTGGATGACTCAGCAACAGGAGGAATAATTGGATCAGCAGCAGGAACAGGTACACTGGTAGGAGTTATGAGAAGCGGTCGTCGAGCAGTAGGAGGTGCGATGTCAGGAGAGAAGAGCCTGCCACTGCGGGTAACCTTGGCTGGGCCAGTGATGTCACAGATGCTGGCACCAGCGTTGAACTCTTGTTTAATCCCCTTCACATACACATCTGCCCCATAATGCCAGGGGACAGCTTTATCAGATACATAGGGCAGGGGCCCCAGAACAGTGATAATGACAGGTGCAACGGTCATGATTTGAACGGGCTTCTTCGGGAGAGCCGGGATTGGATTATTGAATATGGTAACCACAGAAACCTCTTCCACCGGAACCAACTGAACAGCAGACTTCTTAAACAGAATCTCCTTGCTATCCATTAGGCTTTGGATACCTAACTTCAGCAAGGGACAACCAGATGGGGACACAGCACAAAACAGGCAACCCTCACTGCAACCCGGAAATAAACCGGCCAGCAGTAGGTTCTTCTTGACAATCTTCAGAGGAGTGGCTAGATCATCCACAGAAACAGCATAAACGTCTTCGTCAACAGCATTTACCCCATGTTGAGGCATAGAAGCAGTAACTACATTTGGCCTCTCAGGCGCTTCGAACTGTATTTCCTTCGCGTCGATAAGGTCTTGCACCTTATTCTTTAACGTCCAACAGTCATCGGTAGAGTGCCCCGGGCTATCTGAATGGTAAGCACAACGAGCATTCGGGTTGTACTTAGGAGATGCAGTATTGGGGAACTTCGGAGCCTCCCTGACAGTCACCAAATTGGTGGATAGCAACTGTGGCAGGATCTGCGATAGGGTCATGCTTAACCGGGTAAACTCCCTCCGGGGTCTTTCAGCCCTTTGAGGATTGGTCGGCCGAGGAGCGGCAGTAGGCTTAGCAATCACTACCGCACTGACAGATTGGCGGCGCTCAGGTCTCTCTGATTTCCGGGAACCATATACGGCACTAGACTCCTTCTTGAATGGTTTCTTTTCAGAACTAGACGATGCACCCTTCGAAATCTTACCAGACTTTAGCCCAGCCTCAATTCTCTCTCCAGTTAGAATCAAATCAGTGAACCCTGCAGATGAATTCCCGATCAGATGGTTGAAAAACGGCCCAGATAGGGTCCCCAAGAACATGTCTACCAACTCCCGATCAGTCAATGGTGGCTGCACCCTACCAGCCAGGTCTCTCCACTTCTGAGCGTACTCCTTAAAACCTTCGCTTGCACCTAACGACATACCCTGGAGCTGGGTACGTGTAGGGGCAAGGTCGGCATTATATTGATATTGTTTATAGAAAGCAGTAGCTAACTCCTCCCAGTTACGAACCTTGGTCCCATCCAGCTGATAGAACCATTCGAGATGAGTCCCTGAAAGACTCTCCTGGAAGAAGTGGATCCACAAATTCTTATCCGCAGAGTACGGTTGAATTTTACGAACATAGGACCTTAAATGCAGCTTGGGACAAGACGCCCCGTCATACTTAGAGAAGGATGGTGCTTTGAACTTGTGAGGGATGATCACACCAGTTGACAAACCCAGATCTCCGAAATCCAGCCCAGGTACCCGTTGAACCTCCATAGCTTTCAACCTGTCCTCCATTTGCTTGTATTTGTCTTCTGCGGGAGGGTACTGCTCTTCATCAAAATCTGTCTCGTTGTCGGAGACTACCGGACTAGGAACCCTTGCTTCTGCCTGAGGACTACTCTTGCCAACAGAAGAACCAGCCTCTTCCTGCTGCAGAGTATTGCCAAACCTTCGGCCTGAGTTGAACAGAACAGTTCTCCTCTTCTTCTTCTTCTCCTTCTTCAGGAGCATAGCCTTCAGTTCTTCTTGGCCCTGAGCCAAACCCTTGATTAATTCCTGGAATTGTGCATTCTGCACCTGAAGAGCCTTGATTGATGTCTCAGTTGATGCAGAGTCAGGATTCATGATGCTGAAATAAACAGCGAAGAACTGTAAGCAACCTGAAAAGGGAAAAAACCTGTTATGCACATGATGAATGAGATGTGTATGAGTTATGTTTTCAAAGACAATCGGGAATCAACTTTGTAAACAAAAAAGAACACACTTCATTAGATTCAACTTTGAAACTGAAATTATTCAACAGGTTGCCCTTAGGCGTTACATGAAAGAAAATATTGAAAAGGAAAACAACAACGTAAAAGAACATCCAGAGTTCCTTATTGATCCCATGGTCTCCTCTTCTCATTACGGATGTAGGCATTCAGAGCTCTCTCATTCTCCAACTGCTTTGTCAGCTTCTGGATCTTTGATTCCTGCTCGTTGAACTTTTCCCGGTAAGAATCCCGCTCTTCTCGCAGTTGCGACCAAGATCTCTTCAATGTCTCATAATCAGTAGGTATCTGAGGAGGAAGGACAGTTGGAGGAACACCATCTTTGTCAGGACACTCAAGGATGACGGGTCTGACAGCTTCATACGGCATACCTAACTTCTGAGCACGGATGCGAACCCATTTGTAGTAGGCTTCCATAGGTAAAGAAGTCTTTGGCCCTAACTCTTGTGGGTCAGCTTTATGAACTTTGTCCCAAGCCTTGATGAACCTACGACGCAGCTCGTCACTATCCACCTGAAACTCGAAACTGATGTGAGGCACCAACATCTCATGGGGGCCTGCTCTTCTTGCTCTTCCAAACTGACGGAGTGCTAGACATGGATTGTAAGAGATCCCTCCTTGGGTACCAATCAGAGGAACATTAGGGTATTCCCCGGATCGATCAATAATAGCTATCTCATCCAAACCTCTGCAAGTCCAAATGATGTATTTATCGGTGAGAGACATTAACCTATGAGCCCAACCTCTTCCTTCTTGGTTCTTTAGTACGAACTTAGGGAGGTGCGAAATAAACCACCTCACCAATAAAGGGATACAACACCATAGGGTTCCTCGTCTTCGGATAGTACGAGCATGAAGTTGTTGCAAGATGTCACCCAAGAGAGTGGGCACAGGATTCTGAGACATAAAGATCCTTATGGCAGTGACATTGATGAAGTTGTCAGGATTAGGAAACAGGACTAACCCATAGATTAGGAGAGCCAAGATGTCTTCATATGCCCTAAAGTCCAGGTCATTCCAGTAACTGTTAGCTTTACCCATCAGAAACTTGGCCAAGAAACCCTTAACTCCGCTTCTAGTCACCCAGTTGTCTGTTACCTCTTGATGGGTCAAAGGAAGAGCTGCAGCAACATCCTCAAGCCTGAGGGTCTTTTCCCAACCGGTAAAGGGAGTCTGATCCAAGATAGGGATACCAAGCAAATCAGAGAACTCTTCCAGGGTAGGGACCAGCTGGAAGTCTTGAAAGGTGAAGCACTGGTACAGAGGGTCATAGAACTGGGTCAGAACACTCATCAACTGTTGATCTCGCTTTGCAGTGACTAAACTGAGAAGAGAACCATGCCTCTGAATGAAGGACGTGGTATTTGGAATTCTGCTAACCAACTCATCAAGCAACTCAGGTGAACGGACAAAGTTAAACCGGATAGTATTCCTTCGCACATGCATCATAGTGTCCTACAAAACAGAGCAAAGATGAAACCCTCTTGTCTTTGAAATGGTCAGTCCTTATGCAGGATGCATGCAATGCTCATGATGCTATGATGTTATGATAAAGCACACCACAAATAGATACAAAGGCAAACATGGTAAGGCACACAAGTCACACAAGGAAAGCCCCTAAAGTTTAGGCTAGCATGAGGTCTAGGTACTACCCTCTTTCAGTTTGTTGGTTCATACCTGTCCTAATCAAAAGTAACCGGGTTCTTATAGGATCCCAATATCATTGACTACCCTCAATCGGTCATAACTCCAGCATCGCAATCTTTTCTTGCGGCCAGAACCATCACGAGAGTTTAGCCTCAATGGGCGTAGCATACTGCTACAATTCTAAAGGCCAAGTTGTGTCAATTAAGGTTCTAAGGTTGTTGGTGCTTAATGACTCCTCAGAAGACCCATATTCTCCTCGTTGCAACACAAGGGATATCGGTACAGACCAAGGTGCCACACCAACGTAGCCACTGTTTCACCCGTGTCGGTCTACGCCGGACAGGTCCCTCACAGCTTATGCTACCTAAACAGGGTATCCCCAGATCCGGGTTAGGATCTATGTAACTCCCATGCGACCCACAAATTTAAAGCAGACAAGTCAATACAATTGAAAACATAGTTATGAACTAACCCTAAGGTACACCTCACTTTAAGTTATGTCCCCAGCAGAGTCGCCAGTTCTGTGATCGGTGGATCTGGAACTGACTGTTTAACGCCGGTTCGCGAAATGACGCGGAAGCAAGAGTCGCCACCGTCTTTTATTTTCTCCAATTGGAAAGGACAAAAGCACAGAAAAATTCCTTAAAGAGATTGCTCTCGGTTCGGGAGGTAGATTATAGAAAGGGAAGGTATTAGCACCCTTTCTATCCATGGTTATCCATGGGCTCTTAGATACTTGCTCATTTGTGTTTTCAAAATGTTTGCTTTTCAAAGTGTGAGTGGGTTTGAAAAAGTTTCGTTTAAAATTTCAGTTCGACTCTTGTATCAGTCCTCAAGAGTGTTTGAAAAATTGCTTTCGAAAGCTTTTGAAAATGTGTCGGTGTGAAAAGTATTTTTGATTTGTTTTTGAAATCAGAGCAAGTATCTATGAGAACCTACCTACCCTAAGGAATTCGTCTGTGTAAATGTCCTTTAAAGTAGTGCCATCCCACCATTGAGAGGTAGGTAGCACCACCGTTGGAGGTGTTCGGGTCAATTCGAGGTTCGGGACATGGTGACCACCAGAGCAATGGGAAGACACCTTAGAAGCTACCCTCATGCCAGGTTCCCGGATCATGAGGACTTACTAAGACATCCTCTACTCGACGATCACCTTTCGAGGCAAGGCAACAGTGAGGCGTACCCTAGGGGTGGTGTGTGCGATTCGTGTGTCGTTTTCATTTGTATTTATCTTGTCATGTTATCGGTGTTCTACGCTTGTTTTTGTTTAAGGCCATTCATTCTTGCATGCTTTGTTTAACAGTTAAAAGTTGCGAGGAAAAGTAAATCTAAAGCTATTACAAATGGCGCGGGTCCACATCGCCAAAATTAACCAGGACCCGATTTGACAGAAAATAAATAAAGGAATTAAAAGTGCGAGAAGTAATTACAAGGCTTCGGGAGAGATACAGAATGTTATAAAGAAATAAAATAAATATGCGAATTAGAATAAAAATTAAGAATGAGGGCGTTGGACCCTTTTGCAAAAATATTAAAATAATAACGGAGTTAATTAATTAAAAGAGAAAGAACTTGTTTTTTTGGTGTTTTTAGTATTTTAGGATTTAATAGGAAAAATTAATTGCAATTAAACGCTAACCCTAATTCTATTTTATTTTAATTTATTAAGAAGACGTTAAAATTTAACCTAAATTAAACCTAATTTTTACATGCAAATTTAAATATAAAAATAAATAAAATAAATAATATTATTGTGTAAAGGAAAAAAGTTAAAAAAGGAATAAAACACTAATTAAACCTAGTTCTATATTTTTTTAGATTTTTGTTATGAAAGGAATTAAAATTAAAACCCTAATTTAAACTAATTAATTTACATGCATTTATTTACAAGAAAAATTAAAATTAAAATATTTATTCTTTAATTCTTTTTTCTGATTTTTTTTAGGATGTTTTTTGTATTTTGTGAAAATATTTAATTAAATTGGACAGTAATTAAAAAAATAAAAATTATAATAAGAATAGAAAAAATAGAGAAAATTAAAAGAAGTTGCAAACCAAGGGGGGTGGTAGTCCCCAACATGGAGGTGCAATCATGGAGATTCTGGCCCAATAAGCATGGTCCATTTGACTTTTTCAGACAACCTGCTGGCATTTTGACTAGGGTTTAGCGTGTCCCTCCAATCCATGCCTTTGATCTGATCTTGAGATGGACGTGGCACGTTTGATTTGGCAGTGTATGATGGTCTTCAGTTCAAACGCTATACCTGAACGTTAATTGCAAAATAACAAATGGAAAGGGTGAAGACCTGGGATCGAACCCAGGTCATTAACATTGCCAATAGCTACGCTCGCCACTGAGCCATTCCATGCATTGTTAATATATAATGAATGACAAATATTATAAAAGAAAATCAACGCATTAGTGGACTTTGCGCGCGAGATTCAAAAGAGCCAACCGGCGTGTGCCACGAAATCGTCTTCTTCGCTATTCCTGAAACACAAAATATTAAGCAACGGTTTTATACGCGTTTTGTTAGGTGGCTTTTGGGAAAATAGCGATTAGCACTAGGGCAATCATAAATTAGGCGCGAAGGTATATTTGAGATCGTCCAGAAGCGCTGAGTTGAATGGTGGTAGTCTTGAGTCTCAATTTTTCCTCGTTTCAAAATCCCCAATTTAAAACTCTGCAAACCCTAAAACTCAAACATGGCATATTTGCATACAACACATAAAAAGGCAATTAAGTATATTGGTTAGCTTCAGAATTTTATAAGGAACATGAATCAATGAATAAAATGCTATGAAAATGCTTAGATTTGAGAACACGATTATGAGTTTTTCATGGAATATTTGGAGTTCTGTATACCGATTCCTTGAGCTTTGATAAAGGTTTTTGATTGGAATATGTTCAGTGATCTCCAAGGAAGCTAATGGAACAAGAATTATGCTTTGAATCGCCCTGGAAGTGAGTTTGCAGTTTTGAGTTTTTGGAGAAAAATTTCAAGTTTGATTATGGCCTTCTTGCGCAGCTTAGTGTGTATTCTTATTAGGGTTGTGATCCTGGCATATGTAGTAGTGAATTAGGTCAAGAAAAATCAATCAAATCCATTGCATTCATTGATTTTGGAAATTTGATTTTCTAAGATTTTTTCATATCTTTTTCCATGTGTTTTTGGTTCAAAATCAAGCCAATCAACCCAAATCTTTCCATATTGGTACAAGCACGAAATCTTGAGGCTAAAACATGTACAAAAAGATTTATTAGGTTAATTTAAATATTTTTCACATATTTAATTGATTTAAGTGAATTATTATAAATAAAAATTCAAATAAATAAATAAAAAATGAGAAAATACTTCCCTTTGGGCCAAGTGGTCGTGCACATGCTTGGAATGATGAATTGTGGAAGAAAAATGGGCCCATTAGCAATTTTAGGTCATTTGAATCAATGTTGACTTTTCAAAATATCCAAAAATTTCCCAACTTCCACAAGGCATAACTTGCTCAATTTTTAAGCTTTTCTCATGTTCTTGGACATTTTGGAAAGTTCTTTGAATCCTACAACCAATGCCTTTTGTCCCATGTCATTTTGATTTACCAATCTCAAGTTATGGCCTTTGACTTAAAGTCCCTTTTTGTTGACTTTTGAAAATGACCTATAATGTTGAAATTGATAACTTTTTGTGAGAGCATTTCTTGGACTTGAAGTATGAAGATGAGTTGTAGGAAATGTCTTTCTCTTCAAAATGAGCTTTGGATGGAATTTTTCTGATAATCCATGTGAAAGTTATGCCCTGGTCAATTTCAGTTGACTTTTTCAATTGTCCAAATAAGGAAACTTTTGCATCTTGATGATTTCTGAGCCAAATTTTGAGAATCATGATCAAGCATTGATCAAATGATGTTTGTGGCTTCAAAATGATATGTTGACCAAAAATTTGAACTTTTGACTGCCAAATGACCATTTTGCCCCTACAGTTGACTGTAGTGCAATTAGGGTTTTTGACTGTGCAATTTTGTGCTGAATGCCTTGAAACTTGATATGAGGATACTTGACCATATTTGTAGGCACATGAGACCTGATTGGACCTTTGAAAACTTCATTTTCTTGATCATAACAAAAACCCTAATCTTGACTGTATAGGAGACCTTTGCACTGTGCAACCCTTGGGGAATTTTGCAGCTTTGATTTGGCAATTTCTTGAAGAATATGGGAGGGCAAATTTTGGGGTACAACAGCATGGTACTGTGTTTTCTCTTAAATATTTGCTGATTTTATGAGGATATTAATGTGGTTATTGGTTGATGGTGAGTTGTGTATATTTGTTGAGTTATGTTGTTAAGATGATGTTATAATGATTTTGTTCCTGTTGTCGTGATGTTGTTGTTGGTTACCGTAAATGATGGATAGTACTCCATAATATGACGGAGTTGATTATGTTGGCTATGTTGATGTCACTATAAGGGTGATACGACGATATGAATAGAGTTGTTGATATTTTGTTTATAATTGACATACATACACACACATATATATATATATATATATATATATATATATATATATATATATATATGGGAATGAAATTGTGTATGTGTTTTGGTGTTGAAAATGTTATTAAGATGATAATGTGGTGTGGTATATCCAAGTATAAGTGTGTTATGGTTGTTACTACTTTAAATGTTGATATGTCAAAATATTGTTGAAGAGGTTGATAAGTTATTAATGATTATGTCGTGGAGGTGTTGAATGATTAACATGTGTGTATTTGATTTAAATCGTGTTGAGTTATTATTATGTCGAGAAAGTAGTGGTCGAAGTGTAGCCAGACGCGACTTGGGAATTAGGGAATGAGATGCGAAATTCGCGTTAAGAGTGGTAGTATCGAGTAGATTTTTGAGGACGAAAATATTCTAAGTAAGGGAGAGTTGTAACGCCCGTTATTTAATTAATTATTTAATTAAATTATTTTTGGATTATTTGTTGAAGTTATGAGATGTTGATAATTATTGGTATAAGTTGTTAGATTATTATTCATTAATTAAGTAGTTGATTAATAATGATAATAATGTTGGAATTAATGGAATAATTGTGTTGGACTTATGTTATTGGTTGGATGTAGTAAAGTGGGGGTGTGTAGATTAGGCCCAATAGGATTGATGATATAAGGTTAAGCTAACATAAGGATTTGGTTTTTGGAGAATAAGAAGTCTTGTGCGCTGACCGTGTGAAGCCGCGCGAAGAGAGGAGCAAGTTGCCCGGTGTCGAGCAAAACAAAGCAAGGATGTCGGCTGGAAACTTTGTAGAGTGACCTTCAATCCAGGTAAGGGTGGGGTTCTAACCTTATAATGGGATTGATGATGATTGTTATGTGGGAATTGGTCGTATTTATGACTGTTGCACGTCGATGTTCTGAATTTGTTATTGAAGTTTCCTGTTTTCTTAGGTCTTGGTCGTTTAGGGAGTTACCATATAATTGTCTTGCACGATTAATGAACCAGTTTTAGGAAGTTACTCGATTGTTATGTTGTGGGCGGTTTAAGTTGTCTATATCATTGCCTAGTAGAATCAGTGATTAGGTTAGGGTAGTTTATCACTGGGTGTTGTGGTCGTTATGATGATGTGGTGTTCCAAGCATTTGGCAAGAAATTAGGAATTGTTGTTGTGGTCGTTTTAGGAGGGTTTCTGCGTGACTGTTTTGTACAATTAATGAATCTGTTGGTACGAAATATAGTCACCCGTTACTGTGGTATTCCGAGAAGTTGGTCGGAAGTTACGAATTGTATTGATGTGGTTGTTATGACATCGTGTTGTTCTGTGCTCTTGGCCAAATTAGTGGTCGTGGAGTATACTGAAGTGCTAGGTACCGAGCGGCATTTAGGCTGCAAGGTGTGTCAGAGAATATATGTGTTGGATTGTCGGGCGGAATTAGGGTGCTAGTCGTGTCGAGGATTATGAGTTAGTTATTATTTTGTCTTGGTTGTTGTGCATGTCAAGGGCTACGTAGTTTCCCTAGTCCTATTGCCCGTGTGTGTTAATTTGGTCGTTATAATATGCTGTGTAGTTTGTGCTTAATTGAAAATTTGCAGGTTGATGAATTATGTTGAGATGCCTCTAACTTTGGTAGATATTATGTTGTAGGCTTATAGCTAAAGTTTAATTATGTTGAGTTGATGTTTAATTTTTATTGATGTTGTAGGCTTATGGCCAACATTGATTTATGTTGAGTTGTTATTTGTTGTTGTTGTTGCTACATTCATGTTGTGTCGCATACATTGCATATCAAGTTGGAGCTGATGCTCGTTAAGTTGGCCTGGATTGGCAAAATACAAAGTTGAAGGCTTATGCCTTGTTGATGCCTCTATTTATTGGAATATTTTTAAGTTGGGAGTTCTTCTCCATTGGTACCACATGCATTTGCATAAAGACAAGTTGCATTATGTGTCGTTGTGTGGTTGATTTGATTATGCTTATGTTGTTATTAATTGTGAAGCGGTGATTTTTGCATGAACTGATTCTAATATAATGTTTGTCATACATCTAATTATATTGTTCGCTATCTCACACCTTCTGTTTTAATGTTACCCATATGTTGGTAACGTGAAGGTAATCCATAGTGAAGGCGGTTTACCTTCAGTAGTTTGAGTCGGTGTCATTGCTATGATACGTAACACTTGGGGGGATGAATGATTGTTGTTTTATTGTTGTTATTATTTCAGTTGATTGAACATTAAGTCATTGTTCGTTAAATACTTTTTATCTAAAGTTGTTTTAGTTGGATAAAGATGTTATATTCCTTTAAGTTGAATATTTGACACCGATGCATAGTTATGGAAGTTGTTGGTTTTAAAAGATTATTTTATGTTGTTGTTGGTTCATCCCAGTTTAACGTGTTATGTATCTGTAATGATTGTCATTGTTTTAAGTTGTAATTATAGCATCCTGATTCGAATTGTCATAATTTTATAACTCTGATTTTTATATTAATTGTCGGGTAGAATTGGGGTGTTACATCTGCAGTCTCACTTTTTGCAGCCTCACTTTCAAGCACAATTGTAACAAGGAGCGACATTCGGCGCAAACTCCAACGTCGGTAAAGATGGTATGTTCTAATGCTCTCTCTTTCGACATCTTTGTTGATACTTAGAAGTTAGGATTTATGGGTTTAGGGTTTTAGGATTTTATTGATATGTGTGGTTATATTGTGATGATGTTCATGGTTGAACTTTGTTGTGTTTCGTTGCATATTATGGTGTTGGATGGTTAAGGGGATGATATCAAGTGTATAGTAGGATTTTATGGTAGACAAGGAATGGTTGATGGTAGTATGATGAAGAACATATGGTTTGTGTTGCAATGGAAAAAGTACAAGAAGTACAAAGTTATTATGGAAACTTCACCCACCTTGTATTTCTTCTTTGTTGCATCACAAACTATATGAACTTCATAGTTTATTAATGTTCCATGATTATTTTGAATAAAAGGTGAGTTCTTGAAACAATTTAATATAACTTGTGATGTTATATGCTTTTGTGTTTTTATTTTGTTGGATGTATCTGTTTTGTTATTGTATGTTGTTGTTGACAAATATTCTCAAAACAAGAACATAACATTGCTAAGTCACAAGAAAGAGGCTTCTTGTAACTTTACAATGTTTTGTACTTTAAATTCTTATACAGGTTGACAGTAGATGAAGTTTAGTTTATTATATGCTATGTATATTATTTGTTTCACTAACCTTTTATTGAAAATAAATTCATTTAAATTAATTTAGAAACTTAAAATCTGAAAATTTAGTTGTATTTGAAAACCAAATTATATAAATCGATGTTTTTCAAATTGCATTTCTCTTGTCGTTCATTTCCTGCTCTTTAACATATAGAATATAGTTCAATGACCTGTTTCCTTCAATACATCAATATCTTCTATTATAGTTTAATTTGAATAAAATCTAATTATTGGCTAAGATGAGATAGACTTAGCCAATAATTACATTTTATTAAAATTAAATTGAAATAGAAGATATTGATGTTTTGAAGAAAACAGACCATTGAACAAATTTTATATGATAAAGAGAAGGAAATGGATAATTAGAGAAATGTAATTCGGAAAACAGTGGTTTGTTTTAGTTGGTTTTCAAGAAATAGTTTAATTTTCAGATTATATAATAAACTATGGTACATGAAATTCTGGTATATCAGACTTCAGATGTCCTATGACATGTTGAGACATTTGAATTCGAACAAACAAACATGACAAGGTATAAACATACAAAAACTGTACTGCAAAGCATAAACAACATACAGAATTGTTAAACCAGTTCGGAGTAACTCTCCTACTCTGGGGGCATACCAAGTCAGGGACAAGTCCACTATAATAGTATCAATTCAAAGCTAAACTCCCCCATTTACAACTTCTCACTTAATCACTACCCGTTCTATACTTCTATATAAGACTCACCTGGATATGAGACCCTCCTTAATTCCTCATCAATCACAGACAGCGATTGGACAAAATAGGAAGAACAATACTCAACTCATTACCTAAAGGCTTCTGAGTGAGAACATAACCTTACAACTCAAGGAACAACAGTCCAACTCACAACCGAGTGGAATACATAACCAACTCTCCTAGAGAGTGGTACAGACTCAGCCCTAATAACTACATCTTTACATTCACTTCTGGTAGCTTTCTTATGTTACAATAATTCTATTTATAACCTTTTTCCCAACTGGATTTGGGCTTTAAATCACAGCAAAGCAGTTGTTACAAATCTTCAGAAGATTTTGCAATAAAATAGGTCTTCAATCAAATCTTTCCCAAAAAGTCTCCTTATTTAGAAAGTATATTTTCCTCTTGAATTCTGATTGAATATTCCAGACCTACAACTCAGCGCCAGATAGTATTGCATAATATTCCCAGAATATTATGCATTTGTTAAATCATAACATAATCCAATTGTCTAGCTTAGCTTAGGCGCGATGCCATATGACCTTGCATAGGACATATTATTCGAAATGTATTTCCAGATGATGAGAACTTCTCATCTCAACATGTCTCAACATAAAATAAGACTTCTTGCTCCACCTGTTTCTCACAACAAGTTAACAAATCTTATTTAACATATTGTTGCTATATTAGTTTTACCAAACATAATGCCAATCATAAAACAGAGAATTAACAATCTCCCCCTTTGGCTTATTTTGGATAAAACTAACTTACATAACCTTTGTACACATAAACAAGAGCATAAATCAAAGGTTAAGCAATATAAATTAGCAGCAACCATAAAATGGAAACATCATAGTGGTCAATCTTTAGTCTTTATTGTCTTCACTCATGATGTCACAACATCTTGTCAAGACTTCTTCATGACAATCCTGCACATACTCACCAACCAATAGGACATCTTCATGACTTTCCAACACATATTCTCTCCCTCTGTTTACTCAGAATATGACAAAGGTCACATGGAAAAGTAAAATTCTTAATCTGCTCGACTTCTTCTTTACAACATTCTGAATGAGCTCCAATACAGCACATTAAACTCAACACCAAAGAACAACAACTTCAAGATAAAAGGAGTAGAAAGTTCTAAAGTTATTTGGTGTATATGAGGAAGAAGATAGAAAACACTAAATACCCCCCCCCCCCCCCCCTTAACCCAGAAACTTAAAAGACCAATGGTGGCATAAGAGAACCCTTAATTATCAACCAACCACCATCCTACCACCAACCTGGGTAACTCAGAACACATGTCACAATTATGCTTATAACTCATATCACAAGTCACAAAACCAACAAAAACAGCAAGACAGAGAATATGACTTCATATTTGACATCTTTGCAAACTCTTCATTTGAACAAGATCTTTTCCCCCCATTTTTGCCAAAAAGAGACAAGCAAAACCTTCATAAAACTAGACCCAAAATAAACTCACCCATATCCTGACAAAAGCCATAAAAAATAGGGAAACACCAAACACTCACATGGTGAAAGAGAACAAGAGTAACCTCTATAAATAGATGAGAATTTACTTGGGAAATAATGATCGTTGAATGTGACAAAGTTCTTGGTCAAAGAAAAACGTTATTTGAGGAGAAAACCTGCCACCAAAATCAATGTGCACCATCCAACACGGCTTTGAATTCCATTATTATCTCTAGACTGTGTCTTCTGAACATAACAAGTCCCAATACATGCACATGCATAGTCAAACACACCTTCTCCCTTCTGACACATGTTTGATCAAACTGTCCATAATATTGACTTGTTGGTCTTTATAGGAAACATGTCCCGAGTAAAGTCCTGACATTCAGTCAGACATTTTCTAAACACTCAACCAACACTTCTTCAACCATCAGTCCAAAAGTGCTTCACAAGATTATCCAAATATGTCCTGAAGCATAAATACATTGTCTTTAACTGGATTCTAATTGTACTCCTTTCACTTAGAAATAATAACACACCAAGACAAGTGTGACATCACTCGTCAACAAAGATCTTCAAAGAGACCTTCCAAAGTCTGTAGAGAAAAATAATTTCTCTCATATACAAACAAAATTGACCTTCAGGATCCTCCTAAGAAGCATGTGTGCACATGATTCAAAAAACTAGCTTCACCTAGCTAGAACCATACATGTTCTAGTAACAAAACATCATTATGACATCCATCAATCTAATGTCGCAACATGTTTGACATCACAACCTCGTAAAAAATTATGCCTCACTGCAGCAACAATCCATAGATCACCCCCTTGTCACGGATAACCAATACTCCTTCTGAACATAACCACTTCAGCACAGGTTAAGAACACATGAAAATCTTCATACTTTCACTGTGGATGGCAACCACTTCACACTCCTGCTTAACACATCCAAGCACCCTGACATATCTGCTGAAAGATTACACAATTCCATATAAGGTATCAGGATTCCTTGGATGGCCAAGATGTCCTGCTCTCTTGGTAAGTCTTCTCTTACAAGCTCCAAGAATTCTCAGTGTGCTTAAAAGATTTACTGAAATTCAAACTAACAATCTGATCAGAAGAAGAACACCTCCAAAACAAACATCCATATCAGACCATAATATTTGATAACATTCTTCTGCCCTTCAATTCACTAGCAATGGTTGATACTATTGAAGTCTTCAAAATGATAGTAGTCATGCATTTCCAGAGCATACTACTCTAGACAAGATCAGAATATCCACATTCTAATCCACAAAGTCAGAAAACCCTCTTCTGACAATAATGCTTAAGCATCCAATCCATAAACACAAGCATCTTCTAAAAACAACCACCATAAAATATGATGTTACACCATCATTTGGGACATCAGCTTCACATTACAAAACCCAATTACTTTGGTTCTTAAATCACCATTTGTAATACGGTGGGAGAAATGACTTTTTTGGTTTTATCCAAAATATGCGGATAGCAAGAGTTGCCACCGGCTTTTCTTTTATCCAATAAGGAAAGGGTGAAAAGAACAGGAAAGAGCTTGATAGATTTTGAGTTCGGGGGTAGGTTATGAAAATAGAAGGTGTTAGTATCCTTTTCATCCGTATTTATCTACGGGCTCTTAATCGCTTAGATCACTTTTTGAAAATTGCTTTGTGTGTTTGAAAATATTCTGAAAAGTTGCCAATGTAAGGCGAAACTTTGTAATGATTCTTGTATCTTTCCTCGAGAATGCGTACAAAGTGTTTTGAAAATATTTTGAAATTGTTTGTGTGAAATGTTTTTGTTTTAAAGAGCTTTGTGAGCAAGTGATTAAAAGCATCTACCCTACTCAAAGTCATTCTTATTATTTTCCTCCTCCTTTAGCTAGTTTTATATGTACCAATAGTTAGTAAGAAGCCCTGTCGTTGGATGTGAAGGGACATGTGAGGGTTATCGTACATTCATCGAAGGCAACTGGTAAGGACGCTTTAGCAATTTTCGTAAGGGAAAAGATCATTAATCGAAAGGCAACGTTGAAGGGTCATCGAGGGACTATGATCTTTTTAATCGAGGGACTTTGCTAAAGCGTCCCCACTTTTGAGGGACATGACTGTTTTCTGAAGGAAACAAGGGAGGTTACCTTAGAGATGCAAGTGCGCGAGTGTTTTATGTTCATTTATTTTATCTTTGAAGTTAGGGTTTTCTATCGTTCAGTTTTTAGTCTTTCCATGCAACCCTTATTACTAAGCAGTAATAACAAATATAAAAAATAGTAAAAGTGCGGAAAGTAAAGGCAAAAAATATAAACCTAAACTATTACATCGCTTCGGGGCAGATACATAAATTTGAAAGCGGAAAAGAAAATCCTAAGCTATTACATACTATAAGCAGATACATAATAATGAAAAAAAATGGAAAACAAGGCTACGCTATTACATTCGCAAACCTATACAGTCGATCTAAAACCTAAAATTAAAATTGAAGTAAAAAGAAATGTTTTTGATGATTTTTTTATGAAAAAGATTTATGATAATTAATTAATAAACCTAAAAACTAATTAATTTTAATTAAAAAAAAGTTAATTAAATTTAATTAAAAAAGGCTAATGATAAAAAACCTAAATCCTAATTATTTTTTAGGGTTTTTAAAAAAGAAACAATTATTTTTAGGTTTGTAAAAAAGGTTTTGTTATTTACGGTTAAGTGAAATTAGGGTTAAGAGGAAAAGAATTAAGGAAAATAGGGTTAAGAGGAAATTAGAAGCAAAATAAACACAAACTGCCAGGGGTGGTTGTTGAATCCACGCCCTTAGCTTTTCCACCCATCAGGTTCACCATTGTGCCCAGCGCGCTTTGGTGTTAGCAAGACAGAACCAGCGTGCTATATGTTACACCTGCACGAAAATATGGAAAAAATGAAATAAAATCCGCAAAACACCAAAAGGCAGGGATCGAACCCACGCCCTGGCATAGTAGGGCCTTATTGCACGCGCTTCTACCACTGGGGTAGTGATACATCCAGTGATATAACTGAAACAAACAATTAAATAATAAAACAACATGACTGGACTGGAGAAGCGCCGGAGCCCTAGCTCCGGTCGTCTTCTTCAGCGAGATCATTTCTTGTCTCTGCAAAATAGAAAATAATAGAGGTTCAGTGGTACCGTACCCCCCTAAATCAAGGGCCCTGAATCCAATGGTGAGGTCGTTTTGGCTTAAAAGTGGTTGTTTTAGGAGTTTCAAAGCATAACTCAGTTCACACCCTAATCATGGAAAGTCTTTTTCCCTGCTCCAAAGCTCACATATTATGCATTATACCTGCTCTAATGATGTATATGAACACATGTAAACGTATCAAATTATTTAACAATGCATAAATCAAAGGTTTGAATTTTAAAAAAAAACTACCAAAACCGGTGAGTATGAACGTGATGTTCTGGGCACGGTCTTGACTTCTTGAGGATTGGGATGTGTAATACGGTGAAAGAACTGACTTGTTTTGCGTTTTACCATAAATCTTGCAGATAGCAAGAATCGTCACCTACTTTTATTTTATTCAATAAGGAAAGGGTGAAAAGAACAGGAAAGACCATCGATATTTTCTTGAGTTCAGGGGGTAGGTTATGAAAAGAGAGAGTGCTAGCACCCTTTTCATTCGTAGTTATCTACGGGCTCTTAATCGCTAGCTCACTTTGAAAATGCTTTGTGTATGTGTTTGAAAATATTTTGAAAAATGCCTAAGTATGGCAACTTTGTCATGATTCTTGTATCAGTTAAGAATGTGTACAAAGTGTTTGTTTGAAAATATTTGTTGAAGAGTGTTTTTGAAAAAAAGATGTTTTTTGAGTAAGCAATTGCAAGCTATCTACCTACTCAAAGATCTTTCGTGTTATTTTCCCCTTTAGATAATGCTACCCTACCATTAGTTCGTAGGAAGCCCCATCTATTGGATGTGAAGGGATAGATGCGGGTCATCGTTCAGTCATAAAGGCAACTCGTATGGGCGCTTTAGTGATTTAGCGTTGTTGCACCCCAAAATTTACCCTCTTGATTTAGGCTTATGTTTCATCATGAATATCATATTGCATTGCATTCATACTTTGTGATGGGATCAAAGTTCTTTGGTTATCAAGTCTTCCTCAAGCTTTGAAGGTTGATTGCATTGACAAGTTGCTATCTTATGATCTAAACCTTTGGATCTTTCAAGCTCAAAAGTTATTGCATATCTCAAGATATCTTATCCATCTCCTTGGATCATCAGAAGATTGAAGTTTGTGTTTGATTATAAGAAGGAATCACTCCTTTGATTCATCAGTCAAATTAGGGTTTTGCTTGATCAAGGCTATTGATCAATGTACAAGTCTTAATTTGGAAGCTACAAACATCTCATTGGCATTTGAAAGGTCTTTGTACAAGAAGTTGGCCAAGATGCCCAAAGGATTTGAAGTTTTGAAGATGGTTCATCATTCTCCTAAAATGTTAACCAAAATTAGGGTTTGGTCCAAGTTGAGGTAATTGGGGTCTAGATGAGCCAATTCATGAAGCATCACTATCTTATCATCATTGAAATCAAATCTGATCAAGGAGTCTCTCATGATACTTAGTGGAATTGGGGTTTTGTAGCTTGACCAGTTATCTCCTAGCACATGGCACAAAACTAGGGTTTTGGATTTAATCAAGATTTCTCTGACTTTTCACCCAAACTTGTTTCCATGATTCACCACATGTTATTAAGCATTTAGGATTGAAAGATTGAGGTTCAATTTGGATTGAAAATGGTTCAATTGTTCAAAAGGGGCAAATTGGTCATTTTGAACAAAGTCAGTAAAATCAGGAGTTGACCAAGTAGACTTTTGGTCAACCATCAATTCAAGCATCCTCTTTTCATATTCCATTCCCAAATTCATCTTTGAATCATGAGAAAGGGTGAATTTGAGTGTAACTTGTTCAAGAAGTAACTTAAAATTTGAAAAAAATGCTGTGCCAAAATGACTTCTCCTGGGCAAGCCATGCGGGTAATTTCATCAAACACTTGGCAGGCCATTTTATGGAATCAATTTCTTGTGACACAAGCCTCAATTTGAAAAATTAAAAAGTGAATTTTGAAAAGGGCTATGAAAGCTTCTCATTAAACTTGGAATCACTCAAATTGGATTGAAATTGAGGAAGTTATGATTTGAGGAAGTTGGGTAGTGTAATACGGTGGGAAGTGTCATACCCCAATTTTTGACCTAAGATCCCACTTGCATTTTTGCATTTTTTATATACAAAAGTCAAGGTCACTAAATACGGTCGGTTTTAACCTCTCACCTTCGAGCATTGACTATGCGAAGTTTGTCAAGTGTTTTGAACATTTTTAACCTATGTATCACTAATTTCTAATCCATACAAAGGTGTATGTTCATGTTTTCTTTTGCTTCATGTGCAGAGATAGGTCTGAATCAAGAGCATCAGGTGTCGCGCCTCAATTAAAATTTTGAGTCTCCCAAGCTAGAAGTACGGTTGATTATGGATTCTCGAAGACTGATTCATCAAGGCACAACTGTTGCACCCTAAATGTCGCCCCTAATTTTTTCAGTCGCACATTCATACCATATTTTGTCATTTGGTCACAATCATTAGTAAATACCTTCATTCATCACATTTTGCATCATTAGTCGTATTTAAGTTGATCAGAAAAGTCAGTTTAAATCAAAGTTTGCATCGTCTTTCAGTTGTAAAATACCCGGCGTTTCACATCATTCATTTTTACCTGTTTACTATTTTCTTGCATTGCTCCAAGTTGTTTATACGTCGATAATAAAAATATTTCGGTTTTATAGACAAACTGTTAAAAGCGATTCGACACTATGCGGGAAACTAGCGAGAAAGTATTTCAAGTTTTCACCTTTTACCGATCATTTTATGAATCTGCGCTTCGCGTAGATTATGACGGTATGCTCGCTTTATTTTTTTCGGTACAGTTCGAAGTCTCGTTTTTAACCTTAAACGTCTGTTTAGTCTGATATTTTTATTATTATTTTATTTTTGATTTTTGACTTCTTGAACATTTTTTTCCTTTAATCTTTGTGACATGTAGATTATTTTAAAGTGTTCATTTTATTTTTTCGGATAATTTTTCGTCCGTTTTTTATCATTTTTCGGTCATTTTGGGTCTTTATTTTTTATTCATAAAATATTCAAAAAAATCATTTTAAATTGAGTTATTTTTTATAATTTCAGGTTTTTATTTTATTTTAGGCATTTAAGGACTATTTGATCATAAAATATATTATTTATGCTACACTCTATTCCAATTGGTTGTTGGATGAAATTGAGGATTGATACAAAATTGCCAAAAACAATATCACTTTTTACCCTTTCCCCCTCTATCCACTTCCCTCTATTCCCCTTTTCTACTTACAGTAACCAAAAGTCCCTATATTCTCAATATCACACACAACCAACATCTCTCATAAAAAACACAAAAATAAACTCACTTCCCCTCTCTCCAAAAAACAAAACAAAAAGCATAGTAGTAAAAACCTTTCGCCTCACTCAACCTTCCTCCCAAACTCCCTTTCATCTCTTCAAAAACAGCAACATTAAACACTGTCTCTCTCAAACTCATAGTTGTTCTTTATACACATTTTTAATAATATCTACTTTTCATTTATTTATCATTCTGCAAAAAGAAAAAGTGAACTCACAGACAAAAACAACGACAGTGTGAAGAAGAGAAAAAGTAGAATCAAAGCTATTTCTTTGTTAGTTCCTTCTTCTTCATCTCACTTCTTTCACTTTACCATCTTTAAAGATTAAGGTTTATTATCCATATCCATATCCATAAGCCATTGTTCAACTTCAAGCTCATAATGTGGAACATCTCAACACTGATTCTTCTGCTACTTCTTCAGTTCTCGTGTTCTCTTATTGGTTCTGCTACAGCTTTTGTGTCTTATGACTCTAAAGCTATCACCATTAATGGTCTAAGAAGGGTTCTCATTTCTGGATCCATTCATTATCCTAGAAGCACCCCTGAGATGTGGCCAGATCTTATTCAGAAGGCTAAAGAAGGAGGTTTAGATGTTATTCAGACTTATGTTTTCTGGAATGGACATGAACCTTCACCTGGCAAATATTATTTTGAGGGGAACTATGATTTGGTGAAGTTCATAAAGTTGGTGCAGCAAGGTGGTCTCTATGTTCATCTAAGGATTGGACCATATGTTTGTGCTGAGTGGAACTTTGGGGGTTTTCCTGTTTGGTTGAAGTACATTCCTGGAATCAGTTTCAGAACAGACAATGAACCATTTAAGTTTCAAATGCAAAAGTTTACTGAGAAAATTGTTGATATGATGAAAGAAGAAAAGTTATATGAGTCTCAAGGTGGTCCAATAATTCTATCACAGATTGAAAATGAATATGGGCCTATGGAGTATGAAATTGGTGCTCCTGGTAAATCGTACACAAAATGGGCAGCAGATATGGCTATAGGACTCAGTACCGGAGTTCCGTGGATAATGTGCAAGCAAGATGATGCTCCTGATCCTGTTATTAACACCTGCAATGGCTTTTATTGCGATTATTTCTCCTCGAATAAGGCTTATAAACCGAAGATGTTGACAGAAGCTTGGACGGGCTGGTTTACCGAGTTTGGAGGTTCGGTACCTCACCGACCTGCTGAAGACTTGGCATTTTCAGTTGCAAGATTTATACAAAAAGGGGGGTCGTTTGTCAATTGTTACATGTATCATGGAGGAACAAATTTTGGTAGAACTGCTGGTGGTCCTTTCATTGCTACAAGCTATGACTATGATGCACCTCTCGATGAATACGGATTGCTGAGGCAACCGAAATGGGGTCATCTGAAGGATTTACACAGAGCGATAAAACTATGTGAACCTGCTTTAGTTTCTGGAGATCCTACCCTTACACAAAGCGGAACCTAACAAACCTGGATCCGAAGGTGCCATTGCCACTTCACCATTGGTGCCAAGCAGTGAAACCCCAACCCCAACAACAACAGTTTCATCTTCACCAACGCACCCGAGCACCCGCAGCCGGCCGCTTCTGCGAGCTCCATACTACTACCCACAAACCGCACACTCTCTCTATTCCGCCAATTTCCACCATCTGTTCAACCTGTTAACCTCTCTTCATCAACCTTTCTCCATATGTTCAAAAACCGTGCAACATCATTACCATCAGCAACTTCTGCAACACAAACAATCTTCATCCGATTCACCTTATAACAACAAACCAGTTGCTATCGTTCCGTTCTGTCTTCCGGCTTCCGCTTGCCAACCTCCTCACCATCAGCAACGCACAATTTCAAACCTCCCTCTGTTTAAAACCCTTAGCCATATCCTTTAACTCACTCACCTCACTTAATCACCATCTTCATCAACTATCTGCGCCAGCAATCCATCAATATTTGGGTAACGATGCATTTCCTCAACAGCCTCAGGCCAGCACCGTGTATCCACCTCCTTCCATTGTGGCCGCAAACGGGATGAAATATCCCCTTCCACAGTACAAACCTGGAACTCGGTGCTGGAGGCGGTGGTTGCTGGAGTACCAATGATTGCATGGCCATTGTATGCAGAGCAACATGTTAATAGGAATCTGATGGTGGCGGACATGAAGGTGGCTGTCGCGGTGGAGCAAAGGGAAGGAGATATGTTTGTCAGTGGAGAGGAAGTGGAGAAGAGGGTGAGAGAGTTGATGGAGTAAGAGAGAGGGAGAGACATAAGGAAGACAAGTTTGAAGTTCAAAGACATGGCTAAGGATGCACTTGGAGAATTTGGGTCATCCACGAAAGCACTTTCCAACTTGGTTCAAACATGGTATGATAACTAGTTTCATTGTGCCAACGTAGAAGGTAAGATTTTCATTTTTAATTGTTGTTGCTTCTAAGTTTTATCTTCCAATAGAAGTCTAGACTTCAAATCCAAACTTATGTTAATCGTTTATAGTTTATATGTAAGTAGTTTGATTATAAAAAAAATATTAAAAAAAAAATAGTAAATCTTATATTTAGATTTAGTTTAGCATTAATTTAGAAATTTTAATTAGTTTAGATGTATTTTATAACTTTAAAATATTTAGAATCATAATTAATAATTTTAGAATTTTAATTTAATTAGATATAAATTAGTAATGTTAGAACCTTTAATTAGTTTAGGTGTATTTTGATAACTTAAAAATTTTAATTTGTTTAGATCTATTTTATAACTTTAGAACTTCCAATTAGTTTAGATACATTTTGATAACTTTAGAATTTTAATCTAATTTTAGAATTTTAATCTTTAATTTAGAATTAATTTAGTTTTGATTTAAGTTAGTAATTTTATTATTAATATAGTTTAGATTAAATTAGTAATTTTATAATGAATTTAGTTTATACTTAAACTAGTTTAGATGTAATTTAGAAACTTTAGAATTAATTTAGTTTAGACCTAATTCAGTAATATTAGAGTGTTAATTTATTTTAGATTTAATTTAATAACTTTCGAATTTTTGTTAGTAACTTTAGAGTTTTAATTTAGTTTTAGTTAATAACTTCAAAATTTTATTTAATTTAGTTAGACACCTTAGAATTTAAGTTTAGTTTACTTAGTAACCTTAGAATTTCAAATTAGTTTAGATAATTTTTTTAATTACACTTTTCTTCTATTCATGATTCTTCTTTGTCCATTCATTTAGTTTCTTACAATTTATCTTGTTATCTACCTTGTTCGTTTCTCGTGGATTTTAATTATTTATGATTTCTCACTCGAACATTAGATCTACCCACTTATGATTAATTCCAAGGGAAATGTTTCAACTCAGCTGACTTCATGTCATCAAATACGTCTTCTACAATCGTGCGAATAACCTCATTCATTTTTTGCTCGTTTACTATTTTTCCAAACTTAAGATAATTTTCCCAAAAGACTCCATTTTCAAACTCATACCTTTTAAGTCAAAACTTCGACATTAGGTTATCACATTTTCAAAATCTCTCCAACACCGATTTTTAGCCAAACGAACCATTTTAATCAAACAAACAATTTTAACCAAAAAAACAGATATTTCAAAAGGTTCCTGCGGAGTACCGCAGATGCATTGGGTGCTAATACCTTCCCATTGTATAACCAACCCCCGAACTCTCGATCTCTTTCAAAAAACGCATTGTATTTTTATTATTTTTAAGTATTATTTTACATTGCATACTTTAGGGTTTTATTTCGCTCTTTTCCCTTTTCCCTTGGAAACAATAAAGCACGGTGGCGATTCTTGCTTTTGCGAGTCAAGTTAATCAATAGCTTGATCTCCGATTTTCACCGCTACAGAATTGGCGACTCTGCTGGGGAGACTTTGACCTCTTGCTGGTCCATCCCTAAGTGGGTTAAGCCTAATTTGTTTTATCTATTTTATCATTATTTGATTGTTTGATTATATGTATATATTATGATTATTTGGGTGTTGATAATATTTGCAAAGGACAAGTCCTATACCCGGACTAAGTTACACTTAGGAATAGGACGGGCGGTATAGTCATGTTAACTTTGAGGGAGTAATCCCGAAGAAGGAGGCATGAGATCCCCCACTCAGTGAAAGGCCCTTTTGAACGTAATATTTGTTTACCGAGTAATCGGGAAGACATTATTATTTTCGACCTGGGAGCCAGAGAAGCTGGGAACTGTAGAACCCTAACCCATCTTGGCCTTTTTAGGTGTAGCGCGGAGATTATAACGGAGTAATCCGGAAGTAATTGTTACGCGATGCTATGCTCCGATGAGTTTCTCTTAAGAATATTGCTGATTATTGAGTAATCAAGATGTTGGTAATATCCGAAGGAGGAATGTAGACTCCGGGAACTCTTAGAACCTTGTTCTACAGGTGTGATTAAACCGTTAGTACATACCTTGGGGGTGTTCCTTACCTTGACTCCATGCTCGTGACGTTGAACCTTTCGACTTTATTTGTGACCTTGCTTGTGGTTGTTGCATAGCCATGCATTCATGCATCCATAAAACCCTTTTCACTTGACTTTGAAGGAATTTGGAGGTCTTTCTTTGTAAACATCACAAGTTTCGTCAAACTCAATGGATCTTGGGTGTTGATAGGGCGAAAACCCTAATCCACCAAAATGGATGATTGATCTTGATGATAACTTGATCAATGTTTGGAGCCAATTTAAAATTCATCTTTTGTCTTCATACTTTGATGTTTACAACTTAATATCTTGAGTTCCTTGAAAATCAAATAAAAAACTCTCTTTTGCATATCATACGTCATTCTACATTTTTTGTTTCACTTTCAAAGGTCTTTTTCCAAGCCTTATTTTTCCTTTGGTCTCACCAGTACAACACTCGCGCTAAGAGGACAATGGAGAATATCAAGCAAGAGGTTTCTGAACTCCGTAGAGAGATGACTATTTTGAAAGCTAGTATGGAGCACTTAACTGGTTTGGTCAAAATTCTGGTTGCCGCCCAAGTCAATCCTTCTAGGAGGGAGGAAGCGATGATAAAAGTATTCACGGAGACTCTAAAATCATTCTCTCACGAGAAGGTGATGGTTAATGCACCTAATGACTTTCCTGACAAGGTGAATGTGGGAGTGCGTCTAAAAGAAGATGTCTGAAAGGGATGTTTATATGAAGATGGTAGCTCAGCTAATGGTGTGAAGAAGTTTGATAATAACTTTTCCAAGAAGAGAACCAGAGGAAGAAATAATCATCGTCAGAATCATCATGTTTCTCCCATTTATCAACAGAATCAGCAAGTTCCTAATCAGAGGAAAACCCAGTTTAATCCAATTCCAATTACCTATACAGAGTTGTTCCCTATCCTGATGCAGAGGAATTTGGTTCAGACCCGACCTCCACCGAAGGTTCCTGAGAAAATACATTGGTACTACAAAGCTGATTTGGCTTGTACCTTTCATCAAGGTGCTCCTGGGCATGACTTGGAGGGTTGCTTTGCTTTGAAGATTGAGGTTCAGAAGTTGGTCAGAAGTGGTATCTTGTCATTCAAGGACGTTGGTTTTAAAGTTCAAATCAAGCATGTGCCAAAGAGTAAACACGACTGATGGTCACTTTGATTTTTGAAGGATGTTTTCGGTAATTCAAGTCCAGATGGAAAGCCTTCCCAGAGTATTAACCTATTTATGCTTTTTGTAATCTTTCTTGTTTATCAAAACATTGTTTGCATGTAAGAACTTGTTTGCATCTGAATGATTATCTTAATACAATGAGTATGTTTGTCTTGAAGAAATTCATTCGTTTCACTCATATTTGTTTTCAAATTTTAAATTGCTTTTGCACTATGATACCGAATTGTTGCTCATTCTCTTGCCTAGGCAGAGATTGAAGGGAGGATGACGATCTAAAGAACACAAAATCTTTGGTTGCATGCTTTTGGATAAAATCCTGCTGATGATGTACAGGCATTGTTTCAAATCCCTAAACACCGGAGATATAAGGAAGATAATCCCTTGCTAACCCCTTTTGAGCCTTTGAAGCAGAAGTTTCTTTTCTATACGAAAAAACCTTGAATTTTAACCTGGGGCAGGGTAGTTTTTAGTTAATCTGACTGAGTGTTCAAAATTCATAAGGAAGATGTTTTTTGAAGAGAGACTACGAGGGCTATCCTTCATGTATAATGAATCTAGAGGATGTGGAACCACAATGTTATCCCTTATTCATCAAGAAACGAGGCAATCACAATCCTCTCAACAAGCAAATACAAGCTAATGTCACACATTTTGTTCAAAAAGTCAAAAATCGAGAAAAAGAAAAAGCCTGCTAAGTCAAAAAACATGAAAACGTGTGACTTAGGCAAAATTAAGGCATCCCGCTGGACTATCAATTCAAAAGAATTAGTTCAGGCAAAAGTTAGGGAAAATAAAATTGCAAAGAAAGGACTACAAAGAAAAGTCCTCAGCAAAGAGCAAATTGGTGACTACAAACACGAAGACATGAGAGCGGTTTCTACTCCGAATGCCTCGTCGTTTCCTTGACCGTCACAAAATCCTTTTGAGAGGTGAACACTCATGTTGAATTAACTGAACATAGGGTTGGAGAACATCATGAAGAATGGGTGGGCACCAAATATTTTGAGCCTTAAAACCTTTTTTCTAAAAACCATGAACCAGACCACGTTACAACCTTCAAAAGTCCTAATTGAAGCAAGGTTATTTTGAAAGCATACTTCAATGAGATAGTGTTCCTGACTCCCATTAATGTTCTAAATAGTTATGTTGGTATCATATGTTTTTCCTATACAAAAATAAATGGTGCTTTAGCTCGCAAAACTTGTGCGATATCTTTAAAAATCTTCAAGACTTACATAACTGTTGCATTAGAATTTTCATTCTCATTGTAAACTTTTTCTAACTGCAAAACATTTGTTTGATATCAAGGAAGCTCACATAAGCACCAGTGATGATTTTATTCTTTTAAGGCCTGAAACTATGTTGAGTAATTGGCGGATCACGTCAAGAAAAAATCATATCCATGGGCATGTCACCTGAAGACCGTAAGCACGAATATGTTGCTTCTCCCAGTTAATGCTTTCCCAACTTGTTTACTCTTTTGGAGCAAAATTTGAAGACTTTGTTGTGCCAACTACAGTCAATCCGGGGCAATCACGTCGAGATTTGATGAATTCCTCTAAGAGTTTGAAGACACCAGAGCATGGTGAATGCCAGGTCTTTTGTAAAATCCTCTTGAGACGATTTCTCCTCATCAATCAGATAGCTTGGGGCATGTTAGAAGTGAAGCTATTCGCAAGAATTATCGTGCATCACGCAGCTTATCAGCAATAAACTTGGGGCATCCAAAATTAGTCTCAGGGGCAATCCAGATTTGTCAAGATGTGTGATGTGTTTTGCACACATTATCAGAGGGTGGTTTTCCAGTATCTCCAGCTAAGCAAGACTTCTTGCCATCTGACACTTTGTTTGTGTTGTTATCCTTTCAATGGACTGTTTGCAATAGAAGACTGGACTTTGGGTTTTCTACCTGAAAATATCTTCCTCTCCAAAGAGATTTAAGCCTTGTAAAAGGACTTTGCTCCAATGATGGCTTTTGTTTTCTATCTCCAGTAATGTTACCATCCTGTTGAGATTAGCCAAGTGTTGAGTTGTACTATGATGTCTTATCATTTTCTGTCCATCTCCCCTGTCTGTTTTGTCAGCATATACATGACATTCATTTATTCATTCACACTTGCATCATGCATGCACAGTTGTATTTGTTGATGTCTTTGAGTACGTATACCTTGGTTATGTCTATTCAAATAGCGTATTTGATCTTTCCAAATAGAATGTCAACTTAAGCAGAAAGTGCGCCTCCTTTCTAATTCCCCACTGAGTTAACTCTCGTGGAAGAATCTTTCTTTAGCTTTCCTTTTCCATCTCTGGATAGGATAAATCCCCATTTGAGTTGTTTCCTCATTGGGTGGAGTCTTGTTTGACTATTTTCTCTCTAGTTTATTCCTGGATTGAGCTTTGTCTCTTATGAACGATACCATGTGGATCTCTCTAGGCTGTGAAACCTAGATGGAGAGTGCATTTATTTTGCAACGTAAATACTTGGTCTCCTCAAGAAGGATTTATTCATGGTTCCCCATTGAAGATGAACTTTATTCCCCAGCAGTGTTATCACAACCTTCTTCTGGAATATCGACATGACAATAAGCGACTGACTCTTTATTTGAGCAGTTTGATTATTTCTGATTTCTCTACGACAAATGGCGGTCTCTTCATGAGCAGTTTGTCCATTCCCGATGAAATTATTGGTTCTCACCTCCAGCAATATCTTCACGATATTTTATGGCAAACAGCAAGCGGCGGTCTCTTCACGAGGCAACTTGTGTGTTATGGATACTCTTGACAAACAGCAAGCGGCAGTCTCTTCATGAGGAAACTTGTATGTTATTGACATCTTCAGAAAATGGCAAGTGGCAGTCTCTTCATGGGCAGCTTGTTGTTGGCTCCTAAATTCGACACCCTTGTTTTATTAATGTCAGCCATTAAAGCTGGAGGATGTTTTCGACTAGCTAGGTCTGTCGAAATGCCCATCGAAAGATGGTAAGGTACTTAAAATATTTCTTCCAAGGGAGAAGTTGGTTGCCTTCGACGTCGAAGGAGTCTCTCGTCGAAGATGCTTCTCGACGAAGGTGTTCGATGGTTCAGAGTGGAGCAGTTTGAAATTCAAGCGTTTGGAGGGAAAACGGTTTCCAGCGGTTACCAAGTGCAACGTGTGAAGATCTGGAGCGTCGAACGTTGAGAACGTGCCAAGTGGAGTCATCTCGAAGTAGTGTAACTGCCCGACGGTTACTTGGGATGTTTTAGTATAAATAGTAGTAGTCATGTAGTTTCTCGCGTGTGTTCACAATTCTATACAAAGTCACTCATATAGATTCGAGTACCCAGCGTGTGAGAAAGAATTGTTGAGAAATGTATGTGTGAAACACCAACTTTATTAATCAAAGTCATTTACTTTCCCAGAAATTTATTTGCTTTCTTCTTTACTTTCCTGTCGAACCCTTTCATTTAAAGCCTTATTTATTTTACCAAGTCCTTTCTTCATGCAATTTACTTAAAGCCTCTTTATTTTATTGTCATTTAACCAATATCCAATTTAATCAAACTTCAAAATCAACCTATGTCCTAGGATCAATCTGATCGATCCTGCGAGTAACCAAATAAGTAACCATTTGGAGGATCAGCGGTTGTTTACCAAATACCAAGGTAAACAAATTGGCACACCCGGTGGGACCGTGTGTTGATTGTTGAAAATAATCTCATCTTTTCGAGGAGTGTTGTATGTTATTGAGAAGTGGTAGAATATACACTAACAATAACAATACTGCCAGAAGAAGGGAAGAGATGGCGAATCCGCCAAACAATAACGAAATCCCACAAACGAATGTGGGAGCAACGGTTAGTACGACCGTAAGTGAAGCGACAACTGTTGGTTCGACACCAGCAGTAACGGTCACAGCAACGGGGCCATTACTTTCGTTCACGGGCCCCAGGATGCCTTTGGGAACTCCCCCACCAAGGGGAAATTTAGGCACAAGGCCTTTTGCGCCACCAGGATTTATGCCACTCTATGGTATGCCAACTTCTGAATTGGCTAGCCTGACGAATGCTGCGTCCACTTTTTCAGACCCTTTAGTGAGTGCCTCTTCGCCACTCCAAGGTTCTGGAGTAGGCATGGCGAATAGAAATAGGACCCAACTCTTAGGAGGAACGTCCCAAGTAGCCCACGGCCTTACAAATGCCTCGACAGCAGTCTTGAGGCAACAAATGGACGAAAGCAACCATGATATGGTGCAAATGTTGGCACAAACTTTGAGTACAGTGCTAAACCCTCTAATACAAAACACTACTCAATCGAATCAGCAAGTGACAGCGCAAATGACGCGTTTGACTGATTTCTTTGGAGTACCCCAACCGGTTCGACAGCCCCAAAGGGCGCAAATAAGGGGAAACCAGGGGATATTCTTAGAGGAAGAAACCACCATCAACCAGGCTCAACAGCCTGTCGAAGAAAACCTTAGGGCACGATTGGAGCAACCCGTCAAGGAACCTAGGGTAATAACCCCAGAGGTAAGGTTAATTAACAGAAACCAAAATGATGACGAAGTAGTCCAGCATATCCAATACCAGAATACGGGTTTGGAAAATAATCTGGCAACCATGATCGAAAGGATCATGACTCAAAATGGGATGAACATGGGCTTTCGAAGGCCCAACTTTACATCTCCATTGTCAGAGTACGTGTTACAGACTGACTTACCTCCTAGATGCAAAGTCCCCAAATTTACTAAGTTCTCTGGGGACACGACAGAATCTACTGTCGAGCATGTGGTGAGATACTTGATCGAAGCAGGTGACATTTCGAATAACGAAAACCTGAGGATCAAGTACTTCCCAAGTTCTTTAACAAAGAACGCTTTTACTTGGTTTACCACTCTCCCCCCCAATTCGATCCATCATTGGACCCAGTTGGAAAGATTGTTCCACGAACAATTCTACATGGGGCAAACCAAGATAAGCCTGAAAGAATTGGCCAGTGTGAAGAGACGTTTCACTGAACCTATAGATGAATATCTAAATAGGTTTAGGTTGCTTAAGGCGAGATGCTTTACACAAGTGCCAGAACATGAGTTAGTCGAAATAGCCGCAGGCGGTTTAGATTATTCCATTAGGAAGAAGCTAGACACCCAATACCTGAGAGACATGGCCTAACTGGCCGATAGAGTTCGACAGGTAGAACGCCTCAAAGCTGAAAAAGCAAAGGCAACGAAAACTCACAAGAGAGAGAGGATAGCGTACGTTGAGATGGATGACGAAGATCCGGAATCCTTCGACGATACTTTAGCTGTCGAAGAAGGAGAAGTCGATTTAGCAGAACTGAAACAAGGGCCACCATACTCTTGTAAACTGTTAGTCTCCTCAAGTGGGAAAAATCCCATTGGTCCGGAAAGGACCAACGATAGGTTCCCCAAAAAGACTTATAGTTTTGACATCACAAAATGTGATGAAATATTCGACCTGCTTGTTAAAGATGGCCAAATGATAGTGCCCCCAGGGGTAAAAGTGCCTCCTCTTGATCAAAGAAAGAAGAGAGGTTTTTGCAAATATCATAATTTTTTGGGCCATAAAACTTCTCAATGTTTTCTTTTCAGGAATCTTGTGCAAGACGCTATCGAATAAGGGAGGTTGAAGTTTGCTGACAAAACCCCCATGGCTGTCGACTCAAATCCATTGCAGGTTGAAGCCCACTATGCTGAGCCCTCTGAGGTGAACGTGATAGAGGCAACCAGGAGCCAGTCGAAGAAGCCAGGAATTACAATGGTCGAAGTCTCAAAGGACCACATCAACATGCCAATCTTTGGCAGTTTTTCTGGAAATTTATCCAGGAAGACAATTGAAGCAGTTCAGAAAGCGGTCGAAAGCCCGAAGTTGGAGACCGCTGAAGCACAAAAAACTGGACCAAAACCCAGTTCCCACTTGGCCACAGTTCAAGGCCAGACGGAGAATCTGGAGATACAAATGAAGCAGTTAACTCTTGCTAACAAAGATACAATGAATATCAACATGGTCGAACTTTCTGACCCAAAAGCATCAGAAGAGGCCATGAGGCAAGAACAAGCTAATAAGACTGCTTTCCCTCGGGAAAATGAAAATTTGGCAGATTTTCTACAAAGATGCCAGAAAAAGAAATCAGAGGTGATGCTGTGTCCAAGATGCAGTTCGATCTTTGACAAAAAAGCTGCTGAGCACATTCAAGGCGTAAGAGCAGCGAATAAGAGAAGGGAAAATGTTGATCTTCGACATGATCCCAGAAGAGCCTCCCAAAGAGGTTCAAACCAAGAAAAGAGGCCATTGACTTTTAGGCCTCCCACAAATGTGCCAGTAGATACTTGGTACAAAACCTCTGGTCGAAAAAGGCCAAGTGAGGAGAGATGGCACTCTTTCGACGTGCCAAGGGGTTCCTCTTTGACTCAAAAGAAAGAGCCTCAGGTTGCTGCACCTAAAGTTGCACAAGTGTCAAGCAACTACAAAGGTTAAAATCCCATGTCTCGATCTCAATGGAGGAGATACCAAAGGAGACGAAAAGCTGAAAGGGAGGCTGCCAACGAACCAAAGGCAGAAACCAGTTCGAATGTTCCTCAAAGGAAGCAAAGGAAACCTCTAGAAAGAGATCCAGTAACCAACAGGCTAGTTTGGCCTAACCAAAGTGAAGTCGAAGACGACGACGATTCTGAGTCTGATGATACTTTGGACATAATGGTGAATATAGTCTCAGTGCTGCCCAGAGAGTTCAACCGACAGGTGGAGGTCGAAGTAAGTGACTGGGAAGTGGAACAAGAAATGGCCAAACACAGGCCAGTGTGCTATTTCGTCATGGACAATGGCACCACTGAGGAACAAAATGGGTTCTTCGAGCCACCTACAGAGGCGATGAAAAATCACCTCAAGCCTTTATTTATAAGGGCTAAACTCGAAGAAACTACTGTGAATAAAATTTTGGTGGATTGCGGGGCGACCATCA
This sequence comes from Vicia faba, assembly GCA_948472305.1. NCBI lineage: Eukaryota > Viridiplantae > Streptophyta > Magnoliopsida > Fabales > Fabaceae > Vicia > Vicia faba. The sequence continues at coordinate 345,843,971 of OX451739.1, forward strand.
ACATTATTCCTCACTCTATGCTAAGGAAAATTGGCAAGAGGGATAAGGACATTAAGCCTCACAACATGGTCCTGTCGAACTATGAGGGCGGCATAGGGACCACTATGGGAGTGATCCAGCTGGATATCAAAGTAGGATCTATTCTTCGACCAACGATGTTTATGGTCATATCGGCCAAACCTAACTACAATCTTTTGTTGGGCCGTGAATGGATTCATGGTGTTGGAGCTGTGCCATCATCAATGCACCAGAGGCTGCTCCTATGGCGTCCAGATGGGATGGTCGAAAACATAGAGGCAGATCAAAGCTACTACCTGGGCGAAGTGAATCACCTGGGGTTGGCAGATTTCGACAAGAACTTGGCTCACATAGGGCCATGTCCAACACCTAACTTCGACATGGCGCCAGCGCCAAACACTTTTTGTTCCCTATACCTGCATCCTGAGCATGGTTTCCAATGGGACAGAGAAGACTTGTCCCACATAGACTTCAGTGGGTTAACTGATATCCAACCAACTGGTGGGGGAAGTGAATTCAGTGATAATGGCTGAGTCACAATCTTTGAAGCGAATTTCGGCTTATGTAGCCGAAACTAAGATGATAACGGCTCTCGAAGCCGAAGTGAAGTACATGGCCACACAGGCCAATGATCAACAGTTATCTGCTGCAGGTCCAGGAAAGGATTTCGATCCAAGACCCCCTGATATCATGCCAGAAGAAATGCAGGAACAGAGGCTCGACGCCATCTATGACGATGAGCCTTTGGGCTTCGAAAAGGACCCCTTGGCGAACAACATTAAAATGTTAGCGCAAGATCCTTTAGAAGAAATCAACTTAGGTGAAGGGTCAGAGAAAAGGCCAACTTACATCAGCGCCAAAATTGATCCAGAACTTAGGTTGGAAGTAATCCAATTGCTGAAAGAGTTTAAAGACTGTTTTGCATGGGATTATGACGAAATGCCTGGTCTCGACAGAGGATTGGTAGAACTTCAGTTGCCAATCAAACCTGGGAAGAAGCCAATCAAGCAAAATCCAAGGCGCTTCGCTCCAGAAATACTGTCGAAGATCAAGACGGAGGTCGAAAGACTGCTGAAATGCAAATTCATACGTGTTACAAGGTATGTCGAATGGATTGCAAACATTGTGCCAGTAATTAAGAAAAATGGTACGTTAAGGGTGTGCATAGATTTCAGAGATTTGAATGCTGCTACACCCAAAGATGAATATCCTATGCCTGTGGCGGAAATGCTAGTCGATTCTGCCGCTGGCTATGAATACCTGAGTATGCTCGATGGTTATTCAGGATATAATCAAATATTCATTGCTGAAGAGGATGTGTCGAAAACAGCTTTTCGATGCCCTGGGGCCTTAGGCACTTACGAATGGGTAGTGATGCCTTTTGGCCTAAAGAACGCTGGGGCAACGTACCAGCGAGCAATGAATACTATCTTCCATGATTTTATTAACACTTTTATGCAAGTATATATTGATGACATTGTTATAAAGTCTATTTCCAGGAAGAATCATATTGACCACCTTCGACAATCATTCGAAAGAATGAGAGAACATGGTCTGAAGATGAACCCTTTGAAGTGTGCATTCTGTGTGAAAGCTGGAGATTTCTTGGGCTTCGTTGTCCACAAGAAAGGAATCAAAATCAACCAGAACAAGACGAAGGCAACTCTGGAAGCGAAAGTGCCATCGAATAAGAAGGAACTGCAATCTCTGTTAGGCAAGATAAATTTCTTAAGGAGATTCATATCTAATCTAAGTGGGAAAGCTCAGGCCTTTTCACCCTTACTTCGACTGAATAAAGAGGGGTTCGAATGGGGGCAAGAGCAACAAGAAGCCTTCGACAAAATCAAAGGGTACCTCACTAAGCCACCTATTTTGGTGCCTCCTTGTAGCAATAGGAGTATGAGATTGTACATAGCTGCATCCGACAAAACTTTGGGAAGCATGTTAGCCCAAGAGGATGAGAATGGAGTCGAAAGACCCATTTACTATCTCAGTAGAGTTTTGAACGATGCAGAAACTAGATATAGTGAAGTTGAAAAATTGTGTCTATGTCTGTATTTCTCTTGTACAAAACTCAAGCAATATATAAAACCAGTTGATGTGTATGTTTCGTCTCATTTTGATGTTTTCAAGTATATGTTGTCGAAACCTATCTTGCACAGTCAAATTGGCAAGTGGGCATTAGCATTAACTGAATACTCCTTGACCTTTATGCCTCTTAAGGCAGTAAAAGGACAAGTGGTTGCAGACTTCATAGTCGACCACTCAATTCAAGTTGAGGATATTAATTATGTGGAGATAGAGCCTTGGAAATTCTACTTCGATGGTTCCAGCCATAAAGATGGAACAGGGGTAGGAGTCTTGATTATTTCTCCAGATAAAATTCCAACAACATTCAAGTATAAAATATCAGGTTCTTGTTCGAACAATGAGGCTGAGTATGAAGCTCTAATTACTGGCCTTGAGATATTGTTGGAATTGGGGGCAACTCGAGTCGAAATAATGGGAGACTCAGAGTTAGTCATTAAGCAAGTCACAAAGGAATATAAATGCATAAGAGAGAATCTCATTATGTACTTTGTGATAGCAAATCGTTTATTGAAAAAATTTGAAACGATTAATATTCGACACATACCCAGAGTCGAAAATCAAATAGCCAACGACTTGGCACAGATTGCATCTGGGTATAAGATTTCAAAAACGAGATTGCAAAGAGCAATCGAAGTTCGAGAAAAGATAAAAGCAACTTGTCTATCACCAACAGACTTGGAATCGACGAGACTAGGATATGCTGATCAAAGTAACTTCGAAATTTCGTTCATAGATAACTTATCAGAGCAAGATTGGAGGAAACCCATTGTGGACTATCTTCAAAATCCAGGAGCTTTGACAGAACGAAAAACAAAGTACAGGGCGTTGAGTTATGTACTCATGGGTAATGAGTTATTCAAGAAAACGCCTGAAGGGGTATTGCTAAAATGCTTAAGTGAAACTGAGGCATACATAGCCCTTTCGACTACGCACGCTGGAGCATGTGGGGCTCACCAAGCAGGCCATAAGATGAAATGGTTATTGTTTCGACAAGGACTATATTGGCCCACTATGCTGAAAGATTGTGTTGAGTTCGCCAAAGGTTGTCAAAAGTGTCAAGTCCATACAGGCATCCAACATGTACCAGCAAGCGAACTTCACTCGATAGTGAAGCCTTGGCTCTTTAGAGGATGGGCGTTGGACCTTATTGGAGAGATTCGACCAGCATCATCAAAGAGTCAGAAATACATACTGGTAGGCATTGATTACTTTACTAAGTGGATCGAAGCTATCCCTTTAGTCAATGTAGACCAGGAAAATGTCATTGAATTTATTCAAAAGAACTTTATCTTTAGGTATGGAATCCCTGAGACGATAACAACTGATCAAGGATCAGTTTTCACTGGTCGAAAGATGCAGGAATTTGCTCAGGAAACAGGTTTCAAACTCCTAACATCAACGCCTTATTATGCACAGGCAAATGGTCAAGTCGAAGCAGCAAACAAAGTAGTGATTGGCTTGATAAAAAAGCATGTTGGGAAGAAACCAAAGAATTGGCACAAGACGTTAGACCAGATTCTGTGGGCTTGTCGAACGTCCCCAAAAGAGGCCACAGGTACAACACCATATAGGCTAACTTTTGGCCATGATGCAGTGTTGCCAGCAGAAATTTGTCTTCAATCTACAAGGGTTCAGAGGCATTATGATATTCCCTCTGAAATTTATTGGAACATGATGTTAGACGAACTGGTGGATTTAGACGAAGAGAGATTGCGTGCTCTTGACCTACTCAGGCTTCAGAAGAAAAGAGTAGAAGACTCTTACAATAAAAAGGTAAAACCTAAGGTATTTTTGCTTGAAGAACTAGTTTGGAAGGTAATTCTTCCCATGGATCGAAGGGATCGAAGCATGGGGAAATGGTCACCCAAATGGGAAGGACCATTCAGAGTTATCCAAACTTTTTCTGGTGGAGCCTATGAAGTCGAAGAGTTAGGTGAAGATAAAAGGCTCTTGAGAGTAAATGGTAAATATTTGAAAAAATACAAACCTACACTCCAAGAGATAAAAATAAAATAATAAAGTAACAAGACTAAATTAACCATAAAAAGCCAAAATGGAAATTTTTTATAAATTTTAGCCAAGATGGCAATGTTGTCGAATATAGATTACAAAATATGGTTACAAAAGCTGAATCAATCAGAAGGGAACAGAGTCCTTGAGTCGAAGGTATTTGACTTGCTGCAGCTCCAATCTTTTCTTGCACCAGGCATTCTCCTGCACAAGCTTCGCAATCTGAGCGTCGAAGCCTTGGGCCTTCTCAGCAAATTCCAGGCCCTGTTTGATTTCAGTTTGACTCTCGGTGTCTGGGACGGTCGAAAGAAGTTCCTCCTTGCGTTTAGTGTTGGCATTTATCTTAGCCTATATTTCTTCGATTTGTGCCCTGAAGGAAGCATTCTCTCGATCGATGGCATCGACTTCTTCCTGCGTAGATGCTTTTTGCTTCGACAACTCCGCAATTCGAGAAGTCGTCTCCGAAACAGCAGTCCATGCAGAAGAGCTTTTGCCATATAACACCTCAAGCTGACTATTAAAGCCCCTTTGGCGCCTATAATCTGCTGAGACTTGATCAATCATGGAGTGTAACTCCATGATCAAGCCTGAAACTTCTGGAGCTACAGTTAACAAGTCGACAGCATTCAAAACATCCCTCAAGTATGATGGAGCAGTGGGGTCCCCCTCCAAAGCCTTCATCAAGTCCTTCTTGAAAAACTGGGCCTTAACCTTCGCTAACGCTTCATCAAGAGGAGAGGTTTCAGTGGACTTCCCCGACAGGGTAGGAACCTCCTGACTAGCATCGGACGAACTCTTGCTCTCGATGATTGCGTTGAGATAGCTAACAGGGTCAGTTTGTTTCAAGAGTTCTAAGTCCTCTTTCGACCTGTGCTTCGTTGAGGTAACAGCCCTTGCAACAACATTGTCTTGGGTTTGAAGCTGTTGAGTGTTAGGTGTCTCGACTTGTTCCCCTTCGACTCGGACTGGGGCAGTACCAGCGTCATCTTGGTGCTCTTCGCCAGCGTCACCTTGGTGCCCTTCGCCAGTGTCACCTTGGTTCTCTTCGCCAGCGGCACCTTGGTTTTCTTCTCCAGCATTGCCATGGTCCCCTTCGTCACGATTCTCTTCCGACAGATCCACCACCTGAACCTCTTTTGGCTGTTGTTCTTCCGTTTGAGGATCTTCTGTGGGTTTTTCTACCGTCTCAGCATTGGCCTCATTTATTTCAGTATGGGCTTCGTCATTTTCCAAGCCTTTTTCTTGTGGCCTGCTGAGTTCAGCAGACTCCAGTGTTTCAGAAGTCCTTGGCGGTGAGCTTTCAGTGGTGTCCTGAGAAAGGAAAGAGGAAGAATCTTCAGAAATCGAAAGAGACATAATCGAATATAGGTATCTACACCTAAGTTACAAAAAGGTCTAAGAGATTACCTGTAAATTAGCTTCAGCCCCAGGGCTGGAATTGTCGCTTTCGACAGGCTTGTTGAGAAGAACGTTTAGTTCCTCCTCCGTTGGCTCCTCAATGATCACTGGAGGTGGCCTGGGCTTTCTCCCAGCAACCTTTATTCTAATTGTTCGACCCTCAGGAGCAGGAGCAGGAGCGTCCTTCGTCAGCTTTCGCCTTTTTAGAGGAGCAGGGGGAGAATCACCTTCTTCATCGCTCCCAGATTCGACCACTAGTGCTGGCCGTTTCTTGGGCGAAGGTGCCTAAAAAACCAATGGGAATTCGATTTAGCGATTGCATCGAAAGTCAAAAATCGAAAGCCAGAAGAAAATAATGAAAGTCTGGTTACCGATACAAAAGGCTTCTTCGAAGGGCCTTCCCCCTGTTGGTTGGTTGTGGTCTTCGCCGGTGCTGTAGTCTTCGCCGGCGGTGGAGGTTTTGTTAAGGGGCCTCCTCCCTGTTGGCTTTCTGCAGCCTTCTTAGCTACAGGCTTTCGAACAACTGAAATCAAATAAATAGTTAACAGGCTAGCAGTCGAAGGAGAAAGACAAAGTAATGTGAAAGGATGAACTTACATTTCTTTATTTTGTCCAACACAAGGACAAAAGATTTCTGAAGCTCATCCACGAAGTCCTTCTCGTCGAAAAACTCCTCAGCGTAATAACTTTTCCACCACTCCTCGAAGGATGGTGAGCAAAGAAAGTTGAGCTGGTAGTCAAACAACGAGAGAACTGTTCGACCAGCATATCTTCCGATATGTTTAGTGGCAGCTTCTTCGGTGTAATCATTGCAGAAGTACAACATAGACTTCTCTCTTGGAAAAATTGGAGAAGGTAGGGTTTGAATAATACCAAACTGGCAAGATACCAGGTTTGGTTGGTATGCAATCAGACTCAAGTGAGTCTTAGAGCTCCTGAATCGAAGAGGCATGATCCTTGGTGTGAGGAACGCCTCCCACATTATTGTATGTTCATCAACTTGAGGACCACTCGACGTCCTTGGATGTGGCCTTGTGAACCATGCTGGGCCTACCTTCCGTCGAGCAAACGGAGCCATAGTCGAAACAAACTCTTTCCTTCGAGCAAACATCAGAACGAAGTTGGTGAAAGTTTGCTGAAACTCCAGTCCATCTTCCATGGGCGTCAACAGAGCCAGTCTGGTTCCTTCGACGCGTCTGTTCGCTATCTCTGGAGTCTTCTCATTTATTTGAACCTTCTTAGGCAAGAAAGATTCGAAGGTGGCATTGAGCCACAGTTGGAGCAGCCAAAAAGGCCCAGCAAGTAGCAAACTGGCCCTGTTCTCGATAATTTTTAGAAGAGTTGCCCCATTACTAATCGAATCATAGAGGCTAGCCAAAATCAATTCTGCCAAACAGATATTTTGGCCATGATGGAGTTGAGTGGCGAGAGTGACCATCTTCTTGGTCACCTGTAAGGACTTCGAGCAAAATACAAAACGAGTCAGCCATAAGGCTAGAAACGCTATGTGTTCGACATCCGACACAGCATCTGTCGACCTGTCGTGGTAGTGATTGATGAAGGTGGTATAGGTTGGTTTGGTGGCAGAAAATCCAATTTGATCCTCCGACATCTCCTCCGGATCGAAGTAGTCCCCAGTGGGTCGAAGGCCAGTGATAGCGGCCACATCGAAGAGTGTAGGAGTCAGCATCCCACAGGGAAGATGGAAAGTAAAGTGGGAGTAGTCCCAGAAAAGTAGAGAAGCTATCAACATCTCCGGAGAATAGTTCAAACCTGTCTTCGACAGCATCACCAGGTCGAAAATCCCCATATCTTTCCAGATCGAAGCTTGGCGTTTCTCCATCTTTTCCAGCCAAGCAACGTAATCAGGAGTAAGGCTAGGGCCAGACCTGAAAGCCCTAACACCTTTGTTGAAGAAACGAAGGTCGATTTTCTCTTTAGCAGGCTCTTCATTATCCTCTGCATCTTTCTTGGCGCATGCAACCGGTTTGAGTTTCTCAACTACCGGAAAATAACTCTTGATCTTCATGGCCTCAGCAATACTTGGATACAAGGGGCCAGACATAGCAAAGATCTGGTTGGAATATCCAACCGGGATCATAAGGTGGTGTGAGTAAGCATCACGTACGACGATGTCGAAGGGTTCAGGGACCCTTCGTTGGCCCGTAGAAGTTACTACTGGAGCGGTGACGAAAACCTTAGGTTTGACATTTCCAGATGGTACGGTAGCGCTAGGAGCATTGGAACCAGATGCCATTGTTAATGGTGAGGTTGAAGACGAAGTGAAGAAAGAAAGGGTTTTGCAAAGATGACAAGTTTGTATGAAAATAGAGAAGTCTGAAGGCTAGATGGCGTAAAAAGTCCCACAATGGGGTACTTACTGCTATTTATAGTAGTGGGGAAAATCCCAAAAACCGAGGACATTAAATGCCATTTAATGTTGCAGGAGATAGTGGGACACGTGGCATCCCCCTGTTGTTTTAGCCGTTCTGCAGAAATAGAGGGACGCAGCGTGCGTCCTCGTTTTTGGGAATTGTCATATAGATAAATTCTGAAATGACGTTTGGCACTGCACGCCGTACTGAAGTGACGTCTTAGGTACGGATAAATGATGGTTTTCTTGGGATTGCCAGTGGTTGGTAGAAGACAACAAAAAGTGCACAATTTAATTTGTGACTAAGCGTGAAAAGACAGGTGTCGAATGGCGTTTCAAAGAATGCCTTTTTCTTTCAGAGTCGAAATAAGGCATTCTCGGGGGGCAATTTGTTGGCTCCTAAATTCGACACCCTTGTTTTATTAATGTCAGCCATTAAAGCTGGAGGATGTTTTCGACTAGCTAGGTCTGTCGAAATGCCCATCGAAAGATGGTAAGGTACTTAAAAGATTTCTTCCAAGGGAGAAGTTGGTTGCCTTTGACGTCGAAGGAGTCTCTCGTCGAAGATGCTTCTCGGCGAAGGTGTTCGATGGTTCAGAGTGGAGCAGTTTGAAATTCAAGCGTTTGGAGGGAAAACGGTTTCCAGCGGTTACCAAGTGCAACGTGTGAAGATCTGGAGCGTCAAACGTTGAGAACGTGCCAAGTGGAGTCATCTCGAAGCAGTGTAACTGCCCGACGGTTACTTGGGATGTTTTAGTATAAATAGTAGTAGTCATGTAGTTTCTCGCGTGTGTTCACAATTCTATACAAAGTCACTCATATAGATTCGAGTACCCAGCGTGTGACAAAGAATTGTTGAGAAATGTATGTGTGAAACACCAACTTTATTAATCAAAGTCATTTACTTTCCCAAAAATTTATTTTCTTTCTTCTTTACTTTCCTGTCGAACCCTTTCATTTAAAGCCTTATTTATTTTACCAAGTCCTTTCTTCATGCAATTTACTTAAAGCCTCTTTATTTTATTGTCATTTAACCAATATCCAATTTAATCAAACTTCAAAATCAACCTATATCCTAGGATCAATCTGATCGATCCTGCGAGTAACCAAATAAGTAACCATTTGGAGGATCAGCGGTTGTTTACCAAATACCAAGGTAAACACTTGTACGTTATTATTCTTCGGAAAACGGCAAGTGGCAGTCTCTTCATGGGCAGCTTGTACGTTATTCTTCTTCGAAGATAGCAAGTGGCAGTTTCTTTATGAGCAGCTTGTGAGTTATTGGCAACAAGTGGCGGAGTCTTCATGAGTAGCTTGGTGCTTTGATATTCTTTGAAGACAGCAAGCGACAGTCTCTTCACGAGGCAACTTGTGTGTTATGGATACTCTTGACAAACAGCAAGCAGCAGTCTCTTCATGAGGCAACTTGTATGTTATTGACACCTTTGAAAGGAAGCAAGTGGTGGCCTCTTTATTTGAGCAGCTTGTGTATCCCCAACAATAATGTCTACTCAGCAAATGGCATCCCTTTCGGAAAAGTCCCGTGGGGAAGTTTGTTATTTTATCCTTTTCAAGCGATATCTTGGTTAAAGAAGAAATGTGTTACCGTTCTTGGTAAAATTCAGAAATCAGAGATGTTTATCTCCAGCCACAGTGCTAATGTCAATCATTTTCCAGTCTCAGTACTGATGTCCATCATTTCCTTTTCCAGTCACAGTGCTGATGTCAATCATTTTCCAGTCTCGGTACTGATGTCAATCATATGCTTTTCCAGTCACAGTACTGATGTAAATCATTACCTTTTCCAGTCACAGTACTGATGTAAATCATTACCTTTTCCAGTCTCAATACTGATGTAAATCATTCAAGAGTCTCTCATTTGAAGTCTATGACTTTGTTTCCCCAGTGGTGTTATAATCTGTTCCCCTGTAGGATTACTATAATATGTTTGGTTTCTCCAGCATAGTTTGTCTCATATGGCGTCATTCCCCATAAAATTCAAAACATCACATTCATATCATATCATAAACATAATTGCGGTATCTTAAGGCCAAAAATTGTGTATTCTATATTTAAGTCCCTTCAATCTCGTCAGATAGAAGAAACTTAAATAGGGGCAGCTGTCATACCCCAATTTTTGACCTAAGATCCCACTTGCATTTTTGCATTTTTTTATATACAAAAGTCAAGGTCACTAAATACGGTCGGTTTTAACCTCTCACCTTCGAGCATTGACTATGCGAATTTTGTCAAGTGTTTTGAACATTTTTAACCTATGTATCACTAATTTCTAATCCATACAAAGGTGTATGTTCATGTTTTCTTTTGCTTCATGTGCAGAGACAGGTCTGAATCAAGAGCATCAGGTGTCGTGCCTCAATTAAAATTTTGAGTCTCCCAAGCCAGAAGTACGGTTGATTGTGGATTCTCGAAGACTGATTCATCAAGGCACAACTGTTGCACCCTAAATGTCGCCCCTAATTTTTTCAGTCGCACATTCATACCATATTTTGTCATTTGGTCACAATCATTAGTAAATACCTTCATTCATCACATTTTGCATCATTAGTCGTATTTAAGTTGATCAGAAAAGTCAGTTTAAATCAAAGTTTGCATCGTCTTTCAGTTGTAAAATACCCGGCGTTTCACATCATTCATTTTTACCTGTTTACTATTTTCTTGCATTGCTCCAAGTTGTTTATACGTCGATAATAAAAATATTTCGGTTTTATAGACAAACTGTTAAAAGCAATTCGACACTATGCGGGAAACTAGCGAGAAAGTATTTCAAGTTTTCACCTTTTACCGATCATTTTATGAATCTGCGCTTCGCGTAGATTATGACGGTATGCTCGCTTTATTTTTTTCGGTACAGTTCGAAGTCTCGTTTTTAACCTTAAACGTCTGTTTAGTCTGATATTTTTATTATTATTTTATTTTTGATTTTTGACTTCTTGAACATTTTTTTCCTTTAATCTTTGTGACATGTAGATTATTTTAATGTGTTCATTTTATTTTTTCGGATAATTTTTCGTCCGTTTTTTATCATTTTTCGGTCATTTTGGGTCTTTATTTTTTATTCATAAAATATTCAAAAAAATCATTTTAAATTGAGTTATTTTTTATAATTTCAGGTTTTTATTTTATTTTAGGCATTTAAGGACTATTTGATCACAAAATATATTATTTATGCTACACTCTATTCCTATTGGTTGTTGGATGAAATTGAGGATTGATACAAAATTGCGAAAAACAATATCACTTTTTACCCTTTCCCCCTCTATCCACTTCCCTCTATTCCCCTTTTCTACTTACAGTAACCAAAAGTCCCTATATTCTCAATATCACACACAACTAACATCTCTCATAAAAACACAAAAATAAACTCACTTCCCCTCTCTCCAAAAAACAAAACAAAAAGCATAGCAGTAAAAACCTTTCGCCTCACTCAACCTTCCTCCCAAACTCCCTTTCATCTCTTCAAAAACAGCAACATTAAACACTGTCTCTCTCAAACTCATAGCTGTTCTTTATACACATTTTTAATAATATCTACTTTTCATTTATTTATCATTCTGCAAAAAGAAAAAGTGAACTCACAGACAAAAACAACGACAGTGTGAAGAAGAGAAAAAGTAGAATCAAAGCTATTTCTTTGTTAGTTCCTTCTTCTTCATCTCACTTCTTTCACTTTACCATCTTTAAAGATTAAGGTTTATTATCCATATCCATATCCATAAGCCATTGTTCAACTTCAAGCTCATAATGTGGAACATCTCAACACTGATTCTTCTGCTACTTCTTCAGTTCTCGTGTTCTCTTATTGGTTCTGCTACAGCTTTTGTGTCTTATGACTCTAAAGCTATCACCATTAATGGTCTAAGAAGGGTTCTCATTTCTGGATCCATTCATTATCCTAGAAGCACCCCTGAGATGTGGCCAGATCTTATTCAGAAGGCTAAAGAAGGAGGTTTAGATGTTATTCAGACTTATGTTTTCTGGAATGGACATGAACCTTCACCTGGCAAATATTATTTTGAGGGGAACTATGATTTGGTGAAGTTCATAAAGTTGGTGCAGCAAGGTGGTCTCTATGTTCATCTAAGGATTGGACCATATGTTTGTGCTGAGTGGAACTTTGGGGGTTTTCCTGTTTGGTTGAAGTACATTCCTGGAATCAGTTTCAGAATAGACAATGAACCATTTAAGTTTCAAATGCAAAAGTTTACTGAGAAAATTGTTGATATGATGAAAGAAGAAAAGTTATATGAGTCTCAAGGTGGTCCAATAATTCTATCACAGATTGAAAATGAATATGGGCCTATGGAGTATGAAATTGGTGCTCCTGGTAAATCGTACACAAAATGGGCAGCAGATATGGCTATAGGACTCAGTACCGGAGTTCCGTGGATAATGTGCAAGCAAGATGATGCTCCTGATCCTGTTATTAACACCTGCAATGGCTTTTATTGCGATTATTTCTCCCCGAATAAGGCTTATAAACCAAAGATGTGGACAGAAGCTTGGACGGGCTGGTTTACCGAGTTTGGAGGTTCGGTACCTCACCGACCTGCTGAAGACTTGGCATTTTCAGTTGCAAGATTTATACAAAAAGGGGGGTCGTTTGTCAATTGTTACATGTATCATGGAGGAACAAATTTTGGTAGAACTTCTAGTGGTCCTTTCATTGCTACAAGCTATGACTATGATGCACCTCTCGATGAATACGGATTGCTGAGGCAACCGAAATGGGGTCATCTGAAGGATTTACACAGAGCGATAACACTCTGTGAACCTGCTTTAGTTTCTGGAGATCCTACCCTTACACAAAGCGGAACCTAACAAACCTGGATCCGAAGGTGCCATTGCCACTTCACCATTGGTGCCAAGCAGTGAAACCCCAACCCCAACAACAACAGTTTCATCTTCACCAACGCACCCGAGCACCCGCAGCCGGCCGCTTCTGCGAGCTCCATACTACTACCCACAAACCGCACACTCTCTCTATTCCGCCAATTTCCCCCATCTGTTCAACTTGTTAACCTCTCTTCATCAACCTTTCTCCATCTGTTCAAAAACCGTGCAACATCATTACCATCAACAACTTCTGCAACACAAACAATCTTCATCTGATTCACCTCACAACAACAAACCAGTTGCTATCGTTCCGTTCTGTCTTCCGGCTTCCGCTTGCCAACCTCCTCACCATCAGCAACGCACAATTTCAAACCTACCTCTGTTCAAAACCCTTAGCCACATCCTTTAACTCACTCACCTCACTTAATCACCATCTTCATCAACTATCTGCGCCAGCAATCCATCAATATTTGGGTAACGGTGCATTTCCTCAACAGCCTCAGGCCAGCATCGTGTATCCACCTCCTTCCGCTGTGGCCGCAAACGGGATGAAATATCCCCTTCCACAGTACAAACCTGGAACTCGGTGCTTGAGGCGGTGGTTGCTGGAGTACCAATGATTGCATGGCCATTGTATGCAGAGCAACATGTTAATAGGAATCTGATGGTGGCGGACATGAAGGTGGCTGTCGCGGTGGAGCAAAGGGAAGGAGATATGTTTGTCAGTGGAGAGGAAGTGGAGAAGAGGGTGAGAGAGTTGATGGAGTCAGAGAGAGGGAGAGACATAAGGAAGACAAGTTTGAAGTTCAAAGACATGGCTAAGGATGCACTTGGAGAATTTGGGTCATCCACGAAAGCACTTTCCAACTTGGTTCAAACATGGTATGATAACTAGTTTCATTGTGCCAACGTGGAAGGTAAGATTTTCATTTTTAATTGTTGTTGCTTCTAAGTTTTATCTTCCAATAGAAGTCTAGACTTCAAATCCAAACTTATGTTAACCGTTTATAGTTTATATGTAAGTAGTTTGATTATAAAAAAAATATTAAAAAAAAAATTATTTAGATTTAGTTTAGCATTAATTTAGAATTTTTAATTAGTTTAGATGTATTTTATAACTTTAAAATATTTAGAATCATAATTAATAACTTTAGAATTTTAATTTAATTAGATATAAATTAGTAATGTTAGAACCTTTAATTAGTTTAGGTGTATTTTGATAACTTAAAAATTTTAATTTGTTTAGATCTATTTTATAACTTTATAACTTCCAATTAGTTTAGATACATTTTGATAACTTTAGAATTTTAATCTAATTTTAGAATTTTAATCTTTAATTTAGAATTAATTTAGTTTTGATTTAAGTTAGTAATTTTATTATTAATATAGTTTAGATTAAATTAGTAATTTTATAATGAATTTAGTTTATACTTAAACAAGTTTAGATGTAATTTAGCAACTTTAGAATTAATTTAGTTTAGACCTAGTTCAGTCATATTAGAGTGTTAATTTATTTTAGATTTAATTTAATAACTTTCGAATTTTTGTTAGTAACTTTAGAGTTTTAATTTAGTTTTAGTTAATAACTTCAAAATTTTATTTAATTTAGTTAGACACCTTAGAATTTAAGTTTAGTTTACTTAGTAACCTTAGAATTTCAAATTAGTTTAGATAATTTTTTTAATTACACTTTTCTTCTATTCATGATTCTTCTTTGTCCATTCATTTAGTTTCTTACAATTTATCTTGTTATCTACCTTGTTCGTTTCTCGTGGATTTTAATTATTTATGATTTCTCACTCGAACATTAGATCTACCCACTTATGATTAATTCCAAGGGAAATGTTTCAACTCAGTTGACTTCATGTCATCAAATACGTCTTCTACAATCGTGCGAATAGCCTCATTCATTTTTTGCTCGTTTACTATTTTTCCAAACTTAAGATAATTTTTCCAAAAGACTCCATTTTCAAACTCATACCTTTTAAGTCAAAACTTCGACATTAGGTTATCACATTTTCAAAATCTCTCCAACACCGATTTTTAGCCAAATGAACCATTTTAATCAAAAAAACAATTTTAACCAAAAAAACAGATATTTCAAAAGGTTCCTGCGGAGTACCGCAGATGCATTGGGTGCTAATACCTTCCCATTGTATAACCAACCCCCGAACTCTCGATCTCTTTCAAAAAACGCATTGTATTTTTATTATTTTTAAGTATTATTTTACATTGCATACTTTAGGGTTTTATTTCGCTCTTTTCCCTTTTCCCTTGGAAACAATAAATCGCGGTGGCGACTCTTGCTTTTGCGAGTCAAGTTAATCAATAGCTTGATCTCCGATTTTCACCGCTACAGGAAGAACTGACTGTTTTTGGAATGTTGGTTTGCGTTTTGAGTTTTTTTCGCAAAATGTCGCGGTAAGCAAGAGTCGCCACCGTCTTTTATTTTATCCAACAAGGAAAGGAAAAAGCACAAAAAAATTCCTTTTTCGAGATATTTCTGAGTACGGGGGGTAGATTATAGAAAGGGAAGGTATTAGCACCCTTTCTATCCGTAGTTATCTACGGGCTCTTAGGTACTTGCTCATCATTTTCAAAATTGTTTTCTTTGTGTTTGTGGGCTTTGAAAAGTTTTTGTTTTAACTTCGATTTAACTCTTGTTTTTGTCTTCAAGAGTGTAATGAAGTGTTTTTGAAAACTTGTTTGTAAAGGAGTGTAAGTGTGAAAAATTGTTTTGGATTTGAGCAAGTACTTAAGAACTAATCTACCTACTCGAAAAAAGGATCGTTTTGTATTCATTTCCTTTAGACAGTGATATCCCACTATTAGTGAGTAGGTAGCACCGTCGCTGGAGTTTGAGGGTCAATTCGAAAGGGACATACGGTCACTAAAGCAATGTTAGGACATCTTAGTAGTAACCCTAATGTCCTAGATCATTTATCTGAGGCAACAATATCTGAGGCAACCTTTCTGAGGCAACTTGATCTTTGGACAGAAGGACGACCACTAAAGCATCCTATACTCAATGACCGTTTACGAAGGCAACCAAGTAGGAGTGTACCTTAGGAGTGCGCATGTGCGAGTGTATTGATTTCAGTTATTTTTATCTTTGCACATGTTTAGGGTGATCTAACTGTTTTAAATTAGACATTCATTCTTGTCATGCAAACCCTATTATCAAACATCTAGTAGTTGAATATTTGCAAAAATTAAAGGTGTGGAAATTAAACTAAATTATTACAAGGCGTCGTGTATTTACATCACCAAAAACAAACCCTTTGAAATTTAAAAGCGGAAAAAATAAATAAATGTCCTAATTAAAATTATTACAAACCGGGAGCAGATACAATAATTGAATAAAAATGAAACGCGTGAGAAAATTGAATCGAATGCGAAACTAGGGTTTTGACCCTCTTAATTAAAAGATTTTTTTTTTGTATTTTAAGAAAAGAAATTAATTCCTAAAGTTAAATGCTAAATTAATTGGTTATTAAATTAATTAATGAAAAATAATTTAAATGACATATTTTTGGATTTTTGTTAACTTAGGAAAGAAATGAAATAATTAAATTAGTATGAAAAACCTATTGATTCTAATCAATTTTAAATATTTACAAAATCAATTAAAGTTATCTAACATAAATAACCTAATTAATTTAATTAATATTTATTGACGAAAAATAAAAATTTTGATTTTAATTGGATAGAAAATATTTTTTTGGTGATTTTTTGATAAAAAGAAAATTATTTTTGGTTAATAAAATAATTAACAAATAAATAAATAGAATAAATAAAATAACAAAAGATGAGAAATGGGCCTGAATAAGGGGTGTGAATAGCAAGAATTCTGGCCCAATGATGCTGATCCATATTGACTCTTTTTTGATCCCATGCGTTGTGTTTGACTGGCTTGTGGTGCACCCTCAATGATAGCCACCAGATCTGGCCATCTGGCCATCTGGCGCATGGATGATGAGGGAGTATGATGGATGTTAGGCCTAAGCGCACACTGAATCACCTGAAATAATTAGGAAAAATAACAAATGCTGGAGGCATGGATCGAACCCCTGACCTCCAGCCTTCAACGCCTTGAACACACACCTGGTAACCACTACGCCATTTGCTTTTTATTGTTAATATAATACAAACTAATAATAATATAAGAAAATGAATATTGGTGGAAACAAAAATAAAAAACACGCTGGAATTTGAATAAGCCTATAGGGGAGTGACACGCCTTCATCTCTGTTCTTGGACCGTGGCTAAAAGTTAAACCACCTATACCTACGGACAGAGTCTGTTGCTACAGGTCTGTGTATTTCCAAAATCCTCTACAGGCCATAGAAATAAAATCTAAGGCCATGGTTGTGCCCGTCTCGTCTTCCTGATCACAGCCATACCCCTTTCGAAGGCTAATTGTACCTGAAAATAAAAACCCTAAAACCAAACCCGAAAACCTAACAATGGTGAATTTAGATTCAGTCCATATAAATGAAATTGAATAATGCCAAAAGCTTGCAAATGCTCTATAGATTAAGATTATGCCATTATTTTACGCTATGGATGCAAGAAAAAAGCTATTCGAATTCAAAAAGATGGTGATACCGATGCGGACTTACAGTGCGTGAGAGGGCTTGAAAGCGCTTGGTTTTGATTGCTTTAGGTTGTGGAGAATGCCAGGAAACGATTGGGACAGATACCAAGCCTTGAGGATGCTTCTAAGTGGGACTTCGATCTCACACTTTTCTTTGATTTTTTTTAATCTGATTCTTGCTCTGCGCCAGATTTCTAACCCTCGTTTTGATCTGCCTCCCCTTCTTATGTATCACACAATGCATTAGGGTTAATTCTTGTGTCCAAATCCCTCTCCATCAATGATTTTGATATTTTATTTGATTCTTCTTTAAAGCTTTCCAAAATTAGTCCAAATCCAATCTCTTTGTACACATATGCCTTGATACGAGTTTGATGATGGATAGCTGTGATTTAAGACCTGGAATCATCACAAAATCCCTTGTTATCAATGTTTTGGATTTTTATTTGATTTATTTTGATTTAAATAAAATTAATTCAAATCAAAATCAAAATAATTAATAAAAATATGATATAGACAAGTGGCAAAGGCTAGAGCTCGTGGGCTATGTTGCCAACTTAAAACAAGTGAAAAAGATTGGGGCCATTTGGCAAAATTTGAAGTTTTGGGGATAGTTGACTTTTGGCAATTTTGCAAAAAAAAGGTCAACTTCAACAATGCATAACTTCCTCAATTTTGAACCTTTGGAGGTGTTCTTGGACTTTTTAGAAATATTGAGATGTCCTCTAATCAACCCTTTTTGTATCATATCATTTTGATATTCCATGATCATGTATGAAGCTTTGACAAAAAAGGTGTTTTTGTCGACTTTTCAAAATGACCTATAATGTCCAAATTCATAACTTCTTGTGAGTGCATATTTTGATCTTGGGAGCTGAAGATGGATTGTAGGGAATTTCATCCTCTTCAAAATAAGATTTGTATGGGTCATTTCTCATAAAGTATGAGAAAGTTATTCTTGGTCAAAGTTGGGTTGACTTTTCCTACAAAACCCTAATTTAGCAACTTTTGAATCTTCATGAATTGTGAGCAATCCTTGATGAATCATGATCAACCTTGATCAAATGATGAAATATACTTCAAAATTAGAATGTTGACCAAAAATCTTGAAGTTTGACTGTATGTGGATCACAGTTGACTTTTGCCCTAACATAGTTGATTTTTGGACCTTTGAGCAATTGGCTGGGCAAAATTCCTCTGCAAGGCTTGAAACTTGACAAGGATGATCTTGAGAATATATTAGGACAATGGTAAGCATTTGGGACCACTTGGACTCAAGGATCTTGATGCAACATGAAGCCCTAATTTGGGGTAGACTGCCTTAGGAGAGAGCTTGTCTGGCCAACCCTTGGACTACCTTGAGCAATTTGGAGATCTTTCTTGCAATGTTTTGAGAAATATGGGAGGGAAAATTTTGGGGTACAACAGCTACCCCTGTTCAATTTTCTTAAACCTGAGGATGTAGATTGGCTTTTGTGCCTTTCGTGATCCGAAGGTGGAAGAGGATTGAACACTAGATTGCCCAGAAATTTGCACTCGCATGAAGTGATAATTGTCTTGTGATGCTGGGAATGGGTTTATAGATGCCATTTTGAGGAGTGTCGATCACATAAGAGATTCCTTAGCGAGAGCTTGTATACCTGTTGTTGAGAAAGATTGTGCTGAGGAAGTCTGATCTTTGTTGGGAGAAGTAGAATTTTAGGAGCTTTGGTCGTCCGTTATTCTGCTGGTGAGTCGTCTCTGTTGATATTTAGGAACTTTGGTCGTCTGTACTCAACTGGGGAATCAACTTTGTTGAGATTTAGGAGCTCGTCTGTAATTCAACTAAGAAAACATCTCTGCTGAGATTTAGGAGATCGCCCGTAATTCAACTAAGAAAACATCTCTGCTGAGATTTAGGAACTCGTCCATAATTCAACCGAGGAAACACCTCTGCTGAGATTTAGGAACACGTCCGTAATTCAACTGAGGAAATGTTTTCGCTGAGATTTAGGAGCTCGTCCGTGATTCAACTGAGGAAACATCTTTGTTGAGATTTAGGAGCTCGTCGGTAATTCAACTGAGGAAACATCTGTCGAGATTTAGGAACTCGTCCGTAATTCAAATGAAGAAACATATCTGTTGAGATTTAGGAACTCGTCCGTAACTCAACTGAGGAAATATTTTTGCTGAGATTTAGGTTCTCGTCTGTAATTCAACTGAGGAAACATCTCTGTTGAGATTTAGGAGCTCGTCCGTAATTCAACTGAGGAAACATCTGTCGAGATTTAGGAACTCGTCCGTAATTCAACTGAAGAAACATCTCTGTTGAGATTTAGGAACTCGTCCGTAATTCAACTGAGGTAAAAGCTTCATAGCTTGAATTTTGTGAGAATCTTTCCTGAAAGGTAAAGTTTAGCGGTATGTAATGCATGATATGTATCAAGCAATGATACTCTCAAAATAAATGAGATTGTGTTGTATGATGCTGTTGTACCCCAAAATTTGCCTTCCCTTTTTCACAAGAAATCACAACCCTAGGGTTTTCTCTGATTTTTAAGATTGGCTCAGGAATTGATCAAACAGACCTTTCTTTGGCAACAAATCAAGAATTAGGATTTTTCTCTCGCATTTCTCAGAAGAAGCATAATCCCCAGAAATTCAATTAGCGGCTACATGTTTTCACGCTAGTTCAAGTTTACTGGTCGTTCTCAAAGCCTGGTTATATGGGATAAGGGCTGAGACTCTTATTTAGAATATTAAGGCATCTGCTTGTTAATGGAACTAAACATTTGCTTGTTAATGGAATGCTTGCTTGTTTATTGGAATACACAACGCGTATGTTGATTGGAATGCTGTTGCAAGTTATGAGATTGCAAAGTTTTTGGGATTACTTGGATTTTTAAGTTATCTGTATTGGAAATGCTGGAATGCAATTTCAGTTATTTTGGATCGGGAATCTTAAATAAAAAAAGCGAAGATGCAAAGGAAGAATTGAAAGATATTGACAGTAGAAAGTTTTATTGGATTATCAAATGATCTCATAAAAGTTTTTTTTTCATTCATTGCAAATGATTGTTACAAAAATAGTTTATTGTTTGAATATTATACGTTTTACAACTTATAGTATTTGAAGAATAAATTATTACAATGAATAAAAAATTCTAAGCCTAAGCCTCCTAAACTCCATTTGCTCCCATGCCCAAGGTCTCTTGCTTCCTCTGCTTCCTCTATCGTCCAAGTTGCTTTCACATGAAAAAGAAGAAAGAAAAGAAATTAGTACAGTTAATTAAAAAAAGAATTTTCAAACAAAAAAGAAAGAAAATTCATCATTAAAGTTTGCCGTCCGGAATCAGTGTGCTATTGTTCATCATGTTTTATTTTTCTCTCTGCAAATCACAAGAAGATTTCTCTTCTTGGTTCACAAAGAGAAAAGTAAAAAATAAAAATATAAGCATACAAAAACAATTGGCTCAAATGCAAAACATGGGCCATGTTGTACAAAGGCAAACCAAGGCGCCCAAAATTCAAACTGTCCAGCAACTAAGCATACCAAACTGCAGTAACCAAACTGAGTTGCAAAACAAGCCAAGATGCATTGCTAAATATGTTATACAAACATAAACTAAACAAACTAAGCATGGCAAACCCAAACTGAATGCAAAAATTTTCAAGTAAGCCAACTAGATGCAAAGTACACAATGCAGAAAGAACAGCCGTAATAGAAGGCAAATACAGCAGGAGGAAAACCTATTGACAAGCAAAAGACTTGTCAGAAGCCATCATCATTTTCCATGGGCAAACTTTTCAGAAATAATAATAAACAAAGCAAAAGTGCTTATTTCATGGAGAGAGGAAGAGATAAAAGGATCACCTTTTGAAGGTACAGTTTGGCAAGAGCATGCTATCAGAAAGAAAAAACAAAAAAACAAAAGATATAAAAACTGAAGACTGCATAACAGTCTAGAGGGAGAACATTAGAGCTTAAAAAAACTCAGAAAACACAAAAGCTCTCCAAAGCCTGCAAAAACTTCCCAACCTGCATAAGCCTAACAAACAACAAAAACCAATTGGAACCAAGCCAGCAAACCTGCATAGCCAAAACCTGTCCAAGTTTCCAAACTGAAAAATAAGCTCAACCAAGATAGCTGCAAAAATAACCAGCCAAAGCTACAACAACAAACCTGCAAACAGGTCAAACAAAAAACCATAGCAAAACATAACTTGCCAAACTGTTTGGCCAAACTCAACAAGCCAAGCATGCTCAAACCTGCAAAGCCTAACAAAACACCAGAAAGCTTGCCCAAACTGCAGTACCAAACTGCCAAACCAATAACCATAAGCTGCAAACCAGTTTTCAAACATAGCATACAAAAATCAGTAACAGTATCATCATTAACATTCAAGCTCCAAGAAAGAGAAAGAGGTTCAGAAACAACAATAACAATTTCAGAGATGTATCATCATTAACAAAAAAACAACAAACTCAGTTCAAATCATCAAAAACCTTCAAGCCTACCAACTCAGGATCATCAAAAACAATCCAAGTAACAAGTTTCAGATTCTCACATCATCATAAACAATCCAATCCATTAACCTTCAACATTCAAGGGGAGAGAAAGAAAGAGTTTCAGAAGAAAAAGGCAAAGAGTTTCAGATATCCATCATCATCAACAAAATCAAAAAACAACAAGATTCAGATTCTCACATCATCATCAACATCAAAGCCAAGAAGAAAGAGGAAGAGTTTCAGAAGCAAGACAAAATAAGTTTCAGAATTTTTTCATCATCAACAAAGTCAAGCAAACAACAGTTTTCAGAAAATTTTCATCATCAAACATCAAAAAAATCAAGAGAGAAGACAAAGGTACCAGAAAAGCGCGCAACCAACATCACTTTCTCCTCCGCCCGGCCACCAAGGACGCGCCTCCGTCTCACCCTTTTCTCTCCCTCCATTTTTCCAGGAAAGCTCAAGGTAAGTCTTTCCTCAAACTACTACTGCATCACAAACACATAAACACCATGGACTAAAACAACGTAGCATGAACAAAGCTTAAGCAAACATGAAACTGTAAAATCAAAACAAAATAAACTGTACCGTTTACAAGCAAAGTCCTAGATCACTGTGAGGAGACGAGAGAGTGGGGTGGCGCTCCGGTGGCCTGAGAGGAGGGAGAATCAACACATGTGTCTGAGAGAGACGAAGAGGAGAAGAAGAACGAAACGGCGCCGCTGTTGAAACCAAACACGCTAACCCTAATTTCTTCTGAGACCCCAAAACAATTGTACAAGAAAAATCCCTTTGGGCCTGTCCCAACCAAAAGTGCTTAAGCCCACAAACATATTTGGCCAGCGTACCCCCCTCTTCCCTCCATTCTGACTTGTCTTTTGTTCTTCTTTATTTCCATTTGGGCCATACAATAATCCCAGGCCCATCCCTCTTAATTTCTTTTCCTTTTATTAAACAAATGTTTTTTAATTAACCCATTTTAATTGATTTGTTTTATTTCATTAATTTGTTTTATTTTGTTAATAATAATACTAGTAAGATTTATTTCTTTAAAATTAATTTTATTGTCTTCTTTTATTAATTGATTTTGTTACATTTAATAAAAATACAAAAATAATAGAAACATTAATTTAAGTAGTTTTTCTTTCTTTAAACCTTTTATTTACATAATTCATAAAACACAAAAAATAATAATAATACTTGATCTTTCTTTTTTTAGAATAGATTTTTATTTACACATGCATCTCTTAATTTATTGATTTTTCCTTATTTTACAATTTGTTATAATTTATGTTGAATTGCGATAATTCGATTTGGTTGTAACACTTGATATTTGGACTTTATTATCCTTGTGAGATTCATCCCCATTTGTAAATAATTTGTACCCCCATCCCCGGATACTCTTTTGTAATAGCTTAGAATTTTAATTCTCGCACTTTATACTTTCAAATATGCCATGACTAGAGATTAGGGTTTGTATGCGAAAATCTAAAATCAATCGCTAGATGTCCTAATACAAGACCTAAATGCATGAAAATGACAAACACAATACACACTTGCACCTCTAGGGTAACTTCGCTTGTTGCTTCGGAAAATGCAATCATGTCCCTCGAATATGAGACACTCTAGCAAATGCCCCTTCGATAAACAAAGATCGTAGTCCCTCGATGACCCTCGATGTTGCCTTCGATAAAACGATCTCGTCCCTTACAAAAATTGCTAGAGCGTCTCACAAGTTGCCTTCAATGATTGTATGCGATGATCCGCGCCTGTCCCGTTTAACATCCTAACACAAGGTTGTTCACCAAATGCAATGGTGAAATGACATTGTCAAAAGGGTTAAAAACATAAGAAAGATCTTTGAGTAAATTAGGGTAGACAACTCTTAGTTACTTGATCAAAAGCTTGCAAAACATCCTTGCTACTTTCAAACACACATCACAACACAACTTCAAAACATTTTCCAAAAACAACTTTCAAAACATTGAAATATCTTTTCAAAAAGACACACACCTTTGTATATATTCAAACAAGAATCATTACAAAGGTCGCCTTGACAAGGCCTCTTTTTCAAAGCATTTTCAAAAACCACACACAAAGCACCAATTCAAACAATTGAAAAGCAAAGGCAAGTGATCTAAACAAGTAACTAAGAGCCCATGGAAAACCATGGATGAAAAGGGTGCTTGCACCTTCCCTTTTCATAATCTACCCCCCGAACCCAAGAAAACATCTCAAAGGTCTTTCCTGTGCTTTTTGACCTTTCCTTAGGATAAAATAAAAAGTCGGTGGTGACTCTTGCTAAACCGCATAATTGCGAACACAAACGCAAAACCTCAAGTCAGTTCTCCCACCGCATCACAGAACTGGCGACTCTGTTGGGGATTTAACTAAAAGTGGAGTAACCTTAGGGTTTAGATCACCTTTTACATGATTATCTTGTTTGCTTTGATTGCTTTACATTTGGTTCTCTTGTTTAGGTTTGAATCCTCCACCCGGATTTTTGGGAAACATTCATAGGTAAATAGCAATACGTTGTGGAACTGTGCAGGGTATACCGACATGGTTGAAGCAATAGCTATATTAATGCGACATATTTGTGAGTACCGGTAGCCTTTGAGTTAATCAAAGAGAATACGGGGCCGCTGAGTGATGTCATGAAGCACTAATGAACTCTTAGAACCTTACTTGACCATCTTGGCCTTTTTTTAGGGGTAGTGAGATGATCGGCTTTGGTGCAGTCCAAAGTTGGTAGATACTCGATACTACACTCATTGATGGTTGTTTTCTTGGAATATTTCGGTCTTCAGTAAAGTGGCTAAACTGAAACAATGAACACAGAAAATAATCCAGTGATATTGAGCTCCTTAGAACCCGGTTACTATTTCTAGGACAGGTTGAGCCAACTAACTTCAAGAGGGTACTTACCTACAAACCCCATGCAAGCCTAAACCTAAGGACTTGTCTGCTTTGTGTGAATGTGATTATTTGTATATACACTTGCTTACTTTTGCATACTTGTACATGACATCATAACATCATACCATGGCATTTTCAATAACCATTTCAAGGATCTCAAGGGTCTTTGATGCAGGGTCACATTGAACCAAACGTCTACCAAAGGGCAAGAGGATTCATTTTCCTCTAAACAAATACCGTTAAAGATCAAGTACAACAACTTGAATCGAGGGCTATGACCCACTTGACATGGTGAGCTTGATTCTCGTGGAAAAACATCCACCAATCAAAGATGTTGATCGAGGTTCAACCTCTAACATTTTCTTATGTTTACCCCGCGAGATTCTTGAAAACATGCATCCACATATCATGCATCGTATCATGACAGGTTTTCCCTTTCAGGTCTCCTTACCTTCCTACTGTTTATTTCAGTAGAGATGGCTCTAGAGAGGACTGTCAAAGATATCCAGGCTCAAAACGCTCAACTTCAAGAAATGTTCTTGAATCTGTCCCAGGGGAAAGAAGAGGTGAAAGCTCTCCTCGCAAGGGGCATGGTCCCAAGGAATCCAGGGGGCATCAGGAATGATCAATTGGAAGGGCTACAGATTGAGTTGGCAACAATGAAAATCCAGATGATGGGAGAACTGGTGGGTCAGATGGCTCTCATTCAAAACATGGCTCAAGGACAAGAAGAGCTAAGGGTCCTCATCAACAAACGGCTTCAAGATAACCAAGTGGGGCAAACAACTAGGGTTGAAGATCAAGTCACCATTCAGCCTCCTTTGAGACAAGAAGACAAGGGAAAGGCTCTCCATCTTGCTTTAGGGTCACAAGCCCAACAACAACCTCGCCAACACCAACGGGGAAATCGGTGTAAGCAAAATACATCTGGAAGGCGCTTCACTGAGATTGGCATACCATTATCTCTAGTACTGGAACGCTTGTTAGAGGTCAATCTGACTGTTTTAAAGGATCCTTTTCGGAATCCCAATACCTCTGCTCATGGCTATCACCCCAACGCATTTTGTGTATACCACTCCTATAGTCCTGGACATCACACCGACGACTGTTGGGCTTTGAAAAACAAGACCCAAGATTTGATTGACAGAGGAGTGCTGAAATTCACACAGGATGGCCAGATGAAAATCTTCCGCTGAGGGTTCTCCACCTGAAATGACAAGTTCGAACTAAGAGACTTTTGTTTCATTTGAATTTTCAAGTTGTAATTTCTTTTGTTATTCAAACAATTATCTGTTGATGGCAAACTCTGTTTCATTAATGCATTGCATATGTTTGTCTTGAATTCATCCATTCATTTTCACTATTCTTGAATTATGCTTTCTACTTTATTTATGACATTTAAACTCTTGCTAAAAGTTACAAGCCTTTAAAGGGAGGATGACGAAAACAATGCCATAATCTCATACGGTATGCTTTTGGATCGACCTTGCTGACGATGTACATGCGTTTCTTTCAAATCCTAAAACACTGGAGTTATAAGGAAGATAATACCTAGTCAACCCCTTTGAGCCAAAGAAGTAGAAGTTTTCTGTTTTAAACACAAATTGAAACCTTTAATCAAACCTGGGGCAGGGTAGTCTCTCAGTTAATTCAAAATGCACGTTTAGTCGCAAACTCTCAGTTTGTAATACAGCGAACGACATCAAAATTTAATTTAAAACCAAAGGACAATGATGGTTCCTTATCTCATAGGCAGTCATTATCTCTCAGAAAAAAGAAAAGCCCACTGAGCCAAAACCTACAAAGGAGGCTTAAGAAAGTTGGGGCATCCCGCTGACTGTAATCTCAAAAATAGGAACAGTCGGGCAAAAATCAGGGATAATAAATCGAAAGAAAGAGGTCACTACAAATCCTCAAAAACATGAAAAAATGTTGCAAAAAAAATGATGATGATTGTCTTCCAACAAATTCAACTTGTGTGAACCATCACCAAAACGTCGTTCCAGACCCATTTGGAGTTCAAAATGTACAATTAACTGAGTTTAGGATTGAAGAACATCACGAAGAGCGGGTGGGTACAAATATACTTTGAGCCTTTGTCCTTTGTTTCTTAAACCGTGAACCAAGCCACGTTACAACCCTTCAAAAGTCCTAATTGAAGCGCGGGTTAATTCGAAAGCATATTGTTACAAAAGGTATCCTGACTCCTGTAAGGCTTTGCTCTAAATCTTGTGTTGAATTTGTCTTATAAAAGTTTTCTGCTAAAAAACGCATTTTTCAAAACTTCGAGACAAGCATGAACTTTGTATTATTTGAATATCGTTGTTTGCACATGGTTATTTGTTTGACAACGAAGAAATTCACACAGTGAATGTTCGGATGAATGAAAGCTCTCTCAGTGAATAAAATCACTTCAAGTGGGATGACACTCCCGTTGCAAAAATCTCCTATCAACAAAAGGGGACTTGGTATGATATTGTCCAGTAAACCTGGGGCAGTCCAGTCAAGATTTCAACAAATCTTTCAAAGTCCAGTAAACCCGGGGCAGTCCAGTCAAGGTTTCAACAAATCTTTCAAAAGTCCAGTAAACCTGGGGCAGTCCAGTCAAGATTTCAACAAATCTCTCAAAGTCCGGTAAACCTGGGACAGTCCAGTCAAGATTTCAAGAAATCTCTCAATTGCAGATTAACCTGGGGCAAGTCTCCATCACCATAACTTGGGGCATTAAAACGTCAATCTCATCAAAGGGTTACGTACAGTCCAAATTTCCTGGCAGTGCCACAAACATTTGATACTAGGGGCAATAACGAATCTCTCCAAAATCCTTCTGAAAAGAAATTCAAGAAGCCACGAGAAGTTCATCACCTCTCTAGCCGACCAGCGGTCATGGGTTTAATTCCCCAACACTTGTCAAGGATTTATTCTCCAAAACAAATTACATTTCAACAACACTCATAACATCATAACATATGCAGATTGATCGGCAAGTAAAGGTTATCATTACCTTTTGGAGTAATCGTCCAGGATTCCTTCATCACTTGTTGGAGTAACGAGATTCCTTCATCACCTGTTAGAGTAGCAGTCGTCAAAGATTCCTTCATCATCCGGTTGAGTCAAAATTAATCCAAGACCCTCTCTGTTTCAGCCAGATCGACACTAAGATCTCCCTGATTCTTATTCCAGTAGAAGATATTTCGGGTTTTTGCTGTTTCAGATAAATCTCTCAACAATTTATTCTGATTCACTCCCAGATTTTTCACTATCGAACGAAGAATCCAACTCTCTTCTCCTTCACCAGCTCGAGATTTATTTTCCCCAGTAAAAGGTTGTCTTGAAAAACATTACACCTCCGTGCATCAGGACATCATGCAATGCAATCTCATTTATTTTGAGAACATCGTTGTTTGATATATGCCACTAACCTTTACCTTTCAGGAAAGGTACAATCAAATTCAAGCGACAAAGATTTTCTTCAGTCAAATTACGGACAAGTTCCTAAATCTCGACAAAGCTTTTACTTCAGTTGAATTACGGACAAGTTCCTAAATCTCAGCAGAAACAACCCACCAGCAGAATAACGGATAAATGAAGCTCCTGAAATTCTATTTCTCTCAAGAATGAAGATTCTCATCCTTGAAACCTCAGAAGATTGGCATACACCCAAGATCCAGATACCATTAATAGAATGAAGATTCTCATCCTTGAAACCTCAGAAGATTGGCATACACCCGAGCTCCTGATATCCCCGACAAAATGAAGATTCTCATTCTCAAAGTGGTATATAACCTGGATTCCTGATATCCCCGACAGAATGAAGATTCTCATTCTAAAAGTGGTATATAACCTAGATTCCTGATATTCCCGACAGAATAAAGATTCTCATTCTCAAAGTGGTATATAACCTAAGCTCCTGATACTCCCGACAGAATGAAGATTCTCATTCTCAAAGTGGTATATAACCTGGATTCCTGATATTCCCGACAGAATGAAGATTCTCATTCTCAAAGTGGCGTATAACCTGAATTCCTGATATTCTTGACAGAATGAAGATTCTCATTCTCAAAGTGGTATACAACCCGAGCTCCTGATATTCCCGACAGAATAAACATTCTCATTCTCAAAGTGGCATACAACTTTAACTCCTGAACTTCTTCCAAACAGGAATAAGCTTTTCCCAGAGTCCTGAGTTTTACTCTCCAACAGGACAGCTACTCTTCAGCAGTACAGCTACTCCCCGCAGAGTTTTTACTCCCCAACAAAATCAAGATTCTCATCCTTGATTCTCCAGTAAAGTTTCCAGAGCCTTCTTTACTCTCAGCTTAATTTGTCAGAGTTTTTAATCCCCTGCAGATCGAAGATTCTCGTTCTTGACTCCTCAGCACAAATTCCCCTAGCAGAATGAAGATTCTCATTCTCAATTCCTCAGAGTTTTCAAATATCCCCCAGCGGAGTTCTCCTCAAAGCAGGAATCCCCAGTAGATTGGCATACAACCCAAACTCCTGATTTTCCCCAAGCAGTATAGCTTTTCCCCACAGAGGTCGTCAAAGAGCTTGAAGACATACATACTCTTCAAACAGTGGTCCAGGATTTATTTTCCCCGACATCGGTCAAATATTTTATTATTTCCAGCTATCCAGGATTTATCTTCCTTAGCAAGACAGCCCATCAGCTTACATGCACATACATTGCATTCATAAACATTGATATAACACATATATTGCATCATACATTTCATGCAACATAACTTTGTGTTTCAGCTAATATATCACCCTTTTCAGGATAAGATTAGCAAGCTTCGAACTTCAGAATCATGAAAACAGTTTACGGATGCTTCCCAACATGGATGTCAATTTGTCGCTTGTTCAGATTCAACTTTTGAAAATAGTTTACGGATGCTTCCCAACATGGATGTCAATCTGTCGCTTGTTCAGATTCAACTTTTGAAAACAGTTTACGGATGCTTCCCAACACGGATGTTAATCTATTGCTTGTTCAACCCAAGGATCATGAAAATAGTTTACGGATGCTTCCAAACACAGATGTTAATCTATCGCTTGTTCATATTCAGATCACTGAAAACAGTTTACGGATGCTTCCAAACACGGATGTTAATCTATCGCTTGTTCAGATTCAGCTCACTGAAAACAGTTTACGGATGCTTCCCAACATGGATGTCAATCTGTCGCTTGTTCAGATTCAACTTTTGAAAACAGTTTACGGATACTTCCCAACATGGATGTTAATCTATTGCTTGTTCAACCAAAGGATAATGAAAACAGTTTACGGATGCTTCCAAACACGGATGTTAATCTATCGCTTGTTCAGATTCAGCTCACTGAAAACAGTTTACAGATGCTTCCCAACACGGATGTTAATCTATTGTTTGTTCAACTCCAGAATCATGAAAACAGTTTACGGATGCTTCCCAACATGGATATCAATCTACCGCTTGTTCAGATTCAACTTTTGAAAACAGTTTACGGATGCTTCCCAACATGGATGTCAATCTATTGCTTATTCAACTTCAAGAATTTTGAAAACAGTTTACGGATGCACCAAACATGGATGTTAATCTATTGCTTATTCAACTTCAAGACTTTTGAAAACAGTTTACGGATTCTCCAAACAGGGTTGTTAATCTATTGCTTATTCAGACCCCCAGCTCAGAGACGTTCCAAACATGGATACCTTTCTGATACTCATTCTTTCGCCTACAACATACAGTTCAATAAATATTCTTGGATGGCATCTTTAAGCCCATCTCTGACAAGGTTCTGTCACATCTCCAAATAGCATCTTTAAGCCCATTCCCTCAACTATGCTTTGACGAGTGTAAATTTATGGGCACTCTAGTGTCCAATCATCTTTTACCTTTGAGTCGCGAACGGAAAACTCGCCAATCTAACTCTTCAGGTTCAAGAAGATCAAACAGGGGCAACTGTTGTACCCCAAAATTTGCCTTCCCTTTTTCACAAGAAATCACAACCCTAGGGTTTTCTCTGATTTTTAAGATTGGCTCAGGAATTGATCAAACAGACCTTTCTTTAGCAACAAATCAAGAATTATGGTTTTTCTCTCGCATTTCTCAGAAGAAGCATAATCCCCAGAAATTCAATTAGCTGTTACATGTTTTCACGCTTGTTCAAGTTTACTGGTCGTTCTCAAAGCCTGGTTATCTGGGATAAGGGTTGAGACTCTTATTTGGAATATTAAGGCATCTGCTTGTTAATGGAACTAAACGTTTGCTTGTTAATGGAATGCTTGCTTGCTTATTGGAATACACAACGCGTATGTTGATTGGAATGCTGTTGCAAGTTATGAGATTGCAAAGTTTTTGGGATTACTTGGATTTTTAAGTTATCTGTATTGGAAATGCTGGGATGCAATTTCAGTTATTTTGGATCGGGAATCTTAAATAAAAAAGCGAAGATGCAAAGGAAGAATTGAAAGATATTGACAGTAGAAAGTTTTATTGGATTATCAAATGATATCATAAAAGTTTTTTTTTCATTCATTGCAAATGATTGTTACAAAAATAGTTTATTGTTTGAATATTATACGTTTTACAACTTATAGTATTTGAAGAATAAATTATTACAATGAATAAAAAATTCTAAGCCTAAGCCTCCTAAACTCCATTTGCTCCCATGCCCAAGGTCTCTTGCTTCCCCTGCTTCCTCTATCGTCCAAGTTGCTTTCACCTGAAAAAGAAGAAAGAAAAGAAATTAGTACAGTTAATTGAAAAAAGAATTTTCAAACAAAAAAGAAAGAAAATTCATCATTAAAGTTTGTCGTCCGGAATCCGTGTGCTATTGTTCATCATGTTTTATTTTTCTCTCTGCAAATCACAAGAAGATTGCTCTTCTTGGTTCACAAAGAGAAAAGTAAAAAATAAAAATATAAGCATACAAAAACAATTGGCTCAAATGCAAAACATGGGCCATGATGTACAAAGGCAAACCAAGGCGCCCAAAATTCAAACTGTCCAGCAACTAAGCATACCAAACTGCAGTAACCAAACTGAGTTGCAAAACAAGCCAAGATGCATTGCTAAATATGTTATACAAACATAAACTAAGCAAACTAAGCATGGCAAACCCAAACTGAATGCAAAAATTGTCAAGTAATCCAACTAGATGCAAAGTACACAATGCAGAAAGAACAACAATAATAGCAGGCAAATACAGCAGGAGGAAAACCTATTGACAAGCAAAAGACTTGTCATAAGCCATCATCATTTTCCAGGGGAAAACTTTTCAGAAATGATAATAAACAAAGCAAAAGTGATTATTTCATGGAGAGAGGAAGAGAGAAAAGGATCACCTTTTGAAGGTACAGTTTGGCAAGAGCAGGCTATCAGAAAGAAAAAACAAAAAAACAAAAGATATAAAAACTAAAGACTGCATAACAGTCTAGAGGGAGAACATTAGAGCTTAAAAAAAACTCAGAAAACACAAAAGCTCTCCAAAGCCTGCAAAAACTGCCCAACCTGCATAAGCCTAACAAACAACAAAAACCAATTGGAACCAAGCCAGCAAACCTGCATAGCCAAAATCTGTCCAAGTTTCCAAACTGCAAAACAAGCTAAACCAAGCTAGCTGCAAAAACAACCAGCCAAAGCTACAACAACAAACCTACAAATAGGTCAAACAGAAAACCATAACAAAACATAACTTGCCAAACTGTTTGGCCAAACTCAACAAGCCAAGATTACTCAAACCTGCAAAGCCTAACAAAACACCACAAAGCTTGCCCAAACTGCAGTACCAAACTGCCAAACCAATAACCATAAGCTGCAAACCAGTTTTCAAGCATAGCATACAAAAATCAGTAACAGTATCATCATTAACATTCAAGCTCCAAGAAAGAGAAAGAGGTTCAGAAAAAACAATAACAGTTTCAGAGATGTATCATCATTAACAGAAAAACAACAAACTCAGTTCAAATCATCAAAAACCTTCAAGCCTACCAACTCAGGATCATCAAAAACAATCCAAGTAACAAGTTTCAGATTCTCACATCATCATAAACAATCCAATCCATTAACCTTCAACATTCAAGGGGAGAGAAAGAAAGAGTTTCAGAAGCAAAAGGCAAAGAGTTTCAGATATCCATCATCATCAACAAAATCAAAAGCCAAGAAGAAAGAGGAAGAGTTTCAGAAGCAAGACAAAATAAGTTTCAGAATTTTTTCATCATCAACAAAGTCAAGCAAACAACAGTTTTCAGAAAATTTTCATCATCAAACATCAAACAAATCAAGAGAGAAGATAAAGGTACCAGAAAAGCGTGCAACCATCATCACTTTCTCCTCCGCCAAGCCACCAAGGACGTGCCTCCGTCTCACCCTTTTCTCTCCCTCCACTTTTCCAGAAATGCTCAAGGTAAGTCTTTCCTCAAACTCTTACTGCATCTCAAACACATAAACACCATGGATTAAAACAAGCATGAACAAAGCTTAAGCATACATGAAACTGTAAAATCAAAACAAAATAAACCGTACCGTTTACAAGCAAAGTCCTAGATCACTGTGAGGAGACGAGAGAGTGGGGTGGCGCTCCGGTGGCCTGAGAGGAGGGAGAATCAGCACATGTGTCTGAGAGAGACGAAGAGGAGAAGAAGAACGAAACAGCCCTGTTGTTGAAACCAAACACGCTAACCCTAATTTCTTCTGAGCCCCCAAAACAATTGTACAAGAAAAATCCCTTTGGGCCTGTCCCAACCAAAAGTTCTTAATCCCACAACGGCAAGGAGATCAAAATAAAATAAACCGTACCGTTTACAAGCAAAGTCCTAGATCACTGTAAGGAGACGAGAGAGTGGGGTGGCACTCCGGTGGCCTGAGAGGAGGGAGAATCAGCACATGTGTCTGAGAGAGACGAAGAGGAGAAGAAGAACGAAACAGCGCCGTTGTTGAAACCAAACACGCTAACCCTAATTTCTTCTGAGCCCCCAAAAGTGCTTAATCCCACAAGTGCTTAATCCCACAAACATATTTGGCCAGCGTACACCCCTCTTCCCTCCATTCTGACTTGTCTTTTGTTCTTCTTTATTTCCATTTAGGCCATACAATAATCCCAGGCCCATCCCTCTTAATTTCTTTTCCTTTTATTAAACAAATGTTTTTTAATTAATCCATTTTAATTGATTTGTTTTATTTCATTAATTTGTTTTATTTTTTTAATAATAATACTAGTAAGATTTATTTCTTTAAAATTAATTTTATTTTCTTCTTTTATTAATTGATTTTGTTACATTTAATAAAAATACAAAAATAATAGAAACATTAATTTAAGTAGGTTTTCTTTCTTTAAACCTTTTATTTACATAATTCATAAAACACAAAAAATAATAATAATACTTGATCTTTCTTTTTTTAGAATAGATTTTTATTTACACATGCATCTCATAATATATTGATTTTCCTTATTTTATAATTTGTTATAATTTATGTTGAATTGCGATAATTTGATTTGGTTGTAACACTTGATATTTGGACTTTATTATCCTTGTGAGATTCATCCCCATTTGTAAATAATTTGTACCCCCATCCCCGGATACTCTTTTGTAATAGCTTAGAATTTTAATTCTCGCACTTTATACTTTCAAATATGCCATGACTAGAGATTAGGGTTTGTATGCGAAAATCTAAAATCAATCGCTAGATGACCTAATACAAGACCTAAATGCATGAAAATGACAAACACAATGCACACTTGCACCTCTAGGGTAACTTCGCTTGTTGCTTCGGAAAATGCAATCATGTCCCTCGAATATGAGACACTCTAGCAAATGCCCCTTTGATAAACAAAGACCGTAATCCCTTGATGACCCTCGATGTTGCCTTCAATAAAACGATCTCGTCCCTTACAAAAATTGCTAGAGCGTCTCACAAGTTGCCTTCAATGATTGTATGCGATGACCCGTGCCTATCCCGTTTAACATCCTAACACAAGGTTGTTCACCAAATGCAATGGTGAAATGACACTGTCAAAAGGGTTAAAAACATAAGAAAGATCTTTGAGTAAATTAGGGTAGACAACTCTTAGTTACTTGATCAAAAGCTTGCAAAACGTCCTTGCTACTTTCAAACACACATCACAACACAACTTCAAAACATTTTCCAAAAACAACTTTCAAAACATTGAAATATCTTTTCAAAAAGACACACACCTTTGTATATATTCAAACAAGAATCATTACAAAGGTCGCCTTGACAAGGCCTCTTTTTCAAAGAATTTTCAAAAACCACACACAAAGCACCATTTCAAACAATTGAAAAGCAAAGGCAAGTGATCTAAACAAGTAACTAATAGCCCATGGAAAACCATGGATGAAAAGGGTGCTTGCACCTTCCCTTTTCATAATATACCCCCCGAACCCAAGAAAACATCTCAAAGGTCTTTCCTCTGCTTTTTGACCTTTCCTTAGGATAAAATAAAAAGTCGGTGGAGACTCTTGCTAAATTGCACAATTGCGAACACAAACGCAAAACCTCAAGTCAGTTCTCCCACCGTATAACAGATGCGTATGCATGTCATGATGTATGAAAATGTGATGTTTTTATCTGGGGAAAATAAATCCCGGATCACTGCTGGAGAAAAGAATTGGATTCTTCGTTTCCGCTGGAGATAATGAATGACGATGATTGTAAGAATAAACCTGTGGGAGAGGATAACCCCGTTGGGGAATAAACTGATCAGAGAATGACTATGTGGGGAAGAGATGCTCTATCGGAGGATTCCGTTGATAAATTCAGCTGGGGATGAATTACTGTTGCTGGTGATAATGAAACCTGTTGGGGCTTGAATTTCCGTTTGTGAAAGGAATAAACTCCGCTGGGGATGATTTTCCAGTTGCGACTTCACGAGGAATAATGTTTCAGACTCTACTGGGGACAATCTTCCAGAGTCTACTGGGGATGACTTTTTCAAACTCCACTGGGGATATTCTTCCAGAGTCTACTAGGGATGACTTTTTCAAACTCCACTGGGGATATTTTTTATACTCTGCTGGGGATATATTTTTTTCAGTGCTGACGGTAGATAAACTCTGCTTTAGAGAGACTATTACCGATTCATTCACAGTTGCGAGTCTCAGCTGGGGAGAGTTTTAACACCACTATCTTTCTCTTACTCTGGGGAATGAATGTACTTTCAATCGTTTCCTCCAGCTAGGTCTATCCCTATACCTGGTGGACAGAGCAACTGTACGGCTTGGACATTTCTCAGTTAGCCCTGTTTCTGATATTACAAGTAATCGTCTTTTGTTTCGCATGTAAATATTTATGAGCAGCAATTAATGTCAAATGCATATATCAAAAATGAACATTTGACGTTCTCACAAAACAAAACAGAAAAAGGAAAATAGTTTGAAATTTCTTTGTAAAAATGACTTGTATTGATTTTGAAGTTGGCCTGTAAATAGGCGTTTTTGTACAAGAGGCTGACGTCCTAGTAAGAGAAGCCGCCGAACAAATAGAATTTACACAATTTGTGAAAAACAAAGAAAAACAGCTATGTGAACAATCCCACTGGGTTCCAACTCTGCTATTGCCTTTGTGTCCTCGAGTGTCTCAT
Source organism: Vicia faba (assembly GCA_948472305.1). NCBI lineage: Eukaryota > Viridiplantae > Streptophyta > Magnoliopsida > Fabales > Fabaceae > Vicia > Vicia faba. The sequence goes on from OX451739.1 coordinate 345,880,304, forward strand.
CACTTTGCTACTTGGTTGAAGGTAGATCAGATTGATTAGTGTCGTCCGAGCTTGATAGTCGATACCGAAGTCTGGCTGCAAGGTGATCCAATGAGACATAGTGTTACGCTTTGATCCCTAATTTTTGCCTGGACCGCCCTTTCGGGTTTTCAGTCCACCGGGATACCCTTTTTTCCCAAGCCGCCTCTTCAGGTTTTCGACTTGCCGGGTGTACAGTTTTTTCATTTTCATCCCTTATTTTTGCCCGAACCCTTTTGGTTCGCTGGGAAGCCCTTATTTTTGCCTAGGTCAGTCAACCTAACGGGTCTTTGATTATGCGTAGTATTTTTTCACTATGTCTGCATTGACGGGGTGAGGAAGGTCGTCACCATCCATGGTGGTTAGAATCATAGCTCCTCCTGAGAAAATGTTCTTAACCACAAATGGCCCTTCGTACGTAGGGGTCCATTTGCCCCTGGGATCACCTTATGGTAAGATGATGCGTTTGATTACCAGATCCCCAACTTGATACTCTTGTCGTCTGACTTTCTTGTTAAATACCTTGATCATCCTCTTTTGATACGTTTGACCATGACAAATAGCAGTAAGTCTCTTCTCGTCAATTAAGTCTCTTCCCGAAAGTACCTTCATGTAACTCTACCATAATCCTTTCTGCTTCGTTCTTATCCATACAACGCAGCAAGGTTGAGTCATGGTTACGCTTGTAAAGAATGCCATTGCTGATGAAGAACTTCGCTGTGAATCTTCTCAGAAACTTCTTATCATTAACAGATGCACCCTCGGGGTACTCCTGAGCTTCAAGATACCTCTTTACCTCATGAAACCAGGGTTTATCTGTTACCTCTTCAGTCTCAACGTCACAGCAATGTGCGGGTTCGTCCAACCTCTCAATGGTAATCTGGGGAGCCTCATTGTCCCATCTGACCTTGAACATAGAAGACATCATAGCTAGCGCGTCTGTCAACTGATTCTCCTCTCTAGGGAAGTGTTCAAAGGTTATCTCCTCGAAGTGCGGAAGCAAAGTCAACACATACTCCTTGTAAGGAATAAGATTTGGGTGTTTTTTATCCCACTTGCCTTTGATCTAACTGATCACGAGAGAGGAATCTCCGAATATACTTAAGAACTTAATCCTTAGGTTAATAGTTGCTCGAAGACCCATAATGCACGCTTCATACTCCGCCATGTTGTTGGTGCAGTTGAAACATAGTCGGGCGGTGAAAGGAGTATGAGAGCCTTCAGGAGATATGATCATGATGCCAATTCCATTACCCAAAGCGTTTGAAGCTCCATCAAAGTACATAGACCATCGGGATCCCTCCTCAGGTCCTTCATCCGGTCCGGGTGTCTCACAGTCGGTCACCAACATAATGTTCTCATCTGGGAATTCAAAGTTAATAGACTAGTAATCATCCACCGCCTGGTGTGCCAAATGATCTGCCAACACACTTCCTTTGATTGCTTTTTGAGTCGTGTATTGGATGTCATACTCAGTCAAGATCATATGCCATCTTTCTATTCTTCCGGACAAGGCATGCTTCTCGAAGATATACTTGATTAGATCCATCTTTGATATCAATAAAGTAGTGTGAGTCAGCATATACTGTCTCAGCCGGCGAGCAGCCCATGCCAAAGCGCAGCAAGTTTTCTCAAGCAATGAGTATCGGGTATCGCAGTCGGTAAACTTTTTTCTAAGGTAATAAATAACATGCTCTTTTCGGCCAGACTCGTCATGCTGCCCCATCATACACCCCATCGAATTATCGAGTACTGTCAAGTATAAGATCAAAGGTCTCCCTTCAACTGGAGGCATCAGAATAGGTGGCTCTTGGAGATATTCTTTGATTCTTTCGAAAGCGGCCTGACATTCATCGTTCCATCTTACCACTTGATCTTTCTTCAGTAACTTAAAGATTGGATCACAAGTAGCAGTTAGGTGTGAGATGAACCAGGCAGTATAGTTCAAACGTCCCAGAAAGCCTCTGACTTCTTTTTCAGTTCGGGGAGTTGGCATTCCCTGTATAGCCTTCACCTTTGCGGGATCCACTTGAATACATTTATCACTAACGACGAAACCCAGCAGCTTACCAGATCTCACCCCGAAGGTGCACTTGTTCGGGTTTAACCTCAGCCTGTACAACTTCAACCTATCAAATAGCTTCTGAAGATGGTCAAGATGTTCTTCCTCAGTCTGGGACCTTGCAATCATGTCGTCAACATATACCTCAATCTCATGATGGATCATGTCATGGAACAAAGCGACCACGACGCGATGATACGTTTCCCCAGCATTCTTCAATCCGAAAGGCATGACTTTGTAGCAAAAGGTACCCCATTGAGTAACAAAGGTTGTCTTCTCCATGTCTTCTGGAGCCATTTTAATCTGATTATAACCATAGAAACCATCCATAAAGGAGAAGACCTTATGCTGTGCGGGTTTGTCAACCAGAACGTCGATGTGAGGCAGAGGGAAATCATCCTTGGGGCTCGCCCGGTTCAGATCCCTATAGTCAACACACATTCGAACCTTACCATCCTTCTTCGGCACCGGAACCACGTTGGCCATCCATTGTGGGTAAGAAGTGACTGCTAGAAAACCGGCATCAAACTGTTTCATAACTTCAGCCTTGATTTTCTCGAAAATTTCTGGGCGCATTCGGCGGACTTTCTGCTTCACTAGAGGATAGTCTTCCTTGGTAGGCAATCGGTGAACCACGATATCAGTATCCAACCCAGGCATATCTTCATAAGATCGGGCATAGATCTCAACATAGTCACGCAGCATCTGAATCAACCGTTGCTTGACACTAGACTCTAGATTTGCACCGATCTTGACCTCTTTCTTGTCTTCCTATGTACCCAGATTCACTAATTCCACTGGCTCTTCATGCGACTGTATGGCCCTCTCTTCCTGAAGTAACAATCTAGCAAGTTCACCAGGAACTTTGCAATCATCCTCACCTTCGTCCTCGGCTTGGTTGATCGTACTTTCGAAGTCATAATTGGCAGTAGCAGAGTCGTTATCAGTGGGATCCAGAGTGGATGTAGACCTGTATATGTGAGTGTGTGTAAAATAGCTGTTTTGCAAGATAGAAAAGAAAAACAAGGAGCGCAAAATTTGTAATGCAAGAAAATGTCCAATGCTTTTATTAATGATATATGGAAATGACACATAATAAGCCCTCAAACAGAGCCACGGTGTCTCAGGTAAGGCACCGGGCCGTAAAGTTTAAAATTGTCTATTACAAATTCAAAACAAAAGTCTATTACTGTGTAATAAAAGAAATTGGCACGAAGTCCTTTGTCGTCCAATTGCTCAAGCCGCCATCGGTAGTCGGGTAAATCCAACTGTCAAACTCAGTCTCTTCATCATCGTCTTAAATCATATTCACTTCAGGATTAGTAATACGCAGGGGAGGTCTTCCAATCCGCGCACGCCAAACAGCCCTTTGAGCTTCTGCAGTGAAACCCAAACCAAACTTGTCAGTCTTATGTGCAAAGTCAGGGAGTTGTCCCCAATTCGCACACCCACCTTTCTCCATAACAACTCGGGCATCCTTTAGGGAAGCCATCTTCATTGGAGGATCATCAGTAACAGTTTCAGTTGATCCTAGCGTCTGGGGGACTTCCTCAAAATGTTGACACGGGGTTTCAATGAACTCCCGGTCCATCTCCACATACCGGAAAGAGTTGAGGTGGCTCACCATGTACTCCTCTTCTCCTTGTACCGTAACAATTTTCCCTTTCATAGGGTATTTCAGCATCTGGTGGAGCGTAGAAGTTACTGCCCCAGCTTTATGGATCCACGGGTGACCCAACAAACAAGAATAAGATGGTCGAATGTCCATCACGTAGAATGTAGACGCGAAAATATGAGAGCCAACCTTAACCGAAATATCCACCTCTCCATGTATCATCCTCTTGGACCCGTCAAAGGCCCTAACCACATTATTGCTTGGCTTCAGCACCAACCCTTCATAGTCTAACCGGTTTATCGCTTTCTTGGGTAAAACGTTCAACGAGGACCCAGTATCCACCAGCACATGAGCTAGAGTAGTGCCCCTGCACTCGATTGAAACATGCAGAGCATCATTGTGATTCTTCCCCTTAGTAGTCAAATCTGCGTCGGAGAAACCCAAACCGTTATCAATAGTCAAACTAGCCACACAGTCCTTGAACTGATCAGCTGATGTTTCCTGGGGGCACGTGTGCAGTTTTCAGGAAAGCAATCAGAGCCTTAGCATGGGCCTCTGAGCATAGCAATAAAGATAACATAGAGATCTTCGACGGGGTTTGCCCCAGCTGTTCGACTACATTGTAGTCGCTTTTCTTGATGATCTTTAAAATTTCCTCTATCTCTTATCTAGAGGCTTCAACAGTAATCTTCCTCGGTGCCTCCATCCGGGCAGGCTCACCGGTAATCCCTTTTCCCCGAGTATCGGATGACTCGGCGACAGGGGTAAGAACTGGAACTTGAACAGGGACAGTAGCAGATGTACTGGCAGGTGTAATAACAATAGGCTTCTGAACAATTGGTGGAGAGATCTCAGGGGAGAAAAGTCTTCCGCTTTGGGTGACTTTACTAGATCCAACAATATTGCTGACATCAGTATCGGCCTCTTCATCCTTTAAGTCTTGTTTAACCCCGTGATAATACACATCGGCCCCATAGTGCCATGGGACAACCTTATCCGACGTGTAGGGGATAGGTCCAGGAACAGTAATGATCAATAGAGCGATTCTCGGAACAGATGTAATTCTAACAGGCTTTCTCGAGGAAGCCTTGGAAGAATTGGCGAAAATGGTGATTATGGAAACTTCTTCAACAGGAACCAAAGGAACAAAAGTTTTCTCGAACAAGATTTCTTTATTATCCATTAGGCGTTGGACACCTGACATCAAAAGGTGGCAACCAGTAGGTAGGACGGAACATAGGTGGCAACCTTCGCCACAACCCAGAAATAAACCGGCTAACAGAAGGTTCTTCTTCACAGTCATTAATGGAGTAGCAATGTCTTTCATAGAGGTTACAAACACATCATCATCTACAGCATTCACTCCATGCTTGGGCATAGGAGCAGTCATAACATTAGGCTTTTCTAGCGCTTCAAACTCAATTTCCTTAGCGTCAATCAGATCCTGCACTTTATTCTTCAAAGCCCAAGAGTTATTGGTGTCATTCCCTGGGCTATCAGAGTGATAAGCACAGCAGGCGTTTGGATTATACAGCGGTGATGTGGTGTTGGGATTCTTTAGAGCCTCCCTCGGAGTCACCAAATTGGTCTTTAACAACTGCGGCAGAATTTGAGATAAAGCCATGCTGAGTCGAATAAACTGTCTTTGAGGCCTTTCTGCCCTTTGCTGAGTGTTGCGTTATGGATCAACAGTTGGTCTTGAAATAACTACCGCATTAACTACTTGGCAGCGCTCGGGTCGACTTTGGCCCCTAGAGCTGTAAACTGCACTGGACTCCTTCTTGAAAGGCTTCTTCTTGGTACTTGATGAAGCACCCTTCTGTATTTTGCCGCTCTTGATACCGGCTTCAACCCTCTCTCCAATCATAATTAACTCAGTGAAACCTGACGATGAACTTCCGATCAAATGGTTGAAATACGGGCCAGACAAGGTCCCCAGAAACATATCCACTAACTCCCTATCAGCCAGAGGGGGTTGTACTCTACCAGCAAGATCTCTCCACTTTTGAGCGTAATCTTTAAAACCTTCGCTCGCACCCATAGACATACCCTGAAGTTGGGTACATGTGGGAGCAAGGTCGGAATTATATTGGTACTTCTTGTAAAAAGCAGCAGTAAGGTCCTCCCAATTACGGACGTTAGCTCCTTCTAGCTGATAGAACCACTCGAGTTGAGTCCCTGAAAGACTATCTTGAAAGAAGTGAATCCAGAGGTTCTTGTCAGCAGTATATGGTTGAATCTTTCTAACATACGAGCGGAGGTGTAGCTTTGGGCAGGAGACCCCGTCGTATTTAGCAAAGACTGGTGCTTTAAACTTGTGTAGGATCACCACCCCAGATGCCAAACCCAAATCTCCAAAGTCCAATCCAGGTATCTTCTGGATCTCCATCGCGCTTAAACGGTCTTAAAGTTACTTATACCTGTCTTCGGCAGGAGGATACTTGTCTTCATCAAAGTCAGTCTCATTGTCAGAAACCATAGGGCTAGGGGCCCTCCTTTCTTCTTGGTTCTCTCCCCCTCCAGATGAGTGGGATAAATCAACTTCCTCTTGCAACCTGTTTCCAAACCTGTGACCCATGTTCAGGAGGATTGTCTTCTTCTTCTTCTTCTTCTTATCCTTCAAGATAAGAGTCTTCAGATCTTTCTGCCCCTTGGCCAGGTTAATGAACATTTCCTGGAACTGAGCGTTTTGAGCTTGAAGAGCCTTAATAGCTTGATCATTAGATGTTTTGGAAGACATGATGTGCTGAAATAAACAGCGAAGAAGATAAGAGACCTGTAAGGGTACCTGTAATGAGGTGCATGGGAATGGAATGCATATGATATGATTTCAAAGACTTTAGGGATATTCAAATTTTTAAACCAAAATGAAACACACTTTTATTAGATTAAAAACTTGAAACAATGTTTGACAAATGCCTTTAAGGCGTTACAAAGAGAAAAACTGAAAAGTAAATCAAAAATAGAAATAGCAAAAGACATCAGCGCTCCCATGGTCGTTTTCCTCCCATGTTGACATAGTTGTTAAGGACCTTCTCATTCTCCAACTGCCTTGTAAGCTTTAGGATATTCCGTTCCTGCTCATGATACTTCTCTCTGTAAGTATCCCGTTCTTCCCTCAGCTGGATCCAATACCTCTTTAATGCCCCAATGTCAGTAGGCATGTGCGGATGGAGGACAGTATGAGGAACCCCTTCTTCATCTGTACTCTCAATAATTACCGGTAAGACAGCTTCGTATGGCATTCCCAGCTTTTGAGCACGGGCCCGAACCCACCGGAGATACGGTTCCATCGGAAGAGAAGTCTTCAATCCCAGCTCATGTGGATCAGACCTGTTAACCCTATTCCAAGCTCGTATGAACATGCGACGATGTCCCTCAACATCCCCTTGGAAGTCAAAGACAATGCTCGGAATTAGCAACTCATGAGGACCGTCCTTTCGAGCTCTCCCAAACTGTCGTAAGGCCAAGAAAGGATTATAGGTTATTCCTCCCCTAATTCCAAGCAAAGGAACATTGGGGTATTCTCCACACCGGTCAATAACAGTTACTTCTTCCATGTCTTTAGTACTCTAGATAATGTCCGTGTGAGCAAGGGACATAATTTTGTAGGCCCAACCCATACCTTCCTTGTTCTTCAAAACAGATTTGGGGAGGTGAGAAATAAACCACCTCGCCAGCAATGGTGCATAACACATAAGGGTTCCCCGTTTCCGAGAAGTACGAGCATAAAGAGCATGCAGAATGTCACCTAAGAGAGTGGGCACTGGATTACGGGACATGAAGATCTTCACGGCGTTCACGTCGACAAAAGAATCTGAATTAGGGAACAGAACCAAACCATATATGAGAAGTGCTAGGATGTCTTCAAATGCTTGAAAGTCCAAGCTGTCCCAAAACTGTTGAGCCTGATCAATCAAGAACTTAGCCAGAAAGCCTTTTACCCCACTCTGAGTCTCCCAGTTATACATTACATCAGCCTTTGTCAGATGTAGGGTTGTAGCAACATCCTCTGGCCTAAGAGCTATCTCCCAACCTGTAAATGGCGTCTTCTCTAGAATAGAAATACCAAGTAAATCTGAGAACTCCTCCAAAGTATGGACCAACTGATAGTCCAAGAAGGTGAATCAGTGGTGCAACGGGTCAAAGAACTGTAACAAGACGCTCATCATTTGCTCATTCATCTTAGAAGTGACCAAACCAAGGAGGTGACCATGTCTTCTGACAAAGGAAGAAGTATCTGGGACTTTAGAAACCAACTCTCTAAGTTGAGCAGGGATTTATACGAAGCTGATACGAATAGTATTTCTGCGCATAGATGCCATGATCTGCAAAACAGAACAAAGATGAATCCCCTATGTCTTTGAAATGGGTTAGTCTAATGAAATATGCATGCAATGTCATGATGCATGATGTTATGATAGAAACACACCACAAGTATTCACAGATAGCAAACATGGTAAGGGCAAACAAGTCACACAGTAGCCCTTAGATTTCAGGCTGGCATGGAGTTTAGGTATTACCCTCTTTCAGTTTAGTTGGTTCAACCTGTCCTAGTAATAGTAACCGGGTTCTAGAGGATCTCAATATCACTGACCACCCTCGATTGGTCATAATTCCAGTTTAGCAACCTTTTCTTGCAGCCGGAATCATCGTGAGAGTTTGCTCTCAATGAGTGTAGCATACTACTACTTTTCTATGGCCAAGTTGGTCAATTAAAGGTTCTAAGGTCACTTGGTGCTTAATGACCCCTTAGCAGCCCCATATTCTCCTTGTTCCACCACAAGGGATATCCGTACAAACTAAAGTGCCACACCAACGTAGCTACTACTTCAACCGTATCGGTCTACGCCGTACAGTTCCTTCACAGTCTATTGCTACTTACCTAAAAGGCATCCCCAGATCTGGGTTAGGATTTATAGTAACTCCGATTCAAACCCACAAAGATAAAGCATACAAATCAATCAATTGAAAACATTATGATGAACTAGTCCTAAGGTACACCCCACTTATTAACTCCCCAACAGAGTCGCCAGTTTTGTGATACGGTGGGAAGAACTGACTGTTTTTGGAATGATGGTTTGTGTTTTACGTTTGTTTTCGCAAAATATCGCGGTAAGCAAGAGTCGCCATCGTCTTTTATTTTATCCAACAAGGAAAGGAAAAAAGCACAGAAAAATTCATTTTTCGAGATATTTCTGAGTACGGGGGGTAGATTATAGAAAGGGAAGGTATTAGCACCCTTTCTATCTGTAGTTATCTACGGGCTCTTAGGTACTTGCTCATCATTTTCAAAATTGTTTTCTTTGTGCTTGTGGGTTTTGAAAAGTTTTTGTTTTAACTTCGATTTAACTCTTGCGTCTGTCTTCAAGAGTGTAATGAAGTGTTTTTTGAAAACTTGTTTGTAAAAGAGTGTAAGTGTGAAAAAGTTTTGTTTTGGATGAGCAAGTATCTAAGAACTAATCTACCTACTTGAAAAAGGAATCATTCTATGTTTTTTTCCTTTAGACAATGCTATCCCACTATTAGTGAGTAGGTAGCATCGTCGTTGGAGTTTAAGGGTCAATTCGAAAGAGGGACATACGGTCACTAAAGCAATGTTAGGATGTCTTAGTGGTAACCCTAATGTCTTAGATCATTTATTCGAGGCAACAATATCCGAGGTAACCATTTTGAGGCAACTATGATCTTTTAGACAAGAGGGCGACCTCTAAAACAACCTATACTCAATGATCGTTTACGAAGGCAACCAAGTGGGAGTTTACCTTAGGAGTGCGCATGTGCGAGTGTATTGATTTCAGTTTTTTTATCTTTGCACATGTTTAGGGTGATCTAACTGTTTTAAATTAGACATTCATTCTTGTCATGCAAACCCTATTATCAAACATCTAGCAGTTGAATATTTGCAAAAATTAAAGGTGCGGAAATTAAACTAAATTATTACAAGGCGTCGGGTATTTACATCGCCAAAAACAAACCCTTTGAAATTTAAAAGCGGAAAAAATAAATAAATGTCCTAATTAAAATTATTACAAACCGGGAGCAGATACAATAATTGAATAAAAATGAAACGCGCGAGAAAATTGAATCGAATGTGAAACTAGGGTTTTGACCCTCTTAATTAAAAGAAAATGTTTTTTTATGTATTTTAAGAAAAGAAATTAATTCCTAAAGTTAAATTCTAAATTAATTGGTTATTAAATTAATTAATGAAAAATAATTTAAATGACATATTTTTGGATTTTTGTTAACTTAGGAAAGAAATGAAATAATTAAATTAGTATGAAAAACCTATTGATTCTAATTAATTTTAAATATTTACAAAATCAATTAAAGTTATCTAACATAAATAACCTAATTAATTTAATTAATATTTATTGATGAAAAATAAAAATTCTGATTTTAATTGGATAGAAAATATTTTTTTGGTGATTTTTTGATAAAAAGAATATTATTTTTGGTTAATAAAATAATTAACAAATAAATAAATAGAATAAATGAAATAACAAAAGATGAGAAATGGGCCAGAAATAAGGGGTGTGAATAGCAAGAATTCTGGCCCAATGATGCTGATCCATATTGACTCTTTTTTGATCCCATGCGTTGCGTTTAACTGGCTTGTGGTGCACCCTTAATGATGGCCACCAGATCTGGCCATCTGGCCATCTGGCGCATGGATGATGAGGGAGTATGATGGACGTTAGGCCTAAGCGCACACTAAATCACCTGAAATAATTAGGAAAAATAACAAATGCTGGAGGCAGGGATCGAACCCCTGACCTCCAGCCTTCAACGCCTTGAACACACACTTGGTAACCACTACGCCATTTTCTTTTTATTGTTAATATAATACAAACTAATAATAATATAAGAAAATGAATATTGGTGGAAACAAAAATAAAAAACACGTTGAAATTTGAATAAGCCTATGGGGGAGTGACACGCCTTCATCCATGTTCTTGGACCGTGGCTAAAAGTTAAACCACCTATACCTACGGACAGAGTCCGTTGCTACAGGTCTGTGTATTTCCAAAATACTCTACAGGCCATAGAAATAAAATTCAAGGCCATGGTTGTGTCCGTCTCGTCTTCCTGATTACAACCATACCCCTTTCGAAGGCTAATTGTACCTGAAAACAAAAACCCTAAAACCTAACTCGAAAAGAAAAAAACAATGGTGAATTTCGATTCAGTCCATATAAATGAAATTGAATAATGCCAAAAGCTTGCAAATTCTCTATAGATTAAGATTATGCTATTATTTTACGTTATGGATGCAAGAACAAAGCTATTCGAATTCAAAAAGATGGTGATATCGATGCGGAATTACAGTGCGTGGGAGGGCTTGAAAGCGCTTAGTTTTGATTGCTTTAGGTTGTGGAGAATGCCAGGAAATGATTGGGACAGGTACCAAGCCTTGAGGATGCTTCTAAGTGGGACTTTGATCTCACACTTTTCTTTGATTTTTTTGAATCTGATTCTTGCTCTGCGCCTGATTTCTAACCCTCCTTTTGATCTGCCTCCCCTCCTTATGTATCACACAATGCATTAGGGGTAATTCTTGTGTCCAAATCCCTCTTCATCAATGATTTTGATATTTGATTTGATTCTTCTTTAAAGCATTCCAAAATTGGTCCAAATCCAATCTCTTTGTACACATATGCCTTGATACGAGTTTGATGATGGCTAGCTGTGATTTAAGAACTGAAATCATCACAAAATCCCTTATTATCAATGTTTTGGATTTTTATTTGATTTATTTTGATTTAAATCAAATTAATTCAAATAAAAATCAAAATAATTAATAAAAATATGATATGGACAAGTTGCAATGGATAGAGCACGTGGGCTATGTCTCCAACTTAAAACAAGTGAAAAAGATTGGGCCCATTTGGCAAAATTTGAAGTTTTGGGGATAGTTGACTTTTGGCAATTTTACAAAAAAGGTCAACTTCAACAATGCATAACTGCCTCAATTTTGAACCTTTGTAGTTGTTCTTGGACTTTTTAGAAAGATCGAGATGTCCTATAATCAACCCTTTTGGTCTCATCTCATTTTGATATTCCATGCTCATGTATGAAGCTTTGACAAAAAAGGTGTTTTTGTTGACTTTTCAAAATGACCTATAATGTCTAAATTCATAACTTCTTGTGAGTGCATATTTTGATCTTAGGAGATGAAGATGGATTGTTTGGAATATCATACTCTTCAAAATGATCTTTGGATGGGTCATTTATCATAAAGTATGAGAAAGTTATGCTTGGTCAAAGTTGGGTTGACTTTTCCTACAAAACCCTAATTTAGCAACTTTTGAATCTTGATGAATTGTGAGCAATCCTTGATGAATCATGATCAACCCTTGGTAAAATGATGAAATATACTTCAAAATGAGAATGTTGACCAAAAATCTTGAAGTTTGACTGTATGTGGGTCACAGTTGACTTTTGCCCTAGCACAGTCGATTTTTGGACCTTTGAGAATTGACTGAGCAAAATTCCCCTGCAAGGCTTGAAACTTGACATGGATGATCTTGAGAATATATTCGGACAATTTTGAGCATTTGGGACCACTTGGACTCAATGATCTTGATGCAACATGAAACCCTAATTTGGGGTAGACTGCCTTAGGAGAGAGCTTTTAACTGGACAACCCTTGGACTACCTTGAGCAATTTGGAGATCTTTCTTGCAATGTTTTGAGAAATATGGGAGGACAAATTTTGGGGTACAACAGGTAGAAAAACTGGATTTTCTTGAAGGCACGTGGGTAGGCCAGCGCGCATGCAGTCTTGGGCAATTTGGCTTGACTTGCCCAGGAATCCTAATGACCACATCTTTTTCATTTCTCCACCATTTTTGATGAATCCAAGATCATTGTAAAGCTCATCCTTTGGATTTTAATTTGCTCAAAGAGGTTTGGAAAATGCACGAGCCAATTTGAAATGGCTTCAGTTGAAAGTCAGTTGATTCTTGATGTATGCTTGGCCATGGCCATTTTCAGGTTTTGGTTTATTTTTGATTCAATCATTCCAAGTCCAATTGCACATGCTTGGCACGAATTGGATACCTCATGTGCTTGCCAAAAAAGGCCAAACCAGGTGCATACCTCGTGCCTCTCTCATTCTCACATTTTGGCCAAAATGGGAAACTTTTCACTCAAGCAAATCAGTCCCATATGCAAAAGAGGACAGCTCACCTCATCACGCTTTTTTCAATCACTCACATTCTCCTTTTGTTGCTCAAAACGACTGCAAGCATTGCCTAAATACCAAGCAAAACGCAAATGGCCATCACACTTGTTTTGGTTTGACAGAAATTTCATTTTTCCCTCCAACGGCTCTCAGCTTGAATTACCACTCTAACCTCACTCCAAACACTCTATATAAGTTGTTCAAACTCTCCTTTCAGAAGGACGTGCACTGCATTGGAAAAAGCTTCTCATAATTCTCTCATTTTTCTTGCTCTGCAACTTGAATCAACCAGCTCATTTCTCTTGATCCAGTCCTCATTTCTCTACTCCAACACCTTCATTGGAGCACAAGGAAGCTATTCGGAAGGATTTCTTGTTAGATTTCAGAGGCACAAAGTGAATTTATTTTTCACTTTTGAAGGTATGCTCACTGAATCTGAACCTTGATTTGAGCACGAATTGAAGTGTTTTATGGTATGCATTGTGTTTATAGCTGGACAATCATTAGGATTGATGTATATTTGAGCTCTGATTCAAGCAGATTTGGTGAAATTGTGTTTCTGGTTTTGAATGTTTGTAGTGTGTTTTTCCAGTTTTTGAGACTTGATTTCTTGATCTATGCTTAATCTTTGAGTTTGATTCGAATTGCATGATGTTGTATGATATGTCAACTTTAATTTGAGCTTAATTTCATGGATTTTGGTTGAGAATCGTGCTTGTTTGATGGATCTTAAGTGAGCATGTTAGAAATGATGGAAACAAGCATTTTGACCTTGGCAGGAGGTTGAAGATGATGTGTGGCATCATCTCATTGGCCTTGTTCTTGTTTTTGATATTTAAATTTTCATTGATTCTCTGATTTTATTTTCTTGATCAAGACATGATAAAAAATTATGAAAAAAATTCATGAAACTTGAAAATAATATTCCTGACCTTGTGTATTTTTTGGATAATTTTTGAAAATGTTTTGATTGTTTTAAAAATTAATGAGTTTAATTAATTGTTTGTTTAGTGTTTATTTTCATTTTAATATTTCTTTGACTTGAAAAATTCCACAAAAAATCTATTGGACTCATAAAATAATGTAGAATGTGATTCTGAAATTTGTTTAGCTTTTTTTTCTATTTTGAATTTTTGCTTTATAATTTTCATTTTAATACTTCCTTTAATTAAAAAATTCTAAAAAAACCATGCAAGCTTTTCTTTAATCATAGAATCTGAAAATATTTTTTATTTAGATCTTTTTGTGATTTTTGGCTAGGGTTTGCATTTTTTGCCCTTAAATAATAGTTTAATTGTTAATTGTTTGTTTAATTTTTTATTTTAATATTTCCTTTAATTCAAAAATTCTAAAAAAATCATGCAAGCTTTTCTTTAATCATAGAATCTGAATATATTTTTTATTTTGACCTTTTTGTGATTTTTGGCTAGGGTTTGAATTTTTTGCCCTTAAATAATAGTTTAATTGTTAATTGTTTGTTTAATTTTTATTTTAATATTTCCTTTAATTCAAAAATTTCAAAAAAACCAGAGATGTGTGTTTTTAGTTCTAATATTTGAATATAATTTTGGTTGGGCATTTTTCTGATATTTGTTTAGAATTTTATTTTGAGATGAGATTATTGGATTAATTGATTAATTATTTGGATTTAATTTCATTTTTGACTTTTCCTTAATTCAAAAAATGTAAAAAAAATATGTTTTCTGACATTTAGGGTTTCTTTGTGATTTGTATGATCTTGGTTTAAATTGTTTGAATTTTGATCTTACTTAATCAATATTTAAGATTAAAAGTAAAAAATTAGGGTTTTGTTGCTTATTGTGCAAGTTTCTTTTTCAAAACCCTTATGCCCTGGTTTTTTATTGGAATTCAAGTCTTGATTATGGTTCATGAATGTATTGAGGATCTGAAAACCATTTTCTTGAATTATTTGACTTGGTTTGATATTTTTCCATGAATTATTTTGAAAACTTGTCTAGTTTTGGTAGTTTTGCCAACTAGTCTTGAACTTTGGGCCTCATTTGAATTCTTCCTCAATTATTCATGAACTTAGGACTTGTTTTCTGACTTCTACACACTTCAAAGATGCTGATATATTTTTGGTTTGAATTATGGATCCTTATTTCTATTTTTGATGTATTTTTTTGAAGTGAAGGTACCCAATCAATGTTGCATATCTTGTTGCAATTTGTTTGATGGCCAATGAACTTGAGTGAGGCCTATAATTGGGCATCTAATGATCATATTGATTCTTATTATCCATGATAGCTCAAGTCATTTCATTTAATGCCTCATGTTTGAATGTTTGAACCTTCTAATGCATTGTGTGGGATTCATCTTCTATTGTGCTTGTGAGTTGTGTTTGAATTAATTGTACATGATTGAAATATGTTTTCCCCTGACCTCCATGGTCTTTAATTGTATTATTTTCAAGCTCCTATAATCCTTGATTGATATTCAATTGTCAATTCAACATGGTGATAGAAAGGAGCAACATTCCTTTGATTCTTTTAACCAAATTGTGCATATGCCTGTTTCCTTTTGTCTAACATGACTAATGTTTGATGATTGCTATCATGTTTTCTCACTTCATCATGTTTCATCCATCCCTTATGTGAGTCATCATTCACTTTATGGAATACTAACTTGCTTGTTGAATGTGCGAGGTACTTTGAGAAAAGTGTTCCAGTTTTGACTTGGGGCTTTTGTGTTTCACTTTATTTGTGAAACATAATTTATTATATTGGCATTGCTCTTGTGTTTGGCATGTTTGATGGTTTATGCAGGATATATATACATGTGATTATTAATGTTATACATTGCCCATGGGATCTATTCATATCTGATAATCTCAATACTTACATCTTGATGGCGTAATTTCTGACTTGATTTGTCTACTGATGCCAGCTTGCTTGAAGTTCTCCGGGTTTCTTTTATTCTTTCTCAGTTACTACTGATAGTTATCCGTTTGGTATTTCACTATTTCCTTTCTTCCATTTTCATTTTGCTTAGTTCTATGATTGCATGATGGGATCTCTGTTGCTGATATATGTCAGGAGGCCCTCTAGTTTTTGTCTGATACATGTGTTTTGTTTGCTTTTGATTGATGAGTCACTCAACTTAGAAATTGATATCACGACTTCGCTCTCAGTGCATGTTCCCTATAGGATGTTTATTGCTTTTCTTCTTTAATTGTTGATCGATGAGTCACTCAATTTAGAAATTGAGATCACGACTTCGCTCTCATTGCATGTTCCCTATAGGATAGATCTTTTAAGCTTCCTTTAACATGTTAACTAAGATAGGAATCCATGTATGCTAACATAATATAGGAATTTCCTTTATCCTCAACCTTAGGGTCAATCATTATATGATAACACTAGGGATAGTGTTAGGATAGTCTCCCCTAGTTGTTTTCTTTTCCTTTGCATTTTGCATCTTAAAACAAAATTTGTTTTCTTGGAAAATCATAATACATTTCTAATAAACTCAAACCCTTCTTCAAGGTAAAAGATACAAACCAATCTTACTTTGTATATGTGCCTCTTGGTTTTTCTTGTTATATTTTAGCCGATGTTTCACCATCGCACATTTGTTTGAAGCTGATGTTTCGCCATCGCACATGTTTATTATCCTACTTTGATTCTCAATACCATTGTTAGGTGTGATGTTTTGTCATCCATTTTATTGATTTTTCGCCATCTTTGCCATGATACCTTGTTATCTTTTAGCCGATGTTTCGCCATCACACATTTGTTTGAAGCCGATGTTTCGCCATCGCACATGTTTATTATCCTACTTTGATTCTCAATATCATTGTTAGGTTTGATGTTTTGTCATCTGTTTTATTGATGTTTCGCCATCTTTGCCATGATACCTTGTTATCTTTTAGCCGATGTTTCTCCATCGCACATTTGTTTGAAGTCGATGTTTCGTCATCGCACATGTTTATTATCCTACTTTGATTCTCAATATCATTGTTAGGTGTGATGTTTTGTCATCCGTTTTATTGTTGTTTCGCCATCTTTGCCATGATATCTCGTTATCTTATAGTTGATGTTTCGCCATCGCACATTTGTTTGAAGCCGATGTTTCGCCATCGCACATGTTTGCTATCCTACTTTGATTCTCAATATCATTATTAGGTGTGATGTTTTATCATTTGGTGTTTCGCCATCTTTGACATGTTACTTTATTATTATTTAGTTGATGTTTTACCATCTCATTTGTTTGTTGTTTTATTTGATGTTTTTCCATCTTGACTGTTTTTGTCGTCTTAACTAAAAAACACAAACCAACCAAAATATATAAGCCGAACTACGGCTGCTCTGATTCCTTAAAAGGGATACGTAGGCATTGGGGTAGGGCCCAACCAAGCATAACTTTTATTTTCCCTACATTGTTTTCTTTTGTTTCTTTCGTATGCATTCCCTTTTTAGCTTTAAGCCATAGACATAGGATTTGACCACACCTATTAGATTAGACAACAAGAGTTGATATCGTAGAGTACTACGGGCGTGTGGGGTGCTAATACCTTCCCCTCGCGTAACATACTCCCTTACCCGATCTCTCGGTCGAAAGACCATGATTTCTCCCTTTTCAGGTTTTCTCGATGTTTACCTTTCCCTCTCGGCGGGATAAAAGACGTTCGGTGGCGACTTCATTGATGTTTCATTACATCCAGATGACAGGTTCCGGCCGAGTGGTTTCAAGCGTAAGGAACTAAGATAGTTTATCGAAGGCAGCATCGTAAGGGTCATCGAGGGACTACGATCTTTTTAACCAAGGGCCTTTGCTAAAGCGTCCCTACATTCAAGGGACATGATTGTTTTATTCGAAGGTAACAAGTGAGGTTACCCTAGAGGTGAGTGTGTGAAAAGTGATTCAGTTCAGTTATTTGATCTTGATTGATGTTATCTAGCGTTTTGTTTTAGATCTTGCCATACATGCCTAGTTATTATACAGTAACAAAGAAAGTGGTAAGTTGTGGAAAATAAAGGTGCAGAAAGTAAACCTAAACTATTAAAGGGTTTCGGGAGCGGAGATACAAAAAAATAAAACTAGGGAAAATGTAAACCCTAATTAACTATTACATACTGTAGCAGATACATAGTTGAGAAAAACTAATGTGAAAGTAATAATACATGTGAAACGGTAAAAAGGAAAAGAAAAGAGAAAATCGTTTTGTGATTGTTTGAAGAAAAAAATTGATGACTATCCTAAAACCTAATTGATTCTTATTGATTAAAAAATTAGGTAATTAAATTAGCAAACCCTAAAATGTAGGTTGATTTTAAATGAATTGAGAAAACCTAAAAAATCAAATTAGGGTTTATTGATAAAAACCTAAAACTAAATTAGGGTTAATTAAATAAAACCTAAAATTGATTAAATAAAGAATCTAAAATTAATTAAAGCCTAAAATTAATTAAAACCTAAAATTAAATTAAGGTTTATATAAAAAAAGGGTTTTGAAAAAGGTTTTATGAAAGAATAGGAAAAAAGGAAGAAAAGAGTGAGAAACATAAAATTGAAAAAATAAATAGCCAAATGAGTAGGGGTGGATGTTGAACTCACGCCCTCAAGACTTTCTAGCAGCACAAACACCACCAGGCCAAGCGCGCCTTGGTGTTAGGATATGACTCCAGCGCGTTTTGTATTTTACCTGTAAAACATAAGAAAAATCTAAAAATCAAAATGCCAGGAGTGGGTGTTGAACTCACGCCCTTAGCTTTCTCAATCGCATGCTTTACCACTGCGCCCGCCTGGCGCTGGTGTTAGTATAATGGAAACCGATGCATTATATTAACCTAATCCTAAAACAAATTAAAAAAACTTATTAATTGAAATGGATGAATAACAGAGACTAGAAAAGAGAGATTGGTGGTTGAGTCTTCATATCTCTCATGACAGAAAGATCTCTCTTCTCTCTTGCTAACTTGAGGCCGTATTGGTCATCTCCGATCGCTCTCGTTTACTATGATTGAACCTTGTTCGTCGTGACCATGCTTCATCCTCGATATTCTCTGCCGCTACTATTGCTCGCTTTCTCTCGATCTTCATCTTCGGTCGCGCGTGATTTGGCTTCAATCACTTGCGATATGTGAAGCAGAAACGATGGTGGTGGTACGGTGGAGGTGAGGAAGGTCCACAACAGCGCTGATGAAGATGGTGTGTTCTGAATTTTCTTGGTGATATCTTTCTAACTCTGTATCTTCTTCTCTCTTATTCTGAATTTGTGATTTCGAACTCTTTTCCTTTTCTTCAAAATTCTAAAGGGTTTATAGTGAGGAAAATGATGAACAAAATTGTTAGGGTTTGTCTTTCTGTTGTTCTTGCACCGCGGTTAAACGTTGCCTATGTATTGTGTACCGTGGCTCTGTCTTTTCAAAACTGTGCAACAATTGTTCTCTTATATTGATGCAATTAGGGTTTCTGCGTTGTTGGACTTTCTGTGTCGTTGGGCTTTTTTATATCTGGTATGTTTTATATATTCTGATATGTTGCTGCGATTCTGGGCCTGAGATGCAATTTTAGTGTTGAGTTGTTTCTGAATTTGTGAAAACTTTGATGGGCTTGGATGCGAATATGTACTTGTGTTGTTATTTTTTTACTGAATTACTGCAGGAAGTACTTCTTTACACCTATCTTTGTGAATCAAAACAAAATTTGTGATTTGCAATAGAGGTTCCTTTGGGCCTATGATTATTCATTCAATTTCTGACTTTGGTTGTGAAAATGCATGAAGCCTTTACGTTGCTTGTGGACATGATTGAAATGACCCCTATATTCTGATTCTTATCATGACACCCTAATTATGAATTTGAGCTTGAAAACTTCTTGCTTATGGATATGATTGAAATGACCCATATATTCTTGATGATTGCTTTCTAACCAATTTGTGTTTTCTTTTCCTTGTTTCATGTGATAAAGGATGAGAAGAAGATGATTGGTCTTTGGTAGGAAGAATAAGAATTTGTGGCTTGACTTGGCAAATTGGAGGGAGATTCAAAAGAAAGTCAATGGAAAGTCTCTTTAGGAATCATAAGTTTAGGCTTAGGAACATGGATGATTTTATAGTCTTGATGATGTAATTTGAAACTTAGGAACTAAGAAGCTTGAAAACCTCTTGTAACAAAAGAAGTGGTGATGTATGAAGCTAAATAGAATTTGGAATGTTCTTGCATTCTTTAGATAGTAAGGATACTTTGTAGAATTTGTAATCAAACTTGGATCTTTGGTAAATTTGGATGATCTTGAATGGATTTTAATATGAAGTAATGAATTTGAAATACTTAGATATGAAACTTGCAACTTGAAATGAAGTAAATTTGTCCCTTCGTTTCAAAGAGAAGTCACAAGATAATGTGATTTATCATAGGCATAAAGAACCACTTCTCTTGATTCATCACACTTGATTTCCTCTTTCACTAATTCAAATTTAAACTCACTAAAATTGCCTTGAAAATGATGCTTGAAAGAAATTTCAATTTTCAACTTTCTCCCCGCATTTAGCATGTCTAAACTTATCAAATGAGGCTTCAATTCTCAAATTCCAAAACAACTTGTATTTGTAAGTGATGAACAATTGAGGATAAACAATCTTTGATCATAATAAATCCCTTGCAATGATGAATATAAGCTTTGACATATCTTGATGGAGAAGATTATATCTTTAAAATAATAACCTCTTGATAATCTTACTTCAATAATCAAAGTCTTGGCACAAAATCCAAAAGATAGGAAAAGCTGCGATCCATTGCCAAACCTTCTCAATCCAGAATCTTCTCATGAAACAAAGAATCCACTGAGATTCCATGAGGTATGTGTGATACGGTGGGAGAACTGACTATGGTTTTGCGTTTGTTTTCGCAAATGTTTCGGTTGAGCAAGAGTCGCCACCGACTTTTTATTTTATCCTAAGGAAAGGTTTAAAAAGCACAGCAAAAACCTTTGAGATTTTTCTTGGGTTCGAGGAGTAGATTATAGAAAGGGAAGGTATTAGCACCCTTTCTATCCATGGTTATCCATGGGCTCTTAGGTACTTGCTTAGATCAACTTGCCTTGGTTTTCAATTGTTTGAAATGGTGCTTTGTGTGTGGCTTTGAAAATATTTTGAAAAAGATGCCTTGGTTTAGGCTAACCTTGTAACAATTATTTACTCGAATGTTTTACAAAAGGTGTTTGTCTTTTTGAAAAGATGTTTCAAGGTTTTTTTGAAAGTTTGTTTTGAAAGTGTTTGTGAAGTGTGGTTTGAAAATAGGCAAGTGTTTTCTTTTGCAAGTTGACAAGTACTTAAGAGCTATCTACCCTAAAGTTCTCAAAGATTTATGCTATGTTTTAACCCTTTTGACAATTTTGTTCCACCATTGTATTTGGTGGACAATCTTGTATTAGGAAGTGAAAGGGACGGGCGCGGTTCATCGTTTAGACCATAATTGCAATGGTGCTAAGTATCTTTGGGCAATTTTTCCTTGAAAGGGACTTGATCATTTTAGGCAACTTTCCGAAAGCGTCGTCGAGGGACTATGATCATTTGATTGTTTGTTTTGCCCAAAGAAACCTAACATGCAATATGGCCCGTTTATTGAAGGCAACAAGTGGAATACCCTAGGGGTGCAAGTGTGATATGTGTTGTCCATTTTCATGCTTGATTATCTTGAAATTAGGTCAAACTAATTTTGTTCTTTTTATTTGCATAC
This sequence comes from Vicia faba, assembly GCA_948472305.1. NCBI lineage: Eukaryota > Viridiplantae > Streptophyta > Magnoliopsida > Fabales > Fabaceae > Vicia > Vicia faba. The sequence continues at coordinate 345,901,891 of OX451739.1, forward strand.
AAACCCTAATTCTAGCATGGTATATTTAGAAAGCAATAAAGTGCGAAATTTAAATTTCCTAAACTATTACAACACAATATGGGAAGGGGGGTACAAATGTTCAAATGGGGGGATATTTAGACAAGGAATTTAAACCTAGCTATTACATCAATTTTGGAATATTTACAAAATAATTAATTGCATAAAATGGAAAATAAAATAAAGATGCAAAATGCAAAAAGGGTTTTCATATGTATGGAAAAAGGGTGTTTTTTTATATCAAATAAACAAAATGAATAAAATAAAAAAAGGTAATATTTTGGGAGTTTTTGTGTTTTAAGGGTAAAACCCTAATTGCTTAAATAAAGGGGTATTATTTATTTAATGTGTACAATAATTAATAATTATATACAAAACAAAATAAAAATTAAGTATATTCATAAAAAAGTATTTTTTATGTCAAATATTAATAAAATAAAAAATGTATATATTTTTTGTATTATTTACCTAAATATACTAATATATATAAATATCTTTATTATTTACTAAATAAATATTATATATACAAAATAATAATATTTAATATTTATAAAAAAAATATTTTTTGATACAAAATGTTTTCAAAAGAGAAAATGAAATAAAAATCAGAAATAAAATATATTTGCATTATTTTTTCTAGTTTTTTCTAAATAATAGTATATATATATATTATTTATGTACAAATGGTTCATATAAACAAATAAATGCTTAAAAAATATAAAAATGGTGTAAAAATAATTTTTCATGTTTTTAATATTACTAGCAAAAATAAATAAATCAGAATAAAAAGAGAAAAGTCAAAAAATCAATAAAACAAACAAAATGGGCTCAGGGGGTATGAAAGCAAAAATAGGGTGTGAAGAGAAATATCAAAGCAGGCCCAGCCCATGTGGCTTCTTCTTCAACCTCTGGACAGAAAGATGTTCAAAAACGCGCGCCTGAACATCAATTCAAACATCTGGATTCCTTGATCTTTTGCACAAACTTACAACATAAGAAATGTTAAGCATTGAATCACGATTCTAAATATGTAAAGAACTCATCCTAACTCTCAGAAATGAGAGAGAATTTTAACATTCCCAAATCTTGACCTAACTTTTCTTCCATATTCAGACCTTAAATTCTCATAGCTCAGGCAAAATAAATGAAAAGTAAAAGTATGTACAGGTTCAGGGGCATGAGTAGAACACTTCTTATTCACAAACCTAGAGCTAACAATGCCTACATTAAGAATTAGAAGTTCAAGAAGATACATGTTCAGTTGAAGTTGTATCTGGCAATGGGGGAGCTTTCAGGGCAATATGATGATCTGTACAGCTTGCCTGAAGTGTAGTGATGCTATTCCAATGCTTACTTTGCTTTGAAACACCTTGAATCGAGCTAAGGACCTTCAACTGCAAAACAAGAAAGTGAAAATGGTGGAACTGACTAGAGGAGTTACAGGTCGTGTTTTATGTTTGGGTTAGCTTCAAGTGATGCTAGGGAATGTGTTTGATGAGCTTTTAGCAAGAATGCATGAAAGGGATGAGAGTTGGCACTCAAACTGCAGTAGGAGCTCTGTTTGGGCAGTTTGAAGGTGGTTCTGTTTTCTAGAGGGCAATGGAGGTGTTGGGGTCGTGTGCTAGCTCAGTTAGGATGTCTTGAATGTGTACAAAATATTTGCTTAAGGGTTCTATTGCTGAGATGAAAGTTGTGTCCAGTTATGCCACATTTCTTACACTTTAAGCAACCAAAAGCCAAGTTTGTGTTTAGACAGGTAGAGGCCCCCATAACATGCTGCAAACCTTGGCATTGATCAGTGTGATTAGTCCCTAAACTTGTGACAAGGGGATTTGATCTATACTTCTTGGATTTTCATTTTGACATAAAGCTTACTTTTGCAAAAATGGTTAAAGTGCTTTATCTATTTTGGGATTAATCCATCATACAATGCTTGAACACATAGAACATGGTCTTGGCACAAAGAGTTTGCATTAAATTTATGAGTGTTGGATGGTTTAGAGGTCTGTAATCAAGTTGCATGCTGATTTGAAAAACTTGCACAAGTTATGAACATGGAAATTGGCCAATTCAAAAGTGAGTTTTTGCCATATTGCAAAATTCGATTCTCTCAAGTCATGAGGTTGTTTGATGAGTTCTTGGACATTTTGGAAAGCTTGGAATGTGTACTACAATCCATCTTTGAAATGCAAATTTAAATTCTAAGGGGAAGTATGTGGAAAATGGTCTTGAAGTTAGATAAAAACTTTGCCTAAAATAGGTCAAATTTTCACTAAGTTAAGAATGGTTTGGTACCCTTGTTCCAAAAATTGTAACTTGAGATACAAGCTTCTTTTGGGAAAACTTTGTGAATCAAAGTTGTAGATTATGAAATAGGCTACAACTTTCATGTTTTGACTTTTGCTTGAATCCAAATGAATCTTGGTGAGAAAGTGGTGCAAAGTTGGGAAAAAAATAGGGTTTTTCATAACTTAGAAAAATTCTAAGTTATGAAAAATTCTCATTTCAAACCCTAATTTGAAATTTTTGATTTCGTGATGAACAAGTTTCATGATTTGGCATGTTTTGATGAAAAATGAATCTTGACTCTTGATTTTGACCAAAAAGTCAAAGTTTGACTTTTCAGTATACAGTCAAAATTGATCAATTGACTAGGAAATTCAACTGTCAATCTTGTGTAATTGGGATCTTTTGAAATTGTTGAGCATGTAAAGACAATTCCATGGGGTCCTTGAATCCATATGTGAGCTTGGTTTGCCATTGGCTAGGTCAAACAGTCAAAAATTGCCTTTGTGCAGTCAAAAACCCTAAAAATGACCATTTTGCCCTTTTGGTGATCTGATCAAATTTCTTGTGGAATTGTGATCCAAACTTGATCAAATGATCCATGTGAGTTCATGATGTTGATGTGGGTCAATTTTCATGAGGTTTGACTGTCAATTGGCCACAGTTGACTTTTTCCCCAATACAGTTGATTTTTAGGTCAACTGCCCAATTGACTGGGCAAAACTTGGAATCAAGGTTTGAAACTTGATATGGATAAACTTGGGAGTCCAATATGAAGCATGAAAGTCATCTTAGGCATTTTAGGTCAGAACATCTTTGTGCAAACACAAACCCTAATTTGGGTCAACAGTGCAAGGAGAAGTCTTGAGCAGATGAAACCCTAACTGGATCTTGCTCTCCAAGGGCTTTGTGATGAGAAATCAATGAGAAATGGGAGGGCAAATTTTGGGGTACAACAGTTGCCCCTGTTCAATCTTCTTGAACCTGAAGAGTTAGATTGGCAAGTTTGCCTTTCGTGAGTCGAGGGTAAAAGGAGATTGGACACTAGAGTGCCCTTAAATTTGCACTCGTCAAAGCAATGGATGCGGGAATGGGCTTAGAGATGCCATTTGGTGATGGGCTTAAAGATGCCATCTGGAAGGGTGACAGAAATCTTGTCGGGGATGGGCTTAAAGATGCCATCTGGAATGAGTATCAGGAAGGTGTCCATGCTTGGGACTATCTCTGAACTGGGGGTCTGAATAAGCAATAGATTGACATCCGTTGTTTGGAAGAATCCATAAACTGTTTTCAGAAGTTGAGAAGAGTCTGAATAAGCGATAGATTAACATCCGTTGTTGGGAAGAATCCGTAAACTGTTTTCAGAAGTCTGGAGAAGAATATGAACAAGCGATAGGTTAACATCCGTTACTTGGAGAGCCCGTGAACTGTTTTCAGAAGTCTTGAAGTTGAATAAGCAATAGAGCAGCATCCATTGTTGGGAAGCGTCCGTAAACTGTTTTCAGAGGTTGCATCTGAACAAGCGATAGATTAACATCGGTTGTTGGGAAAAATCCATAAACTGTTTTCAGAAGTCTTGAGAAGAAACTTAACAAGTGATAGGTTAACATTCGTTACTTGGAGAACCCGTGAACTGTTTTCAGAAATCTTGAGGTTGAATAAGCAATAGAGCAACATCCGTTGTTGGGAAGCGTCCGTAAACTGTTTTCAAAAATTGAGAAGAGTCTGAACAAGTGATTGATTAACATCCGTTGTTGGGAAGAATCCGTAAACTGTTTTCAAAAACTGAGAAGAGTCTGAACAAGCAATAGATTAACATCCTTTGTTGGGAAGAATCCGTAAACTGTTTTCAGAAATCTGGAGAAGAGTCTGAACAAGCGATAGATTAACATCCGTTGTTGGGAAGAATCCGTAAACTGTTTTCAGAAATCTGGAGAAGAACCTGAACAAGTGATAGGTTAACATCCGTTACTTGGAGAACCCGTGAACTGTTTTCAGAAATCTTGAATTTGGAGAAAGAACCGGCGTAGGGTTCCCTGATGATGAGCTCGTGTAAAACTGCATCTGGATAAATCTGGAATAAGCATTAGAATGTTGCCATGTCCGGGTCATATCTGAACTATTCCTGGAAAGAATCTCGGAAGATAATGATTTTAGTCTGCCGATTAGTCTTACCTGAAAAGGTAAAGAGTTAGTTGTATGCAATGTCATGATGCATGATACAATGTATGTTATATGATATGAATGTAAATGGATGCGCATGTAAGATGGAGAGCTGTCTTGCAAAGGATAGATGAATCCGGGATGGCTGAAGATAAAAGTATCTTGACTGCTGCTGGGAAGAATAATTCCTGGTTGTTGCTGGAGAATAAAGAGCTTGGGTTGCATACCAATCTTCTGGGGAATTCTTGATGACTTCTACTGGGGAGTTCCAATCTAATAGACTCATGCTGGGGAGGTAAGACTGAGAATCTTCAGTTTGGTGGGAAGTATTTCTGGCGACTTCACTGGGGAACTCAAGATTTGCCCTCCCAAAATTCTGTAGGGAGAAGGTTCACTAGTCTGGCTCCGCTGGGGATTGACAATTTGAAGCTTTAGCTCGGCCGGGGATATTGAAACTTAGTTTCGAGGGGAATTGAGTTCCGGCGGATCCTCTGGCTGGGGATAACAAAGACAAACTCCTCTGGGGATTGTATTGATAAGTTATGTTGGGGAACTTTGATGAACTCCGCTGGAGGTAGGAAGAATTTTGGCGAGTGCGATCTTCTGTGGCAATAAGCTGAGGATAACCCAGTTATAAGCCCTTGTGAGGAATAACTTTGAATAAAACTCGGGAGAGACGTCCGTACTCTGCAGGGGATAAGCTTCCAAAATCTACTGGGGATCAGCTTCAGGGTTTGTTGGGGATATGGATTCCAAATCTCCTGGGGGTTTCCTTTGAAGGGTATCAAGATATCCAACTGCACTTTCAACCTATCAGTAATCCTCTTTCTTGATTCATAAGGAAATGATTATGTTCAAATGCATATGCCTTTTTAACAAAACATTGGACGTTTCTCAAAATAAAACAAATAGTGCAAGAGAAAAGAAAAGGAAATGACACAAATTTCTGGGAAAAGTATTTGTATTGACTTTCTATGAGTATATTTGTACAAAGGAGACAATCATCCTAGTAAGAGGATTTTGTCGTAAATATTTAAAGATTTATACAAAATAAAGATGGTTATGTGAAATAATTCCATGGGATTCCATTCCGCTATAGCTTTCACAACTCTGAATATCTGTCCATTCAATGCTTCGTTTGTCGATGACTGGATTATTCAGAAACCTAGAACTGGTTGATGAAGAGATTGTCCTTGAAGTGATCCAACGAGACATAGTCATACGCTTTTATTCCATAACTTTTGCCTGAATCTCCCTTTCGGGTTTTCGATCCACCGGGAAACCCCTTTTTGCCCAAGCCGCCCTTTCGGGTTTTCAACTTGTCGGGTGTACAGATTTTTTTTATTTTTATCCCTAACTTTTGCCTGAACCGCCCTTTCGGGTTTTCGGTCCACCGGGATGCCCATTTTTGCCCAAGCCGCCCTTTCGGGTTTTCGACTTGTCGGGTTATTTTATGCGTAGTATCTTTTGACTATGTCTGCGTTCGCAGGGTGCGGAAAATCGTCGCCGTCCATGGTGGTCAGAATCATTGCACCACCAGAAAATATACTCTTGATCACAAATGGTCCTTCATATGTAGGAGTCCATTTGCACCTGGGATCACTCTGTGGCAAGATAATTCGCTTGATTACGAGATCTCCGACTTGATACACCTGACGTCTGACTTTCTTATTGAAGGCCTTGATCATCCATTTTTGATACGTCTGACCATGGCATATAGCAGCGAGTCGCTTCTCGTCGATCAAATTGAGTTGATCAAGTCGGGTCTGCATCCAATCATCTTCATTCAAACCTGTGTCCTTCATAATCCTTAGAGAAGGAATCTGAACCTCCATAGGCAGGACAGCTTCCATGCCATATACCAAAGAAAATGGGGTTGCCCCGGTTGAAGTACGTGTCGTCGTACGGTATCCATGCAGAGCAAACGGTAACATCTCATGCCAGTCTTTGTAAGTGACTGTCATTTTCTGAATGATCTTCTTAATGTTTTTGTTTGCAGCTTCAACAGCACCGTTCATCTTCGGCCGGTAGGGAGATGAATTGTGATGATAAATCTTGAACTATTCGCACAATGCGGTGATCATCGTGTTATTCAGATTTGTACCGTTGTCTGTGATGATCCTGTCTGGAACACCATACTGGCATATGAGATTTTGCTTGATGAAGCGGGCAACCACATTTTTAGTAACAGAGGCGAAGGAAGCTGCTTCGACCCATTTGGTGAAATAGTCAATGGCAACCAGGATGAAGCGATGTCCATTGGAAGCCGTGGGCTTGATCTCTCCAATCATGTCAATGCCCCACATTGCAAATGGCCAAGGAGCAGTCAGAACGTTGAGAGGAACCGGAGGGATATGAACTTTGTTAGCGTAGACTTGGCATTTGTGGCAAGTACGGGAATGTTGATGGTAGTCAGCTTCCATGGTAGACCAGTAATAGCCTGCCCTTAGGATCTTCTTAGCCATTGTATGCCCGCTCAAGTGAGTGCCAAATGTGCCGCTGTGTATATCAGTCATGATCAACTCTGCTTCAGTTTTGTCTACACATCGGAGTAATACACAATCATGGCTTCGTTTGTAAAGGATGCCGTTGCTCAGGAAGAACTTAGCAGCAAATTTTCTTAAGAACTTCTTGTCATTTACGGAAGCTCCTTCGGGATAATCTCTAGTCTCGAGATACCTTTTGATTTCATGGAACCAGGGTTGTTCCACTACTTCTTCGGTATTAATCTCATGACAATGCGCAGGTTCATCCATTCGCTCGATGGTGATTTAGGGAGCCTCGTTATCCCAGTTGAGTTTAAACATGGAGGACATTGTAGCTAAAGCATCTGCTAGCTGATTCTCTTCTCGCGGGAAATGCTCGAAGGTAATTTGCTCGAAATGAGGCAACAATGTCAAGACATGTTCTTTGTACGGGATAAGATTAGGATGCTTGGTATCCCACTCTCCTTTGATTTGACTGATAACCAAAGCCGAGTCCCCAAATACGATCAAAGATTTGATTCCCAAGTCTATAGCAGCCTTGAGACCAAAGATGCAAGCTTCATACTCAGCCATGTTGTTCGTGCAGCTGAAGCAAAGTCGGGCCGTGAAAGGTGTGTGACAGCCTTCCGGAGAAATGAGTACCGCACCGATACCGTTTCCAAGTGCATTTGAAGCACCATCAAAGTACAGGGTCCATCGGGATCCCTTTTCGGGTCCGTCATACGGTCCGTTACCTTCAATGTTGTCCAAATTCATGATGTCCTCGTATGTGAAGTCAAATCTCATGGGTTGATAATCTTCGATAGCTTGATGAGCCAGATGGTTAGCTAGTACACTCCCTTTTATAGCTTTTTGGGTGGTGTACTGGATGTCATATTCAGTTAGGATCATCTGCCATCTGGCTATTCTTCCAGATAAAGCGGGCTTTTCGAAGATATACTTGATAGGATCCATTTTGGAAATCAACAAGGTTGTATGAGTCAACATATACTGCCTTAGTCGGCGAGCAGCCCATACCAAAGCGCAGCAAGTTTTCTCGAGCAGTGAGTAGTGAGTCTCACAGTCGGTAAACTTTTTGCTAAGGTAATAAATAGCATGCTCTTTTCGACCAGACTCGTCATGCTGGCCCAAAACACACCCCATTGAGTTATCCAAGACGGTCAGATACATAATCAATGGTCTTCCTTCGACGGCTGGCATCAGAATAGGAGGTTCTAGCAAATACTCCTTGATCTTATCAAAAGCAGCTTGGCAATCATCGTTCCATTCGACTACCTGATCTTTTTTCAAGAGTTTGAAAATTGGCTCACAGGTAGAAGTCAGATGAGAGATGAATCTGGCAATATAGTTCAAGCGCCCTAAGAATCCTCTAACCTCCTTTTCAGTACGGGGAGCAGGCATCTCTTGTATTGCTTTCACTTTTGCGGGATCGACTTCAATGCCTTTGTTGCTCACAATAAATCCTAGAAGTTTACCAGACCTAACTCCAAAAGTGCACTTACTTGGATTCAGCCTGAGTTTGTATTCTTTCAACCTGGAAAACAGCTTTTCTAGATGTTCAAGGTGCTCCTCCTCTGTTTGTGACCGAGCTATCATATCGTCTACGTAACCTTCAATCTCATGATGTATCATATCATGAAACAAAGCTACCATGGCGCGTTGATAAGTTGCCCCAGCGTTCTTCAGTCTGAACGGCATCACCTTGTAACAGAAAGTGCCCCATTATGTGACAAAAGTTGTTTTCTCCATATCCTCGGGGGCCATTTTGATTTGATTGTAGCCCGAGAATCCATCCATGAAGGAAAACACTTTGTGCTGAGCTGTATTTTCGATCAAAATGTCAATGTGAGGTAGCGAAAAATCATCTTTGGGGATGGCCCTATTCAAATCCCGGTAGTCCACACACATCCTGACTTTGCCATCTTTCTTAGGTACTGGCACGATGTTAGCGACCCACTGAGGATAGGACGTAACAGCCAGAAAGCCAGCGTCGAATTGCTTCATCACTTCTGCTTTGATCTTTTCAGACATGTCAGGCCTCATTCGGCGGACTTTTTGCTTGATCGGTGGACAATCCTCTCTTGTGGGGAGACGGTGAACCACGATGTCTGTGTCTAAACCCGGCATGTCTTCATAAGACCAAGCGAAGATTTCAACATACTCATTCAACAACTGTATCAGGCGTTCCTTGACACTTGGTTCCAGATTGGCACCCACTTGCACCTCCTTCTGGTCTTCCTCGGTCCCTAAGTTGACAGTTTCCAATGACTCTTCGTGCGGTAAGATGGCCCTTTCCTCTTGTTGTAGAAGTCTGGCTAGTTCCCCTGGTACTTCACAACCTTCGTCATCTTCATACTCGGCTTGATTGACCAGATCTTCAGAGTTATTGAAGGATATAGCAGAATAGTCACCCATGGAATCTGGAGTAGATGGGTACCTGCATTAGTGAGTGTGGGTGTGTGTAAGGGATAGCCATCCTTAAACAAAAAATGAAAAAGGAAAGAAAATGAACACAAGCAGTTTATCAAATGAAAAACATCCAATGAATCATTAAACATGGAATATGGATATGAAAAATAATCAAAACCCTTACAAATGGACCTACATGCCCCGAGCAAGGTATGAGGTGAAAAGATAGTGTACGGATTGTTTGAAAATAAATATTACAGACCAAATAGGAAATGTTTGACAGATAAATTACTGATGAATAAAAGTGACGGGGACAAAGTCTTTTGCCTCCCAGTTGCTCAATCCTCCTTTGGCAGTTGGGTAAATCCACTCTTCGATGTTGCTCTCTTTGTCTTCATCCTCCAAAGCATTGATTCCGTAGGGAGAAATTTTGACTGGCGCTCTTTCAATCTTCGCACGGCGCATAGCTTTCTGGCCTGCGGTAGTGAACCCTAATCCAAATTTGTCTGTCTTATGTGGAATATCAGGAAACTGCCCCCATGCTGAATTCTTCCCTTCCTTTATTGCGGCCCTTGCATCCTCCAGAGATGCCATCCTGGCCATCTGCCTCGGTACTTCAGCTGCCAACTTCGCTACTGTTATTTCAGGAAGGACTTCTTCGAAATGCTGGAAAGGTGTCTCAATGAACTCCCCCTCTACCTCCACATACCGGAAATAATTCAAGTGGCTAATCATGTACTCCTCTTCACCATGGACAGTAATGATCTTTCCCTTGACAGGATACTTCAACATTTGATGTAAGGAGGAGGTGACTGCCCCAGCATGGTGTATCCAAGGCCTACCCAGCAAGCAAGAGTATGACGGACGGATGTCCATCACATAGAAAGTAGAGTTAAACACCTCGGTGCCTATCTTGATGGGAATTTCAACCTCCCCATGGACCATTCTCTTCGAACCATCGAAAGCTCTGACAACAATATCACTCGGTTTCAACTCAAACCCTTCACAATCTAGTCCGTCCAAGGCCTTCTTAGGCAGTACATTCAGCGACGAACCAGTGTCGATCAAGACATGTGCGAGAGTAGTTCCTCGGCACTCGACTGAAATGTGCAAAGCATCATTGTGGTTTCTACCTTTAGGAGTTAGGTCGGTATCAGAGAAACCTAATCCATTGTCCGCAGTAAGGCTAGCCACGCAATTTTGAAATTGATCTGCAGAGGTTTCCTGGGGCACATGGGCTGCCTTCAGGAATTTTATCAGGGCTTTAGCGTGCGCTTCTGAGCAAAGTAGTAGTGCCAGCATGGAGATCTTCGAGGGGGTTTGCCCCAGCTGTTCTACCACATCGTAATCACTCCTTTTGATTATCCTCAAGATCTCATCCATTTCCTTCTTGGAGGTCTCCGGGATGACTAAGGGTTGATCCCTCGTCCTGACGAGCTCATCTTGGATTCCCTTACCTTTGTCAGCAGCGGTAGGAGGGACAGTACTAGGAACAACAACATCTTCAATCAGCGGGGTTCTGGCAGAGAGTTTTATTGGTGCCGGGATGACCTTGTCAGCTGATGAGGGTCCAAAGATTGCTCTTGGAGGGGCAATCTCTGGAGAAAATATTCTCCCGCTTCGGGTGATTTTGCTCGTGCCTGCAATGTTACCAATGCTGGCTTCTTCATCATCCGAACTTTCTTCAGTTATTTCGATTTGTTTGATACCATGGTAGTAGACGTCACCTCCATAGTTCCATGGTATTGACTTCTCAGAAACATAGGGGACAGGCCCTGGCATTGTTATCTTCAAAGGAACAGATTTCGTAGCTGGTGTAATCTTAACAGGCTTTCTGACGGCCTTGGAAAGATTGGCGTGAATGGTTATGATTGAGACATCTTCAGTATGGGTTGGAACAGCAGAAACTTTTTCAAACAAAATTTGTCGACTATCCATTAGGCCTTGGATGCCTTTCTTCAGTAACGGACAATCAAACGGCAGAGAGTAACAACAATAGCAGTATTCTTTACATTCCGGGAAGATCCCGGCCCTTAACAGATTCAACTTAATGGTTAACAAAGGAGTTATCAGATCATTAACATCAGCAACATACAAATCTTCTTCAATGGCATTGACATTTCGGTCGTGCTTCGGCATGGGAACAGATATCACATTAGGCTTCTCTGGAGCGTCAAACTCCACCTCCTTCGCCTCTATCAGGTCTTGGATCTTATGCTTGAGTGCCCAACAATCATTGGTGTCGTGCCCGACACTGTCAGAATGGTAGGCGCATTTAGCATTAGGATGATAATGCGGAGAGGACGTATTCACATTCTTTGGTGCCTCCTTGATGGTGGCGAGATTCAACTTTAACAGATGGGGAAGCACTTGCGCTGGAGTCATATTAATACGGGTGAACTGCCGTTGTGGTTGTTCCACTCGTTGTTGATTTGGTCTGGATTGGTTATAGCGAGGCTGCTCACTTGAAGGGTTTTGAATCATTACGGCCCCTACGGACGGCCGACGCTCCGTCTTCCCTGCTCTTCTTTGAGAATATACCACAGCCGTTTCCTTCTTAAAAGGCTTCTTCTCAACACTTGCAGCAACACCCTTCTGAATCTTTCCTGACTTGATGCCAGCTTCTATTCTTTCGCCTGTTAAGATCAAATCGGTAAACCCCGCGGAAGAGTTACCAATCAGATGATTGAAAAATGGCCCAGATAGGGTCCCCAGAAACATATCAACAAGTTCGCGGTCGGTTAAAGGAGGCTGCACCCTTCCAGCCAAATCCCTCCATTTTTGTGCATATTATTTGAATCCTTCGCTTGTTCCTAGTGACATACCCTGAAGTTGGGTACGAGTAGGAGCAAGGTCAGAATTGTACTGATATTGTTTGTAAAAAGCGGTGGCCAAATCTTCCCAATTTCGGACGTTGGTTCCCTCTAGCTGATAAAACCACTCCAATTGAGCCCCATAAAGGTTGTCTTGAAAGAAATGAATCCAAAGGTTTTTATCTGCCGTATAGGGTTAGATCTTTCTCACGTAGGACCTGAGATGCATTTTTGGACAGGACAGCCCATCATACCTCACAAATACTGGCACTTTGAATTTAGGGGGAATCACAATCCGGGCGACCAAACCCAAGTCTTCAAAATCCAAACCCGGTACCCTTTGTAGCTCCATGGCGGCCAACCTGTCTTCTATCCCTTTGTATTTATCATCAGTTGGAGGGTATTGCTGATCAGAATAGTCTTCATCCTCTTCGACCTCTTCTTCTTCCACATCGGACTCGGAAGGTACCGCAGCCCCACCTCCTTTGCTGGTTCCTTCATCAGAAATAGGAGGAAATTCAAGCACTCTCCGAGCTTCTCCGTCAAATCTTCTCCCCAAAGTAGCCACCCCGAGTCTCTTTTTCTTCTTTTTCACTAGGTCTTTATTCCCCAGCAAGGTCTTGAGATCCTCCTGACCTTTAGCCAAGGTTGTCAGGAGTTGCTGGAACTGTGCATTTTGAGCTTGCAGATCTTTGACTGTTTGCTCGAGATCCATCCTACTGAAATAAACAGCAGACAGATAAGGAAACCAGGCGTGAGACCTGCTTATGCACATGATGAATGGTATGCTTATGTATGCAATGCATTCAAGGATTTAGAACATTCAAAATTGTTGCAGACAAAAAGAAAGCACGTCATATTAATAAGAAGAAATTTGTTAGTACATAAATGCCCCATGGGCCAAATATTACAAAAACAACTTCTCAAGGTAAAAAGACATTGCGCATCCTCTTTGGTGCGATGTAGGTGTTGAGGGCCTCTTGCTCATGGAGTCGGCGGGTAAGCTTTAGAACCTTCTTCTCACTGGCGTAGAAGCTGGCTTCAAAAGTGTTCCGTTCCTCTTTGAGCTGAATCCAACTTTTCTGCATTTCCTCCCACGATGTAGGCATGTCAGGATGTAGGATGGTGTAAGGAACCTCTCCTTCCTTGACGGGCTCTTTAATCACCGGGAGTACATGAGGATAAGGCATCATTAAACTTTGGGCTCGGGCTCGTACCCACCTGAGATAAGGCTCAAGAGGGATGGAGTTCTTGTGTCCCAGAGTCTTGCTATCAACCTTGTTGGGCCTCCCCCAAGCTCTGATGAATCTTTGGCGAAGTCCTTGCGCATCGTTGTCGAAGTCAAAAACTAGGTCGGGAATCAACATGTCATGAGGGCCATCCCTCCGTGCATATCCAAATTGCCTCAAAGCTAGGCAAGGGTTGTAGGTGATACCTCCTCTGATTCCAAGTAAAGGAACATTAGGAAACTCTCCACAACGATCGACGATGATGACATTTTCTCTGGACCGAGAACACCAATGTACATCAGAGTGAGTAAGAGTCATCAACCGTTGGGACCACCTCGAGCATTGGTCATTCTTTAGGACAGATTGTGGAAGGTGCGAAATAAACCACCTTGCAAGGAGAGGAGTACAGCACATGAGAACACCCCTCTGTCTCATTGTTCGTGTGTAAAATGAGTGAAGGATGTCCCCAAGCAGTGTTGGTATTGGATTTCTGGACAAGAAGATTTTGATGGCGTTGACATCTATCAATTGGTCAGCATTTGGGAATAAGACCAACCCATAGATAAGGAGTGCCACAATTTCCTCAAAGGCTTGAAGGTCCAATGAATTCCAACACTCTTGTGCCTTCTCAAACAAGAATTTGGCTAAGAATCCTTTGACGCCGCTTCTGGTTTCCCAATGCCCCTTGATGTCGGATGGTTGTAGATGTAATGCTCGAGCAACATCTTCTGGCTTTGGTTCCTTTTCCGTACCGTTGAAGGGTAGTTGATTAAGGATAGGAATTCTCAGGAGTTGAGAAAACTCCTCCAAAGTGGGCACCAACTGGTAATCAGGGAAAGTGAAACAGTGGTGAAGAGGGTCAAAGAACTGGAATAGAACTTTCATCATGTCTTCTTCAATGTTGGTGTTGACTAAGCTGAGCAGTCTACCATGTATTTCACTGAAGGATGAGCTTTCCGGAATTCTTGAGGTGAGCTCCTTGAGTTGAGGAGAGATTCTCACAAGTTTGACTTGAATGGTTTTTCTGCGAGGAATTTCCATGACCTACAAAACAAGAACAAAGATGAAGATCCAAACCCTTGAAATGGTTAGTGAATGCATATGATGCTTTATGATGTTTATGATGTATGCACAAAACATATGTACAAGCAATTCACACCAAACCCTAGTTTCAGGCTTGCATGGGGTTTCATAGGTAAGTACCCTCTTGAGTGTAGTTGGCTTAAAAACCTGTCCTATAAATAGTAACCGGGTTCTAAGGAGCTCAATATCATTGGATTGTTTTCATTGTTCATTGTTTCAGTTTAGCCACTTAACTAGCGACCAAAATATTCCAAGAAAACAACCCTCAATGAGTGTAGTATCGAGTATCTACCAACTTCGGACTGCACCAAAGCCGGTCATCTCACTACCCCTAATAAAAGGCCAAGATGGTCAAGTAAGGTTCTAGGTCATTAGTGCTTAGTGACATCACTCAACGGCCCTGTACTCTCCTTGATTGAACTCAAGGGTTACCGGTACTCACAAATATGTCGCACTAACATAGCTATTGCTTCGACCGTGTCGGTATACCCCGCACAGTTTCCACAACGTATTGCTATCTATGAAATGTTTCCCAAAATCCGGGTGTAGGATTGCAAACCCAAACAATAGAGCCAAGATATAAAGCAAACAATTCAAACAATTAGTCATGCAAGAGGGTGATCTAAGCCCTAAGGTTACTCCACTTTTAAAACAATCCCCAGCAGAGTCGCCAGTTCTGTGATACGGTGGGAGAACTGACTATGGTTTTGCGTTTGTTTTCGCAAATGTTTCGGTTGAGCAAGAGTCGCCACCGACTTTTTATTTTATCCTAAGGAAAGGTTTAAAAAGCACAGAAAAAATCTTTGAGATTTTTCTTGGGTTCGAGGAGTAGATTATAGAAAGGGAAGGTATTAGCACCCTTTCTATCCATGGTTATCCATGGGCTCTTAGGTACTTGCTTAGATCAACTTGCCTTGGTTTTCAATTGTTTGAAATGGTGCTTTGTGTGTGGCTTTGAAAATATTTTGAAAAAGATGCCTTGGTTTAGGCTAACCTTGTAACAATTCTTTACTCAAATGTTTTACAAAAGGTGTTTGTCTTTTTGAAAAGATGTTTCAAGGTTTTTTTGAAAGTTTGTTTTGAAAGTGTTTGTGAAGTGTGGTTTGAAAATAGGCAAGTGTTTTCTTTTGCAAGTTGACAAGTACTTAAGAGCTATCTACCCTAAAGTTCTCAAAGATTTATGCTATGTTTTAACCCTTTTGACAATTTTGTTCCACCATTGTATTTGGTGGACAATCTTGTATTAGGAGGTGAAAGGGACGGGCGCGGTTCATCGTTTAGACCATAATTGCAATGGTGCTAAGTATCTTTGGGCAATTTTTCCTTGAAAGGGACTTGATCATTTTAGGCAACTTTCCGAAAGCGTCGTCGAGGGACTATGATCATTTGATTGTTTGTTTTGCCCAAAGAAACCTAACATGCAATATGGCCCGTTTATTGAAGGCAACAAGTGGAATACCCTAGGGGTGCAAGTGTGATATGTGTTGTCCATTTTCATGCTTGATTATCTTGAAATTAGGTCAAACTAATTATGTTCTTTTTATTTGCATACAAACCCTAATTCTAGCATGGTATATTTAGAAAGCAATAAAGTGCGAAATTTAAATTTCCTAAACTATTACAACACAATATGGGAAGGGGGGTACAAATGTTCAAATGGGGGGATATTTAGACAAGGAATTTAAACCTAGCTATTACATCAATTTTGGAATATTTACAAAATAATTAATTGCATAAAAAGGAAAATAAAATAAAGATGCAAAATGCAAAAAGGGTTTTCATATGTATGGAAAAAGGGTGTTTTTTTATATCAAATAAACAAAATGAATAAAATAAAAAAAGGTAATATTTTGGGAGTTTTTGTGTTTTAAGGGTAAAATCCTAATTGCTTAAATAAAGGGGTATTATTTATTTAATGTGTACAATAATTAATAATTATATAAAAAACAAAATAAAAATGAAGTATATTCATAAAAAAGTATTTTTTATGTCAAATATTAATAAAATAAAAAATGTATATATTTTTTGTATTATTTACCTAAATATACTAATATATATAAATATCTTTATTATTTACTAAATAAATATTATATATACAAAATAATAATATTTAATATTTATAAAAAAAATATTTTTTGATACAAAATGTTTTCAAAAGAGAAAATGAAATAAAAATCAGAAATAAAATATATTTGCATTATTTTTTCTAGTTTTTTCTAAATAATAGTATATATATATTATTTATGTACAAATGGTTCATATAAACAAATAAATGCTTAAAAAATATAAAAATGGTGTAAAAATAATTTTTCATGTTTTTAATATTACTAGCAAAAATAAATAAATCAGAATAAAAAGAGAAAAGTAAAAAAATCAATAAAACAAACAAAATGGGCTCAGGGGGTATGAAAGCAAAAATAGGGTGTGAAGAGAAATATCAAAGCAGGCCCAGCCCATGTGGCTTCTTCTTTAACCTCTGGACAGAAAGATGTTCAAAAACGCGCGCCTGAACATCAATTCAAACATCTGGATTCCTTGATCTTTTGCACAAACTTACAACATAAGAAATGTTAAGCATTGAATCACGATTCTAAATATGTAAAGAACTCATCCTAACTCTCAGAAATGAGAGAGAATTTTAACATTCCCAAATCTTGACCTAACTTTTCTTCCATATTCAGACCTTAAATTCTCATAGCTCAGGCAAAATAAATGAAAAGTAAAAGTATGTACAGGTTCAGGGGCATGAGTAGAACACTTCTTATTCACAAACCTAGAGCTAACAATGCCTACATTAAGAATTAGAAGTTCAAGAAGACACCTGTTCAGTTGAAGTTGTATCTGGCAATGGGGGAGCTTTCAGGGCAAGATGATGATCTGTACAGCTTGCCTGAAGTGTAGTGATGCTATTCCAATGCTTACTTTGCTTTGAAACACCTTGAATCGAGCTATGGACCTTCAACTGCAAAACAAGAAAGTGAAAATGGTGGAACTGACTAGAGGAGTTACAGGTCGTGTTTTATGTTTGGGTTAGCTTCAAGTGATGCTAGGAAATGTGTTTGATGAGCTTTTAGCAAGAATGCATGAAAGGGATGAGAGTTGGCACTCAAACTGCAGTAGGAGCTCTGTTTGGGCAGTTTGAAGGTGGTTCTGTGTTCTAGAGGGCAATGGAGGTGTTGAGGTCTTGTGCTAGCTCAGTTAGGATGTCTTGAATGTGTACAAAATATTTGCTTAAGGGTTCTATTGCTGAGATGAAAGTTGTGTCCAGTTATGCCACATTTCTTACACTTTAAGCAACCAAAAGCCAAGTTTGTGTTTAGACAGGTAGAGGCCCCCATAACATGCTGAAAACCTTGGCATCGATCAGTGTGATTAGTCCCTAAACTTGTTCCAAGGGGATTTGATCTGTACTTCTTGGATTTTCATTTTGACATAAAGCTTACTTTTGCAAAAATGGTTAAAGTGCTTTATCTATTTTGGGATTAATCCATCATACAATGCTTGAACACATAGAACATGGTCTTGGCACAAAGAGTTTGCATTAAATTTATGAGTGTTGGATGGTTTAGAGGCCTGTAATCAAGTTGCATGCTGATTTGAAAAACTTGCACAAGTTATGAACATGGAAATTGGCCAATTCAAAAGTGAGTTTTTGCCATATTGCAAAATTCGATTCTCTCAAGTCATGAGGTTGTTTGATGAGTTCTTGGACATTTTGGAAATCTTGGAATGTGTACTACAATCCATCTTGGAAATGCAAATTGAAATTCCAAGGGGAAGTATGTGGAAAATGGTCTTGAAGTTAGGTAAAAACTTTGCCTAAAATAGGTCAAATTTTCACTAAGTTAAGAATGATTTGGTACCCTTGTTCCAAAAATTGTAACTTGAGATACAAGCTTCTTTTGGGAAAACTTTATGAATAAAAGTTGTAGATTATGCAATAGGCTACAACTTTCGTGTTTTGACTTTTTCTTGAATCCAAATGAATCTTGGTGAGAAAGTGGGGCAAAGTTGGGAAAAAATTAGGGTTTTTCATAACTTAGAAAAATTCTAAGTTATGAAAAATTCTCATTTCAAACCCTAATTTGCAATTTTTGATTTCTTGATGAACAAGTTTCATGATTTGGCATGTTTTGATGAAAAATGAATCTTGACTCTTGATTTTGACCAAAAAGTCAAAGTTTGACTTTTCAGTATACAGTCAAAATTGATCAATTGACTGGGAAATTCAACTGTCAATCTTGTGTATTTGGGATCTTTTGAAATTGTTGAGCATGTCAAGACAATTCCATGGGGTCCTTAAATCCATATGTGAGCTTGGTTTGCCATTGGCTAGGTCAAACAGTCAAAAATTGCCTTTGTGCAGTCAAAAACCCTAAAAATGACCATTTTGCCCTTTTGGTGATCTGATCAAATTTCTTGTGGAATTGTGATCCAAACTTGATCAAATGATCCATGTGAGTTCATGATGTTGATGTGGGTCAATTTTCATGAGGTTTGACTGTCAATTGGCCACAGTTGACTTTTTCCCCAATACAGTTGATTTTTAGGTCAACTGCCCAATTGACTGGGCAAAACTTGGAATCAAGGCTTGAAACTTGATATGGATAAACTTGGGAGTCCAATATGAAGCATGAAAGTCATCTTAGGCATTTTAGGTCAGAACATCTTTGTGCAAACACAAACCCTAATTTGGGTCAACAGTGCAAGGAGAAGTCTTGAGCAGATGAAACCCTAACTGGATCTTGCTCTCCAAGGGCTTTGTGATGAGAAATCAATGAGAAATGGGAGGGCAAATTTTGGGGTACAACAGTTGCCCCTGTTCAATCTTCTTGAACCTGAAGAGTTAGATTGGCAAGTTTGCCTTTCGTGACTCGAGGGTAAAAGGAGATTGGACACTATAGTGCCCTTAAATTTGCACTCGTCAAAGCAATGGATGCGGGAATGGGCTTAGAGATGCCATTTGGTGATGGGCTTAAATATGCCATCTGGAAGGGTGACAGAAATCTTGTCGGGGATGGGCTTAAAGATTCCATCTGGAATGAGTATCAGGAAGGTGTCCATGCTTGGGACCATCTCTGAACTGGGGGTCTGAATAAGCAATAGATTGAAATCCGTTGTTTGGAAGAATCCATAAACTGTTTTCAGAAGTTGAGAAGAGTCTGAACAAGCGATAGATTAACATCCGTTGTTGGGAAGAATCCGTAAACTGTTTTCAGAAGTCTGGAGAAGAATCTGAACAAGCGATAGGTTAACATCCGTTACTTGGAGAACCCGTGAACTGTTTTTAGAAGTCTTGAAGTTGAATAAGCAATAGAGCAGCATCCGTTGTTGGGAAGCGTCCGTAAACTGTTTTCAGAGGTTGCATCTGAACAAGCGATAGATTAACATCCGTTGTTGGGAAAAATCCATAAACTGTTTTCAGAAGTCTTGAGAAGAAACTGAACAAGTGATAGGTTAACATCCGTTACTTGGAGAACCCGTGATAGGTTAACAATGCTTGGTTTCAATTGAGAAGGGCTGGAGACAAGGGTTTTGTGTTGCCTTAGTTTCTTGAATTTTTGGAAGTTTTGGAATAGTTTTCTCTGCAAGGGTTTTATGTGGCTTGTTGTCTGAATTGATGAGAATATATAAACATGAATTAGGTCAAATGTTTGTGGGCTTGGACCTTGTAAGAAAAGCTTTGATTTCATCTAATTTATTTTGACTTTAAAATAAATAAAAATCAAAATAAATAGAATAAAAAGGCCAAGGGGTGTATAAGTAAGCTCTGAGGTTCATTTTAAGGTATAAAACACGCATAGACCTTGAATCATAAGCCCACTAGCCAAAAAATTCAAGTTTGGTCACTTTAGGTTTCATGCATTTGCTCAAAATTTCCTAACTTGCACCAATCATAACTCTCAATTTTTGTCATTTTAAGGTGATCTTGGGTTTTTTTTTGGAAAGCTCAAGATGTCCTCTACAATCCCTATTTTGATTATTTTTGCATTTGAAGACTTTATCTTGATGTAAGTTGCTTTGACAAAAAATGTCTTTTTGTTGACTTTTGAAATGACCTATAATGTTTTGGCTCATATCTCTCAAATGAAGCATTTATTGGACTTGAGCTTAGAGAGACAAAGTTGCAGAGAATTGAATTTCCTTAAAAATGAGCTTTGGTTGAGGAAAATCTGATGAATCATGTGAAAGTTGTGATTGGTCAAAGTTCAGTTGACTTCTCCTTAAGAAACCCTTAATTTGACAACTTTTGACTTTTGATGATTTGAGAGTTTTCTTGATGAATCATGATCAAATCCCTTGATAAAATGATGAATATGACTTTGTCGTACCCCAAATTTGTCCTACCTCGATGATTTTATTTTTCAGGATTTTTATAGAAGAGATATTTAATTAAAGATGGTACAACAATATCTGATGGCCCGTTTTTATCTAAGACTAGGGGTGTATATTAACCCAAGAAAGCGGGGCTTTCTAAATCAGAAAGACTCATAAAACCATTCACGAAGTATGTTGGTCAATGGCCCATGCGATTCAAAAATTGAAAATTACTTCAAGTAAGTATTAAGTCCTTAATCCGTAAAGCCAACTTAAATTTAAGTTGTTTTTAGTTATTAAATTAATTATGCCCATTTAATTTGTTGTTGTTAATAAAATAAGAGGTGAGGATGCATATATATTAAAATTCAATTTGACCCATTTCTTTTAAATAAGCAAACAACGAAATGGGGTGTGCAATTTACAAACCCATTAAGTTCTTTATGGCCCACTTTGTTGTTTTTGAAAAAAAGAAGTCTTATTATTAAAGAAAAGAAAATTGTTATTGTTATTATTTTAAATAGTAAAATAAGTAATATGTTTTTATGAAAAAAAATGTAACATGTTTTGTACTATTGATAAACTTGTTACTAAAGATACTTGTTTATTATTTATATATATAAAGAGGATAGTGTCGTTGCTGTTATTTGCTTATTGCACTTTTATTAGTAAATAACATGTTGCTAATTATAGTTATCGAAAGTTTGGCTAAGGCAATTTTGGGCTACGGAGAAGGCACTTGGGCCTGGTGTTGTACCCCAAAATTTTCTCTCTCACTTACTAAGAATTTCCTCATAAAGATCTCTTTGACTCAAGACTGCATTAGGGTTTGGCCAGCTCAAGACACCTCTTCATGCACTAATGACCAAAATTAGGGTTTGAGTTTGCACAAGGATTTTTGGACTATCAATTCTTCATATGTATATCAAGGATCATTATGGACCCCCAAGATTACTCATGTCAAGTTTCAAGCTCTGAATCACATTTTTGATCAGTCAATTGGACAGTTGACCTAAAAATCAGTTGTATTGGGGAAAAAGTCAACCGTGGCCATTTTACAATCAAACTTCATAGTTTTTGATCCACATCAACACCTTAGACTCATATGTATCATTTGATCAAGTTTGGACCATAATTCCTCAAGAAATTTGATCAAATCATCAAAAGGGCAAAATGGTCAAAATTAGGGTTTTGACTGAAAAGGGAAATTTTTTTTATTTTTGACCTAGAAAATGGTCAATTGGTTTAAGGCATGATCCCAAGAGTTCAATTTATCACCTTTACTTAATTACATGGTTCAAAACATTGCAAATCCATTGGATTGACAGATGAATATTTCAGTCAACTGATCAAAAGTCAACTGTGTACTGAAAAGTCAAACTTTGACTTTTTGGTCAAATTCAAGTGCCAAAGATCATAATTCATCAAAACATGTCAAAATTTGAAACTTGTTCATCAATAAACCAAAGATTTAAGATTTGGATTTGAAAAGTTGAAAAATTCTAAACTTAGAAAATTTTCTAAGTATAGAAAATTCCTTATTTTTTCTCAACTTTAGGCCAAATTATCACCATGATACAAAATGATTCAAAGGAGGCCCCCAACATGAAAGTTGTAGATCTCCATGAAATATACAACTTTTCTTCACACAATTTTTCCTAAAGATGCTTGGATTTCAAGATATAGTTTTGTGAAAACATGCTCATGACTAAAATAACTTAGTGAAATTTTGCCCTAATTAGGCAGGTTTTTTACCTAACTTCATGGCAACTTTTCACCTAGTTCCAAGAGGAATCTTCAAAATAATTTCAAAGATGGCTTGTATAGCACACTACAATATTTCCAAAATGTCCAAGAACTCCTCGAGATCATTCTTGAGTAGAGAGAATCGAAGAGATGAAGTTGACAATTTCTCACTTTGATTTCAAACCATTTCATGAAGAACAAGTTTTCCAATTTGAAAATTGGTTGTACAGTCTTCATTTTTCAAGCCTCAAAATTGTTTGTCACTCCACCATTAATGAATTGCACAAGGTTCCATGCCCTAAAGCCAAGCATTCAATACATTGTACAAGGAAATAGCCATTTTTGGAAGAAAGCCAACATTGTCATTTTGGAAAAGCATGCTTTTTGCATTTTCCCATTTTCTTGAGCCTTAGACTTGTTCTCTCTGCACAAACCAAGTCTCTAAACCTGAACAAAGCATGTTTAAAGCTTCAAGCCACCCTACAAGATCAGATCATGCCTTAAGAAGTCACTTCTCACACTTGCTTCAAAAACAAGAAATGTAGCAAGACATGTGATCTTGTACTTCTGAGAAAGCACAAGCCCTCCAACCTTTTGCTCTATATAAAGCCATCATTTTGCAACTAAAACCACACATGCCCAAGCCTTGAAACACCTTAGAATCAGAAATTGCATAACAAGCCTCCAAACTTGCCATTTCTGACTTGTGAACTGAATCTTCCGTTCCACTTGTGCGTTTTCAGGCCTTTTGTTTTCCCAAGCTTCCTTACCATACAAGTAAACCATCCCACACCCTGAAACATCACTGTAACTCCATCTTCCCCATTGTTGAAGTTCAAAAACAGAGTAACACAGGTGGACTTCTCCAGACCATTCCAGCCACCTCAAGACAAGCTAAGCATTGCATTAGCTTCCTAGAGGTTCAAGGAAGCTAACCTGATCATCACAACATCCTAAAACAAGCTCATTTTCAAAACACGATTTCCATTTTCAAGGTGAGTTTTCTGTTTTTCTAACTCTTGATACAGGCATAGTTAGCTTTCCATTTGTGAATATAGAATGTAGACATCATTGCTACGAAGCTGTACATATCCATAGCTTGCATTTATTTAGCCTGAGTTTAGAGAATTTTAAGTTTGAAGTTTCTGAAAAAATTAAGTTAAGAATTAGGGCCAACAAAATTCTCTCTGATCTTGGACTTATAGTTTTAGTTATGCACATGGTTAGAATCGTGAGGTAAAATGCTATAATGTTCATGTTATCACTTTCCATTTTTATTGAGAAATGAAAAAGTTACATGAGGTCCGGCTGGCCAAAGGTTGAAGATGAAGTACAGGGAAAGGAAGCATTTCATGTTATGTATTTTTGTTTTCATTTAGACTAACGGATGTACGGTCACTCCAGTGGTAAGGCAGTGCGCAAAAATGCCCTAGGTCACGGGTTCAAGCCTTGGCGCTGTCTTTTGCAATTTTTCATACTTTTTCCACTTTTTTTTTTGTTTGCAGCATGGGTTTCTGGACATTGGGTGTAACGCCCGTAATTTAATTAATTATTTAATTAAATTATTTTTGGAATATTTGTGAAGAAGTGTTATTATAATTGTATTTATTTTATTAAGTTGAGAAATAATAATATATTAGAGGTATAATATTATTATTTGGTGAAATAATATTAGAAGTTAATATTATTTAATATGGGCCTATTTTGTGTGAGTGGAAGTAATAAGGGGGTGTAAGTTTGGATCCCACTAAGGAATAATATAATATTAGGTTATATTATTATTTGTGAGAAGGAATAGAAGAAAGAAGCAGTAAGAAGAGAATAAGGATTGAGAAGGAGAACGTGAAGCTGCTAGAAAAAATGGAAAACGGCAAGAACAAAGATTCAACCCGGAAATTGTAGAGCGACCTTCGATCCAAGGTAAGGGTGGGGTTCTGGCTTTATAATTGGGTTCATGATGTTTGATATATGGGGTTAGATGTAATTGTTGTTTGTTCTTGAATTAGTGTGTTATGAATGATGTATGGTGAATATTGATGAATTCTAGATGAATAATGATGTTATTATGTTGTCTAATCGATGGAGTAATAGAGTATAATGATTAGGTGATGAATTAGCATGATCATAATAAGGTTTTTAGGGCTGTAATTAGATTCCCGTAGTGAATTATAGTAGAAAACACAGAAAATTATGCAGACTGTCGAAGGATGTGTCGACCCCAAGCTGGAAGTGTCGATACATGAAGGATATTCGACTCAGGATGAGTCGATGCAGGCAAGGCTTGCATCGATACATGGGCGATGTTCGACTCAGGATGAGTCGATGCATGCAGGGCTTGCTTCAATACATGTTATTTGCAAGACTCGGGATGAGTCGACCGGTGAGAAGCATGTGTCGATACATGTTGTGTTTGAAGCCAGGATGAGTCGACACGAAGAGAGGATGTGTCGATACATGAGTGTGTGAGACTCAGGATGAGTCGACCAGTGAAGTGCATGTGTCGATACATGATGTATTGAAAGCCAGGATGAGTCGATCCATAGTGTTTTATGTCGATACATAATGTCTAGTTTTTGACAGAATCAGTTTTTAAATTGTTGTAACTTGAGTTGTAGGATGTTGTTTGAGATTTCGTTTGAAGCGTTGATTAGCTAACGCGATGAACTTTATCCTAGATGATTTAAATGAAGATGGAGATGTGTAATCCTAGTAACCAATCTAAGATTTAGAATTAATTCCCGTGATTGATCGTTATTGCTGGATTTTGGACAGAATGATGAATAATAGATGTTTAGAGGTTGCTGTTAGAATTATGACAGTAGGATTAGTGACAGTAACGATATAAATTAGCAGAATAATAGTATGGATTATTGTATTATTGATATACAGCTGAGTTATTAGTAAGATGTGGTTATTAAAGTTGTGTTTGATAATTATGATGAACCAATGACGTTTGATAAATAAATGATGTTCAATAAATTATTTTGAGATGTTTATGAGATGCTGTGATTGAGATGTTTTGAGATGATTGAGATGTTGTTATTTTGAGATGTTTATGAGATGTTGTGATTGAGATGTTTTGAAATGATTGAGATGTTGTTATTTTGAGATGTTTATGAGATGTTGTGATTGAGATGTTTTGAGATGATTGAGATGTTATTATTTTGAGATGTTTATGAGATGCTGTGATTGAGATGTTTTGAGATGTATTTTGAGATGTTGTTAACTGAGTGTTGTTATTACATTCATGATGAGTCACATGCATTGCATTTTTGAGATGGAGCTTATGCTCGTTGAGATGGCCTGGATTGGAAAATTTTGAGATGAAGGCTCTGCCTTGTTGATGCCACTATTAATTGGCAAATTTTTGAGATGGGAGTTCTGCTCCAATGGTACCACATGCATTTGCATAGTTTTGAGTCGCATTATATGATTGAGTAATGAAGTGTATTTGATGTTGCTGAATGAGTATATATGCTGTAATTATTGTTGATTATGAGATAAGAAGTGGTGACATTATTGATCTGGTTTAATATATTAATTATCATGCGCTTTATTATATTGTTAGATATCTCACCCCTTCTGTTTGAATGTTGCCCCTATGTTGGTAACGTGCAGGTAATCGCGAGTGAAGGTTGTATACCTTCAATAGATCGAGTCAGTGTCATTGCTTTGATATGTAACACTCGGGGGGATGAACGCTTGCTGATTTTTAGTTGTTGAACCTTAAATTGTTTATTTACTAAATATGAGATGTTTCGAAGTTGCTATTTTATTTAAAGATGTTATCGAAGAATTCAGCTGCGTAGTTGTTGAATTATTAAAGATGCTATGTTGATGGTTCATCCGATGTCTTATTATAAGTGTTATATATCTATGATGAATGCAATGAATTTGTTAGAAGAATTTGTGATGTCCCGATTCGTTTGTGTGATTGAAATTTTATAACTCTGATTTATCTCGCATAATTTGCTTGGGGTAGAATTGGGGTGTTACAAAGTTGGTGTCAGAGCAAAAGGTTGGTCCGACCTTGTCGTTGAGTCTTAGTTGTCTAACAATCGAGTATTTTTATTTTGAGTTATAACAATTGTTTGTGTTGTAGTGATAAGTTGAGATGGATGGAAGGAACGATGCTTCTCTTGTTGTTGCGCTAGAATCAATGGCTCATGCGATGGAAAATCAGCCGAATGCTGACGGGAATGCTGGATCTCGTAGCTTGGCGACTTTCCAGAGAGAGAATCCACCTACGTTCAAGGGAAAGTATGACCCTGACGGAGCATTGGAATGGTTGAAAGAGATTGAGAGGATCTTTCTCGTAATGGACTGCACTCCAGCGCAGAAGGTTCGTTATGGGACTCATATGCTAGCAGTCGAGGCTGATGACTGGTGGCTAGATACTTTCCAGAAGTTAGAAGCTGCAGGTGAGAATGTCACTTGGGCTGTGTTCCGTAGGGAGTTTTTGAGAAAGTATTTTCCTGAAGATGTCTGTGGTAAGAAGGAAATTGAGTTCCTTGAGTTGAAGCAAGGGAGTTTGTCTGTTGTTGAGTATGCTGCCAAGTTTGCTGAGTTGGCCAAGTTTTATCCGCATTACACTGAGGAAAAAGCTGAGTTTTCAAAGTGTATTAAGTTTAAGAATGGATTGCAACCGGAAATTAAGAAGGCAGTTGGATACCAGAAGATCCGTGTCTTTGCTGATTTGGTTGATAACTGTAGGATTTATGAGGAAGACAATAATTCTCATTATAAGATTATTAGTGAGAAGAGGGGTAAGCACCCACAGAATCATGGTAAACCTTATGATGCCCCAGCTGGTAAGGGTAAACAGAGAGTTGCTCATGGTCAGAGGACTAGTGGGGGAGATGCTCCTGCTGGTGTGATTTGTTTTATGTGTGGGAAACCTGGACACAAGAGTAATGTGTGCACTACTGAAGTGAAGAGGTGTTTTCGTTGTGGCAAGAACGGACATGTTGTATCTGAGTGTGAGCATAAGAATATGGTTTGTTTCAATTGTAAAGAGGAAGGGCACATTGGTAGCCAGTGTCTGAAACCGAAGAGGGCTCAGTCAAGTGGTAAAGTGTTTGCTTTGGTGGAGGATCAGACAACTGCTGAAGACGAACTTATTAGAGGTGCATGTTTCATTAATAGTACCCCTTTAATTATTATTATTGATACTGGTGCTACGCATTGTTTTATTGCTGCTGATTTTGTTAAAAGATTGGGTCTTGTGTTGTCTTTTTTGAGTGGAGAAATGGTCGTCGATACTCCAGCCAAGGGATCAGTGACTACTTATTTTGTGTGTGCTAAGTGTCCCTTATCGATCTTTGACAGAGACTTTGTTGTTGATTTGGTTTGCTTTCCGTTAAGAGGTTTGGATGTGATTCTTGGTATGAACTGGTTAGAGCATAACTGTGTTCATATTAATTGTTATGACAAGTCGGTGAAGTTTTCTAATCCTGAAGAAGAGGAAGATGGTCTGTTGTCTGCTAGGCAGTTGAGGAATTTGATGCAAGAGGAAGCACAGATGTTTTCGTTGATGGCATCGCTATCTTTAGAGACTCAAGCTATAATTGAGGAATTGCCGGTGGTATGTGAATTTCCTGAAGTTTTCCCTGATGAGATTCCTGATGTACCGCTAGAGAGGGAAGTTGAATTTGTAATTGATCTTGTACCTGGTACCAGACCTGTGTCTATGGCACCATACAGGATGTCTGCGTCTGAGTTGTCAGAGTTGAAGAAGCAATTGGAAGAGTTACTTGAGAAGAAGTTTGTAAGACCAAGTGTATCGCCGTGGGGAGCTCCAGTGTTGTTAGTGAAGAAGAAAGATGGAAGTATGAGGCTTTGTGTTGATTATAGACAGTTGAATAAGGTGATGATTAAGAACAAGTATCCGCTTCCAAGAATATATGACTTGATGGACCAATTGGTAGATGCCTGTGTATTTAACAAGATTGATTTAAGGTCGGGTTACCATCAGATTAAAGTGAAGGATGAAGATATTCAGAAGATGGCTTTCAGAATACGTTATAGACATTACAAGTATTCGGTGATGCCTTTCGGTGTTACTAATGCGCCGGGAGTATTCATGGAATATATGAATCGTATCTTTCATACTTATTTGGATCGGTTTGTAGTGGTGTTCATTGATGATATTTTGATTTACTCTAATTCAGAAGAAGAGCATGCTGAACATTTAAGAGTAGTATTGCAGATTCTGAAAGAGAAGAAGTTATATGCAAAGCTGTCCAAGTGTGAATTTTGGTTAAAAGAGGTTAGTTTTCTTGGTCATGTGATTTCAGGTAGTGGCATTGTTGTAGATCCATCGAAGGTTAATGTTGTGTTGCAATGGGAAACTCCAAAGTCAGCTATTGAGATTATAAGCTTCTTGGGATTAGCTGTTTATTATATAAGGTTTATCGAAGGGTTTTCTAAGTTGTCACTTCCGTTGACTAAGTTGACTTGTAAAGGTAGAGCTTTTGTTTGGGATGTTCAGTGCGAAGAAAGTTTTACAGAATTGAAGAAGAGGTTGATGTCGGCTCCGATTTTGACGTTGCCTAATCCAGGAGAGCCTTTTGTGGTGTATTGTAATGCTTCCAAGATGGGTTTAGGAGGCGTGCTTATGCATAATGGTAAGGTAGTTGCTTATGCGTCAAGGCAGTTGAAGACTCATGAGAAGAACTATCCTACGCATGATTTAGAGCTTGCTGCTGTTGTTTTTGTGTTGAAGATTTGGAGGCATTATCTTTATGGTTCTAGATTTGAAGTGTTTAGTGATCATAAGAGCTTGAAGTATCTGTTTGATCAGAAGGAGTTGAATATGAGGCAACGAAGATGGTTAGAATTGTTAAAGGATTATGATTTCAGTTTGAATTATCATCCAGGAAAGGCGAATGTGGTAGATGATGCGTTGAGTCGAAAGACTTTACATATGTCAACAATGATGATTAAAGAGTTGGAATTGATTGAGCAGTTCAGAGATATGAGCTTAGTTTGCGAGGTTACTCCGCAGACTGTTATGTTGGGTATGTTGAAGATTAATAATGAATTTCTAAACAGTATCAGAGAAGCTCAAAAGTTGGATGTGAAACTGGTAGATTTGATGGTTGGGACTGATCAATCTGAGAATAGTGATTTTAAGCTAGATGCGCAAGGTGTGTTGAGATTTCATAGCCGGATTTGTATTCCTGATGATGTTGAGATGAAGAAAGTGATACTTGAAGAGAGTCATAGAAGTAATTTGAGTATTCATCCAGGAGCTACAAAGATGTATCAAGATTTGAAAGGTTTATTTTGGTGGCCTTGGATGAAGAGTGACGTGGCTCGATTTGTGTATGCATGTTTGACTTGTCAGAAGTCGAAAGTTGAACATCAGAAGCCTGCAGGATTGATGCAACCGTTGGAAGTTCCAGAATGGAAATGGGATGGCATTTCAATGGACTTTGTGATGGGGTTGCCTAGTACTTTAAGAGGACATGATTGGATGTGGGTGATTGTTGATAGGCTTACGAAGTCAGCTCATTTTATTCCTATTAACATCAGTTTTCCAGTGTCGAATTTGGCTGAGATTTATATTAGTGTGATCAGGAAGCTGCATGGTGTTCCTTTGTGCGTTATGTCAGATAGAGATCCAAGACTTACTTCTGATTTTTGGAAGAGTTTGCAAGAAGCGTTGGGTTCTAAGTTGAGGTTGAGTTCAGCGTATCATCCTCAGACAGATGGTCAGACTGAACGGACGATTCAATCGTTAGAAGACTTGTTGAGGGCATGTGTTCTTGAGCAGGGAGGTTCGTGGGATACTTATCTTCCGTTGATATAGTTCAATTATAATAACAGTTACCATTCTAGTATTGGGATGGCACCTTTTGAAGCGTTGTATGGTCGGAGATGTAGAACTCCGTTATGTTGGCACGAATCTGGTGAAAGTGTAGTGCTTGGACCTGAACTTGTTCGTGAGACTACCGAGAAGGTGAAGTTGATTCAAGAAAAGATGAAAGCTTCACAAAGTAGACAGAAGAGTTATCATGACAAGCGAAGGAAAGATTTAGAATTTCAAGTTGGTGATCATGTGTTTTTGAGAGTTACACATGTGACCGGTGTTGGGCGAGCATTGAAGTCTAAGAAGCTCACTTCTCGTTTTATTGGACCGTATCAGATTTCAGAGAGAGTGGGGAATGTTGCTTATAGAGTGGCTTTACCACCTAATCTTTCGAATTTGCATGATGTGTTTCATGTGTCGCAACTTCGGAAGTATATTTCAGATCCATCTCATGTGATTCATATGGACGATGTGCAAGTACGGGATAATCTTACGGTAGAGATGATGCCTGTACGGATCGCGGATCGTAAAATGAAGACTCTAAGGGGCAAAGAGATTGCCTTGGTTAAAGTGGTTTGGCTAGGAGCTGCTGGTGAAAGCATGACTTGGGAATTGGAGATCAAGATGTGAGACTCCTATTCTGAATTGTTTGATTGAGGTAAATTTTCGAGGACGAAAATATTCTAAGTGGGGGAGAGTTGTAACGCCCGTAATTTAATTAATTATTTAATTAAATTATTTTTGGAATATTTGTGAAAAAGTGTTATTATAATTGGATTTATTTTATTAAGTGGAGAAATAATAATATATTAGAGGTATAATATTATTATTTGGTGAAATAATATTAGAAGTTAATATTATTTAATGTGGGCCTATTTTGTGTGAGTGGAAGTAATAAGGGGGTGTAAGTTTGGAGCCCACTAAGGAATAATATAATATTAGGTTATATTATTATTTGTGAGAAGGAATAGAAGAAAGAAGCAGTAAGAAGAGAATAAGGATTGAGAAGGAGAACGTGAAGCTGCTGGAAAAATTGGAAAACGGTAAGAACAAAGATTCAACCCAGAAATTGTAGAGCGACCTTCGATCCAAGGTAAGGGTGGGGTTCTGGCTTTATAATTGGGTTCATGATGTTTGATATATGGGGTTAGATGTAATTGTTGTTTGTTCTTGAATTAGATGTGTTATGAATGATGTATGGTGAATATTGATGAATTCTGGATGAATAATGATGTTATTATGTTGTCTAATCGATGGAGTAATAGAGTATAATGATTAGGTGATGAATTATCATGATCATAATAAGGTTTTTAGGGCTGTAATTAGATTCCTATAGTGAATTATAGTAGAAAACACAGAAAATTATGCAGATTGTCGAAGGATGTGTCGACCCCAAGTTGGAAGTGTCGATACATGAAGGATGTTCGACCCCAAAATCTTTTCTAAAAAATATTTTCCTTTCTTAATTTAAGTTTAATGTTGATTTAATTTTTAGGCTTAGGTTAAAACTTTTTTTTACATAAAAAAGAAAAAAACAAAACCTTCTTTTGCATTTACGTATCTTTTCATATTTAAATTATCTTGTACATTATTTATTCCTATACTTGTATAAATTCAATTTGGTTGTAATAAATTAATTAGGTTTATATTATTGCAATCCCCATTCATAAATTGTATACCCCCTTCTACAAAAATGTTGTAATAGCGTAGTAATCTTTAAATTTCGCAATTTATCGCTTTACATAACATGTTAGTAATTAGGGTTCGTATGTCAAGATAAAACCAATCAAATAGAAAACCCTAATTCAAGACAAAATCAAGCATGAAAATGACACACTTGCACACAAGACACCCCTAGGGTTATCCCATTTGGTTGCTGTTTACCGTGGAAATTGGTAAACAACTGCTGATCTTCCAAAAGGTTACTTATTTGGTGACTCGCAGGATCGATCAGATTGATCCTAAGACATGGTTGATTTTCTGGGGTTTGACTAAATCTAATGATGATTAATGCCAGTAAAGTAAAGACACTTTATGTAAATTGCATGAAGAAAAGCTTGATAGAATAAATGAAAGCGTTAAATAAAAGGCTTCGACGGAGATGAGTAAATGAAAGGCAATAAAGTGCTTGAATATAAAAGACTTTGATTAATTTAAATGGTGTTTCACACATACATTCTCAACAATTCTTTCGCTCACACTGGATACTTGAATCTAGATGATTGACTTGTATATAATGCTGAACACCCCCGAAAAATACGTGAACAACTAGTATTTATACTAAAACACATCTTAAGTAACCGTTGGGCAGTTATGTCGCTTCAAGATGACACCACATGGCACGCTCACAGCATTCGACGCTCCTGATCTTGGCACGTTGCGTTTGGTAACTGCTGGGAACTGTTTTCCCTCCAAACATTCGAATCTCAAACCGTTCCACCCTGGGCATCAGATATCTTTGTCGAGAAGTTCCTTCGACGTCGAAGGTAACAAGATTGCCACTTAAAAGAAACTCTCTAAGTACCTTGCCATTTTCTGATGAGCATTCGACAGGATCAGCTGGTCGAAACCTGGAAACTCTTCAAACTCATAATTAATGGTCTATATTGATAACAAACAAGGGTGTCGAATTTAGGAGCCAACAAATTGCCCCCCAAGAATGCCTTATTTCGACGCTGAAAAAGAAAAAGGAATTCTTTGAGATTCCACCCGACACCTGTCCCTCATTCTTAGCCACAGATTAGCTCGTGTGCTTTTCGTCTCCTACCAACCAGTTGACAATCCCAAAAATCCATCATTCCAACTGTTCCTAAGACGTCACTTCAGTAAGGCGTTTGGCATGCCCAATGTCTTTTCACAGATTGTCATCATGACAATTCCCCGAAATCGAGGACGCATGCTGCACCGTTTCCGTTCTGCAAAACGACTACATCAGCAAATGAGCGCCACGTGCCCCACTATTGTCTGAAACATTAAATGACCTCGAGTTTTGTGATTTTCCAATCACTATAAATAGCGCTAAGTGCCCCTCGCGGGACTTTTCACGCTTTCTTCATCCAAGCCTTAATATTGAACCGAAATTTCTGCAAAAAACTTTGTTCTTCATCCATCTTCATCTCAACCCAAAAAAATGGCTTCAGGTTCTCGTTCTTCTAATGTCCCCAGTTCTAACACTCCCTCTAAAACTGCCCAACCGAAAATCTTTTCAACTGTTCCAACAGTTAACTCCAAAGGAATGCGAAGGGTTCTCGAACCCTTGGGAACTGCTGAGCGTGAGACTTACTCTTCTCAACTGTTGATTCCTGTTGGATACTCCAACCAGGTTTTCGCCATGTCTGGTCCTTTATCTGCATGCATTGCTGACCCAACAAAGATCAAGAGCTTCTTCCCAGTGCTTGAGGCACTCAAGCCCGTTGGGTGCTCCAAAAAGGCTACAGATGACAACGAAGATCCGGCAAAAGAAAAGATAGATCTTCGTTTCTTCAACAGAGGGGTTAGGGCTTTTAGGTCTAGCCCTAGCCTTACACCAGACTACAACACTTGGCTCGACAAGATGGAAAAAAGCCAGGCTTCGATTTGGAAGAACATGGGGATTTATGACCTAGTCATGCTGTCGAAGACTGGTCTCAACTACTCCCCTGAAATGCTGGTAGCTTCTTTGCTATTTTGGGACTATACTCACTTCACCTTCCACCTGCCTTGTGGAATGGTAACACCCACTCTCTTCGACGTGGCTGCCATTACCGGTCTTCGACCAACTGGGGATTACTTTGACCCAGAGGAAATGTCTGAAGACCAGATTGGGTTTTCAGTTGCCAAACCCACTTACACCACCTACATCAACCACTATCATGACAAATCGACAGCTAATGTGACGGACGTGGAGCACATTGCGTTTCTAGCCCTTTGGCTGTCACGCTTCGTGTTCTGCACGAAATCTCTACAGGTGACGAAGAAAATGGTCACCCTTGCTACCCAGCTTCACCACGGTCAAAACATCTGTTTGGCCGAATTAATACTGGCGAACCTATATGAGTCGATAAGCAGTGGAGCGACTCTATTAAAGTTAATAGAAAATAGAGCCAGCTTGCTGCTTGCAGGACCCTTCTGGCTACTACAACTATGGCTAAACGCCACTTTTGAGTCTTTTTTACCTCAGAAAACTCAAATAAACGAACAAGCTCCTGAGATAGCCAAAAGGCGTATCGAAGGTACCAGGCTGGCTTTACTGACTCCCACTGAGGATGGGCTGGAACTCCAACAGACCTTTGCAAACTTTGTTTTGATGTTTGCAGGGAGGAAAGAATTTACCTCGACCATGGCTCCTTTCGCCCGTCGAAAGTTTGGTCCAGGGTGGTTCACTAGGCCCCATCCCAAGTCATAAGAGGATCCTCATCTCGAAGAGCACACAACACTGTAGGAAGCATTTCTCACTCCCAGGATAATGCCATTGCGCTTTAAGAGTTCCAAGAATCATCTGAGCCTGATTGCTTATCAGCCAAATTTGGTCTCTCGACAGTTTGGTATCATCCAATCACTTCCTTCTCCCATTTTCCCTAGGGAGAAATCAATGTTGTATTTTTGTAATGATTACACCGAGGATGCTGCTACCAAGCACATTGGAAGGTACGCTGGTCGGACAGTACTTTCATTGTTCGACTACCAACTCAACTTCCTCTGTTCACCATCTTTTAAAGACTGGTGGAAGAGTTATTATGCTGAAGAATTCTTTGATGAAAAAGATTTTGTGGACGAACTCCAGAAGTCCTTCGTTTTAGTCCTTGACAAAATAAAGAAATGTACGTTCACTCCTCAAATTATATTTGTCTTTCCATTTCGACTTATAACTTGTCAATTACAACTTGTGAACGCGTCTTCTTTCAGTTGTTCGAAAACCTGCAGCAAAGAAAACCACAGAAAGCCATCAGGGAGGAGGTCCCTCTACAAAACCTTCAGCACCGGTAACCAAATTTTTATTATTTCCTGCTGGTTTTAACATCCTGATTTTCGATGTGGTGTTCTAAATCAACTCCATTTGGGGTTTCAGGAACCTGCACCTAAGAAACGACCTGCATTAACGGTTGAATCTGCGAGTGACGGCGAGGATGAATCTCCCCCTGTTCCTCTCAAACGGAGAAAGCTGAAGAAAGATGCCCCTGCTCTTGAGCCTCGACCTATGATCAGAATCAAGGTTGCAGGGAGAAAATCCAGGCCATCTCCTGTGATCATCGAAGAGCCCACAGAGGAGGAGCTGAACGTCTTGCTCAGCAAACCCGTTGAAAGTGATAATTCTAGCCCTGGGGCTGAAATTCCTCTACAGGTAGTACCTCCGACCATTTTTAACTTAGGTGTCGACGATCACGTTCGATTGTGTATCTCTCTAAACCAGAATATTCTTCCTCTTCTATTTTCAGGAGACCACCGAAAGTTCAGCACCAAAAACTTCAGAGACACAAGACTCTGCTGAACATAGTAGGCAACAAGAGGAGGAATTGGCGAACGATGAAGCCCTTGCCGAAACAGAGGAACAGCAACCAAAGTAAGCTCAAGTGGTCGATTTGACAGAGGAGCAACATGACAAAGAGGATCATGTTGATGCTGACACTACTGAACAACCTGTCGAAGAGGGTCATGTTGATGCTGACGCTATTGAACAACCTCAACCCCAAGCCACTGTTGCTGTAGGAACGACCACCTCGACAAAGCCCAAGTCTAAAGAAGACTTGGCCCTTTTGAAGCAAACTGATCCAATTGGCTACCTGAATTCCATCATTGAGAGTAGGGAGAATTCATCTGACCTTAGTCATGATGCTTCTACTGCATCGTGGAAGTCTACTTCGACTTCTCCTCTTGATGAGGCTTTGAAGAAGGTCAAGGCTCAGTTCTTCAAAAAGGATCTAATGAAGGCTTTGGAGGGGGATCCTACTGCTCCGTCTTGTCTGGGAGCTGTTCTGAGTGCAGTCGATTTGCTTGATGTATCTCTAGAGGTTTCCAGCTTTATCTTGGAGTTATACTCCATTATTGACCAAGTCTCTGCGGACTATAGACATCAAAGGGGGTTCAGCAGCCAGCTCGAAGCATTACATGGCAAGAGTTCTTCTGCCTGGACCGAGGTAGCTGAAACAACTTCTCGAATTGCAGAATTGTCGAAACAGAAGACATCCAAGCAGGAGGAAATCGACGCCATAGATCGAGATAACGCCTCTATAAAGGCGCAGATCGAGGAGTTGGAACACAAGTTAAATGTTAACACCAAGCGCAAAGAGGAACTCCTTTCGATTGTTTCGGACGCAGAGAGCCAAGTTGAAGTTACACGAGGCTTAGAGTTCGCTGAGAAGGCCCAAGCCTTTGATGACCAGATTGCCAAACTTTCTCAGGCGACTGCCTTGTGTAACAAACGGCTGGAGTTGCAGCAGGCCAAGTATCTTCGACTTAAAGCTTCTATCCCTTTCTAATTTGCTCAGCAACTTATTAACCATGTACTGTAGTATTTGTAAGACAATGCAACCATTTTGGCTAATCACTATATAATTTTCCATTTTGGCTTTTTATGGTTAATTTGGTCATTAATTGCTATTTATTTTGATCTCTTGGAGCATAGGTTTATATTTTTTCAAATATTTGCCGTTTACTCTCAAGAGTCTTTTATCTTCGCCTAACTCTTCAACCTCATAAGCTCCACCAGAAAAAATTTGGATAATTCTGAACGGTCCTTCCCATTTGGGTGACCATTTTCCCATGCTTCGATCCCTTCGATCCATGGGGAGAATCACCTTCCAAACTAATTCTCCAGGCGAGAATGCCTTAGGTTTTACTTTTTTATTGTAAGAGTCTTCCACTCTTTTCTTCTGAATTCTCAGTAGGTCGAGAGCGCGTAGTCTTTCCTCGTCTAAATCTACTAGTTCGTCTAACATCATATCCCAATAAACCTCAGAGGGAATATCATGATGTCTCTGAACCCTTGCTGATTGAAGACAAATTTCCGCTAGTAGTACTGCGTCATGACCGAAAGTTAGCCGATATGGTGTTGTACCTATGGCTTCTTTTGGGGACGTTCGACAGGCCCACAAGATCTGGTCTAACGTCTTATGCCAATTTTTTGGCTTCTTTCCTACATGCTTTTTTATCAGGCCGATCACTATTTTATTCGCTGCTTCGACTTGACCATTTGCCTGTGCATAATAAGGTGTTGATGTTAGGAGTCTAAAGCCTATTTCTTGAGCGAATTCCTGCATCTTTCGACCAGTAAACACTGTTCCTTGATCAGTCGTTATAGTCTCAGGGATTCCAAATCTGAAGATAATGTTCTTTTGAATAAATTCAATGACATTTTCTTGGTCTGCATTGACTAAAGGAATAGCTTCGATCCATTTAGTGAAATAATCAATGCCTACCAGTATATACTTCTGGCTCTTTGATGATGCTGGTCGAATCTCTCCAATAAGATCCAACGCCCATCCTCTAAAAGGCCAAGGTTTCACTATTGAGTGAAGTTCGCTTGCTGGTACATGTTGGATGCCCGTATGGACTTGACATTCCTGGTAACCCTTCGCGAACTCAACACAATCTTTCAAGATGGTGGGCCAGTATAGTCCTTGTCGAAACAACAACCATTTCATCTTATGGCCTACTTGGTGAGCCCCACATGCTCCAGCGTGCGTAGTCGAAAGGGCTATGTATGCTTCAGTTTCGCTTAAGCACTTTAGCAATACCCCTTCAGGCGTCTTTTTAAATAACTCATTACCCATGAGTACGTAACTCAACGCCCTATATTTTATTTTTCATTCTGTCAAAGCTGCTGGATTTTGTAGATAATCTACAATGGGTTTCCTCCAATCTTGCTCTGACAAATTGTCTATGAATGATATTTCAAAGTTCCTTTGATCAGCATACCCTAGTCTTGTCGATTTCAAATCTGTTGGGGACAGGCTAGTTGCTTTTATTTTTTCTCGAACTTTGATTGATCTTTGTAATCTCGTTTTTGAAATTTTGTACCCAGATGCAATTTGTGCCAAATTATTGGCTACTTGATTTTCCAATCTAGGTATGTGTCGAATGTTGACCACTTCGAATTTTTTCAATAAACGATTTGCTATCACAAAGTACATAATAAGATTTTCTCTTATTCACTTATATTCTTTTGTGACTTGCTTAATGACTAACTCTGAGTCTCCCATTATTTCGACTCGAGTTGCCCCCAATTCCAACAATATCTCAAGGCCAGTAATTAGAGCTTCGTACTCAGCCTCACTGTTCGAACAAATACCTGATATCTTGTACTTGAATGTTGTTGGAATTTTTTCTGGAGAAATAATCAAGACCCCTACTCCTGTTCCATCTTTATGGCTGGAACCATCGAAGTAGAATTTCCAAGGCTCTATCTCCACGTAATTTATATTCTCAACCTGAATTGAGTGGTCGACTATAAAGTCTGCTACCACTTGCCCTTTTACCGCCCTAAGTGGCATAAAGGTCAATGAGTACTCAGTTAATGTTAGCGCCCACTTGCCAATTCGACTGTGCAGGATGGGTTTCGACAACATGTATTTGAAAATATCAAAATGAGACGAAACGTACACATCAACTGGTTTTATATATTGTTTGAGCTTCGTACAAGAGAAATAAAGACATACACATAATTTTTCAACTTTGCTATATCTAGTTTCTGCATCGTTCAAAACTCTACTAAGATAGTAAATGGGTCTTTCGACTCCATTTTCATCTTCTTGGGCTAACATGCTTCCCAAAGTTTTGTCGGATGCAGCTATGTACAATCTCATACTCCTGTTGCCGCAAGGAGGCACCAAAATAGGTGGCTTGGTGAGATATCCTTTGATTTTGTCGAAGGCTTCTTGTTGCTCTTGCCCCCACTCGAATCTTTCCTTATTAAATCGAAGTAAGGGTGAGAAGGCTTGTGCTTTTCCACTTAGGTTAGATATGAATCTCCTTAAGAAATTTATCTTGCCCAGCAGAGATTGCAGTTCCTTTTTGTTCGTTGGCGCTTTCGCTTCCAAGATTGCCTTCGTCTTGTTCTGGTTGATTTTGATTCCTTTCTTGTGGACGACGAAGCCCAAGAAATCTCCAGCTCTTACACATAACGCACACTTCAAAGGGTTCATTTTCAGACCATGTTCTCTCATTCGTTCAAATGATTGTCGAAGGTGGTCTATATGGTTCTTCCTGGAAACAGATTTTACAACAATATCATCAATATACACTTGCATAAAAGTGTTAATAAAATCATGGAAGATAGAATTCATCGCTCACTGATATGTTGCCCCAGCGTTCTTTAGGCCAAAAGGCATCACTACCCATTCGTAAGTGCCTAAAGCTCTGGGGCATCGAAAAGCTGTTTTCGACACATCTTCTTTGGCAATGAAAATTTGATTATATCCTGAATAACCATCGAGCATGCTCAGGTACTCATGGCCAGTGGCAGAATCGACTAGCATTTCCGCCACAGGCATATGATATTCATCTTTGGGTGTAGCAGCATTCAAATCTCTGAAATCTATGCATACCCTCAACGTGCCGTTTTTCTTAATCATTGGCACAATGTTTGCAATCCATTCGACATACCTCGTAGCTCGTATGAATTTGCACTTCAGCAGTCTTTCGACTTCTGTTTTGATCTTCGACAGTATTTCTGGAGCGAAGCGTCTTGGACTTTGCTTGACTGGCTTCTTCCCAGGTTTGATTGGCAACTGAAGTTCTACCAATCCTCTGTCGAGACCAGGCATCTCGTCGTAATCCCATGCAAAGCAGTCCTTGAACTCCTTTAACAAATGGATCACTTCCAACCTGAGCTCTGGGTCTATTTTTGCGCTAATGTAAGTTGACTTTTTCTCTAACCCTTCGCCCAAGTTGATTTCTTCTAAAGGATCCTGTGCTAACATTTTGATGTTGTTCGCCAGGGGGTCCTTTTCGAATCCCAAAGGCTCATCGTCGTAGATGGCGTCGAGCCTTTGCTCCTGCATTCCTTCTGGCATGATATCAGGAGGTTCTGGGTTGAAATCCTTTCCAGGACCTGCAGAAGGTTGCTCTTGATCATTGGCCTGAGTGGCCATATATTTTACTTCGACTTCGAGAGCCGTTATCATCCTTGTTTCAGCTACATAAGCTGAAATTCGCTGCAGTGATTGTGACTCAGTCATTATCACTGAATTCGCTTCCCCAACCAGTTGGCTGGATGTCAGTTAGCCCACTGAAATCAATGTGGGACAAGTCTTCTCTGTCCCATTGAAAACCATGCTCAGGGTGCAGGTACAAGGAACAAAAAGCATTTGGCGCTGGCGCCAAGTCGAAGTCAGGTGCTGGGCATGGCCCAATGTGAGCCAAATTTTTGTCGAAGTCAACTCTCCCTAGGTGATTTACTTCGCCCAAGTAATAGCTCTGATCCGCTTCTATATTTTCGACCATTCCATCAGGACGCCATAGTATCAACCTTTGGTGCATTGATGATGGTACTGCTCCAACACCATGTATCCATTCTCGGCCCAACAAAAGATTATAATTTGGTTTGGCCGATATGACTATAAACATAGTTGGTCGAAGGATGGATCCTACTTTGAGGTCTAGTTAAATCACACCCATAGTGGTCCTTATTCCGCCTTCATAATTCGACAGGACCATGTTGTGAGGCTTGATGTTTTCATCACTCTTGCCTATTTTTCTCAGCATAAAGTGAGGGATGATGTTGATGGTTTCCCCACAGTCCACCAAGATCTTATTTACGGTGGCTTCTTCGAGTTTTGCCCTTATGAATAAAGGCTTGAGGTGATTTTTCATCGCCTCAGTAGGTGGTTCGAAGAAACCATTTTGCTCTTCAGTACCGCCATTATCCATGACGAACTAGCATACTGGCCTATGCTTGGCCATTTCTTGTTCGACTTCCCAATCGTTCGATTCGACCTCCATCTGGCGGTTGAACTCTCTTGGCAAAACTGAGACTATGTTCACCATGATATCTAGGGTGTCATCAGACTCAGAGCCATCTTCGTCATCAACTTCGCTCTGGTTAGGCCATACCAGTCTATTGGTCACTGGTTGCCTTTCCAGAGGCTTTCTCTGCTTTCTCTGAGGGACATTTGAACTTGATTCTGGCTTTGGTTCATTGGTAGCTTCCCTCTCAGCCTTTCGCCGCCTCTGGTATCTTCTCCATTGGGATCGAGACATGTGATTCTTTCCCTTGTAGTTACTTGATACCTGGGTCACTTTAGAGGCGACAACCTGAGGTTCTTTCTTGTGTGTCAAAGATGAACCTCTTGGCACTTCGAAGGAGTGCCACCTTTCTTCGCTCGGTCTCTTTCGACCTGATGTTTTATACCACGTATCGACTGGCACATTGGTTGGAGGCCTGAAAGTCAGTGGCCTCTTCTCTTGATTTGAACCCTTTTGGTAGGTTCTTCTGGGGTCATGTCGAATATCAACACCTTCCCCTCTTCTGTTTGCTGCTCTTACACCTTGGATGTGTTCAGCAGCTTTCTTGTCGAAAATCGAGTTGCATCGAGGACACAACATCACTTCTGACTTCTTCTTCTGGCATCTTTGCAGGAAATCTACCAGATTTTCGTTTTCCCGAGGGAAAGCCGTTTTGTTGTACCCCAAAATTTGCCCTCTCTTTCTTCAGGAAACCATCTTGGATTTTCAAGGTCCCTCTGAAACAAATCCAAGTCCTGAGTTATCTTTTTTGCCCAAGCAAACCACTTACAAGAGCAAGATGATCACACAAGCTCCAAAGACAACGCTTTTATCTTGAGAAAAATCAAATTCTAAGTACTTGGAACGTTTCTCTAAAAAATGATTGTTTAAGAAAAAATCAGCGCTTCAGAACTTCTGGACCAATTCCAGATAAAAACGGTCAGAAGTTGCAAGCTTGGCTCAGCGTAGTCAGAAGTTGGCTTTTCAGCAGCTACATCAGCTCAATCAGAAGTTGTAAAGGTGGTTCAGTATGTAAGCCTCAGACAGAACATGCCCCTTTCAGCAGTTATACAAGCTCAGTCAGAATTTGCTAAAGGAATGCAAGAGAAGCAGGGAAGTCTTAAGGCTCTTTCAGAACATGCTGAAATCAGAAGATGAAAAGGTCAGAAGAGTGGGTGTTATCCTGATACAGAATCTCTAAGCCCAGGAGGTCCAGAAGTAAATCCAAAGAACGTATCAGAAAATCAGGAGAATCTCCAGAGCTTACTAAGACAACAGGAAGCCCGGGCCAGAGCATGGTTTACGCTGTTCTTTTTGAAACAGAACTGCTGATTCAACGTTGGTTTCCATTACCAGAATATTGATGTTGATAGGTCTTATCACCATTTAATGCTCATTAATGCTTCCAACCACTCCTGAACATTCACGTGTGGCTTGGAAAACGCTTTTGTGCAGATTCTGGCATGGGTCTACGCGCCACCGCCCACTTCAGAGGTCACTTCTCCCCAATCCACGCCTGCTGCTGCAGCCTAGGCTGAAGGCTATCTGTTATCACAACTTCCCAGGAATTTCTGTCAAAGAGCAATTCAAACTCTGTTGGCGCTTTAATGTTCAAGGCACCCACAGGAACTTTGCCTATAAATAGAGAGTCATTGTCCACTGCAAAAGGCGTTCAAAAAAGAAACAGAAAAATTGCTAAGAGAGAAACAGAAACTCTTAGCAACACAGCGTTCTGAAACTCTGCAAAAATCTCCAGTTTGTTTCATAACTTTGAAGTTCTTACCTTCAAACTTCATCAAATACCCAGTTTTCTTTTGAACCAAAAACACCCTTTCCAAACTTCTGACCCTACGTACGCATACACCTTTACCTACCCTTTTCAAAGAGAATCTGTCCAGAACACCACCAGAGCCAAAAGCCAGCTTTCATCCACAAACTTTTCCAACAGCCAGGTAAGCACCTGCTGACCTTCATCACGCTGCTAAGCATCATCAGCTGTGCATACTCAAATAAACATAATGTAAATATCATCTTGTTGTTGTTTATATTCTGAGGATTTTCATACCTCAGAACGTTCTGAGCCAGTATAGGACTTGCCTGTGACCTTGTTGGTTCTGACCTCTGAAACATTTTTTACATTTGTTGGATCTGTTCCAAATATGTTTCCTGTTTTATGGAATAACAACAGAATTGCAGATGTTCTGATTAGTACAGGGAAAAGCCAAGTGCTGACTTTGACGTTAGCACATCTGAAGCCTGTTTTGCTGTCAATGATATCAGAACCTCTGAGAGTTATTGCCTTTTCAGCAGAATCAGAACTTCTGGTTTCTCCACTAACAAACTTCTGTCTTGCAGCGCAGGGGAGTCAGAACTTCTGATTTCCCCACTAACAGGGTTCTGTTTTGCAGGTGCCAGAGTCAGAAGTTCTGACTCATACAGTTTAACCAAGAGGTTGATCATCTGGTAGCGGATCTGAGTCAGAACTTCTGATGACCTCTCAGCAGCGCGCTGGCTCCCTCTCTCTCTCTCTATATATCTTGTTTTTTGCTGTTTTCTTTTTTGTCTATTTTTCTCGTTGAACCCCCCATGTACAAATGTGTATCCCCATCCCCTAATTGTTGTAATAGCGTAGGATTTTATATTTCCGCTTCTTATTGCTAGTAATTAGGACGTGTATGGCAAGATAAAATCAATGAAATAGAAAAACCTAATTCAAAGAAAAAACTCTTGTATGCAATAAAACACACTTGCACACTAACACCCCTAGGGTTACATCCACTTGTTGCCTTTCAAAATTAGGCCATATTGCATGTTAGGTCTCTTTGGGCAAAACAAACAATTCAAATGATCATAGTCCCTCGATGACGCTTTCGAAAGTTGCCTAAAAAATGATCAAGTCCCTTAAAATAAAAATTGCCCAAAGATACTTGGCACCATTGCAATTATGGTCTAAACGATGACCCACGCCCGTCCCTTTCACATCCTAACACAAGATTGTCCACCAAATACGATGTTGGAACAAAATTGTTAAAAGGGTTAAAACATAGCAATAATCTTTGAGAAATTAGGAGTAGACAACTCTTGGTCACTTGCCAACTTGCAAAACAAAACACTTGCCTATTTTCAAAACAACACATCACAATACACTTTCAAAACAAACTTTCAAAAATATTGAAAACTTTTTCAAAAGACATACACCTTTGTATACATCCCAACATGGATCATTACAAAGGTTGTCACCACATTGGCCTCTTTTCAAAACATTTTCAAACCCACACACAAAGCACCATTTCAAACAATTGAAAATTAAGGCAAGTTGATCTAAGCAAGTAACTAAGAGCCCATGGATAACCATGGATAGAAAGGGTGCTAATACCTTCCCTTTCTATAATCTACTCCCCGAACCCAAGAAAATATCTCAAAGGTTTT
Source organism: Vicia faba (assembly GCA_948472305.1). Taxonomy (NCBI): domain Eukaryota; kingdom Viridiplantae; phylum Streptophyta; class Magnoliopsida; order Fabales; family Fabaceae; genus Vicia; species Vicia faba. Next base: position 345,946,604 of record OX451739.1, read on the forward strand.
TGCTGTGCTTTTTAAACCTTTCCTTTAGGATAAAATAAAAAGTCGGTGGCGACTCTTGCTTAACCGAAACATTTGCGAAAACAAACGCAAAACCATAGTCAGTTCTCCCACCGTATCACAGAACTGGCGACTCTGCTGGGGATTGATTTAAAAGTGAAGTAACCTTAGGGCTTAGATCACCCTCTTGCATGACTAATTTTTTGATTTGAATGCTTTATACTTTGGCTCTATTGTTTGGGTTTGCAATCCTACACCCGGATTTTTGGGAAACATTTCATAGATAGCAATACGTTGTGGAAACTGTGCGGGGTATACCGACACGGTCGAAGCAATAGCTATATTAGTGCGACATATTTGTGAGTACCGGTAACCCTTGAGTTCAATCAAGGAGAGTACGGGGCCGCTGAGTGATGTCACTAAGCACTAATGACCTAGAACCTTACTTGACCATCTTGGCCTTTTATTAGGGGTAGTGAGATGACCGGCTTTGGTGCAGTCCGAAGTTGGTAGATACTCGATACTACACTCATTGAGGGTTGTTTTCTTGGAATATTTTGGTCGCTAGTTAAGTGGCTAAACCAAAACAATGAACGATGAAAACAATCCAATGATATTGAGCTCCTTAGAACCCGGTTACTATTTATAGGACAGGTTTTTAAGCCAACTACACTCAAGAGGGTACTTACCTATGAAACCCCATGCAAGCCTGAAACTAGGGTTTGGTGTGATTTGCTTGTACATATGTTTGTGCATACATCATAAACATCATAAAACATCATATGCATTCACTAACCATTTCAAGGGTTTGGATCTTCATCTTTGTTCTTGTTTTGTAGGTCATGGAAATTCCTCGCAGAAAAACCATCCAAGTCAACCTTGTGAGAATCTCTCCTCAACTCAAGGAGCTCACCTCAAGAATTCCGGAAAGCTCATCCTTCAGTGAAAGACATGGTAGACTGCTCAGCTTAGTCAACACCAACATTGAAGAAGACATGATGAAAGTGCTATTCCAGTTCTTTGACCCTCTTCACCACTGTTTCACTTTCCCTGATTACCAGTTGGTGCCCACTTTGGAGGAGTTTTCTCAACTCCTAAGAATCCCTATCCTTAATCAACTACCCTTCAACGGTACGGAAAAGGAACCAAAGCCGGAAGATGTTGCTCGAGTATTACATCTACAACCATCCGACATCAAGGGGCATTGGGAAACCAGAAGCGGCGTCAAAGGATTCTTAGCAAAATTCTTGTTTGAGAAGGCACAAGAATGTTGGAATTCATTGGACCTACAAGCCTTTGAAGAAATTGTGGCACTCCTTATCTATGGGTTGGTCTTGTTCCCAAATTCTGACCAATTGGTAGATGTCAAGGCCGTCAAAATCTTCTTGTCCAAAAATCCAATACCAACATTGCTTGGGGACATCCTTCACTCATTTTACACACGAACAATGAGAAAGAGGGGTGTTCTCATGTGCTGTACTCCTCTCCTTGCAAGGTGGTTTATTTCGCACCTTCCACAATCTGTCTTGAAGAATGACCAAGGCTCAAGGTGGTCCCAACGATTGATGACTCTTACCCACTATGATGTACATTGGTGTTCTCGGTCCAGAGAAAATGTCATCATCGTTGATCGTTGTGGGGAGTTTCCTAATGTTCCTTTACTTGGAATTAGATGAGGTATCACCTACAACCCTTGCCTAGCTTTGAGGCAATTTGGATATGCACGGAGGGATGGCCCTCATGACATGTTGATTCCTGACCTAGTTTTTGACTTCGACAACGATGCGCAAGGACTTCGCCAAAGATTCATCAGAGCTTGGGGAAGGCCCAACAAGGTTGATAGCAAGACTCTGGGACACAAGAACTCCATCCCTCTTGAGCCTTATCTCAAGTGGGTACGAGCCCGAGCCCAAAGTCTAGTGATGCCTTATCCTCATGTTCTCCCTGTAATTAAAGAGCCTGTTAAGGAAGGAGAGGTTTCTCTACACCATCCTATATCCTGACATGCCTACATCGTGGGAGGAAATGCAGAAAAGTTGGATTCAGCTCAAGGAGGAACGGAACACTTTTGAAGCCAGCTTCTACGCTAGTGAGAAGAAGGTTCTAGAGCTTACCCGCCGACTCCATGAGCAAGAGGCCCTCAACACCTACATCGCACCAAAGAGGACGCGCAATGTCTTTTTACCTTGAGAAGTTGTTTTTGTAATATTTGGCCCATGGGGCATTTATGTACTAACAAATTTCTTCTTATTAATATGACGTGCATTCTTTTTTGTCTGCAACAAGTTTGAATATTCTAAATACTTGAATGCATTGCATACATAAGCATACCATTCATCATGTGCATAAGCAGGTCTCACTCCAGGTTTCCTTATTTGTCTGTTGTTTATTTCAGTAGGATGGATCTCGAGCAAACAGTCAAAGACCTACAAGCTCAAAATGCACAGTTCCAGCAACTCCTGACGACCTTGGCTAAGGGTCAGGAGGATCTCAAGACCTTGCTGGGGAATAAGGACCCAGTAAAAAAGAAGAAAAAGAGACTCGGGGTGGCTACTTTAGGGAGAAGATTTGATGGAGAGGCCAGGAGAGTGCTTGAATTTCCTCCTACTTCTGATGAAGGGACCAGTAAAGGAGGTGGGGCTGCGGTACCTTCCGAGTCCGATGTGGAAGAAGAGGAGGTTGAAGAGGATGAAGACTACTCTGATCAGCAATACCCTCCAGCTGATGATAAGTACAAGGGTTTAGAAGATAGGTTGGCCGCCATGGAATTACAAAGAGTACCGGGTTTGGATTTTGAAGACTTGGGTTTGGTTGTCGGGATTGTAATTCCCCCAAAATTCAAAGTGCCAGTGTTTGTGAGGTATGATGGGCTGTCCTGTCCAAAAATGCATCTCAGGTCCTACGTAAGAAAGATCCAACCCTATACGGCAGATAAGAACCTTTGGATACATTTCTTTCAAGACAGCCTTTCTGGAGCTCAATTAGAGTGGTTTTATCAGCTAGAGGGAACCAGCGTCCGAAACTGGGAAGACTTGGCCACCGCCTTCTACAAACAATATCAATACAATTCTGACCTTGCTCCTACTCGTACCCAACTTCAGGGTATGTCATTAGGAACAGGCGAAGGATTCAAAGAATATGCACAAAAATGGAGGGATTTGGCTGGCAGGGTGCAACCTCCTTTAACCGATCGTGAGCTTGTTGATATGTTTCTAGGGACCCTATCTGGGCCATTTTTCAATCATCTGATTGGTAACTCTTCCGCGGGGTTTACCGATTTGATCTTAACAGGCGAAAGAATAGAAGCTGGCATCAAGTCAGGAAAAATTCAGAAGGGTGTTGCTGCAAGTGTTGAGAAGAAGCCTTTTAAGAAGGAAACGGCTGTGGTATATTCTCAGAGAAGAGCAGGGAAGACTGAGCGCTGGCCGACTGTGGGGGCCGTAATGATTCAAAACCCTTCAAGTGAGCAGCCTCGCTATAACCAGTCCAGACCAAATCAACAACGGGTGGAACGGCCACAACGGCAGTTCACCCGCATTAATATGACGCCAGCGCAAGTGCTTCCCCATCTGGTAAAGTTGAATCTCGCCACTATCAAAGAGGCACCAAAGAATGTGAATACGTCCTCTCCGCATTATCATCCTAATGCTAAATGCGCCTACCATTCTGACAGTGTCGGGCACGACACCAATGATTGTTGGGCGCTCAAGCATAAAATCCAAGACCTGATAGAGGCAAAGGAGGTGGAATTTGACGCTCCGGAGAAGCCTAATGTGATATCTGCTCCCATGCCGAAGCACGGCCGAAATGTCAATGCCATTGAAGAAGATTTGTATGTTGCTGATGTCAATGATCTGATAACCCCATTGTTAACCATCAAGTTGAATCTGTTAAAGGCCGGGATTTTCCCGGGATGTAAGGAAGACTGCTTTTGTTGTTACTCTCTGCCGTTTGATTGTCCTTTACTGAAGAAAGGCATCCAAGGCCTAATGGACAGTCGAAAAATTTTGTTCGAAAAAGTTTCTGTTACTCCAACCCATCCTGAAGATGTCTCAATCATAACCATTCACGCCAATCTTTCCAAGGCCGTCAAAAAGCCTGTTAAGATTACACCAGCTACAAAATCTATTCCTTTGAAGATAACAATGCCAGGGCCTGTCCCCTATATTTCTGAGAAGTCAATACCATGGAACAATGGAGGTGACGTCTACTACCATGGTATTAAACAAATCGAGATAACTGAAGAAAGTTCGGATGATGAAGAAGCCAGCATTGGTAACATTGCAGGCACGAGCAAAATCACCCGGAGCGGGAGAATATTTTCTCCAGAGATTGCCCCTCCAAGAGCAATCTTTGGACCCTCATCTGCCGACAAGGTCATCCCTGCACCAATAAAACTCTCCGCCAGAACCCCTTTGATTGAAAATGTTGTTGTTCCTAGTACTGTCCTTCCTACCGCTGCTGACAAAGGTAAGGGAATCCAAGATGAGCTCCTCAGGACGAGGGCTCAACCCTTGGTCATCCCGGAAACCTCCAAGAAGGAAATGGATGAGATCTTGAAGATAATCAAAAGGAGTGATTACGATGTGGTAGAACAACTGGGGCAAACCCCCTCGAAGATCTCCATGCTGGCACTACTACTTTGCTCGGAAGCGCACACTAAAGCTCTGATAAAATTCCTGAAGGCAGCCCATGTGCCCCAGGAAACCTCTGCAGATCAATTTCAAAATTGCATGGCTAGCCTTACTGCGGACAATGGATTAGGTTTCTCAGATGCCGACCTAACTCCTAAAGGTAGAAACCACAATGATGCGTTGTACATCTCAGTCGAGTGTCGAGGAACTACTCTCGCACATGTCTTGGTCGACACTGGTTCGTCGCTGAATGTACTGCCTAAGAAGGCCTTGGACCAACTAGATTGTGAAGGGTTGGAGTTGAAACCGAGTGATATTGTTGTCAGAGCTTTCGATGGTTCGAAGAGAATGGTCCATGGGGAGGTTGAGATTCCCATCAAGATAGGCACTGAGGTGTTTAAATCTACTTTCTATGTGATGGACATCCGTCCATCATACTCTTGCTTGTTGGGTAGGCCTTGGATACACCATGCTGGGGCAGTCACCTCCTCCTTACATCAGATGTTGAAGTATCCTGTCAAGGGAAAGATCATTACTGTCCATGGCGAAGAGGAGTACATGATCAGCCACTTGAATTCCTTCCGGTATGTGGAGGTAGAGGGGGAGTTCATTGAGACGCCTTTCCAGCATTTCGAAGAAGTCCTTCCTGAAATAACAGTAGCAAAGTTGGCAGCTGAGACACCGAGGCAGATGGCCAGGATGGCATCTCTGGAGGACGCAAGGGCCGCAATAAAGGAGGGGAAGAATTCAGCATGGGGGCAGTTGCCTGATATTCCCCATAAAACAGACAAATTTGGATTAGGGTTCACTACCGCGGGCCAGAAAGCTATGCGCCGTTCGAAGATTGAAAGAGCGCCAGTCAAAATTTCTCCCTACGGAATCAATGCTTTGGAGGATGAAGACAAGGAGAGCAACATCGAAGAATGGATTTACCCAACTGTCAAAGGAGGATTGTGCAACTGGGAGGAAAAAGACTTTGTCCCCATCACTTTTATTCATCAGTACCCATCCACTCCGGATTCCATGGGTGACTATTCTGCTATATCCTTCAATAACTCTGAAGATCTGGTCAATCAAGCCGAGTATGAAGATGACGAAGGTTGTGAAGTACCAGGGGAACTAGCCAGACTTCTACAGCAAGAGGAAAGGGCCATCTTACCTCACGAAGAATCATTGGAAACTATCAACTTAGGGACCAAGGAAGACCGGAAGGAGGTGCAAGTGGGTGCCGATCTGGAACCAAATATCAAGGAACGCTTGATACAGTTGTTAAATGAGTATGTTGAAATCTTCGCTTGGTCTTATGAAGACATGCCGGGTTTAGACACAGACATTGTGGTTCACCGTCTCCCCACAAGAGAGGATTGCCCACCGATCAAGCAAAAAGTCCGCCGAGTGAGGCCTAACATGTCTGAAAAGATCAAGGCAAAAGTGATGAAGCAATTTGACGCTGGCTTTCTGGCTGTTACGTCCTATCCTCAATGGGTCGCTAACATCGTGCCAGTACCTAAGAAAGATGGCAAAGTCAGGATGTGTGTGGATTACCGGGATTTGAATAGGGCCAGCCCCAAAGATGATTTTCCACTTCCACACATTGATATTTTGATCGACAATACAGCTCAGCATAAAGTGTTTTCCTTCATGGATGGATTCTCGGGTTACAATCAAATCAAAATGGCCCCCGAAGATATGGAGAAAACAACTTTTGTCACACAATGGGGCACTTTCTGTTACAAGGTGATGCCATTCGGACTGAAGAACGCAGGGGCAACTTATCAACGCGCCATGGTAGCTTTGTTTCATGATATGATACATCATGAGATTGAAGTTTACGTAGACGATATGATAGCTCGGTCGCAAACCGAAGAGGAGCACCTTGAACATCTAGAAAAGTTGTTTGCCAGGTTGAAAGAATATAAACTCAGGCTGAATCCAAGTAAGTGCATTTTTGGAGTTAGGTCTGGTAAACTCCTAGGATTCATTGTAAGCAACAAGGGCATTGAAGTCGATCCCGCAAAAGTGAAAGCAATACAAGAGATGCCTGCTCCCCGTACTGAAAAGGAGGTTAGAGGGTTCTTGGGGCGCTTGAACTATATTGCCAGATTCATCTCTCATCTGACTTCTACCTGTGAGCCAATTTTCAAACTCTTGAAGAAAGATCAGGTAGTCGAATGGAACGACGATTGCCAAGCTAATTTTGATAAGATCAAGGAGTATTTGCTAGAACCTCCTATTCTGATGCCACCCGTCGAAGGAAGACCATTGATCATGTATCTGACCGTCTTGGATAACTCAATGGGGTGTGTTTTGGGCCAGCATGACGAGTCTGGTCGAAAAGAGCATGCTATTTATTACCTTAGCAAAAAGTTTACCGACTGTGAGACTCGCTACTCACTGCTCGAGAAAACTTGCTGCGCTTTGGTATGGGCTGCTCGCTGACTAAGGCAGTATATGTTGACTCATACTACCTTGTTGATTTCCAAAATGGATCCTATCAAGTATATCTTCGAAAAGCCCGATTTATCTGGAAGAATAGCTAGATGGCAAATGATCCTAACTGAGTATGACATCCAGTACACCACCCAAAAAGCTATAAAAGGGAGTGTACTAGCTGATCATCTGGCTGATCAAGCTATCGAAGATTACCAACCCATGAGATTTGACTTCCCAGACGAGCACATCATGAATTTGAACAACGTTGAAGGTAACGGACCGTATGACGGACCCGAAAAGGGATCCCGATGGACCCTGTACTTTGATGGTGCTTCAAATGCACTTGGAAACGGTATCGGCGCGGTACTCATCTCCCCGGAAGGTTGTCACACACCTTTCACGGCCCGACTTTGCTTCAGCTGCACAAACAACATGGCTGAGTATGAAGCTTGCATCTTTGGTCTCAAGGCTGCTATAGACTTGGGGATCAAATCTTTGATCGTATTTGGGGACTCGGCTTTGGTTATCAGTCAAATCAAAGGAGAGTGGGATGCCAAGCATCCTAATCTTATCCCATACAAATAACATGTCTTGACATTGTTGCCTCATTTCGAGCAAATTACCTTCGAGCATTTCCCGCGAGAAGAGAATCAGCTAGCAGATGCTCTGGCTACAATGTCCTCCATGTTTAAACTCAACTGGGATAACGAGGCTCCCCAAATCACCATCGAGCGAATGGATGAACCGGCACATTGTCACGAGATTAATACCGAAGAAGTAGTGGAACAACTCTGGTTCCATGAGATCAAAAGGTATCTCGAGACTAGAGATTACCCCGAAGGAGCTTCCGTAAATGACAAGAAGTTCTTAAGGAAATTCGCTGCTAAGTTCTTCCTGAGCAACGACATCCTTTACAAACGAAGCCATGATTGTGTATTACTCTGATGTGTAGACAAAGCTGAAGCAGAGTTGATCATGACTGAGATACACAGCGGCACATTTGGCACTCACTTGAGCGGGCATACAATGGCTAATAAGATCCTAAGGGCAGGCTATTACTGGTCTACCATGGAAGCTGACTGCCATCAACATTCCCGTACTTGCCATAAATGTCAAGTCTACACTGACAAAGCTCATATCCCTCTGGTTCCTATCAACATTCTGACTGCTCCTTGGCCATTTGCAATGTGGGGCATTGACATGATTGGAGAGATCAAGCCCACGGCTTCCAACGGACATCGCTTCATCCTGGTTGCCATTGACTATTTCACCAAATGGGTCGAAGCAGCTTCCTTCGCCTCTGTTACTAAAAATGTGGTTGCCCGCTTCATCAAGCAAAATCTCATATGCTGGTATGGTGTTCCAGACAGGATCATCACAGACAACGGTACAAATCTGAATAACACAATGATCACCGCATTGTGTGAACAGTTCAAGATTTATCATCACAATTCATCTCCCTATCGGCCGAAGATGAACGGTGCTGTTGAAGCTGCGAACAAAAACATTAAGAAGATCATTCAGAAAATGACAGTCACTTACAAATACTGGCATGAGATGTTACCGTTTTCTCTACACGGATACCGTACAACGGCACGTACTTCAACCGGGGCAACCCCATTTTCTTTGGTATATGGCATGGAAGCTGTCCTGCCTATGGAAGTTCAGATTCCTTCTCTAAGGATTATGAAGGACGCAGGTTTGAATGAAGATGATTGGATGCAGACCCGACTTGATCAACTCAATCTGATCGACGAGAAGCGACTCGCTGCTATATGCCATGTGTGATCGGTGGATCTGGAACTGACTGTTTAACGCTGGTTCGCGAAATGTCGCGGAAGCAAGAGTCGCCACCGTCTTTTATTTTCTCCAAGTGGAAAGGACAAAAGCACAGAAAAATTCCTTATAGAGATTGCTCTCGGTTCGGGAGGTAGGTTATAGAAAGGGAAGGTGTTAGCACCCTTTCTATCCATGGTTATCCATGGGCTCTTAGATACTTGCTCATTGTGTTTTCAAAATTGTTTGCTTGCTTTTCAATGTGGGTTTAAAAAGTTTCTTTGAAAAATTTCAGATCGACTCGTACGTCAGAGTGTTTGAAAAATTTGCTTTGAAAGCTTTTGAAAAGTGTCAGTGTGAAAAGTCTTTTTGAGTTTGTTTTGAGATTAGAGCAAGTATCCTTGAGAACCTACCTACCCTAAGGAATTCGTCTGTGTAGATGTCCTTTAAAGTAGTGCCATCCCACCATTGAGAGGTAGGTAGCACCACCGTTGGAGGTGTTCGGGTCAATTCGAGTTTTAGGGACATGGTGATCACCGGAGCAATGGGAAGACACCTTAGAAGCTACCCTCATGCCAGGTTCCCGGATCATGAGGACTTATTAAGACGCCCTCTACTCGACGATCACCTTTCGAAAGGCAACAGTGAGGCGTACCCTAGGGGTGGTGTGTGCGATTCGTGTGTCGTTTTCAGATATTCGTCTTGTCATGTTTATTTGTGTTCTACGCTTGATTTTAATTAAGACATTCATTTTTGCATGCTTTTTAACAGTTAAAATTTGCGGGAAAATAAATCTAAACTATTACAAATGGCGCGGGTCCACATCGCCAAAATTAAACCGGACCCGATTTGACGGAAAATAAAGAAAGCGAAGTAAAAGTGCGAAAAGTTTAAATTACAAAGCTTTGGGAGAATTACATAATTATAATAAACGAAATAAAATAAATAGGCAAATTAAATAATAACGAACATGGGCGTTGGACCCTTTTGCAAAAATAATTAAATTAATGAGAATTAAAATTAAAATTTTAAAAGAAGAAAAATGTTTTTTAGTATTTGTGGTTTTTTATGTTTAATAGGAAAAAAGAGAATTAATTACAATTAAAACAAAGTGTCGAACCCTAATTCTAATATTTTTTAGTTATCATGAAAATGTTATATTAACCTAAATTAAACCCTAAATTAATTTATGTGCATTTAATTATAAAAATAAATAAATAAATAATATTGTGATAAAAAAGGAAAATTTAAAAGGGAATAAAATTCATCAAGCCTAAATTCTATATTTTTGTGTTTTTATGATGAAAAGAATTAACAATAAGCCTTAATTTAAATTAACTAATTTTACATGCAAGTTTTTTATGAAAAATAATTAAAATAAATATATATTATATTTTTGTCTTTTCTGAATTTTTGTGAATTTTTGTATTTTTGTGAAAACAAATTAATTATGTTAAAACAAATAAAATAAATGAAATAGCAAAAATAAAATATAAGAAGAAACATAGAAAAAATGCAAACCAGGGGGGGGGGGGTAGCCCCAAATTGGAGGTACAGGCCTTAGAATTCTGGCCCAATTAACTTTGAATTCGTTGACTTTTCCAGATTTTGTATGGCATGTTGACTGCGTTTATGGTGTTCTTTGAATTTGAGCCCTTGATCTGCTCTCACTGGACGCGTGTATGGTGGGATGATGATGGAATATGGTGGTCCTCAATAGGCGCGCTGCATAAGAATTGTTAATGAAAAATAACATGGGAATTGTATAGACCTGGGGTTGGAACCCAGGTCTTGCCCCTCACCAGCCAACACCTGGACCACTACGCCATGTTAACATCTTTAATATATAAATAGCGAATAAATAATATAAAGAAAGAAACACGTTAATGGATTGGAACGCGCGAAATTTCAAACTAGCGAATCACTGGCTGACAACACATCGTCTTCCTCGTTCTATTTTATTTTTTCTGAAAACAAGAACTTTCAGCCACGGTTTTGGATGCGTGGTTTTAGGCAGGTTTCAAGAAAATAGCGATTAGGCTATCCTTGAACATAAATTCATCGCGAGGGTCAAACTTTCTTCGTCCAGATGCGTTGAATGCAGTGGTGGTACTGGGATGGTCTAATTTTGCTTGTATTAAGAATCCCTAATTTTGAAACCTGCAAACCCTAAATCTCATTCATGGCACTATCGTGTATGGTCAATAAAAAGACAATCAAACACAATGGTTAGCTTGGAAACTTCATACTGAACAAGAATACATAGCTAAAAATGCAAAAGGATGCGTGATTTATGCCATACGATTTCAAAAAATTCTTGATACAGTTAGAGTTCAAACTACCAATTCCTGGAGCTTTTGTGGTTGTTTTTGATTGGAATGTGTTCTATATCACCCAAGGAAGCTAATGGGATCAGTATTACGCCTTGAATCCACCTGTAACCTTGAAATCAGTTTTGTGTTTTATGGAAAAAAATTCAAGTTTGCAAAGTGTTCTTGGGCGCAGCTTTTTGTCTCTCAGGCTTAGGGTTATGATTCTGAATATGTATAGAAGCAATTAGGTTAACAAAATTGCACAAAATCCATGGCATTCAATGATTTGCATATTTGATTTTGTAAGATCTTTTTTGAATCTTTTTTCATGTGCAATTTTGTTCAATCAGCTCAAATCAAACCAAAACTTGCCTAATTAGGATGTGCACGAGATCTTGAGTCTAGAATGTGCATAAAAAGATTTTTTTAGGTCAAGTTTATATTTTCTACATATTTAAATGATTTAAATGAATTAATATTAATATAAATTCAAATAAATAATTAAAAAATGATAAAATACTTCCCCTTGGGCTTAATGGTCGTGCATAGGCTTGGCATGAAGAAACTTGGAAGAAAAATGGGCCCATTAGCATTTTTGGATCATTTGCATCAATGTTGACTTTTCAAAATTCCCAAAAATTTCCCAACTTCCACAAGGCATAACTTGCTCAATTTTTAAGCTTTTCACATGTTCTTGGACATTTTGGAAAGGTCTTTGAGTCCTTTAATCAATGCCTTTGGTCCCATGTCATTTTGATTTACCAATCTCAAGTTATGGCCTTTGACTTAAAGTCCCTTTTTGTTGACTTTTGAAAATGACCTATAATGTTGAAATTGATAACTTTTGTGAGAGCATTTCTTGGACTTGAAGTATGAAGATGAGTTGTAGGAAATGTCTTTCTCTTCAAAATGAGCTTTGGATGGAATTTTTCTGATAATCCATGTGAAAGTTATGCCCTGGTCAATTTCAGTTGACTTTTTCAGCTGTCCAAATATAGCAACTTTTGCATCTTTGATGATCTCTGAGCCAAATTTTGAGAATCATGATCAAGCATTGATCAAATGATGTTTGTGGCTTCAAAATGATATGTTGACCAAAAATTTGAACTTTTGACTGCCAAATGACCATTTTGCCCCTACAGTTGACTGTAGTGCAATTTAGGGTTTTGACTGTGCAATTTTGAGCTGAATGCCTTGAAACTTGATATGAGGATGCTTGACCATGTTTGTAAGCATGTGAGACTTGATTGGGCCTTTGAAAACTTCATTTCCTTGCTCAGAACACAAACCCTAGTTTTGACTGTATAGGAGACAGTTGGACTGTGCAACCCTTGAGGAATTTTGTGACTTGGCTTGGCAATTTCTTGAAGAATATGGGAGGGCAAATTTTGGGGTACAACAGTTGCCCCTGTTCAATCTTCTTAGACCTGAGGATGCAGATTGGCTGACGTGCCTTTTGTAATCCGAGGGTAGAAGATGATTGGACACTAGAGTGCCCAGAAATTTGCGCTCACATAGTAGCAGTGTGATGGGGGAATGGGCTTATAGATGCCATTTAGAGGTTGCTGGATAGGGTGATGGGCTTATAGATGCCATCTGGATATTGATCGCGTAGGAGATTCCTTAGTGAGAACCTGCATACCTGCAAAAACAGAAAAATGAGTACCTGACACGTTGCAGGAGCCGATTTCAGATGCTTGATATAGATATGTCCTGACTGGTTACAGGAGCTGAGTCTGGAGCTTCAAACAGCGATGAAAGAACCAGGGATGGTTACTGCCTTAGCCTGAATGATAAGAGAACCTTGGGTGACTTTAATCTCAACAACGCTCGTTGAGAAAAATCTTGATGGGAATTATTATCTTCGCAGTATTGGGCAGAGAACCATAGGCAATTATAATCTGAAAGGAATGATCACCTCACACTCATCGTCGGAGAGGGAAACATCTGAAAAGGGCTTACCACCTCACACACCGTTGGAGAGGGAACCATCTGAAAAAGACTTACCGCCTCACACACCGTTGGAGAGGGAACCATAGGAGAATATCACCTCACACTCATCGTCGGAGAGGGAAACATCTTGAAAAAGGAATTACTACCTCACACGCCGTCGGAGAGGGAACCATAGGAGAATATCACCTCACACTCATCGTCGGAGAGGGAAACATCTAAAAAGGACTTCTGGAAGCAGTATCAGAACGTCACCATATCTGGGTCATATCTGAAACTATATCGAGAAGGAATTCTGGAAGCAGCATCAGAACGTCACCATATCTGGATCATATCCGAAACTATATCTAGAAGGAATTCTGGAAGCAGCATCAGAACGTCACCATATCTGGGTCATATCTGAAACTATATCGAGAAGGAATTCTGGAAGCAGCATCAGAACGTCACCATATCTGGGTCATATCTGAAACTATATCTAGAAGGAATTCTGGAAGCAGCATCAGAACGTCACCATATCTGGGTCATATCTGAAACTATATCTAGAAGGATATCTGGAAGCAGCATCAGAACGTCACCATATCTGGATCATATCCGAAACTATATCTAGAAGGAATTCTAGAAGCAGCATCAGAACGTCACCATATCTGGGTCATATCTGAAACTATATCTAGAAGGATATCTGGAAGCAGTATCAGAACGTCACCATATCTGAATCATATCCGAAACTATATCTAGAAGGAATTCTGGAAGCAGCATCAAAACGTCACCATATCTGGATCATATCTGAAACTATATCTAGAAAGAATTGCGATAGTTGATAGTAATCATTTTGTATTGATCTTTTTCCTGAAAAGGTAGAACATAATTGTATGCAAAATCATGATGCATGAACTGTATGTCTTCAAAATCAATGAGATTCGTGTAGTATGATGCGTATGCACGCTGTAATGTATGAGGATATGATGTTTATGAATGTATATTTTCGTTGTAGAAAAATAAATCTTTGACGGGTGCCGGGAAGTCGCATCCTGGGCTGATGTGGAAGAATAGCTTTTGCTTCCGCTGGGGTTGATAGTTGTTGAGGATACCCTTGTTGTGCTGGAAATGTTGATAGACTTCGCCGGGGTAAGAAGACTTCGGCGACGACGCTCTTTCCGTGGCTTTTGGCTGAGGATAACCCAGTTATATCCTGTTAAGGAAATAACTCTTTAAATCAAGCCGGACGACGCGTTCGTGCTCTGCGAGGGTAAGCTTCCAGAATCTACTGGGGGTAGGCTTACTGCTTGGGGATATGAATTCCATCTTCCCTGGGGAACTGGATTGGATTCTCTGGGGAGGTTTTGAACTGTATTGGTTACGTTCTTCCACGGAACCTACCCTGACACCTTGGAGGATAGAACAATCAGATTGCTTAGACCGCCCTCTATTGCCCCTGTTTCTATGGGGGACCTGTGAAGTGCTGATAGTTGTTGAGGGTCAAACCTTCTTCTGGTGGACAGATGATAAGATGACGGGACATAGTCGTACGCTTTAATCCCTAACTTTTGCCTGGACCGCCCTTTCGGGTTTTCAGTCCACCGGGATGCCCCTTTTTGCCCAAGCCGCCTTTTCAGGTTTTCGACTTGCCGGGTGTACAGATTTTTTCTCATTTCATCCCTTCATTTTGCCCGAACCCTTTTGGTTCGCCGGGAAGCCCTTATTTTTGCCTAGGTACGTCGACCTAGCGGGTCTTTGATTTTGCATAGTATCTTTCGACTGTGTCCACGCTCTTAGAATGCAGGGAGGTGTCCCTGGCTGCTTGTGTTGCCATATTGCCAGAAGGTGTCTGATCGTGCAAGATTCGTTGCTGGAGTGCCCCAAATGACTTAGGCAGAGATTTGCCCCAGGCTTTTTGGCCTTTTGAGAGATTCTCTGGATCTTGACTTAACTGCCCCAGATGGTAGACCATGATCATGCCGTGCCCCTTGATTGGAGATACTCTTGTTCATTAGACTTTCGTCATGCGAATTTCTATGCTGTTTAAACAAAAAGTCATATGCAAACAAAGTTATGTTAAAAATGCAAAGCTTATGTCTGTCTCAAAGATTTTGAAAATGCATTCTTTTTCATAAAACAAGTGAACGTTTGTAAAACGTGATGTCAACTCTGTATTTACCGTAGCCTTAAGGAGTCAGGATACCTTCGTAACAGTATGCTTTCGAACTAACCCATGCTTCAGCTAGGACTTTTGAGGGTTATAACGTGGCCTGGTTCACGGTTTAAGAAACAAAGGATAAAGGCTCAAATTTTATTTATACCCACCCGCTCTTCGTGATGTTCTCCAAACCTAAACTCAGTTGATCATACGTTAGACCTTGTTTGAGTCTTTGCTTTGATGTTCCAATAATGGTTCAGATGTTGATAACTTATTTTGAATGGGCAGTCATCTTTGTTTTGGTTGAGGGTTTGTGAGACCTCTTTCTTGATTTGATTTTTTTTTATCCCTATCTTTTTTGCCTGAACTGTTTCCTTTTTTGGAATTACAGTCAGCGGGATGCCCCAGTTTCATAAGTCCCCTTTGTAGGTTTAGACTTTTTGGGCTTTTCATTTATGAAAATTTTTTGATAATGACTGCCTGTCCTTTTGATTGTTCTGAACCATCACTGTCTTTGTTCGTTTTGTAAAGATCTTTTCGGTGCCATTCGTTATGCACTTGGATCAACTGAGAGACTACCCTGCCCCAGGTTGTGATTAAGGGTTTTAAATTTCGAAAATAAAAACTCCTACTTCTTTGGCTCAGAGGGTTTGACGAGGGATTATCATCCTTATAACTCCAGTGTTTAGGGATTTGAAACAATGCATGTACTTCATCAGCGGGGTCTGTTCAAAAGCATACTGTAAAGATCGTGGTATCGTTTTCGTCATCCTCCCTCAAGAGGCTTAGAATTTTAGATCCAGAGTTGACATCAGAAAAAATATGAAAAGATATTTGAACATAATGAAAATAATTGTATTAATTTCCAAAACAGACATATGCAATGCATTAATAGAATAAAAGAGTTTGCTATGACATTAATTGTTTGTATAAGCAAAGAAAAGTACAGCTCAAAAATTCAAATAAACAAAAGGCTTCAATGATTGGGCAACGGAGCAGTGATTATGTTCGGAGTCTCTGGCACTTCAAACTGAATCTCTCCAGCGTCGATCATATCTTGAATCTTATTCTTGAGAGGCCAGCAATTGTCTGTAGTATGCCCCGGGCTATCTGAATGATATGCGCACCTATCGTTGGGATGATAGTTGGGTGCAGAAGTGTTCGGATTCCGAAGAGGAGCCCTTAAGGTGATCAGCCCTGCCTTCAACATTTGTTGCAGTGCTTGATCCAGCGACATGTTGAGTTTGGTATACTGTCGTTTCTCCTTGCGCTGCTGCCCCTGTCCTTGTTGAGCAGGTCCGGGATTGGAGATTTGGATTGCCCCTGCCTCATGACGGCTCTTTTTACCGTGCACGGCATTGGATTCTTTCTTTCCATGATGAGGCTTTTTATCAGCAGGTGCAACCTCTTGAATTTTCCCAGACCGGATACCAGCTTCTATTCGCTCTCCAGTCAAGATAAGATCTGTGAATCCAGCAGATGAATTCCCAATCAGGTGGTTATAAAATGGACCAGACAAGGTCCCCAAGAACATGTCCACAAGTTCCCGATCAGTCAGAGGTGGTTGTACCCTTCCAGCAAGATCCCTCCATTTCTGCGCATATTCTTTAAAACCTTCACTTGATCCTAACGACATACCCTGGAGTTGGGTACGCGTAGGGGCAAGGTCGGCATTATATTGATACTGCTTATAGAAAGCAGTAGCCAACTCCTCCCAGTTACGAACTTTGGTCCCATCCAGCTGATAGAACCATTCGAGATGAGTCCCTGAAAGACTCTCCTGGAAGAAGTGGATCCATAAATTCTTGTCCACCGTATATGGCTGAATCTTCCGAACATAGGACCTTAGATGCAGCTTGGGGCAAGACGCCCCGTCATACTTAGTAAAGGATGGTGCTTTGAACTTCCGAGGAATAACCACACCAGTTGACAAACCCAGATCTCCGAAATCCAGCCCAGGTACCTGTTGAACCTCCATAGCCTTCAACCTATCCTCCAACTGTTTGTACTTGTCCTCAGCCGGAGGGTACTGTTCGTCGTCGAAATCTGTTTCATTGTCAGAGACCACTGGACTGGGCACCTCCCTCTCATGGTGACTGCTTTCCCTCACAGATGGGGTAGTCCTCTCAGTTTCAGTCTGCGGTGTATTCCCAGATCTGCGTCTAGGGCTAAACAAAACATTCCTCTTCTTTTTCTTGTCCTTCTTCAAAAGCAGAGCCTTCAGGTCTTGTTGCCCCTGGGTCAAATTCATGATCAGCTCTTGGAACTGGGCGTTCTGAGCCTGGAGGTCCTTGATAGTCTGCTCGGCTGATGATTCAGGATTCATGGCGATCGGCTGAAATAAACAGCGAGGAAGGGTAAGCAACCTGTCAAGGGATACCTGCAATGCAATGAGATGTATGACATGCATGTAATGTTTTCAAGGACCTCGCGGGATAAACAGAGAAATTGTTAGAGTTGAGAACCGGTAACTTGATTGAAGGAACTTCATGTTGTTGAGAGTCCTTCTTCAAGGGTCAAAGGCTCACCATATCCAGTGGGTCATAGCCCCTGACAACCTTGGCTAGAGGAAAATAAATCCTCTTTGCCCCTTGCTAAATGTTTGATTCATCACGACCTGCATCACAAGCCCTTGAGATCCTTGAAATGGGTTAGGATGTATGCAATGGTATGATGTCATGCTATGCATGGGGTGACGTAGGTAAACCCTGTTATGAGTCCCAATTAAGGACTATAAACAGACCCTGCAAGAAATTCAATATACTTTGTTATGAGTCCCAATTAAGGACTATAAGCAAAACCTGCAAGAGATCTAGTAAACACTGTTATGAGTCCCCGTTAAGGACTATAAACAACACCTGCAAGAAATTTGGTAAACCCTGTCATGAGTCCTAGTTAAGGACTATAAACAAGACCTGCAAGAAACTTAGTACCCTGTTATGAGTCCTAATTAAGGACTATAAACAAGACCTGCAAATAGTTCATGTGTCAGCTAACAAGCATGCAAGTAGGCAAGTACAAGGGCACACAAGTCACACAAGAGAAACCCTTAGGGTTTAGGCCAGCATGGGGTCTGGGTATTACCCTCTTGAAGTTGGTGGGCTCAACCTGTCTTATTAGAAGTAACCGGGTTCTAAGGGTCCCAATATCACTGAATTGCTTTCATTGTTCATCGTTTCGATTTAGCCACTGAACTGGCGACCGAAATATTCCAGGAAAGCAACCCTCAATTGAGTGTAGTATCGAGTATCAACCAACCTCGGACTGCACCAAGGTCAGTTATCTCACTACCCTAAAGAGGCCAAGATAGTTCAATTAAGGTTCCTAAGGTCTGTTGATGCTTCACGACACCACGCGGAGGCCCCGTACTCTCCTTGACTGAACTCAAGGGTTACCGGTACACACCAAAGTGCCACATCAACGTAGCAGACTGTTTCAACCATGTCGGTATACCCCGCACAGTTCCCTCACAGCCTTGTTTCTACTTTCTAAGAAGGTATCCCCCGATCCGGGTTAGGATCTATAGAACTCCCAAGCAACCCACAATTTAAAGCACACAAGGAAAACAATTGAAAACATAGTTATGACCTAGCCCTAAGGTACACCTCACTTTGAGTATTAATCCCCAGCAGAGTCGCCAGTTCTGTGATCGGTGGATCTGGAACTGACTGTTTAACGCTGGTTCGCGAAATGTCGCGGAAGCAAGAGTCGCCACCGTCTTTTATTTTCTCCAAGTGGAAAGGACAAAAGCACAGAAAAATTCCTTATAGAGATTGCTCTCGGTTCGGGAGGTAGGTTATAGAAAGGGAAGGTGTTAGCACCCTTTCTATCCATGGTTATCCATGGGCTCTTAGATACTTGCTCATTGTGTTTTCAAAATTGTTTGCTTGCTTTTCAATGTGGGTTTAAAAAGTTTCTTTGAAAAATTTCAGATCGACTCGTACGTCAGAGTGTTTGAAAAATTTGCTTTGAAAGCTTTTGAAAAGTGTCAGTGTGAAAAGTCTTTTTGAGTTTGTTTTGATATTAGAGCAAGTATCCTTGAGAACCTACCTACCCTAAGGAATTCGTCTGTGTAGATGTCCTTTAAAGTAGTGCCATCCCACCATTGAGAGGTAGGTAGCACCACCGTTGGAGGTGTTCGGGTCAATTCGAGTTTTAGGGACATGGTGATCACCGGAGCAATGGGAAGACACCTTAGAAGCTACCCTCATGCCAGGTTCCCGGATCATGAGGACTTATTAAGACGCCCTCTACTCGACGATCACCTTTCGAAAGGCAACAGTGAGGCGTACCCTAGGGGTGGTGTGTGCGATTCGTGTGTCGTTTTCAGATATTCGTCTTGTCATGTTTATTTGTGTTCTACGCTTGATTTTAATTAAGACATTCATTCTTGCATGCTTTTTAACAGTTAAAATTTGCGGGAAAATAAATCTAAACTATTACAAATGGCGCGGGTCCACATCGCCAAAATTAAACCGAACCCGATTTGACGGAAAATAAAGAAAGCGAAGTAAAAGTGCGAAAAGTTTAAATTACAAAGCTTTGGGAGAATTACATAATTATAATAAACGAAATAAAATAAATAGGCAAATTAAATAATAACGAACATGGGCGTTGGACCCTTTTGCAAAAATAATTAAATTAATGAGAATTAAAATTAAAATTTTAAAAGAAGAAAAATGTTTTTTAGTATTTGTGGTTTTTTATGTTTAATAGGAAAAAAGAGAATTAATTACAATTAAAACAAAGTGTCGAACCCTAATTCTAATATTTTTTAGTTATCATGAAAATGTTATATTAACCTAAATTAAACCCTAAATTAATTTATGTGCATTTAATTATAAAAATAAATAAATAAATAATATTGTGATAAAAAAGGAAAATTTAAAAGGGAATAAAATTCATCAAGCCTAAATTCTATATTTTTGTGTTTTTATGATGAAAAGAATTAACAATAAGCCTTAATTTAAATTAACTAATTTTACATGCAAGTTTTTTATGAAAAATAATTAAAATAAATATATATTATATTTTTGTCTTTTCTGAATTTTTGTGAATTTTTGTATTTTTGTGAAAACAAATTAATTATGTTAAAACAAATAAAATAAATGAAATAGCAAAAATAAAATATAAGAAGAAACATAGAAAAAATGCAAACCAGGGGGGGGGGGGTAGCCCCAAATTGGAGGTACAGGCCTTAGAATTCTGGCCCAATTAACTTTGAATTCGTTGACTTTTCCAGATTTTGTATGGCATGTTGACTGCGTTTATGGTGTTCTTTGAATTTGAGCCCTTGATCTGCTCTCACTGGACGCGTGTATGGTGGGATGATGATGGAATATGGTGGTCCTCAATAGGCGCGCTGCATAAGAATTGTTAATGAAAAATAACATGGGAATTGTATAGACCTGGGGTTCGAACCCAGGTCTTGCCCCTCACCAGCCAACACCTGGACCACTACGCCATGTTAACATCTTTAATATATAAATAGCGAATAAATAATATAAAGAAAGAAACACGTTAATGGATTGGAACGCGCGAAATTTCAAACTAGCGAATCACTGGCTGACAACACATCGTCTTCCTCGTTCTATTTTATTTTTTCTGAAAACAAGAACTTTCAGCCACGGTTTTGGATGCGTGGTTTTAGGCAGGTTTCAAGAAAATAGCGATTAGGCTATCCTTGAACATAAATTCATCGCGAGGGTCAAACTTTCTTCGTCCAGATGCGTTGAATGCAGTGGTGGTACTGGGATGGTCTAATTTTGCTTGTATTAAGAATCCCTAATTTTGAAACCTGCAAACCCTAAATCTCATTCATGGCACTATCGTGTATGGTCAATAAAAAGACAATCAAACACAATGGTTAGCTTGGAAACTTCATACTGAACAAGAATACATAGCTAAAAATGCAAAAGGATGCGTGATTTATGCCATACGATTTCAAAAAATTCTTGATACAGTTAGAGTTCAAACTACCAATTCCTGGAGCTTTTGTGGTTGTTTTTGATTGGAATGTGTTCTATATCACCCAAGGAAGCTAATGGGATCAGTATTACGCCTTGAATCCACCTGTAACCTTGAAATCAGTTTTGTGTTTTATGGAAAAAAATTCAAGTTTGCAAAGTGTTCTTGGGCGCAGCTTTTTGTCTCTCAGGCTTAGGGTTATGATTCTGAATATGTATAGAAGCAATTAGGTTAACAAAATTGCACAAAATCCATGGCATTCAATGATTTGCATATTTGATTTTGTAAGATCTTTTTTGAATCTTTTTTCATGTGCAATTTTGTTCAATCAGCTCAAATCAAACCAAAACTTGCCTAATTAGGATGTGCACGAGATCTTGAGTCTAGAATGTGCATAAAAAGATTTTTTTAGGTCAAGTTTATATTTTCTACATATTTAAATGATTTAAATGAATTAATATTAATATAAATTCAAATAAATAATTAAAAAATGATAAAATACTTCCCCTTGGGCTTAATGGTCGTGCATAGGCTTGGCATGAAGAAACTTGGAAGAAAAATGGGCCCATTAGCATTTTTGGATCATTTGCATCAATGTTGACTTTTCAAAATTCCCAAAAATTTCCCAACTTCCACAAGGCATAACTTGCTCCATTTTTAAGCTTTTCACATGTTCTTGGACATTTTGGAAAGGTCTTTGAGTCCTTTAATCAATGCCTTTGGTCCCATGTCATTTTGATTTACCAATCTCAAGTTATGGCCTTTGACTTAAAGTCCCTTTTTGTTGACTTTTGAAAATGACCTATAATGTTGAAATTGATAACTTTTGTGAGAGCATTTCTTGGACTTGAAGTATGAAGATGAGTTGTAGGAAATGTCTTTCTCTTCAAAATGAGCTTTGGATGGAATTTTTCTGATAATCCATGTGAAAGTTATGCCCTGGTCAATTTCAGTTGACTTTTTCAGCTGTCCAAATATAGCAACTTTTGCATCTTTGATGATCTCTGAGCCAAATTTTGAGAATCATGATCAAGCATTGATCAAATGATGTTTGTGGCTTCAAAATGATATGTTGACCAAAAATTTGAACTTTTGACTGCCAAATGACCATTTTGCCCCTACAGTTGACTGTAGTGCAATTTAGGGTTTTGACTGTGCAATTTTGAGCTGAATGCCTTGAAACTTGATATGAGGATGCTTGACCATGTTTGTAAGCATGTGAGACTTGATTGGGCCTTTGAAAACTTCATTTCCTTGCTCAGAACACAAACCCTAGTTTTGACTGTATAGGAGACAGTTGGACTGTGCAACCCTTGAGGAATTTTGTGACTTGGCTTGGCAATTTCTTGAAGAATATGGGAGGGCAAATTTTGGGGTACAACACCATGGTCAGACGTATCAAAAACGGATGATCAAGGCCTTCAATAAGAAAGTCAGACGTCAAGTGTATCAAGTCGGAGATCTCGTAATCAAGCGGATTATCTTGCCGCAAAGTGATCCCAGGGGCAAATGGACTCCTACATATGAAGGACCATTTGTGATCAAGAGCATATTTTCTGGTGGTGCAATGATTCTAACCACCATGGACGGCGACGATTTTCCGCACCCTACGAACGCAGACATAGTCAAAAGATACTACGCATAAGGTAACCCGACAAGTCGAAAACCCGAAAGGGCGGCTTGGGCAAAAATGGGCATCCCGGTGAACCGAAAACCCGAAAGGGCGGTTCAGGCAAAAATTAGGGATAAAAACAAAAAAAAAATTGTACACCCGGCAAGTCGAAAACCCGAAAGGGCGGCTTGGGCAAAAAGGGGTTTCCCGGTGGATCGAAAACCCGAAAGGGCGATTCAGGAAAAAGTTAGGGAATTGAAGCGTATGACTATGTCTCGTCGGATCACTTCAAAGACAATCTCTTCATCAACCAGTTCCAGGTTTCTGATCAATCCAGTCATCGGCAAACGAAGCATTGGATGGACAGATGTTCAGAGTTGTGAAGGCTATAGCGGAATGGAGTCCCATGGAATTATTTCACATAGCCATCTTTATTTTGTATAAATCTTTCAATATTTACGACAAAATCATCTTACTAGGATGATTGTCTCCTTTGTACAAATATACTCAGAAAGTTAATACAAATACTCTTCCCAGAAATTTGTATCATTTCCTTTTTCTCTTGCACTAATTGTTTTATTTTGAGAAACGTCCAAAGTTTTGTTAAATAGGCATATGCATTTAAACATAATCATTTCCTTATGAATCAAGAAAGAGGATTACTGATAGGTTGGAGGTGCAGTCGGATATCTTGGTACCCCTTCAAAGGAAACCCCCAGGAGAGTTGGAATCCATATCCCCAGCAAGTTTTGAAGCTTATCCCCTGCAAAGTACGGATGTCTCTCCCGAGCTTTATTCAAGTTATTCCTCACAAGGGTTTATAACTGGGTTATCCTCAACTTATTGCCACGGAAGATCGCACTCGCCAAAATTCTTCCTATCCCCAGCGGAGTTCATCAGAGTTCCCCAACATAGCTTATCAATACAATCCCCAGCCAGAGAATCCTCCGGAACTCAATTCCCCTCAGAACTAAGCTTCAGTATACCCAGCGGAGCCAGACTAGTGAACCTTCTCCCCACAGAGATACTTCCCACCAAACTGAAGATTCTCAGTCTTACCTCCCCAGCATGAGTCTATTAGATTGGAACTCCCCAGTAGAAGTCATCAGGAATTCTCTTCCCCAGCAGCAGCCAAGGAATTATTCTTCCCGACAGCAGTCAAGATGCTTCAGCCACTTCAGATTCATCTACCCTTCGCAAGACAGCTCTCCAGCTTACATGCGCATTCATTTACATCCATATCATATAACATATGTTGCATCATGCATCATGACATTGCATACAACTAACCCTTTACCTTTTCAGGTAAGATCAATCGACAGACAATAATCATTATCTCCCGAGATTCTTTCCAGGAATAGTTCAGATGTGACCCAGACATGGCAATATTCGGATTCTCATTCCAGATTCATCCAGATGCAGCTTCACACGAGCTCATCTCCAGGAAGCCCTACGCCGGTTCCTCTTCTTCTGAAAACAGTTTATGGATTCTTCCCAACAACGGATGTTAATCTATCGCTTGTTCAGATGCAACTTTTGAAAACAGTTTACGGACGCTTCCCAACAACGGATGCTGCTCTATTGCTTATTCAACCTCAAGACTTCTGAAAACAGTTTATGGATTCTTCCCAACAACGGATGTTAATCTATCGCTTGTTCAGATGCAACTTTTGAAAACAGTTTACGGACGCTTCCCAACAACGGATGCTGCTCTATTTCTTATTCAACCTCAAGACTTCTGAAAACAGTTTATGGATTCTTCCCAACAACGGATGTTAATCTATCGCTTGTTCAGATGCAACTTTTGAAAACAGTTTACGGACGCTTCCCAACAACGGATGCTGCTCTATTGCTTATTCAACCTCAAGACTTCTGAAAACAGTTTATGGATTCTTCCCAACAACGGATGTTAATCTATCGCTTGTTCAGACGCAACCTTTGAAAACAGTTTACGGACGCTTCCCAACAACGGATGCTGCTCTATTGCTTATTCAACTTCCAGATTTCTGAAAATAGTTCACGGGTTCTCCAAGTAACGGATGTTAACCTATCGCTTGTTCAGTTTCTTCTCAAGACTTATGAAAACAGTTTGTGGATTCTTCCCAACAACGGATGTTAATCTATCGCTTGTTCAGATGCAACTTTTGAAAACAGTTTACGGATGCCTCCAGATACGGATGTCAATCTATTGCTTATTCAAGCCCCAGTTCAGAGATGGTTCAAAACATGGACACCTTTATGATTTTCATTCCAGATGGCATCTTTAAGCCCATCCCCGACAAGATTCTGCCACCCTTCCAGATGGCATCTTTAAGCCCATCTCCAAATGGCATCTCTAAGCCCATTTCCGCATCCATTGCTTTGACGAGTGCAAATTTAAGGGCACTCTAGTGTCCAATCTCCTTTTACCTTCGAGTCGCGAAAGGCAAAATTGCCAACCTAACTCTTCAGGTTCAAGAAGATTGAACAGAGGCAACTGTTGTACCCCAAAATTTGCCCTCTCTTTCTTCAGGAAACCATCTTGGATTTTCAAGGTCCCTCTGAAACAAATCCAAGTCCTGAGTTATCTTTTTTGCCCAAGCAAACCACTTACAAGAGCAAGATGATCACACAAGCTCAAAAGACAACGCTTTTATCTTGAGAAAAATCAAATTCTAAGTACTTGGAACGTTTCTCTAAAAAATGAGTGTTTAAGAAAAAATCAGCGCTTCAGAACTTCTGGACCAATTCCAGATAAAAACGGTCAGAAGTTGCAAGCTTGGCTCAACGTAGTCAGAAGTTGGCTTTTCAGCAGCTACATCAGCTCAATCAGAAGTTGTAAACGTGGTTCAGTATGTAAGCCTCAGACAGAACATGCCCCTTTCAGCAGTTATACAAGCTCAGTCAGAATTTGCTAAAGGAATGCAAGAGAAGCAGGGAAGTCTGAAGGCTCTTTCAGAACATGCTGAAATCAGAAGATGAAAAGGTCAGAAGAGTAGGTGTTACCCTGATACAGAATCTCTAAGCCCAGGAGGTCCAGAAGTAAATCCAAGGAACGTATCAGAAAATCAGGAGAATCTCTAGAGATTACTAAGACAACAGGAAGCCCGGGCCAGAGCATGGTTTACGCTGTTCTTTTTGAAACAGAACTGCTGATTCAACATTGGTTTCCATTACCAGAATATTGATGTTGATAGGTCTTATCACCATTTAATGCTCATTAATGCTTCCAACCACTCCTGAACATTCACGTGTGGCTTGGAAAACGCTTTTGTGCAGATTCTGGCATGGGTCTACGCGCCACCGCCCACTTCAGAGGTCACTTTTCCCCAATCCACGCCTGCTGCTGCAGCCTAGGCTAAAGGCTATCTGTTATCACAACTTCCCAGGAATTTCTGTCAAAGAGCAATTCAAACTCTGTTGGCGCTTTAATGTTCAAGGCACCCACAGGAACTTTGCCTATAAATAGAGAGTCATTGTCCACTGCAAAAGGCGTTCAAAAAAGAAACAGAAAAATTGCTAAGAGAGAAACTGAAACTCTTAGCAACATAGCGTTCTGAAACTCTGCCAAAATCTCCAGTTTGTTTCATAACTTTGAAGTTCTTACCTTCAAACTTCATCAAATACCCAGTTTTCTTTGTGAACCAAAAACACCCTTTCCAAACTTCTGACCCTACGTACGCATACACCTTTACCTACCCTTTTCAAAGAGAATCTGTCCAGAACACCACCAGAGCCAAAAGCCAGCTTTCACCCATAAACTTTTCCAACAGCCAGGTAAGCACCTGCTGACCTTCATCATGCTGCTAAGCATCATCAGCTGTACATACTCAAATAAACATAATGTAAATATCATGTTGTTGCTGTTTATATTCTGAGGATTTTCATACCTCAGAACGTTCTGAGCCAGTATAGGACTTGCCTGTGACCTTGTTGGTTCTGACCTCTGAAACATTTTTTTACATTTGCTGGATCTGTTCCAAATATGTTTCCTGTTTTGTGGAATAACAACAGAATTGCAGATGTTCTGATTAGTACAGGGAAAAGCCAAGTGCTGACTTTGACGTTAGCACATCTGAAGCCTGTTTTGCTGTCAATGATATCAGAACCTGAGAGTTATTGCCTTTTCAGCAGAATCAGAACTTCTGGTTTCTCCACTAACATACTTTTGTCTTGCAGCGTAGGGGAGTCAGAACTTCTGATTTCCCCACTAACAGGGTTCTATTTTGCAGGTGCCAGAGTCAGAAGTTCTGACTCATACAGTTTAACCAAGAGGTTGATCATCTGGCAGCGGATCTGAGTCAGAACTTCTGATGACCTCTCAGCAGCGCGCTGGCTCCCTCTCTCTCTCTATATATATATCTTGTTTTTTGTTGTTTTCTTTTTTGTCTATTTTTCTCGTTGAACCCCCCATGTACAAATGTGTATCCCCATCCCCTAATTGTTGTAATAGCGTAGGATTTTATATTTCCGCTTCTTATTGCTAGTAATTAGGACGTGTATGGCAAGATAAAATCAATGAAATAGAAAAACCTAATTCAAAGAAAAAACTCTTGTATGTAATAAAACACACTTGCACACTAACACCCCTAGGGTTACATCCACTTGTTGCCTTTCAAAATTAGGCCATATTGCATGTTAGGTCTCTTTGGGCAAAACAAACAATTCAAATGATCATAGTCCCTCGATGACACTTTCGAAAGTTGCCTAAAAAATGATCAAGTCCCTTAAAAGAAAAATTGCCCAAAGATACTTGGCACCATTGCAATTATGGTCTAAACGATGACCCGAGCCCGTCCCTTTCACATCCTAACACAAGATTGTCCACCAAATACGATGGTGGAACAAAATTGTTAAAAGGGTTAAAACATAGCAATAATCTTTGAGAAATTAGGAGTAGACAACTCTTGGTCACTTGCCAACTTGCAAAACAAAACACTTGCCTATTTTCAAAACAACACATCACAATACACTTTCAAAACAAACTTTCAAAAATATTGAAAACTTTTTCAAAAGACATACACCTTTGTATACATCCCAACATGGATCATTACAAAGGTTTCCACCACATTGTCCTTTTTTCAAAACATTTTCAAACCCACACACAAAGCACCATTTCAAACAATTGAAAATTAAGGCAAGTTGATCTAAGCAAGTAACTAAGAGCCCATGGATAACCATGGATAGAAAGGGTGCTAATACCTTCCC
Source organism: Vicia faba (assembly GCA_948472305.1). NCBI lineage: Eukaryota > Viridiplantae > Streptophyta > Magnoliopsida > Fabales > Fabaceae > Vicia > Vicia faba. The sequence continues at coordinate 345,974,606 of OX451739.1, forward strand.
TTTCTATAATCTACTCCCCGAACCCAAGAAAATATCTCAAAGGTTTTTGCTGTGCTTTTTAAACCTTTCCTTTAGGATAAAATAAAAAGTTGGTGGCGACTCTTGCTCAACCGAAACATTTGCGAAAACAAACGCAAAACCATAGTCAGTTCTCCCACTGTATCACACATTTTATTTTCCTGCTCTTGCCTAATGGCCTCCTCTGATGCTTTTGATTTAGAGATTTCGACCATGTTGACATTGATGGTGTCTTTGGTGGCAAGAGTCATCTGCTTCATCTGGGCCTCCAGGTCCTCTGTCTGGCCTTGGACTGCAGCCAAGTAGGAACTGGGTTTTGCTCCAGATTTTGGGCCTCCAACTGTCTCCAGTTTTGGGCCTTCAACAGCTTTTTGGACTGCTTCGATTGTTTTTCTAGAAAGATTCCCAGAAAAACTGCCAAAGATTGGGAAGTTGGCATGATCCTTGGTGACTTCGACCATAGTTATTCCTGGCCTTTTCACCTGACTTCTGGACGCCTCGATCACATTCACCTCTGAAGGTTCAGCATAATGGGCTTCAGCCTGCAAAGGGTTAGAGTCCACAGTCATGGGGGTCTTATCGGCAAATTTCAACCTCCCTTCTTCGATAGCATCTTGCATGAGATTCCTGAAAAGAAAACATTGAGATGTTTTATGGCCCAGAAAATTATGATATTTACAAAAGCCTCTTTTCTTTCTTTGATCAAGAGGAGGCACTTTTACCCCTGGGGTACTATCATTTGGCCATCTTTTACAAGTAAGTCAAAAATTTCATCACACTTTGTAATATCAAAACTGTAAGTCTTTTTGGGGAACCTATTGTTGGCCCTTTCAGGACCAGTGGGGTTTTTTCCACTTGAGGGGACTAGTAGTTTGCAAGAGTATGGTGGCCCTTGTTTTAACTCCGCTAAATCGACCTCTCTTTCTTCGACGGTTATAGTTTCGTCGAAGGTTTCTGGATCTTCATCGTCCATTTCGACATATGCTATCCTTTCTCTTTTATGAGTTTTTGTCGCCTTGGCTTTTTCAGCTTTAAGGCGTTCTACCTGTCGAACCCTATCGGCCAATTGGGCCATGTCTCTCAGGTATTGAGTGTCTAATTTCTTCCTAATGGAATAATCTAAGCCTTCTGCGGTTATTTCGACTAACTCATGTTCTGGCACTTGCGTAAAGCATCTTGCTTTGAGCAACCTAAACCTATTTAGATATTCGTCTATAGGTTCAGTGAATCGCCTCTTTACACTGGCCAATTCTTTCAGGCTTATCTTGGTTTGTCCCATGTAGAATTGCTCATGGAACAATCTCTCCAACTGGGTCCAATGGTGGATCGAATTGGGGGGAAGAGTTGTGAACCAAGTAAACGCGTTCTTTGTTAGGGAACTTGGGAAATACTTAATCCTCAGGTTTTCGTTGTTTGAAATCTCTCCTGCTTCAATCAAGTATCTCGCCACATGTTCGACAGTGGATTCTGTCGTGTCCCCTGAAAATTTAGTGAACTTAGGGACTTTACATCTAGGAGGTAAGTCTGTTTGTAACACATATTTTGACAGTGGGGATGTAAAGTTGGGCCTACGGAAGCCCGTATTCATCCCATTTTGCATCATGATTCTTTCGATCATGGCTGTCAAGTTATTTTCCAAACCCATATTCTAGTATTGGATATGCTGAACTACTTCGTCAGCATTTTGGTTTCTATTGACTATCCTTACTTCCAGGGCTATGACCCTAGGTTCTTCGACCCCGGGTTGTTCCAATCGCGTCCTAAGGTTTTCTTCGACAGGCTGCTGGACTTGGTTAATAGTGGTTTCTTCCTCTAGAAGTATACCTTGGTTTCCCCTCATCTGTGACCTTTGGGGCTGTCGAATAGATTGGGGTACCCCAAAAAAATCGGCCAGACGCGCCATTTGCGCTGTCATCTGCTGATTCGACTGGGTGGTATTTTGTATTAGAGGATTTAGCATTGTGCTTAAAGTTTGTGCCAACATTTGCACCATATTGTGGTTGCTTTCGTCCATTTGCTGCCTCAAGGCTGCTGTCGAGGCATTCGTAAGGCCATGCACTACTTGGGACGTTCCTCCTAAGAATTGGGTCCTACCCCTGTTCGCCATACCAACTCCGGAACCTTGGAGTGGCGAAGAGGCGCTCACTAAAGGGTCTGAAAAAGTGGACGCAGCATTCATCAGGCTAGCCAATTCATAAGTTGGCATGCCATAGAGTGGTTCTCGATTTAGACCGACTGTCGAAAATCCTGGGGGAACATAAGGCCTAGTTCCTGGGTTTCCCCTTGGTGGGGGAGTTCCCAAAGGCATTCTGGGGCCAGTGAATAGAGGTAATGGCCCCGCTTGTGTGACCGTTACTGCTGGTGCTGAACCAGCGGTTACCGTTTCACTTGCGGTTGGGATAACCGTTGTTCCCGCATTTGTTTGTGGGATTTCGCTATTGTTTGGCGGATTCGCCATCGCTTCTCTTCTTCTCCTAGTATTGGTATCGTTAGTGTATATTCTACCACTTCTCAATAACATGCAATACTTCTCAAAAAAGATGATATTTTGTATAAATACGGTTAACCTTAAAAATCAACACAAGGTCCCATCAGGTGTGCCAATTTGTTTACCGTGGAAATTGGTAAACAACCGCTGATCTTCCAAAAGGTTACTTATTTGGTGACTCGCAGGATCGATCAGATTGATCCTAAGACATGGTTGATTTTCTGGGGTTTGACTAAATCTAATGATGATTAATGCCAGTAAAGTAAAGACACTTTATGTAAATTGCATGAAGAAAAGCTTGATAGAATAAATGAAAGCGTTAAATAAAAGGCTTCGACGGAGATGAGTAAATGAAAGGCAATAAAGTGCTTGAATATAAAAGACTTTGATTAATTTAAATGGTGTTTCAGACATACATTCTCAACAATTCTTTCGCTCACACTGGGTACTTGAATCTAGATGAGTGACTTGTATATAATGATGAACACCCCCGAAAACTACTTGAACAACTAGTATTTATACTAAAACACATCTTAAGTAACCGTTGGGCAGTTACGTCGCTTCGAGATGACACCACATGGCACGCTCACAGCATTCGACGCTCCTGATCTTGGCACGTTGCGTTTGGTAACTGCTGGGAACTGTTTTCCCTCCAAACATTCGAATCTCAAACCATTCCACCCTGGGCATCAGATATCTTTGTCGAGAAGTTCCTTCGACGTCGAAGGTAACAAGATTCCCACTTAAAAGAAACTCTCTAAGTACCTTGCCATTTTCTGATGAGCATTCGACAGGATCAGCTGGTCGAAACCTGGAAACTCTTCAAACTCATAATTAATGGTCTATATTGATAACAAACAAGGGTGTCGAATTTAGGAGCCAACAGTTGCCTTATACAAAATGGCCATATTACGCATGTAATGTGTCTTAGCAAAAACAAATAAATATAAGATCATAGACCCTCAATGACGCTATTCAAAGTTGCCTTACAAAAATGATCTTCCTCCCTCAAAAATGCTAAGATACTTTGCAACATTGTTAATCATGGCTATACCCGCGCCCGTCCCGTTTACATCCAAATATAGGGTTGCTTACCAAATCAATGGGAAGACAACAATATCAAAGGAAAAGAAAATGAAAAAGAAAGACATTTGAGTAGGTAGATTACTTTTAGTTACTTGCTCTATTTCAAACAAATATCCTTGCTATTTTCAAAACAAACACACACGTTTCCAAACATCTTACAAATGTTAAAAACATTGTCAAAAAGACAAACATTTTTGTATACATTCTTACGAACAAGAATCATTACAAAGATTGCCTAAACAATGGCCTCTTTCATAAAATACTTTCAAAACCACACCAAGCAAAATTTCAAACAACAAAAGCAAGTGATCTAGCAAGTAACTAAGAGCCCATGGATAACCATGGATGAAAAGGGTGCTAATACCTTCCCTTTTCATAATCTACCCCCCGAACTCAAGAAACAATCTCAAAGGTATTTCCTGTGCTTTTTCACCTTTCCTTATTGGATAAAAGAAAAGTCAGTGGCGACTCTTGCTAACCGCAACATTTGCAATAAAATGCAAAACAATCAAGTCAGTTCTCCCATCGTACCACAGAACTGGCGACTCTGCTGGGGAATATTCTAAAAGTGGGGTTACCTTAAGGATTAGATCACATTTACTTGCTTACATTGTTTGATTTGTTTTCTTTACATTATGGTTCTTTGTTTGGGTTTGAATCCTCTACCCGGATTTGGGATAAATTATAGGTAAGTAGCAATACATTGTGAAAACTATGCGGGGTATACCGATATGGTCTAAGCAATAGCTACGTTAGTGTGACATATTTATGGGTACCGGTAGCCTTTGAGTTAATCAAAGAGAATACAGGGCCGCTGAGTGATGTCATGAAGCACTAATGAACTTCTAGAACCTTTACTTGACCAACTTGGCCTTTTAGGATGTAGTGAGATAACCGGCTTTGGTGCAGTCCGAAGTTGGTAGATACTCGATACTACACTCATTAAGGTTTGGTTTCTTGGGATATTTAGGTCTCCATTAAAGAGGCTTGAGCTGAAACAATGACCAAGGAAACAACCCGGTGATATTGAGCTCCTTAGAACCCGGTTACTATTACTAGGACAGGTTTGAGCCAAGTAAACTTCAAGAGGGTACTTACCTATAAATCTCCATGCAAGCCTAAACCTAAGGACTTGTTTGCTTTGTTTGTATATACATACTTGTACATAACATCATGAACATCATATACATTTACTAACCATTTCAAGGATTTTGGGATTCATCTTTGTTCTTGTTTTGTAGGATATGGATCCACTTCGCAGGAAAACTATTCAAGTCAACCTTGTGATAATTCCTCCACAACTAAAGGAGCTAGTTTCAAGAGTTCCTGAGAACTCTCAAATCACCGAGGTACATGGTCGTCTACCCAACTTGGTCACCTCCAACACAGATGAGGATATGATGAAGGTGCTCTTTCAGTTCTTTGATCCTTTGCACCATTGCTTCATATTTCCCGACTATCAACTTGTGCCTACTTTGGAAGAATTCTCCCAACTATTGAGGATTCCCATTCTCAATCAACTACCTTTCAATGGTGCGGAAAGAGATCCAAAGCCAGAAGAGATTGCTCAAGCTCTACACTTGCACTCATCTGATGTCACAACTCATTGGGAAACAAGGAGTGGTGTCAAAGGCTTCCTAGCAAATTTCCTGTTTGAGAAAGCCCAAAGCTGTTGGAATTCCCTAGACTTGCAAGCCTTTGAGGAAATTGTGGCTCTCCTCATCTATGGGATGGTTTAGTTTCCAAATCCTGACCAACTCATAGATGTCAATGCCGTCAAAATCTTCCTGTCACACAACCCGGTGCCTACATTGCTAAGGGATATCCTACACTATTTTCACACTAGCACAATGAGGAAAAGAGGTGTCCTTATGTGTTGCACCCCTCTCTTGGAAAGATGGTTTATTTATCATCTTCCTCAATAAGTCTTAAAGAATGAGCAAGGTTCAAGGTGGTCACAAAGGTTAATGACGCTCAAACACTCAGACATTCATTGGTGCTCCCGATCCAAAGAGAATGTTATCATTGTCGACCGTTGTGGAGAATTTCCTAATGTCCCATTACTTGGCATTAGGGGAGGAATCACCTACAACCCATGTTTAGCCTTAAGGCAGTTTGGTTATTCCTAAAGGGATGGCCCGCACAAGATGTTGATTCAAGGTTTGGTATTCGACTACGACAACGACGATCAAGGTCTTCGCCAGAGATTTATCCGAGCTTGGAGGATGCTAAACAAGGTGGATATCAAGACTTTGGGGCACAAGAATTCCATCCCTCATGAGCCTTACCTCAAATGGGTACGAACTCGCGCTCAAAGTCTTATGACGCCTTACCCCTCCATTCTCCCGGTAATCATTGAGCCTGTTAAGGAAGGAGATGTTCCATACACTATCCTACATCCTAACATGCCCACATCTCTTGAAGACCTCCAAAGGGATTTGATACAACTCAAAGGAGAGCGAGATACTTTTGAAGCCCAATTCTACGCAAGCGAGAAGAAGGTTTTGGAGCTCACTAGGCTACTTCATAACAAGCAGACTCTGAATGCCTACATTGCACCAAAGAGGATGCGCACTACTTTTCTATCATAGAGTTTTGTATTATTTTGCCCAAGGGGCATTGATGTACTCAAACTTTATCTTATTAATATAACGTGTGTTTCTTTTTTCTGTCTAAAACAAATTTGAATCTTTAAAATCCTTGAAAACATTGCATATGCATATACCATTCATCATAACATAAGCATGTTTTTGCAACAAGTCTCCTCATCTCTCTACTATTTATTTCAGTAAGATGGATCTCGAGCAAACAGTGAAAGATCTCCAAGCTCAGAATATGCAGTTTCAACAGTTACTCATGACCCTAGCCAAGGGGCAAGAAGAATTGAAGACTCTGATGGCTGAAGAGAGGAAGAAGAAAACAAAGAAGGTGACTGAAGTTTTAAACATAGGGAGAAGGTTTCAGGGACAGACAAGAAGGACTTTGAATTTTGCAACAATATCTGGTGAAGGAGAAGGGAAAGGCAAGGAAACAGCTGTCTCGTTAGAATCGGAAGAAGAAGAGGAAGAGGAGGAAGACTACTCTGAGGAACAGTATCCTCCAGTTGATGACAAATACATGCATCTCGAAGAGCGTCTGAGCGCAATGGAAATACAAAAGGTGTCGGGCTTAGACTTTTAAGAATTGGGACTAGTGTCGGGGATTGTGATTCCTCCGAAGTTCAAAGTGCCTATGTTTGCAAATTATGATGGAGTTTCATGCCCTAAAATGCATCTCCGATCATATGTGAGGAAAATTCAACCCCATACCATTGATAAAGACTTATGGGTGCACTTCTTCCAAGACAGTCTGTCTGGGACTCAACTTGACTGGTTCTACCAACTAGAAATGGCCAATGTTCACAATTGGAAAGATCTTGCTGCATCTTTCTACAAGAAATACCAGTACAATGCTGATTTGGCGCCTACTCGTACTCAACTCCAGAGTATGGCCATGGCCTCCAATGAAGGTTTCAAAGATTACGCACAAAAATGGAGAGATTTGGTTGGAAGAGTTCAACCCCCTCTGTCTGAGAGAGAGTTGGTAGACATGTTCTTGGGCACCTTATCTGGCCCTTTCTTCAACCATTTAATCAGAAGTTCATCTGCCGATTTACTGAACTAATATTAACCGGAGAGAGGGTGGAAGCTGGCATAAAAAGTGAAAAGATTCAGGAGGATTCATCTTCTTTTACAGCTGTAAGGAAGCCTTTCATCGGAAAGAAAGAGGTAGCTGCTGTATATCCGCAAAGGAACCAAGATAGGGCCAAGCGTCGACCAATGGTGGGGGCTGTTATGATTCCCAAGCCTACATTTGATCAACAAAGAAGTAATCAACCAAGCGTGGAAAGGCCAGTCAGGCAATTCACAGGAATCAACATGACTCTGTCTCAAGTATTACCGCATCTTCTGAGATCTAACTTGCCAACCTTGAAAGAAGCTCCGAAAAACCCCAATACAACATCCCCTCATTATCATCCCAATGCCCGTTGCGCATATCACTCTGAAAGTCCTGGTCACGATACTAAAAACTGTTGGGCCTTGAAGAAAAAAATACAAGACCTCATTGAAGCAAAAGAAATTGAGTTTGATGCGCTCGAGAAGCCAAATGTCATTTCTGCTCATATGCCCAGACATGGTCACAATACCAATGCTATTGAAGAATATTTGTTTATTACCACAGTTGATGAACTCATGACTCCACTTCCAACCATTAAGATAAACTTGTTGAAAGCCGGTGTGCTCCCAGGCTGTAATGAAGTTTGCCATCTCTTCTTATCCTCACCAACTGATTTCCCTTTGTTGAAAGCAGGCATTCAGCGCCTGATAGATAACAAAGAGATTTTGTTTGAAAGTACTCCTGTTTCACCTATTCCTGTTAAAGATGTTTCAATCATTACTATTTCCGCCAATTCTCCCAGGGTCTCCACCAAAAGACCCGTTAGAATTACATCGGTTCCAAAAGCAGCTCCTCTAATAATCACAATGCATGGTCCAGACCCATATAAATCAGACAAGACCGTGCCGTGGAATTACGGAGGCGATATTTACTACCATGGCATCAAACAAGACTGGCCGGCTGTCGAAGAGATAAATTACGAAGAATAAGATGTCGATATCAGCAATATTGCCGGAGCTAGTGAAATTACCCGAAGCGGTAGGATTTTTTCTCCAGAAATCTCTCCCCCAAAAGCAATTTCTGGACCCGTGATCATCCCTGTGGTTGCTCCAAAGGTTACTTCTGTACCCATAATCATCTCTGCAAGTGCTCATATTGACGAAGATGTTACAACCCCTGTTATCATTCCTACCAACACTCCTTCTGCTGAGACTCGAGGAAAGAGTATTCAAGTGGAGCTTGTCCGGACGAAGGCTCAATCGCTGACTATCCCTGAGACATCCAAGAAAGAAATGGAGGAGATCCTAAAAATTATCAAGAGGAGCGATTACGATGTAGTTGAACAGTTGGGACAAACTCCCTCCAAGATCTCCATGCTGGCATTACTACTGTGTTCCGAGGCACATGCAAAAGCCTTAGTGAAGTTACTAAAAACGGCCCATGTGCCTCAAGAGACATCTGCTGATCAATTTCAAGACTGCGTGGCCAGCCTAACTGCAGACAATGGCCTAGGTTTCTCGGATGTTGATCTAACACCGAGGGGGAGAAATCATAATGAGGCATTACATGTCTCAGTGGAATGCAGGGGTACAACCCTGGCCCATGTTTTGGTGGACACAGGCTCATCCTTGAATGTATTACCAAAAAAAGCTCTTGACAGACTTGACTGCAAGGGACTGACGTTAAAACCAAGCAACATAGTAGTAAGGGCATTTGACAGCTCGAAAAGGATGGTACACGGGGAAGTGGATATCCCCATAAAATTTGGGACCCAAACTTTCAATTCAACCTTTTATGTAATGGATATCCGCCCTTCTTACTCCTCTCTGCTAGGACAACCATGGATCCATAATGCTAGCGGTGTTACCTCTACACGTCACCAGATGCTGAAGTATCCGGTTCAAGGGAAGATTATCACCGTACATGGATAGTAAGAATACATGATCACCATCTCAATTCCTTCAGATATGTGGAATTGGACGGCGAATTCATTGAAACTCCATTTCAACACTTCGAAGAAGTCCCCCAAGAAGTGGCAGTGACCAAGGCTGCTCCCAAGATTACAAGACCTCCACTCCGGATGTCATCACTAAAGGACACCAAATTAGTAGTAGAAGAAGGAGGATGCACTATCTGGGGACAACTTCCAGATATCTCGTGCAAGTCTGACAAGTTTGGCCTAGGTTTCACTTCAAGCGCTCAAAAGGTTGTCCGTCGTGCCCGTGCTGGAGGGCCACCCTTGAAGATTAGCAACTGTTAGGTCAACGCGGTAGAAGATGGTGAAGATGATTGCAACCTGGAGGATTTGATCTTCCCTACCATCAATGGAGGGCTCAGCAATTGGGAGGATAGAGACTTCAACCCAATCACTTTCATCCCTCAGTAATTTATCTTTACATTTTGTTGGATCTGTAATATTTAGAACAATTCGCACTCTTAAAACCTTGTGTCTTACCCGAGGCACAATGGTCCATTTGTAAGGGTTATTATCTCATTTTTCATATTACATCAATGAATCATGGACGTTTTCACATTCAAACTTTTGTGCTCAATATTTTTCTTTTACATTTTACTTTCTTTCGAAGATAGCTATACCCTTACACACACCCACACTCACAATGAAGGTATACATCCATTTTGGATCCCATGGGTAACGATACTGCTATGGCCTTTTGTGACTCTAAGAATCTGATCTACCAAGCCGAAGACGAAGGTGAGGAAGATTGTGAAGTACCAGGGGAACTTTCCAGACTACTACAACAAGAGGAGAGAACCATTCAGCCTCACGAGGAACGCGTGGATACAATCAACTTGGGTACCAAAGAAGACAAAAAAGAGGTCAAAGTGGGTGCCAATATAGAACCCAGTGTCAAGGAGCGTCTGATTCAGTTGTTGCATGATTATGTTGAAGTCTTTTCCTGGCCATATGAAGACATGCCGGGACTCGATGAAGATATTGTGGTACATTGTCTGCCTACAAGAGAGGATTGTCCGCCAGTAAAGCAAAAGGTACGTCGAATGAGGCCTGATATGTCAGAAAAGATTAAAGCAGAGGTCATGAAGCAATTTAACACTGGATTCTTGGTTGTCACCTCTTACTCCCAATGGGTTGCCAATGTTGTTCCCATGCCCAAAAAGTACGGCAAAGTGCGAATGTGTGTGGACTACAGAGATTTGAATAAGGAAAGCCCTAAGGATTATTTTCCACTCCCCCACATTGATATCCTAGTTGAAAATACGGCACAACACAAAGTGTTCTCCTTCATGGACGGATTCTCAAGTTACAACCAAATCAAAATGGCACCTGAGGACGTGGAGAAAACAACATTTGTCACACAGTGGGGAACATTCTGCTACAAGGTGATGCCATTCAGACTGAAGAATGTTGGGGCAACCTATCAGCGCGCCATGGTAGCTTTATTTCACGACATGATACATCATGAAATAGAAGTCTACATGGACGATATGATATCTAGATCGCAAACAGAAGAAGAGCACCTTGATCACTTACAAAAACTGTTTGAGAGACTGAAGAAGTACAAGTTAAGGTTGAATCCAAACAAGTGCACATTCGGGGTACGGTCTGGTAAGCTCCTAGGCTTTATTATCAGCAATAACGGTATTGAGGTCGATCCTGCCAAAGTTAAAGCAATACAAGAGATGCCTGCTCCTCGTACTGAGAAGGAAGTCAGAGGATTCTTGGGACGTTTGAATTATATCGCCAGATTCATTTCTCACCTGACAGCTACTTGTGAGCCAATCTTCAAACTATTGAAGAAAGATCAAGTAGTCAAATGGAATGATGAATGCCAAGTTTCTTTTGATAAAATCAAAGAGTACTTACAAGAGCCTCCTATGTTAATGCCACCAGTTGAGGGAAGATCGTTGATCATGTATCTGACTGTTTTAGAGAATTCAATGGGGTGTGTATTGGGGCAGCATGACGAGTCTGGCCGAAAAGAGCACGCTATTTACTACCTGAGCAAAAAGTTTACCGACTGTGAAACCAGATATTCACTGCTCGAGAAAACTTGATGCGCTCTGGCATGGGCTGCTCGCCAGCTAAGACAATATATGCTGACTCATACTACTTTGTTGATATCTAAAAGGGATCTGATAAAATATATCTTCGAAAAGCCTGCTCTTTCTAGGAGAATAGCTAGTTGGCAGATGATCCTGACAGAGTACGACATACAGTATACTACCCAGAAAGCTATAAAGGGTGTTGTACCCCAAAATTTGCCCTCCCATATTCTTCAAGAAATGGCCAAGTCAAGCTTCAAAACCTCCCCAAGGGTTGCACAGTGCAAGGGCCTCCTAAGCAGGCAAAATTAGGGTTTTGGTTCTGATCAAGAAAATGAAGTTTCAAAGAGCCCAATCAAGTCTCACATGCCTACAAATATGGTCAAGCATCCTCATATCAAGTTTCAAGACTTTCAGCACAAAATTGCACAGTCAAAAACCCTAATTGCACCACAGTCAACTGTAGGGGCAAAATGGTCATTTGACAGTCAAAAGTTCAAATTTTTGGTCAACATATCATTTTGAAGCCACAAACATCATTTTATCAATGCTTGATCATGATTCTCAAAACTTGGCTCAAAAATCATCAAGATGCAAAAGTTTCTATTTTTGGACAGCTGAAAAAGTCAACTGAAATTGACCAGGGCATAACTTTCACATGGTTCATCAGAAAAATTCCATCCAAATCTCATTTTGAAGAGAAAGACATTTCCTACAACTCATCTTCATACTTCAAGTCCAAGAAATGCTCTCACAAAAAGTTATCAATTTCAACATTATAGGTCATTTTCAAAAGTCAACAAAAAAGGACTTTATGTCAAAGACCATAACTTGAGATTGCTAAATCAAAATGACATGGGACCAAGGACATTGGTCATAGGACTCAAAGACCTTTCCAAAATGTCCAAGAACATGAGCAAAGTTTAAAAATTGAGCAAGTTATGCATTGGAGAAGTTGGGATATTTTTGTGAAATGGCCAAAACCATTTATCCTTGAAATCTCATTTTTGACAAAAGGGGCCCACTTTTTCCACTTGAATTAACTTGGCCATGCCTCCCACGTGTCCCACCTTTTATTTCATATTTTTTAATTAATTTTTTCATTTTTAATTGATTTTATTGGATTTAATTAAGTTTAAATCTTTTAAAATCAAGAAAAAATCAAAAAGTTTGATTAAATGAAATATTTGGCCTTAACTAGCCTTGAAACATCATTATGTGCCTACCAAAATTCGTGCAAAGGAGTAAACAAGGCAAGAATTCAAAAATGGACTCAAAAATGGAAAGTTGGTTATGGAGTTTGATGGAGAATCTTGGAATTTAAGGCTATGCATTATGGAGCCATAATTTCTCTTCCTACACATTGCATAAGACCTATACAATTGAGACAGAACAAGATTGGACAAGAAGCTGCGCAGGAACCTTGAGAGAAAACTTGAAAAATTAGCAAAAAATTCCAAAACTGAAAACCCTTTTGCAGGTTGATTCAAGGCTTAATAGTCGTTCAAACACCTTCCTGAAGGTCCATTGAAAGTTTTCCAATCACAAACTCTCATCAAAACGCCCAGAATTGGTATAATAAAGTCAAACTGTTGCAAATAAAATCCATGATCGTGCATACTAATTCATGCGTTTTTTACACTTTTTGATACGTGATTTACCTTCTTTATGCAATTCTGATGCTATCTATATGGTTTAATTTTGTTTCCATGCCTTATACAAGGATTTGCCATTAGAGATGCTTAGGGTTTTCAGGTTCTCAAATTGGGCGTTTCTTATTCCTGCAAAATTAGGACACACGACTAACACCATTGCATCAGGCACATCTGGACGAAGAAGAAGCCACCATCGCGCCTAATTTATAAAGCCCCTAGGGCTAATCGTTATTTTCTGGTATACCATCTTAGGCCACGCATGAAAAACCGTTGCCATGTTTTATTTGTTTTTTTTCAGGAAAATAATACATGAAGAAGATGATGTGTTGGCAAATGGTGATAGGCTGATTCAAAAAATTCGCGCGCTGGAGCCCATTGACCATTGTTTATTTTATATTATTTGTTTGTTGTTTTAATTACAGATAACGTGTCTAGCACAACTGGCAAAGCATGCGTGTGTCAACGTCCAAGACCTGGGTTCGAGCCCCAGGTCTTCAATAATTTCTATGTTATTTTTCATTTAACGTTCACATGCAGCGCCTATGTTATAGTCCATGATACACCATCAGAATCCAGCGTACACGCGTCTTGAAGCATCAGATCAAAGGCTGAGAGTTGGAGAGCACCATACACCTTGGTCCACGCTTCAGCATGCTACTCAAAAAAGTCAAGCGGGTCAGGCTTATTGGGCCAGATTTCTCAATTCATACCTCCGAATTAGGGGCTTCACCCCCTTAGGTTTTACAATTTTCTTTCTTTTCTTTGTTCTTTTTATTATTTTTATATTCTTTTAATTGTTGCTTTCTTTTAATTAATTAATATTTTCAAAATATAAAAAAACATATAAAAATCAGAAAAAAGAGATAAAATAATAAAATATTTTATTTTAAATAAATTTGTATGTAATTAATTTAGATTTAATTTTAGGTTATAATTTAATTCTTTTTTCACAATAAACCAAAAATAACAAAAATAGGCCTTAGCACTTTTTATCTTTTTTAATAAATTAAATATTTTTATTATAAATATCATTAACCATTAATTTTGTAAATAAATTTTATAATTAATTAGTTTTAATTCTAGGTTAACTTTAATGCATTTTCTTTAACAAATTAAAAACAATTAGAATTAGAATTAATTATTTGACTTTTAATTAATTTAATTTTCTTTAATGTCATAAATACAAAAAACATAAAAATAAGTTCCTTTTTTATTTATTTAATTTAATTATTTTAACTTAATTATTTTAATTCCTTCAAAGGGTTCAACGCCCTCGCATTCGATTATGTTTTTGTTCGCGCGTTTTATTTATTTCTTTTGTGAATATAATGTATTTGTTCCAAAGCCCTGTAATAGCTATTAGACATTTATTTTCTGCACTCTATTTTAAATCGGGTCTGGATTAATTTGGCGTTGTAGACCCGCGCCTTTGTAATAGCGTAGGACTTTTACCTTTTCCGCACTTTAAAATTCCCGCACTTTTAACTGTTAAACAATAACATGAAAGAATGAATGCCCAAAAATAAAATCAAAGCGTAGATCACCAATGCATGATAAGACAAACAATAAACTGAAAATGACGCACAATTCACACACCACCCCTAGGGTACGCCTCACTGTTGCCTTGCCTTCGAAGGGTGATCGTCGAGTAGAGGATGTCTTAGTAAGTCCTCATGATCCGGGAACCTGGCATGAGGGTAGCTTCTAAGGTGTCTTCCCATTGCTCTGGTGATCACCATGTCCCGAACCTCGAATTGACCCGAACACCTCCAACGGTGGTGCTACCTACCTCTCAATGGTGGGATAGCACTATCTAAAGGACTCTTACACAACCTAATTCCTTAGAGTAGGTAGGTTTCTCTTAAGTACTTGCTCTTTCAAAACAAAACAAAAACATCTTTTCACACCTCACACTTTCAAAAGTTTTCAAACAAATTTTTCATACACTCTTGAGGACTGATACAAGAGTTACTTAGAAATTTTTCAAAACGAAACTTTTTTTTCAAACCCACTCACACTCTGAAAAGCAAACATTTTGAAAACACAATGAGCAAGTATCTAAGAGCCCATGGATAACCATGGATAGAAAGGGTGCTAACACCTTCCCTTTCTATAACCTACCTCCCGAACCGAGAGCAATCTCTTTAAAGGAATTTTTTTGTGCTTTTGTCCTTTCCATTTGGAGAAAATAAAAGACGGTGGAGACTCTTGCTTACCGCGACATTTCGCGAAACCAGCTAAAAAACAGTCAGTTCCAGATCCACCGATCACAGAACTGGCGACTCTGCTGGGGACACTTATAAAGTGAGGTGTACCTTAGGACTAAGATCACTGTGTTTTCAATTGCTTTGATTTGTTTGCTTTAAATTGTGGGACTGTCTTGGGAGTTCTATAGATCCTAACCCGGATCTGGGGATACCTTCTTAGAAAGTAGCAACAAGGCTGTGAGGGAACTGTGCGGGGTATACCGACATGGTTGAAGCAGTCTGCTACGTTGATGTGGCACTTTGGTGTGTACCGGTAACCCTTGAGTTTAATCAAGGAGAGTACGGGGCCTCCGCGTGGTGTCGTGAAGCATCAACAGACCTTAGGAACCTTAATTGAACCATCTTGGCCTCTTTAGGGTAGTGAGATAACTACTTTGGTGTACTCCAAAGTCGGTTGATACTCGATACTACACTCAATTGAGGGTTGTTTTCTTGGGATATTTTGATCGCCAGTCAGTGGCTAAATCGAAACGATGAACAATGAAAGCAATCCAATGATATTGAGATCCTTAGAACCCGGTTACTTCTAATAGGACAGGTTGAGCCCACCAACTTCAAGAGGGTAATACCCAGACCCCATGCTGGCCTGAACTCTAAGGGTTTCCCTTGTATGACTTGTGTGCCTTCCAACTTGACTACTTGCATGCTTGTTATCTGACATTTGAGTTTCTTGCAGGTTTTGTTTATAGTCCTTAATTGGGACTCATAACAGGGTTTACTAAGTTTCTCACAAGTTTTGTTTACAGTCCTTAATTGGGACTCATAACAGGGCTACTCACATTACCCTATGCATACCATAACATCATACCATTGCATACATCCTAACCCATTTCAAGGATCTCAAGGGTCTGTGATGCAGGTCATGATGAATCAAACATCTAGCAAGGGGCAAAGAGGATTTATTTTCCTCTAGCCAAGGTTGTCAGGGGCTATGACCCACTTGATATGGTGAGCTTTGACTCTTGAAGAAGGTTCCCTTAACCAAGTTTGTTTGGAAATCAAAACCAGACATGATGACTAAAGTCAGAGTCTATGACCCACTGGATATGGTGAGCCTTTGACCCTTGGAAGAAAGATTCCCAACAAACATGAAGCTCTTTCAATCAAGCTACCGGATCCAAATGCTAACAAAATTTCCTGTTTATCCCGCGAGATCCTTGAAAACATTGCATGCATATCATACACATCATTGCATAACAGGTACCCTTGTTACAGGCCAATTACCCTCTTCGCTGTTTATTTCAGCAATGGCTTTCCAATCAAACACCCAGGAGTTCCCTACTCAAGAGACTCAGTTCAGGGAGATCTTCCTAAGCCTATCCAAGGGGCAGGGAGAGTTGAGAACGCTCCTCATGGGGAATTTGGTCAAGAACAGTCCAGAAGACGGTAAAGATGAACGACTGAAACATATGCAAGCTGAGATAGACGTAATGAGGACTCAGATGCTGGGGAAAATGGCCCTTATCCAAGGCTTAGCTCAGGAACAAGAAGAGTTGAGAACTGTGATCAACCAGCTTCAGCAAGACAGTATGAAGCAAGTAGCCAAGGCTGGAGACCAAACCGGTAATCGGCCTCCAAGAAGTCAAAGGCTTGGTTCAATGAATGGACCTCTCCAAGCTGCTACTACTTCACAGCTCCAACCACAACCTCGCCCAGAGCAACGGGTTGATCAGAGCAAGCCCATAAGGCAATTCACCCAGCTCAACACGTCGCTGTCCCAAGCTTTGCAACACCTGTTGAAGTTGAATCTGGTGACGTTGATAGGACCTCACCCTAATCCTAAGACTTCTTCACCCAACTATAATCTTGGGGCCAGGTGCGCATACCATTCTAACAGCCCGGGGCATGATACTGATGACTGTTGGAAGTTGAGGTACAAAATCCAAAGCCTGATTGATGAAGGAGCTGTGGAATTCACCCCAGATGGTCAGGTCGAGTTCTTCTACTATCCCTGCGAGGTTCACCATCTGAAATGACAAGCCCTGAGACTAGAAGACTTTTGTTCATTCGAATGCTCAAGTTGTAATTTTCTTTTGATTGTTCAAACATTTGTTCATTGTTAAATGTTGTTATTTCATTAATGCATCGCATATGTCTGTTTTGAAGCAATATATTCGCATTTATTATGCTTAAAACTGTTTTCATATT
Source organism: Vicia faba (assembly GCA_948472305.1). Taxonomy (NCBI): domain Eukaryota; kingdom Viridiplantae; phylum Streptophyta; class Magnoliopsida; order Fabales; family Fabaceae; genus Vicia; species Vicia faba. The sequence continues at coordinate 345,991,948 of OX451739.1, forward strand.
TTTGTGATGTTCAATGCTCGGTTAACAATTCTAAGCCTCTTGCGGGAGGATGACGAAAACGATACCGCGATCATTATAGTATGCTTTTGAATAGACCCTGCTGATGAGGTACAGGCATTGTTTCAATCCCTAAACACTGGAGTTATAAGGATGATAATCCCTCGTTAACCCCTCTGAGCCAAAGAAGTAGGAGTTTCTTCTTTTCGAAATTTAAAAACCCTTAATCATAACCTGGGGCAGGGTAGTCTCTCAGTTGATCCAAGTGCATAACGAATGGCACCAAAGAGGTCCTTACTAAAAAAAAAAAGAAGACAGTGATGGTTCCGAATAATCAATAAAGAAAGGCAGTCATTATTTCTAAAAAAAAACCCATTAAGTCAAAACCCATGAAGGAGACTTACAAAACTGGGGCATCCCGCTGACTGTGATTCCAAAAAAGGAAACAGTTCAGGCAAAAAAAGAAAGGGATAACAAAAATCAAAAAAGAAAGAGGTCCTACAAACCCTCAACAAAAAAGGGAATGACTGCCTCAATCATCAACATCCGAATCATCACCGGAAAATCAGAGCAAAGACTCAAACAAGGTCTAACGCACGATCAACTGAGCTTAGGTTTGAAGAACATCACGAAGAGCGGGTGGGTACAAATAATTTGAGCCTTTATCCTTTGTTTCTTAAACCATGAACCAGGCCACGTTATAACCCTTAAAAGTCCTAGCTGAAGCATGGGTTAGTTCGAAAGCATACTGTTACGAAAGGTATCCTGACTCCTTAAGGCCTACGGTAAATACGGAGTTGACATCACGTTTTACAAACATTCACTTATTTTATAATGCATTGTCAAAATCTTCAAGACAGACATAAGCTTTGCATTTTTGACATAACTTTGTTTGCATATGACTTTTTGTTTGAACAGCAGGGAAATTCGCACGATGAATACCTAGTGAACAAAAGCACCTCCAATCAAGGGGCATGACATGATCATTGTCCATCATCTGGGGCAGTCCAATCAAGATTCAGGGAATCTCTCAGGGCCAAACAGCCTGGGGCAAATCTTCGCCTGAGTCACTTGGGGGCATTCCAGCAACGAATCTTGCCTAATCAGACACCTTCTGGTGGCATGACAAAACACTTCTAACAGGGGCAACTCCCTACAGCCTGAGAGCATGGACATAGTCGGAAAAATACTACGCGAAATCAAAGACCCGCTAGGTTGACACACCTAGGCAAAAATAAGGGCTTCCCGGCGAACCAAAAGGGTTCGGGAAAAATGAAGGGATGAAATGAAAAAATCGGTACACCCGGCAAGTCGAAAACCTGAAAAGGCGGCTTGGGCAAAAAGGGGTATCCCGGTGGACTGAAAACCCGAAAGGGCGGTTCAGGAAAAAGTTAGGGATCAAAGCGTACGACTATGTCCTGTCATCTTGTCACCTGCCTATCAGAAGAAGGTTTGTCCATCAACAACTATCAGCACCTCACAGGTCTTCCTCTCATACCTCAGAAACAGGGGCAATAAAGAGTTGTCCAAGCGATCTATTTGTTCTGTCCTCCAAGGTATCAAGGTAGGTTCAGCTGAAGAACACAACCAGGTATCTTAATTCCCTAGAGAGTGAGCCAGCAAGCAGTATACTCTCCACAAGCAAAGAAATTATCAAACTTAAGGAAGTTGAGTATCCCCCAGCAGATATCAACATTCCCCAGCAGCATATATTCTTAACAAGCATCCCCGACAGTCTTGGTCTAAAGATTGTTCCCCGGCGGTATATCAAACATTCAGTGGTGTCACTTCCCCTGGTACATCTCAAAACTTCCCCAGGAGAATCCAATCCAGCTTCCCCAAGAAGTTGAAATCCATCTCCCCAAGCAGCAAGCTTATCCCTAGTAGATTCTGGAAGCTTATCCTCGCAGAGCACGAACGCGTCGTCCGACTTTATTTAAAGAGTTATTTCCTTAACAGGATATAACTGGGTTATCCTCAGCCAAAATCCACGGAAAGAGCGTCCTCGACGAAATATCCTTATCCCCAGCGAAGTCTATTAACACTTCCAATATAACGATGGTATCCACAGCGAGTCATCATCGATGCTCAGCAAAGCATCTCTCTTCCCACAGAGTATTGCTTCCCAGCATGGTCGCTAGAGTATCTTTTCTCCCCGCAGAATTTTCCACTCGCCGAGTTTATTCCTCAACGGAGTCATCTTCTCCTACCGGTATTCTTGCAGTTATCATCCCCAGCGGAAGCAAAATCTATTCTTCAACATCAGCTCAGGATATGACTTCCCGGCACCCGTCAAGGATTTAATTTCCTAGACGAAAACATACATTCATAAAACATCACATACATTATTATAGCATGCATAGACGCATTATATCATACAAATCTCATTTATGTTGAGAACATCATTGTTTGATCCATATCATGCATTGCATATGACTGACCTCTATCCTTTCAGGAAAGTTTCAGCTAAACTCTCAATCATATTTCAAGACCTAGACCGGTTCAGTTAATCGACCCCAAAGATTTCTTATCCAGTCCAAGGCCTTCTCTAGTCCAGCTAAATCGACCCCATACAGATTTTTCTGATGAAGACTCAGTAGAAGTTATCCAGGTTTTTCTCAGACGCCCGCTTTTGAGATTATAATTTCCTTTGGTTCTCTCCCGACGTTGTGGAGGTGATAATTCCAATCCAGGTTTTTCTCAAACGTCCGCTGTTGAGATTATAATTTCCTATGGTTCCCTCTCCGACGGTGAGTGAGGTGATAATTCCAATCCAGGTTTTTCTCAAACGTCCGCTGTTGAGATTATAATTTCCTATGGTTCCCTCTCCGACGGTGAGTGAGGTGATAATTCCAATCCAGGTTTTTCTCAAACGTCCGCTGTTGAGATTATAATTTCCTATGGTTCCCTCTCCGACGGTGAGTGAGGTGATAATTCCTTTTCAGATGGTTCCCTCTCCGACGGTGAGTGAGGTGATGATCTCCTATGGTTCCCTCTCCGACGGTGAGTGAGGTGATAATTCCTTTTCTAATGGTTCCCTCTCCGACGGTGAGTGAGGTGATAATTCCTTTTCTATGGTTCCCTCTCCGACGGTGAGTGAGGCGATAATTCCTTTTCTAATGGTTCCCTCTCCGACGGTGAGTGAGGTGATAATTCCTTTTCAGATGGTTCCCTCTCCGACGGTGAGTGAGGTGATAATCTCCTATGGTTCCCTCTCCGATGGTGTGTGAGGTGATAATTCCTTTTCAGATGGTTCCCTCTCCGACGGTGAGTGAGGTGATAATCTCCTATGGTTCCCTCTCCGACGGTGAGTGAGGTGATAATTCCTTTTCAGATGGTTCCCTCTCCGACGGTGAGTGAGGTGATAATCTCCTATGGTTCCCTCTCCGATGGTGCGTGAGGTGATAATTCCTTTTCAGACGGTTCCCTCTCCGACGGTGAGTGAGGTAATAATCTCCTATGGTTCCCTCTCCGACGGTGAGTGAGGCGATAATTCCTTTTCTAATGGTTCCCTCTCCGATGGTGCGTGAGGTGATAATTCCTTTTCAGATGGTTCCCTCTCCGACGGTGAGTGAGGTGATAATCTCCTATGGTTCCCTCTCCGACGGTGAGTGAGGTGATAATTCCTTTTCAGATGGTTCCCTCTCTGACGGTGAGTGAGGTGATAATCTCCTATGGTTCCCTCTCCGATGGTGCGTGAGGTGATAATTCCTTTTCAGATGGTTCCCTCTCCGACGGTGAGTGAGGTGATAATCTCCTATGGTTCCCTCTCCGACGGTGAGTGAGGTGATAATTCCTTTTCAGATGGTTCCCTCTCCGACGGTGAGTGAGGTGATAATCTCCTATGGTTCCCTCTCCGATGGTGCGTGAGGTGATAATTCCTTTTCAGACGGTTCCCTCTCCGACGGTGAGTGAGGTGATAATCTCCTATGGTTCCCTCTCCGACGGTGAGTGAGGCGATAATTCCTTTTCTAATGGTTCCCTCTCCGATGGTGCGTGAGGTGATAATTCCGTTTCAGATGGTTCCCTCTCCGACGGTGAGTGAGGTGATAATCTCCTATGGTTCCCTCTCCGACGGTGAGTGAGGTGATAATTCCTTTTCAGATGGTTCCCTCTCCGACGGTGAGTGAGGTGATAATCTCCTATGGTTCCCTCTCCGACGGTGAGTGAGGTGATAATTCCTTTTCAGATAGTTCCCTCTCCGACGGTGAGTGAGGTGATGATTCCCTTTCAGATTATAATTTCCTAAGGTTCCCTCTCCAACGGTGAGTGAGGTGATAATTCCTTTCAGATTATATTTGCCCATGGTTCTCTTCCCGATCCTGCGAAGATGGTAATTCCCACTAAGATTTTCTCAACGAGCGTTGTTGAAGTTAAAGTCGCCCAAGGTTCTCTTACCGTTCATGCTAAGGTAGTAACCATCCCTGGTTCATTCATCATCTTGTGAAGCTCCAGACTCAGCTCCTGTAACCAGTCAGGACACATCTATACCAAGCATCTGAAAACCAGCTCCTGCAACATGTCAGGTACTCATTTTTCTTTTGCAGGTATACAGGTTTTCGCTAAGGAATCTCTTATGCGATCAACATCCAGATGGCATCTATAAGCCCATCATCCTATTCATCAACCTCTAAATGGCATCTATAAGCCCATTTCATCATCACACTGCTACTATGTGAGCGCAAATTTCTGGGCACTCTAGTGTCCAATCATCTTCTACCTTCGGATTACGAAAGGCACGTCAGCCAATCTGCATCCTCAGGTCTAAGAAGATTGAACAGGGGAAACTGTTGTACCCCAAAATTTGCCCTCCCATATTCTTCAAGAAATGGCCAAGTCAAGCTTCAAAACCTCCCCAAGGGTTGCACAGTGCAAGGGCCTCCTAAGCAGGCAAAATTAGGGTTTTGGTTCTGATCAAGAAAATGAATTTTCAAAGAGCCCAATCAAGTCTCACATGCCTACAAATATGGTCAAGCATCCTCATATCAAGTTTCAAGACTTTCAGCACAAAATTGCACAGTCAAAAACCTTAATTGCACCACAGTCAACTGTAGGGGCAAAATGGTCATTTGACAGTCAAAAGTTCAAATTTTTGGTCAACATATCATTTTGAAGCCACAAACATCATTTTATCAATGCTTGATCATGATTCTCAAAACTTGGCTCAAAAATCATCAAGATGCAAAAGTTTCTAGTTTTGGACAGCTGAAAAAGTCAACTGAAATTGACCAGGGCATAACTTTCACATGGTTCATCAGAAAAATTCCATCCAAAGCTCATTTTGAAGAGAAAGACATTTCCTACAACTCATCTTCATACTTCAAGTCCAAGAAATGCTCTCACAAAAAGTTATCAATTTCAACATTATAGGTCATTTTCAAAAGTCAACAAAAAAGGACTTTATGTCAAAGACCATAACTTGAGATTGGTAAATCAAAATGACATGGGACCAAGGACATTGGTCAGAGGACTAAAAGACCATTACAAAATGTCCAAGAACATGAGCAAAGTTTAAAAATTGAGCAAGTTATGCATTGGAGAAGTTGGGATATTTTTGTGAAATGGCCAAAACCATTTATCCTTGAAATCTCATTTTTGACAAAAGGGGCCCACTTTTTCCACTTGAATTAACTTGGCCATGCCTCCCACGTGTCCCACCTTTTATTTCATATTTTTTAATTAGTTTTTTCATTTTTAATTGATTTTATTGGATTTAATTAAGTTTAAATCTTTTAAAATCAAGAAAAAATCAAAAAGTTTGATTAAATGAAATATTTGGCCTTAACTAGCCTTGAAACATCATTATGTGCCTACCAAAATTCGTGCAAAGGAGTAAACAAGGCAAGAATTCAAAAATGGACTCAAAAATGGAAAGTTGGTTATGGAGTTTGATGGAGAATCTTGGAATTTAAGGCTATGCATTATGGAGCCATAATTTCTCTTCCTACACATTGCATAAGACCTATACAATTGAGACAGAACAAGATTGGACAAGAAGCTGCGCAGGAACCTTGAGAGAAAACTTGAAAAATTAGCAAAAAATTCCAAAACTGAAAACCCTTTTGCAGGTTGATTCAAGGCTTAATAGTCGTTCAAACACCTTCCTGAAGGTCCATTGAAAGTTTTCCAATCACAAACTCTCATCAAAACGCCCAGAATTGGTATAATAAAGTCAAACTGTTGCAAATAAAATCCATGATCGTGCATACTAATTCATGCGTTTTTTACACTTTTTGATACGTGATTTACCTTCTTTATGCAATTCTGATGCTATCTATATGGTTTAATTTTGTTTCCATGCCTTATACAAGGATTTGCCATTAGAGATGCTTAGGGTTTTCAGGTTCTCAAATTGGGCGTTTCTTATTCCTGCAAAATTAGGACACACGACTAACACCATTGCATCAGGCACATCTGGACGAAGAAGAAGCCACCATCGCGCCTAATTTATAAAGCCCCTAGGGCTAATCGTTATTTTCTGGTATACCATCTTAGGCCACGCATGAAAAACCGTTGCCATGTTTTATTTGTTTTTTTCAGGAAAATAATACATGAAGAAGATGATGTGTTGGCAAATGGTGATAGGCTGATTCAAAAAATTCGCGCGCTGGAGCCCATTGACCATTGTTTATTTTATATTATTTGTTTGTTGTTTTAATTACAGATAACGTGTCTAGCACAACTGGCAAAGCATGCGTGTGTCAACGTCCAAGACCTGGGTTCGAGCCCCAGGTCTTCAATAATTTCTATGTTATTTTTCATTTAACGTTCACATGCAGCGCCTATGTTATAGTCCATGATACACCATCAGAATCCAGCGTACACGCGTCTTGAAGCATCAGATCAAAGGCTGAGAGTTGGAGAGCACCATACACCCTCGTTCACGCTTCAGCATGCTACTCAAAAAAGTCAAGCGGGTCAGGCTTATTGGGCCAGATTTCTCAATTCATACCTCCGAATTAGGGGCTTCACCCCCTTAGGTTTTACAATTTTCTTTCTTTTCTTTGTTCTTTTTATTATTTTTATATTCTTTTAATTGTTGCTTTCTTTTAATTAATTAATATTTTCAAAATATAAAAAAACATATAAAAATCAGAAAAAAGAGATAAAATAATAAAATATTTTATTTTAAATAAATTTGTATGTAATTAATTTAGATTTAATTTTAGGTTATAATTTAATTCTTTTTTCACAATAAACCAAAAATAACAAAAATAGGCCTTAGCACTTTTTATCTTTTTTAATAAATTAAATATTTTTATTATAAATATCATTAACCATTAATTTTGTAAATAAATTTTATAATTAATTAGTTTTAATTCTAGGTTAACTTTAATGCATTTTCTTTAACAAATTAAAAACAATTAGAATTAGAATTAATTATTTGACTTTTAATTAATTTAATTTTCTTTAATGTCATAAATACAAAAAACATAAAAATAAGTTCCTTTTTTATTTATTTAATTTAATTATTTTAACTTAATTATTTTAATTCCTTCAAAGGGTTCAACGCCCTCGCATTCGATTATGTTTTTGTTCGCGCGTTTTATTTATTTCTTTTGTGAATATAATGTATTTGTTCCAAAGCCCTGTAATAGCTATTAGACATTTATTTTCTGCACTCTATTTTAAATCGGGTCTGGATTAATTTGGCGTTGTAGACCCGCGCCTTTGTAATAGCGTAGGACTTTTACCTTTTCCGCACTTTAAAATTCCCGCACTTTTAACTGTTAAACAATAACATGAAAGAATGAATGCCCAAAAATAAAATCAAAGCGTAGATCACCAATGCATGATAAGACAAACAATAAACTGAAAATGACGCACAATTCACACACCACCCCTAGGGTACGCCTCACTGTTGCCTTGCCTTCGAAGGGTGATCGTCGAGTAGAGGATGTCTTAGTAAGTCCTCATGATCCGGGAACCTGGCATGAGGGTAGCTTCTAAGGTGTCTTCCCATTGCTCTGGTGATCACCATGTCCCGAACCTCGAATTGACCCGAACACCTCCAACGGTGGTGCTACCTACCTCTCAATGGTGGGATAGCACTATCTAAAGGACTCTTACACAACCTAATTCCTTAGAGTAGGTAGGTTTCTCTTAAGTACTTGCTCTTTCAAAACAAAACAAAAACATCTTTTCACACCTCACACTTTCAAAAGTTTTCAAACAAATTTTTCATACACTCTTGAGGACTGATACAAGAGTTACTTAGAAATTTTTCAAAACGAAACTTTTTTTTTCAAACCCACTCACACTCTGAAAAGCAAACATTTTGAAAACACAATGAGCAAGTATCTAAGAGCCCATGGATAACCATGGATAGAAAGGGTGTTAACACCTTCCCTTTCTATAACCTACCTCCCGAACCGAGAGCAATCTCTTTAAAGGAATTTTTCTGTGCTTTTGTCCTTTCCATTTGGAGAAAATAAAAGACGGTGGCGACTCTTGCTTACCGCGACATTTCGCGAAACCAGCTAAAAAACAATCAGTTCCAGATTGAGGGAAGACCGTTGATCATGTATCTGACTGTTTTAGAGAATTCAATGGGGTGTGTATTGGGGCAGTATGACGAGTCTGGCCGAAAAGAGCACGCTATTTACTACCTGAGCAAAAAGTTTACCGACTGTGAAACCAGATATTCACTGCTCGAGAAAACTTGATGCGCTCTGGCATGGGCTGCTCGCCAGCTAAGACAATATATGCTGACTCATACTACTTTGTTGATATCTAAAATGGATCTGATAAAATACATCTTCGAAAAGCCTGCTCTTTCTGGGAGAATAGCTAGATGGCAGATGATCCTGACAGAGTACGACATACAGTATACTACCCAGAAAGCTATAAAGGGCAATGCACTAGCCAATCACCTTGCTCACCAAGCAGTAGAAGACTACCAGTCCATGAAATTTGAATTTTCGGATGAAGACATCATGACATTAGACAACTACGAAGAAATCAGGCCATATGACGGACCTGAACAAGGATCCTGATGTATCCTGTTCTTTGATGGGGCATCCTATGCACTTGGAAATGGTATCGGCGTTGTACTCATATCTCCCGAAGGGTGTCATACTCCCTTTACTGCCAGACTTTGCTTTAATTGTACAAACAACATGGCGGAATATGAAGCATGCATCTTCGGTCTCAGAGCTGCTATAGACTTGGGGATCAAATCCTTGGATGTATTTGGAGATTCAGCTTTGTTCATCAGTCAGATCAAAGGGGAATGGGACACCAAACACCCAAACCTTATCCCTTACAAATAACATGTTTTGACATTGCTACCACATTTTGAGAAGATTACCTTCGAGCATTTCCCGCGAGAAGAAAATCAGCTAGCAGACGCTCTAGCCACAATATCATATATGTTTAAACTTAATTGGGATAACGAGGCTCCCCAGATCACCATCGAACGAATGGACGAACCAGCACACTGTCACGAGATTAATACAGAAGAAGTAATGGACCAGCCTTGGTTTCATGAAGTCAAAAGGCATCTCGAGGCTCAAGAATATCCAGAAGGAGCTTCAATCAATGATAAGAAGTTCTTAAGGAGATTCTCTGCTAAATTTTTCCTTAGTAATGGAATCTTGTATAAACGCAATCATGACTCTGTGTTAATTCGGTGCGTAGATAAGGTTGAAGCAGAAAGGATCATGGCGAAATTACACGAAGGCACTTTTGGCACCCATTCCAGTGGGCATACAATGGCAAATAAAATCATACGGGCAGGCTATTACTGGTCTACCATGGAAGCATATTGCTACCAACACTCTCGAACCTTCCATAAGTGTCAAATTTATGCTGACAAGGTGCATGTACCTCTGGTTCCTCTGAATGTCCTTACAGCTCCTTGGCCCTTCGCTATGTGGGGAATAGATATGATTGGGGAAATCAAGCCGACAGCCTCCAATGGACACGGATTCATCCTAGTGGCCATTGACTATTTTACAAAGTGGGTAGAGGCAGCTTCCTTCGCTTTCGTCACCAAGAACGTTGTTGCCCGTTTCATCAAGCAAAATCTCATTTTCTGGTACGGTATCCCCGAAAGGATCATCACTGACAATGGTACAAATATCAACAACACTATAATCACCGCCTTGTGAGAGCAATTCAAGATTCAACATCATAATTCTTCTCCCTATCGGCCAAATATGAATGGTGTTGTCGAAGCTGCGAATAAAAACATTAAAAAGATCTACAGAAAATGACAGTCACATACATAGACTGGCATGAGATGTTACCATTCGCTCTCCATAGATATCATACTACGGCTCACACATCAACCGGGGCAACACCTTATTCTTTGGTTTACGGCATGGAGGTTGTCTTGCCTATTGAGGTTCAGATCCCCTCTCTGAGGATTATGAAGGATGCAGGGTTGAACGAAGACGATTGGATCCAAACTCGACTTGATCAACTGAATTTGATTTATGAGAAGAGACTTACTGTTTGTTGTACCCCAAAATTTGCCCTCCCATATTTCTCAAAACATTTCAAGAAAAATTCACAAGTCCAACCTGGCGCGTCATATTCAGGTATTCTTTCGCCAAGATATCTCTGATAACGTATTCTCAAATTCAGGTTCGGCTCAAGAGTCAATTCTTTAAAGAAGGTATCTGAATGTGTGAGTTTTCTCGAAGAAATATGGTGAAAAAGTGTACTGAAAGTGCAGTTTTTACGCGCTAAAAAATTCATAACTTGAAGATCGTGGCTCGTTTTGAACCCGTTTCGGTGGCCAAAATTCCGTCTTGACATTATCTACGTTTTCATCTCTCACGGCTGGAAGCCAATTTCAATCATAAGGTCTTCAAAAATGTGGATTTATCAAGTATTTTCATAAGAAAATTTGTGACAAGTTTATTTGCGTCATGTTCAGAAAATCATAACTTGGTCGATTTTCATCGTATCGAGCTGGTTCCGGTGCCAAAATTTCACAAATTGAGTTGGCTACATTTTCACAGAAGGTATTGAGTTCAAACGGTATTCAAAAGGCCTTCGTTGTTTGCTCAGAGTGCGTGACACGCTGAAAATCCTGAATGCTGAATATTATTTCATCTGGGCCGAAACTTCGAAAATTCATAACTCGGTCAATTTTTATCGGATTGGACTCATATTTTTACACAAGGTTACTGACTCATAGATCTACAACTTTGCTTCAAAAGTCGAGACCAAATTATGCACCGATCAATACCAGTTTTTTATTGAAGAACGTGTCAGAGTCGACACTGGAGCCCAAAATAAGTTTGTCTGAGCTGAAACTTCAAAAATTCATAACTAATTCACCGTTTATCCGATTGAGCCGATTTTCGGACAGGAGTTAGTTATCGATGTCAGCTACATTTTGTTTTCACATTTCAACTTCAAAAAATGCACTTAAGTCCCTGCGATTTAGCCTGGAAAGTGACGAATTCAAGTGAATATTGGAGGCCCAATTGCACATTCAAAGCCCATTTGCTTTATCCTAATTTCCATTATATAATCACCTTCTTTTCACACAAACTAGAGAAGAGAGGAAAAGAAGAGAGAAAAAAAACCTTGCCACAACACTGTTAGAATATCAAACTCTTTCAAGAACCCTAAAACCTTGAAATCCTTATTACAAATCCCTCTCTCACTACAAACAAGCCATCACAGTTACAAACCAACACCTCACTACTTCTTCAGTAAGGATAAGGCTGGCTTAATCTCCATGATCCTAATTTTCCAGTAAGGCATAAAAGCATTTAGGTCACTAATTTTCCAGTAAGGGTAAGATTGATTTGATCTCCATGATCAAAAGGGTATAATCATTCATACATGTCATATTGTGCCTAAACATTAAACTTCTTCATATATTGGCTTTATTTGCATTTTATGATTTTATTTAATGTGTTCGTGAGATTCAACACTGCAGATTTAGACAGGATCCCATGCAGGTTCATTAAGGAACGTTGAGGCCAAAAGTCAAATGGCCAAAAGCCAAAAGCCAAATGGCCAAAGTAGAAAAACTTATGCATGACACCAATACATGGCGAGACAGACATCCTGAGAAGATTAAGGAACGTTGAGGCCAAAACGCAAATGGCCAAAAGCCAAAAGCCAAATGGCCAAAGTAGAACAACTTATGCATGATGAGGCCAGAACACAAATGGCCAAACCACTCCAATTCACCTCCAAAAAGGGGACAGAAACCCCCCAAGGTATTGTATTTTCTTTCTTTTCCTTATTTTATTTATTTCAATTATTTCTTTTTTTAATTAATTCCTTTAATTTAACTTATTTTCATAAAATATAAAAAAATAGTAAAAAACAGAAAAGTCATAAAAATCAAAATATATTTATTTAATTAATATTTTTTGTAAATAAATTTCACTAATAATTAATTATTTATTTTTATAAATCAAAATTGCATGTAAATAATTAGATTAATTTTAGGTTTAATTTTAACATGTTTTTCTTAATAAATAAAAAAAATTAGAATTAGGGTTAATATTTTAATTTCATTTAATCTTTCTCATAAAAATACATAAAAAACATAAATACCAAAAACTCAAAAAAACAATAATAATTTCTTTTTTCTCTTTAATTTCATTAGTTTAATCATTTAATTTAATTTCATTAAAAAGGGTCCAACACCCTCGTTTCCAATTTTAATTCCTATTCGCGCATTTTTATTTATTTCCTTCTTTTAAATATTTATGCAACTCTCCCAAGGCCTTGTAAACTTAATTTCTCGCACTTTACTTTATTTCTTTATTTACTTTCCGTCAAATCGGGTCCTGGATTAAATTTGGCGATGTGGACCCGCGCCTTTGTAATAGCGTAGAACCTTTAATTTCCGCATCTTTTTAACTGTTAACTATTGCATGCAAGAATGAATGTCAAAATAAAAATAACGCGTAGATCACCCATGACATGAATAAGATAAAAATAAATGAACATGACACACAAATCACACACCACCCCTAGGGTACGCCTCACTGTTGCCTTGCCCCTCGAAAGGTGATCGTCGAGTAGAGGATGTTTTAGTAAGTCCTCATGATCCGGGAACCTGGCATGAGGGTAGCTTTTAAGGTGTCTTCCCATTGCTCCGGTGATCACCATGTCCCAAACCTTCGAATTGACCCGAACACCTCCAACGGTGGTGCTACCTACCTCTCAATGGTGGGATGGCACTACTTTAAAGGACATTTACACAGACGAATTCCTTAGGGTAGGTAGACGACTCTAGATACTTGCTCTAATTTCAAAACAAATTCAAAAATACTTTTCACACCAACACATTTTCAAAAAGCTTTCGAAAGCAATTTTTCAAACACTCTTGAGGACCGATACAAGAGTCGAACTGGAATTTTCAAAGAAACTTTTTTAAAACCCACAGTTGAAAAGCAAACAAACCATTTTTGAAAACACAAATGAGCAAGTATCTAAGAGCCCATGGATAACCATGGATAGAAAGGGTGCTAGCACCTTCCCTTTCTATAACCTACCTCCCGAACCGAGAGCAATCTCTATAAGGAATTTTTCTATGCTTTTGTCCTTTCCATTTGGAGAAAATAAAAGACGATGGCGACTCTTGCTTCCGCGACATTTCGCGAACCAGCTTTAAACAGTCAGTTCCAGATCCACCGATCACAGAACTGGCGACTCTGCTGGGGAACTCTTTTAAAGTGAGGTGTACCTTAGGGTTAGTTCATAACTGTGTTTTCAATTGTATTGACTTGTCTGCTTTAAATTTGTGGGTTGCATGGGAGTTACATAGATCCT